>CM060955.1:153716005-154441005 GCA_030765055.1 Mantis religiosa
TTGTGTAAATTTAATTTCGAAGCAGAAAATTTTCTTCAAGCAGAAAATTAAAAATCTGCTTGGACGAATAAGTGAAAAAGACAATTAGGACGATGCAATGTTTCAGCAGCAATCCCAGAACAGATGTGCAGTAAAATTAGTTCGCAAATGAAATGGGTGAGCATGTAACGATGTAAAAGTTGAAACTAGATCCGAGAGTTGTAAAAATAAAGCTGGGAAACATGCTGGCAATTTACAAGTTCAGAGAGAACACTACACTGTGAAAATGAATCAGAGGGAAATTTCTGGAAATGTACAATTTAAACCCGGACCGAAAACAATAGAGAGCTATTGCTAAAATGAATAGGCAGAATTAAAACCTTAGCCTACACACGGCTAGTGTGTAAGAAATGATTATTTCCATCAATTTACCTAAAAGCACAGCGGTTTGACTATGAAGCCTGGCACTTAAGTATGAGGTGCGTCCGTAAAATAAGGTCTCGAAGGCGCTGGAGTCGTGAGAAACGCCATTACGCGAGATCCGGCAACACTGGCGTGTAGCTTGGTTTCACTCCGTTGCAACAATTTAGTGTTTAATTTGGTTCCTATTTCAGATATTCAGCTTATTGTTCAAATTCTGTAATGTCTGGTATTCTCCACAATCTTCGCAGTTTAACAAACTGAATGGATCAAATGCAAGAATATCGTCGACATGTCAGTGTTTAAGTTTTTCTTTATATAACACATTCTGCATACTGAATGTCAGAATCCAGTTACAGCATGCTTCTACCCTGAAAATTTAATTTTAGTAGTTAATATATTCATAGAAGAAACTCAGTTAACAGTCCGGTTGTCGTAAATAGCGATGAAGCAAATATTATTTATATGCTTCTAAGTTTTGTTTTATATTTAGGTTAAATCGGAACTTTTAATGAACTTTTGCTCTTCTGAGGTAAGAAATAAATGCAGTGATCGGAGAACTAACTAAATTATTAAAGTTGTTAGTCACCTATTTGTGCCTTGATGTAAGATAATGTTAGTTACGTAGTGACGTCATAGCAATAACTTCTCATACCAAGTATCCTAATGGAAATTATGGAGTGCAACTTCCTCTCTACCTACCATGTATATAAAACTTAACATTAAAAGGAAAGCACCACGAAGAAAACCGGTAAAAACCTGCAGTTGAAATGCCCCACCTAATTCCTGAATAGCTGTGACTACAGCGACACACAGCGGAAGACTCGTGCAACGCAAAGTACACGAAGGAAGTAACAGATGTCAGGCGAGTTGTAATTGCTATGTGTATACCGATATGTCTTAGCTATTAAGAATATTTTATAACACTTTAGAACATCAACTTTCCTTTCCAAGTTTAAATGATATCCTAAATTTGAGCAATGGTAAATTGTAGGTATATTGTCCACACAAACCAGTATAGACCGAAAGGAATTTTCGAATTTTGGAACAAAAGTTTCATAAACCTGTATAAGTAGCAGAAATTCAACCAATGATTGTTAATTGTATCTCGAATTCATTCATTGAATTTTGAGTAACTGTAGCAAGCTATAAATGTGGCGTGTATTGCTTAATAACCTTGTCCATCCCAAATAAGATGCTCAAGTGGGTACAAAAGAGCTGTGTGTTTGACAATAGGCATTTGTGCCATCACAAACATTCTGCTTCAGCCTTTATTGTCCACATTCCTACGTAGTAGTTTTAGAAAGTTCCTGTTGATTATCTTCTTTGTAACATCGAATTAATTCAACTTAATTAATTAAAATAATTAATTAATTTAACTCTGAGTTATATCAGAACTGTGGCGGCAATATCTGTCTTATAAGATTGTACTGTACTTAGGTATTTACATCCCTGTTTACTAATTTGATTGCACTTATGAATAAGTGCAAAAACGCGGGGCCAAAAAGAATTCCAAATTAAAGGTACTTCAATAAAACCTAGTCTTTATTTAAATAAGCTTTAGATATATAGGCTACAACTTAAGGCATTTTGAACATTAAGAGCTTCTATAAACAACTAAAGAAGAAGAGAGGTACACTTTGAGTTGTAGTGAAATGCAGTGATCGGAGAACTAACTAAATTATTAAAGTTGTTAGTCACCCATTTGTGCCTTGATGTAAGATGATGTTAGTTACGTAATGACGTCATAGCAATAACATCTCACACCAAGTATCCTAATGGAAATTATGAATAAGATATTATATAATCACAAGAACCCTACATTGTTTTACACTAACAATGGTAATGTAAATAAAGTCTACACAAACAAGTACGGGAGAATGTTATATTAGAACAAATGTAATATAAAATCTATTATACCCTTCGGTAGACAAAATATAAGTACAGTCGTCAACCAAAACAAGAGCAGCTGCTAATATAATCCTAACTTAAAGATCTTCATTGAGTCTTATTTTGTATCAAATATAACTTGGATATTATCTCAAACTCTTACTACAAATATCAATGTTTTGCCTAACTAAGATATCTCCATACATTCAGCACTAATTATCACCACTCGAACAGCTATCTCATATATTATGAATAACCAAATATATGAGTCAATGAATTATTTATTGTGTATACTCCAAAATTTTACAACTTTAGGCTACATTTATTTGTCTTTACATAGTTGCTACCTTGCCTTACATGACACCCTCGTCTTCTACTCTGCCAGGTAGCTCTTAACCTCCATCCCTCCTTGTTACTTAATTAGCACCTTTCCTCCCCAACCTTCCTTTCCTATATTCTTGCCCACTTTTTACATTCTCTAAGAACTCGCAAATACTTCTTATCTTCTTCTCCTCCATTTCTGGTAACACTTGTATAACTACTAACCTCTTCTCTATTCTCTCCCATTTTTTCTCCAGAAACTTGTTTCTCCATATTGCAAGCTCCTCGCATTCTGTTACATAGTGTTCTATACTCTCCTTTCCCCCACACAGTTCACAAATTCCTTTTTCCAACCTCTTATCCCTCTTAGGATTATTGTTCCTGTTCTAATCCAAGCTAGCCCTTCTCTCTTGCCTATTGTAGTAATCTACGTATGCTTCTCGTTCCCAATTTCTTTTTATTTGTTTGTAAAATTGTAATTATTTCATATTTTCTAAACTTCCGCATTTTTCCTGCGATTATATATGTTCTATTAGGCGTTTTAACAATTTACACACGTCGCTTGTATTCCTTTCCTCTAATCTCCATGTATCTCCCATTTCTACTTTTTCCATAATTCCTCCTATGGCTGCCCCCCAACCTTTTGTGTTTTCTTATCTTCACTGCAATAAAAAGATATAAAAAATTATTTTCTTTTTTATGATTATAGTGTTCTAAACAAAAAGGAGCAGCTATAAATTAAATATTAGTATGATATAAATGTAAATAAAAATAAGATTAACTATTAAATTAACTACTAATTAACTGCTGAAAAGATTAACTATCAAAGTAATCTATGAAAACTGTAAAATGAAGGAAAAGGGAAAAACCTTATCCAGGTAACTTATCATGACCCAGATTCGAAGACGGGACCTCTGTACTATCTTCGCCGGCAAGTCCTTTATCTCAGCTATCTTTATTTGCCGGCTCTTTGTGTACACTAGCCGCGATATCGTAGATAACGGGTTCGCGACAGTACATAGAGCAGCTCAAGTCCGTTCTTGTTCAAGATGTACTAAATGATAGACCAGATTCACTTAATAAGCAACAAATCTATGCTTTAGTTTCAAAGGATTATTCGGCAGGATGTCCCTGTGTGTTATCCTTGAAGATGCTGAACATTGGTATTCACCCGACTTTTCATTTTTGGGTTGCAGATAACGTTTTTTAAGAATCAGTGAACGCAAAACATATAATTCCAGTAAAACTTTGATATTTAAATTTTGGTTAGACTTCATTTTCTCCTCTACCTACTATGTATGTAATACTTAACACTAAAAGAAAAGGCCACGAAGAATCCTGTACAAACCTGCAGTTCAAATGCCCCGCGTGTTTCTCAGTAGCTGTGACTACAGCGACACACAATGGAAGTATCATGTAACGTGAAGTACACGTAGAATGTTATAGATGTCACGCAAGTTGGAATTGATATCTATATATTAATATGTATTAGCAGTTAAGAAGCTTTAACATAACATTATAACAGTTATGCTTCATTTTCAATTAAAATGCTTCTTAAATCTGGGAAACAGTAAATTACAGCCACATTTTATCTAGAAATCAATATACACTGACAACAATTATTGTTACTCGAAACAAAAGTCCGCTAACCTGTACAAGTTTCAGGAATTCAACCTTTCTTATTTATTTTTCATTGATACCGAAGGTGATATTTGTGTAATTCTGATATAAAAACAGTTGGCGGGTAACTTTGTTGTTTCCTAGCGGACGGTAGTGTATTGTTTTGCTGGAACGACATTTCAGTCGAAGAATTTAACTATCTGAGACAGAAGAGTGTGTAATACGATTGTGTTTCTTCAGTCTAAATAAGAAATCGAGCTTCCTTTCCGGAAAGGAGATGTGTACTTGCTCCATTTCTGGCATTTTGTTAATTTTAGGTTCTTTTAAGATAGACTTATAACCCATGTGCTTTGAAATTGCTCCGAAAAATTGTACAGCAAGAAACTATAGACTTTCTTACATCCATAACCCTCCCTGTTGTTATGATGGCTACATAGTCAATGCTGCCAACGGGCAAAAATAAACACCGCTACAATAGAGAGTGAAGCGGGTTAATATAAGGCAGTGGTTCAATAATTGTATATCTTTTTCACTTACGCCCTTCAACATTACGTCATATCGGACGATGAATGAAATGATGCTCAAATGAACCCAGAAATATGGAGAACGGTACAACTAATTCTGTGTGGACGCTATGGGTAAAAAGCAATTCATAGGTGGAAAGTGTGTGTGAGATACTCAAAGATATGAATATACAAGTTTAAGAATGTGCTATTGTGTTCTCTTGATGACATTATGTACCGAAATTGAATGTCCCACCGTTTTTCCCTTCCCATTCTTCCGCTCTGACAGTCTTATTCATCCTCCAATTGCAGGTGATTAGCATTAGTTACCACTCGGAATAAAAATGAAAACGAAGGTATACAGAAACCTCTTCATTGAACAACTTACCATTTGACAATTTAGATTGTCCAGGCTTCAATGCAGAGCAAAAGTTTTTATATGGCATTTGTTAAATAATTTCAAAATATTGATCCAATTCTCTGACGCTTACGTTACATGTTGGGGGACTATTGTGTGTTTAAATGAGATGATGTTTGTCCTTGAACGATACTGGTCGAGCCACCAATAGGAGTCCTAATTGCATTCCCCGTTAGTGGTCAGCTGAATCCATCTCTAAAATGTGATCCATGAGGAGGATATAGAGTAAGGTGTCTAACATAACCGTAGAACTCACGTATTTTAGATCAAATAGATTTCTAATACAAGTAAATGAAGTACCAATATATTGTCACAATGCATCGTGACGTAAGCGCTGTGATGAACATCATTATTGTTTGGCATGTGTGCGTGTACGTGTATTTGTAATTACTCAGAACTAAAATGTAAACCTTTGACATGACAAGATAAAAGTATTGTTTTGAATAAGCCAAGGTGTTGTTAAATTCGAGAGAGCTAGGGTAGACAGTACACTTCCTCTTGGCTTGAAGAATGCTGCACCGGTAAAACGGGTGTCCCCACATTGTATACTTGTTTACAAATAGTTCGTAATGTCCATTTACTCTAGAGAGTGCAAACCAATATTATTCAGTTGTCCTTCCGTTGGGAAAAGTGTATCAGCTGGATTAACTTGCAGTTGAAACGAGTCACGAGGTAATCCGCCCCTACACTGGCAATAAAGTCCAATTGAGTGAATGTGGGCACATATTATGTTGGAAACAGAAATAATACGTATAAACTGACTGATGCTGAACGAAGGAAACGACAAGGTAACACAAGACTGGCTAAACTGCGTGACACATGCAGATAAGGTACAAAAAGACGAATTTTGGAACGAAACAGCACGTGACGAGATTTTGGAGCCTGTCTTCATAAATGTTCAATACACGGATGAGAAGACAGTGACATTAACAAATTGTCTCTTGACGTAAGTGACATTCGCATATATATATATATATATATATGGATGCGCCACTGGCAGTTCTTTTGCCTAGCAAAATAGGTAATTCATAAAACAAGTGCATAAAATACAATTGTGATTTCTACAACTGCATTATTACTAAAGTTCGTAAAACACATTTTGGGTTCCATTACGGCTGACGCCAAGTGGACTAGGGCAGTGTGCGACAGAGGGGGACATATGAAAATAGGGTAACGAAGTGGCAGCACTGAGCAGGTTAACGCATCTGATTCGCTAGAGTCCACAACTCTACCCAATTGAAACACTTAATAGTGAGTAGCATACCTCGAAATACAAAAGTGCTGCATCTTTCTGGAAAACGTACCACTCCACACATTCTCTACAAAGATCATTTTCAAAAAATGTTGATTTTATAAAAAGTTGTAAAGGTTTTCATTAGAATGCCGTTGTGTGAGATATTTTATGACAAATGTACAGCTCGACAGTCGTCTCAGAAATGCTCTTTATTCTGTATGACATTGTATAATTAGTAAACAGTAGGAGAAAATAGAAAATGTAGATTTTGTTAAAACAAAAATTTATATCAAATACTTTTATCGTGGAGCGAAGCATTTCTTATACATTTCTAATTATTTGTCTGAATTATCAATACTTTTATCAAATTAGAAGTTCTCATCGATTGTTTTATCTATAGGTCATGCAAAGAAAGCAAAATGTCTCAAATGCGACAGTTTTAAAATTCCTTGCTGTACCTTAAAGTATAACTCTTTTTCTTCTTCTTTATTTATTTATGGACGCTATTTATCAAGACACCTTAATTTAACGTCTGATGTCTGTAAATTTCATTGGTGTTTATCAAGCACCTGTTACTTGAGATTATTTCACTGTGCATAACACTTGCATTCTGTAATGTTTGTATAATTATTCTAAAAATTAGTTTAGTATTCTTTCTTATAATATTAGTATTTTAATAGATACATGTAAACCTTCTGTGTGTAATAACTACTAACAGTATTAACTATTCGGTTTCTTTTTTATTACTAGAAGGATCAATTGACACACCCCCCTTTGTATGGCAATAATGGAGTTAATGGGATCTTAAAATTATCTTATACATCTTTCTCCCTCTTCTTACGTCCTTCTAGATACACACATCTCTTGAAGATCCATCAATTTATTCTCATTAAGGTAAGTACTATGTTAAACCTGGAATGGTGAAAGATTTATTTTTGTTTTATTTACGTCCTGCAAGATAAAGTCATATCCCAGGATGAATGACACGAGTGAAATGAAGCTCACATAAACCGAGACAATGTCAATGTAATGTCTAGAAACAAATAAAGAAGAAAGAGAGGTAGACATTGGGAATTGCAAATGTCCCGCGTGTTTCCTGGGTAGCACAGACTGCAGCAGCACACAGTGGAATTCGCATGCAACGCGAAGTACACGTAGGATTTGACAGATGTCGCGCAAGTTGTAATTGCTGTGTATATATCAATATCTCTTAAATATTAAGAATATTTTAAAAAACATTAGAATGGTGATGTTTTATTTTGGTTGAAACCATCTACTAAATGTGAATGTTAGTAATTTGTAGTTCTATTACATATAAAAGTCAAATTAGACTGACAAGAGGTATTGTATTTTTGAACCAAAGTCTCCTAAGACTTATATAAGATCCATAATTCCAGAAATTTGTATATTATTTATTCGAATTCCATTAAAATATTTTTGACATGGTGTGGGTACATTACATTTGGTACTAACAACTTTCGTAACATTAGACATCCTGCTTTTCATTTGAAATTAAATGCACTGTACAGCTACTGCTATAACAAAGTTCTAAAATTGTGTGCTGTGCACACAAAAATACTTAAACAAAAATAAATGTACACCAACAAGAAGCGTTGTATTTAGATGAAAAGTTTCCTGAATTCTGTATAAGTTTCAGAAATTAAATCCTGAAATTCCATATTGCACTCCCATACTGCTAAAACAAATGTGGCATGCTGTAACGTTTCTAACATTTAATTAAATCACTGCTGTAGGGGCAATACTTGTACTATAAGACGGTGTTCTGTTCCAGTATTCTCAGCCGTGTTTAGGAATATTGAAGAAGTGCTGAAAACTCCATAGAATTTTCAAGTTTGGATGTCGTAAAGGAATCCCAAATAACAGATCCTTAAAGAAGACCTAGTCTTCATTTAAATAAACATTAATGACAGCAGACGCTTACACAAGATGCTTACATTCAACAACGTATATAAAGAACTAAAGAAGTTACAGAGCTAGACATTGAGCTATAGTCAAATACTTCAATGCTGGTCGCTATCTGTAACCTGGAAATTTTGCTTAATTTGTGTGGTCTATACATAGAATATAATGATGAACTTTAATTTAATATAGATAATGATAAATTCAAACAAATAACAAGGAATATCCACGAAATGATTCACACCCCGAAAATGCAAATGTATTTGACAAACTGTTTATTATAACAAGATTTACATTTTCTCTTATCTGTTACACTTTATTAGTTATAAAAATGACAAAGAGAATAAAGAGCAATTCAGTGGTCTACAGGGTAACATATGAGTCAGATGGGCAACTTAATATCCGATCGGCATGTTGGCCATAGTAGCTCAGTTGTTTAGAAGGACCTCAGGGAGAGCGGGAGATCCATGGTTCAAATCCCCGCTATGGCATTGAATATTTCAGTCTGGCTCTACACTTTCAAGACTGCAGCTTTGTTGCATACAAGAAAAACAATATACGTCGACAAGAAATGTGTTTTTTGGAACCAACGCTCCAAGCAAACATATATAACATCCAAGAATTCGACGTTTGATATATGTCCATTCAAATCTGATTCTTCAGCTCAAATTATTTGTGAATACCTATAGCTACCGCCTCGTTTCCTTCGTTACTTGAAATATTAATTCAGTATTCCAGTTTATAATAGATACATGTAAGCCTTCTTTGTGTAATAATTACTAACTGTAGTAACTATAAGGATCAATTATCACATATCTCTAAAACTAGAATATGGCTCAGCCCTTTATACAGTAGTAAGGGGGTCAATGAGACCTTAAAGTTGTCTTATAGATCTTCCTCTCTCTTCTTATATATTTCTAGATACACATATATCTTGGAGATCCACCAATTTACTATCATTAGGGTAAGTAGTGATGTAAGTCCAAAATTTTATGCTTTATTTATTTACGTCCTGCAACAGTAAGTCATATCTGACGATGACACGAGTGAAATAATGCTTAAATAAACCGAGACAATGCGAATTTAAAGTCTTTGAGAAGAGAAATAAAAAAGGGTCACGGCAAACTTCAAATATCCATTCTCTTGGCAATTCGTTAATTCTTGGTTCAGTCCACTCAGGCTGAGATTCCTTTGATTTGAGAGCCACAATATATACCTATATGGATCTGCTATTACACATTCAACATGAACATCTTCTAAGAAGTTTGTAATTAATGTATATTGTCGTATTGCGAATTTTTTTAGCTCCAGGTGATACCAAAATATATATATATATATATAAACTGCAACCTTGACATTAATGTTTGTGTGGAATGCAACTCTTGCTCTACCGACTATGTACAAAAGGGAACGTACCACAAATAAAACCGGTACAAACATGCAGTTTAAATGCTCCGCGTGTTTCTGAGTAGCTCAAACTACTGCGACACACAGCGGGAAAATTGTGCAACGCATAGTACATGAAGAACGTTATAGATGACGCATAAGTTGTAATTGCTATATGTATACCGATGTGTCTTAGCTATTAAGAATATTTTACAACACATTAGAACATCGACCTTCCTTTCTAAGTTTAAACCGTATCCTAAGTGTAAACAATGGTAATTTGTAGCGATATTGTACACATGAACTAATATAGACGGAAAGGAAATATTGAATTTTGGAACAAGAGTCTACTAAATCTCTATAAGTAGCAGAAGTTCAACCCCTGAATTTCGTTGTTTATTCCTTTCTTAATCTGCCTGATTATTTTTAATAACTGTAACACGCTTTAAATGTGGTGTCTATAGTTCATTAAACTTGGTCTTTCCAAATAGGATGCTTAACTGGCTACAGAAGAGCTGTGTGCGTTATGACGTTGTTTGACAGTAGACATTCGTACCGTAACAAACATCCTGCTTCATCCTTTACTGTCCACATTCCTACGTAGTACTTTTAGGGAATTCCTGTTGATTGTCATCTTTTTAACTGAATTAAATCAGCACTGTGGCGGCAATATCTGTCTTCTAAGATTATGCTGTGCTTAGGTATTTACATCCCTGTTTGGTAAATTGATTGCACTTTTCGTAAGCGCTAAAACGCGGTTTAGTTGCCATAAAAGACTCCCAAATTAAAGTACTGCAAGAAAACCTAGGCTTTATTTAAATAAACTTTAGAGACACAGGTTCCAAATTAAGGTACTTTAAACATTAAGAGCGTCTCTAAACAGCTAAAGAAGAAGAAAGAGAGGTAGACCTTGAGTTGTAGAGAAATACCCCAAAGCTGGTCGCTATCTGATAATCTGGTAGTCCAGATTTCCTTGCATGGCCTGTAGATAAAACATGACAACCTCTAATTTGATATAAGTAATGATAAACTCAGACAAATAAGGAACAATCCCAAATTGGTTCACTCCACGAAACAAAATGTGTTCGAAGTAAATTCTGTGTTTTAACAAGATGTACATTTTCTATTATCTCTTACAGTTTACCAGTTATACAAAAGTTTTCCAGAATAAAGAGAACTCAAACACTTGTTCATTTGTCATAAAATATCTCACATATACAATTTTATAATCAAGGTTGTTGCAGCAACATTTTATAAAATCAAATATTTTTAACAATTTTGTATTTAAAGTTTAGATGGAGTGAATTATTTTCTTAGAAGATGCTGAAATTTTGCATTTCGTTGCATGCTATTCCCAATACCGCTAGCGAAACGTAAAGACATATGAACACTGTATATATGAACATATATATAAGACATATGAACGGAGCGCTGTTGTCAAGCGTGGTTAGTGTACCGGCAGAAGTTCTGCACATAGCACGTTTTACACGCCAGCAATGGGTCTACCTATTCTTCCCGTAATTAGCAACACATTAAATATTCCCAAAAGGTTATGATCTTACGTGGACACACGTTACAGCAGTAGAACAGCAGGCACGATACCCAATCCATTAACTCCCTTTCCGACATCATGGATCTTTCCCGGAGATTGAAATACAGGTACGCTCCCTTTTTCTAAGGAAGAAGCTGTTTCACTACAAATTCGTGACACTGTGTGTGCACTACCCCTTAGGATTAGGATTTCATTACCGAGGGGATACGGTACGTAGGCCACCATGCTGGCCCATAGTTCCTATGTCCACAAGTGGGGGCACACCTGGGAGGAAGGATGAGGCGAAGGAGACAGTGCGTGGCCGACCAAGCAGCCATGACAGTACAGAGGGAAGAGTCCCTACAGTTTACTGAGAGAGAGAGAGAGATCCCCTGACAGGCCAGGAAAACGAACTAGCTCCCCTCCTGCGGGACGTCAACGAGCCTAGCAGCCGAGCTCTAATGGTCCCAGGTTTGCGGTCTGAGCCCCAAAGGTCCCTGGTAGGCTGTCCCAAAATGGTCCCAGCAGAGGAGCGGGTACGGGCAATAGATCTACCGGAGGAGGAAGCAGCTTTTCCTCAAACCATATTGTCGCGAACTCATTGTTGAGGTGAGGCGGCGTGAGGCGCCTTTATTCTAGCGCCGTCTTGATTGTTTGAAAACATTCTGGATAGTGAGAAATCTATAAAAACGGAACCGCCACCTGCCACTGGAAACTCGGTAATTGAACGCGTGTGCGTGAACAGATGTAAAAGTAAACTCTTTTGTGATCGATGAGCTTGTTAGTTGTATTATGTATGACACTTTCCAACATAAATGCTTGCTTATTTTAGACGTTTATACTGCATAAAATACAATTTTTAATTATAAGTTACAACCTTAAACAAATTGTTAGAATATTTGTAAAACATAGGAACAAATGAAAGTATAACGTACAGTAAACGAATCCCAAATAAAAGGTATTTGACGAAACTCTAAGTTTCCTTTAAATAAAAATGTACAGTCAGCAGACGCTGTCTACTTTCAAGAGCGTCTAGAAGCAACTAAATAAGAAAGAGAGGTAGGCCTTGAGCAGCTCAAATGTCCCGTGTGTTTGCTGAGTAGCAGTGACTGACGCGACACATAGTGGAAATATACAGCACTGTAAAGTACGCGTGGGGTTTGATAGATGACGCGCAATTTGTAATTGCTGTGCATATATCAATATTTCGTAGTTATTAAGCATACTTTAAAAAACGTTAGGACAGTAATGTTCTGCTTTGGTTCAAACCATGTTCCAAATGTGAATGAGAGTAAATAGTTGCTATATTACATATAAAAATAAAGACAGAGCGACAAGAAGTATTGTATCTGCGAACAAAAGTCTCCTAAGACTTATATAAGGTCCATAATTCCAGCACAAATCAGTCATAATTGTAATGAACGACCGAAACATTCCTCAGGTATCCATATTGAACGAAACGTGTTTGGTGACTTGAATGTGAATCAGTTATCGAAAATATTATATAGCCTGTGCATCTGGAAAAATAGGACTTAACGTTGTTTCGGATTCAAAATACCGGAAATTTTATTGTGCTTTTTAGTGCGGCACTGAAAACGTGTTTAGTTTGGGTCATATTTCGGATATTGAGTTTATTGTTCAAATTCTATAACATCTGACATTCTCCAGAATCTTCGCAGTTTAACAAACTGAGGAAAATCGTCGACATGTCCTCAATAAGTTTCTCTTTCAATAACAAACTCTGCATACTGTATGTCTGAATTCTGTCACAACATGTATCTACGATGAACAAATGATTTTATTAGTTAATATGTTCATGGAACAAATTCAATTAACAGTCGGGTTGTCGTAAATGGCGATGTAGCAAGTATTATTTGTATGTTCCTAAATTTTATTTTATATTTTGGTTATTTCGGAACCTTTAAATAACTCTTGCTCTTCTGAGGTAAGAAATAAATGCAGAGATCGGAGAACTAACTAAATTATTAAAGCTGTAAGTCTCCCATTTGTGCCTTGATGTAGGATAATGTTAGTTACGTAATGACGTCATAGCAATAACTTCTGATATCAAGTATCCTACTGTTCGAAATTATGAATAAGATATTGTACAATCACTAGAACCCTACATTGGTGTACACTAACAGTGGTAACGTAAATAAAGTCTACACAAACAAGTACGGGAGAATGTTATATTAGAACAAATGTAACATAAGATCTATTATACCCTTCGGTAGAAAAATATAAGTACAGCCGTAAACAAAACCAAGAGCAGCCGCTAATATAATCCTAAATTAAAGATCTTCATTGAATGTTATTTTATATCAAATGTAACTTGGAAATTATCTCAGACTCTTGCTACAAATATGAATGTTTTGCCTAACCAAGATATCCCCATACATTCAGCACAACTTATCGGCACTGGAACAGATATCCCATATATTATGAATAACCAAATATGTGAATCAATGCATTATTTATTGTGTATGCTCCAAAATTGTACAAGTTTAGGCTACATTTATTTGTCTTTACCTTGTTACTACATTGGCTTACATGACACTCTCGTCTTCTGCTCTGCCAGGTAGCTCTTAAACTCCATACCTCCTTGTTACTTAATTAGCCCCTTTCCTCCCGCATCTTCCTTTCTTATATTCTTGCCCATTTTTTTTTTACATTCTCTAAGAACTCGCCAGAACTTCTTACCTTCTTTCCTGCATTCCTGGTAACACTTGTATAACTACAATCGTCTTCTCTATTCTCTCCCATTTTTTCTCCCAAAACTTGTTTCTCCATATTGCAAGCTCCTCGCATTCTGTTACATACTGTTTTATACTCTCTTTTCCCCCACACATTTCACAAATTCCCTTTTCCCTACCTCTTATCTCCCTTAGGAATATTGTTCCTGTTCTCATCCAAGCTAGCCCTTCTCTCTTGTCTATTACAGTAATCTACATATGCTTCTCGTTCCCAACTTGTTTTTATTTGTTTGTAAAATTGTAATTATTTCATATTTTCTAAACTTCCGCCTATTTCCTGCTTTTCGATATGTTCTATTCTGCAATTTACCAATTTACCCACATCACTTGTATTCCTTTCCTCTATTCTCCATATTGTAAGCTCCTCGCATTCTGGTACAGAGTGTTCTATACTCTCTTTTCCCCCACACAGTTCACAAATTCCCTTTTCCCTACCTCTTATCCCTCTTAGGAATATTGTTCCTGTTCTAATCCAAGCTATCCCTTCTCTCTTGCCTATTGCAGTAATCTACATATGCTTCTCGTTCCCAATTTCTTTTTATTTGTTTGTAAAATTGTAATTATTTCATATTTTCTAAACTTCCGCATATTTCCTGCGATTATATATGTTCTATTCTGCATTTTACCAATTTACCCACATCACTTGCATTCCTTTCCTCTAATCTCCATGTATCTCCCATTTCTACTTTTTCCATAATTCCTCCTATGGCTGCCCCCCAACCATTTGTGTTTTCTTATCTTCTCTGCAATAACAAGATATAAAAAAGTATTTTCTTTTTTATGACTATAGTGTTCTAAACAAAAAGGAGCAGCTATAAATTAAATATTAGTATGATATAAATGTAAATAAAAATAAGATTAACTATTAATATAACTACTAATTAACTGCTGAAAAGATTAACTATCAAAGTAATCTATGAAAACTGTAAAATGAAGGAAAAGGGAAAAACCTTATCCAGGTAACTTATTATGACCCAGATTCGAAGACGGGACCTCTGTACTATCTTCGCCGGCAAGTACTTTATCTCAGCTATCTTTATTTGCCGGCTCTTTGTGTACACTAGCCGCACTTTCGTAGATAACGGGTTCGCGACAGTACATAAAGCAGCTCAAGTCCTTTCTTGTTCAAGATGTACTAAATGATAGACCAGATTCACTTAATCAGCAACAAATCTATGCTTTAGTTTCAAAGGCTTAATCTGCAGGATATCCCTGTGAGTTATCCTCGAAGATGCTGAACATTGGTATTCGCCCGACTTTTCAGTTTCGGTTTGCAGACAACAACTTTCTTTAAGATTCAGATGAAACCAAAACATATATTTTCCAGTAAAATCTTGATATTTAATTTTTGGTTAGACTTCATTTTCTCCTCTACCTACTATGTATGTAATACTTAACACTAAAAGAAAAGGCGACGAAGAAAACCTGTACAAACCTGCAGTTCAAATGCCCCGCGTGTTTCTGAGTAGCTGTGACTACAGCGACACACAGTGGAAGTCTCATGCAACGTGAAGTACACGTAGAATGTTATAGATGTCAGGCAAGTTGGAATTGCTTTCTATATATTAATATGTATTAGCAGTTGAGAAATTTTAACATAACATTCTAAGAGTTATGCTTCATTTTCAATTAAAATGCTTCGTAAATCTGGGAAAAGTAAATTTCAACCACATTTTATATAGAAATCAATATACACCGACAACACTTATTGTGCCTCGAAACAAAAGTCCGCTATTAACCTGTACAAGTTTCAGAAGTTCAAACTTTCTTTTATATTTTTCACTGCTATAGAAGGCTACATTTGTGTATTTCTGATATGAAAACAATTGGCGGGTGACTCTGTTTTTCGCTAGCGGATGGTAGTGTATTGTTGTGCTATAACGACCTTTCTGGACGAGGAATTTAAGAGTGTAATACGATTGTGTTTCTTCAGTTTAGGTGAGAAATCGACCTTCCTTTCCGGAAAAGGAGATGTGTAATTGCTCCATTTCTAGCATTTTATTAATTTTAGGTTCGTTTAAGATAGATTTATAACGCATGTGCTTTGAAGTTTCTCCAAGAAAGTGTGCAATAAGAAACTATAGACTTTCTTACACCCATAAACCTCCTTGTTGTTATGATGGCTACTTAATCAATGCTGCCAACGGGCAAAAATAAACACCGCTACAGCAGCGAGGGAAGCGGGTTAATATAAGGCGAGGTTCAATATTTGTATATCTTTTTCACTCACGTCCTTCAACTTTACGTCATATAGGACGATGAATGAAATGATGCTCAAATGAACCCAGAAATATGGAGAACGGTACAACTAATTCTGTGTGGACGCTATGGGTAAAAAGCAATTCATAGGTGTAAAGTGTGTGTGAGATACTCAAAGATATGAATATACAAGCTTAAGAATGTGCTATTGTGTTCTCTTGATGACATTATGTACTGAAATTGAATGTCCCAAAGTTTTCTTTTCCTTCCCATTCTTCCGCTGTGACAATCTTATTCATCCTCCAATTGCAGGCGATTAGCATTAGTTACCGCTCGGAATAAAAATGAAAACGGAAGTTTACAGAAACCTCTTCATTGAACAACTTACCATTTGACAATTTAAAGTGTCCACGCTTCAGTTAAAAGCAAAAGTTTTTATATGGCTTTGTAAAATAATTTCAAAATATTGACCCAATTCTCCGACGCTTACGTTACATGTTGGGGGACTATTGTGTGTTTAAATGAGATGATGTTTGTCCTTGAACGATACTAGACGAGCAAGCAATCGGAGTCCTAATTGCATTCCCCGTAAGTGGCCAGCTGAATCCATCTCTAAAATGTGATCCATGAGGAGGATATAGAGTAAGGTGTCTAACATAACCGTACAACTCCCGTATTTTAGCTCATATAGGTTTATAATACAACTAAATGAAGTACCAATATATTGTCACAATGCATCGTGACGTAAGCGCTGTGATGAACATCTTTATTGTTTGATATGTGTGCGTGTACGTATATTTGTAATTACTCAGAACTCAAATGTAAACTTTTGACATGACATGATAAAAAAATTGTTATGAATTAGCCAAGGTGTTGTTAAATTCGAGAGAGATAGAGTAGACAGTACACTTCCTCTTGGCCTGAAGAATGCTGCATCGGTAAAACGGGTGTCCTCTCATTGTATACTTGTTTACAAATGGTTCGTAATGTCCATTTGCTCTAGAGAGTGCAAACCAATATTATTCAGTTGTTCTTCCGTTGGGAAAAGTGGGAAACGTGTATCAGCTGGATTAACCTGCAGTTGAAATGAGTCATGAGGTAAACCGCCCTCCCCCCTTATCACTTGCAATAGAGGCCAATTGAGTGAATGTGGGCACATATTATGTTGGAAACAGAAATATGCCTATAAACTGACTGATGTTCAACACTTATATACAAAGGAATCGACAAGGTAACACAAGACTGGCTAAACTGCGTGAGACATGCAGATAAGTTACCAAAAAGACGACTTTTGGATCAAAACAGCACGTGACGAGATTTTAGTGCTTGTCATTATAAATGTTCAATACACGGACGAAAAGACAAAGACAATAACGAATTGTCTCTTGACGTAAGTGACATTCGCATATATATGGATGCGCCACTGGCAGTTCTTTTGATTAACAAAATAGGTAATACATAAAACAAGTGCATAAAATGCAATTGTGATTTCTACAACTGCATTATTACTAAAGTTCGGAAAATACATTTTGGGTTCCCTTACGGCTGACGCCAAGTAGACTAGGATAGTGTGCAACAGAGGGGGACATATGAAAATAGTTAGGGTAACGAGATGGCAGCACTGAGCAGGTTAACGCATCTGATTCGCTAGAGACCAGAACTCTACCCAACTGAAACACTTAATAGTGAGTAGCATACCTCGAAATACAAATGTTCTGCATCTTTCTAGAAAGCGTCCCAATCCACACGTTCTCTACAAGATCACTTTAAAAAAATGTTGATTTTATAAGAAGTTGTAAAGTTTTCATTAGACTGCCGTTGTGTGAGATATTTTATGACAAATGTACAGCTTGACAGTCGTCTCAGAAATGCTCTTTGTTCTGGATGACATTGTATAACTAGTAAACTGTAGGAGACAATAGAAACTGTAGATCTTGTTAAAACAAAAATTTATATCAAAAGCTTTTATCGTGGAGTGAAAAATTTCTTATGTATTCCTTTTTATTTGTGTGAATTTATCAATAGGTTTATCAAATTAGGGGTTTTCATCGTTTGTTTTATCTATAGGTCATGCAGCAAAAGCAAAATGTCCCACATGCGACAGTTTTAAAATACTTTGCTCTACCTTAAAGTCTAACTCTCTTTCTTCTTCTTTATTTATAGACGCTATTGAAAGCTCAATACACCTTAATCTAACGTCTGCTGTGTGTAAGTTTTATTTAATATAGCCTAGGTGTTTATCAACCACCTGTTACTTAAGATTCATTTACTGTGCATAACACTTGAATTTTGTAATATGTTGTATAATTATTCTAAAAATTAGTTTAGTATTCTAGCTTATAATATTAGTATTTTAATAGATACATGTAAGCCTTCTTTGTGTAATAATTACTAATTTTAGTAACTATTAGGTTTCTTTCTTATTACTAGAAGAATCATTTGACACATCTGCCCTTTGTATGGTAGTAACAGAGTTATTGGTATCTTAAAAATATCTTATACATCTTTCTCTCTTGTCTTACATCTTTTAGATACAGTCATATCTTGAAGATCCATCAATTTATTCTCATTAAGGTAAGTATTATGTTCAGTATGGAATGGTTCAAAGATTTTTGATTGTTTTATTTACGTCCTGCAACATAAAGTCATATCCCAGGATGAATGACAGGAGTGAAATAAAGCTCACATAAACCGAGACAATGTCAATGTAATGTCTAGAAACAAATAAAGAAGAAAGAGAGGCAGACCTTGGGCATCTCAAATGTCCCGCGTGTTTCCTGGGTAGCAGATACTGCAGCAGCAGACAGTGGAATTCGCATGTAACGCGAAGTACACGTAGGATGTGACAGATGTCGCGGATGTTGTAGTTGCTATGTATATATCAATATGTCTTAAATATTAAGAATATTTTAAAAACATTAGGATAATGATGTTTGATTTTGGTTCAAATAAATTTACTAAATACGAATGTTAGTTATTTGTAGCTCTATTACATATGAAAATCAAATTAGACTGACAAGAGGTATTGTATTTTTGAACAAAAGCCTCCTAAGACTTATATAACCTACATAGTTCCAGAAATTTCTTTGTTATTTATTCGAGTTCATTAATATTATTTTTGACATGGTGTGGATACATCACATTTGGTACTAACAACATTCCTAACATTAGAGACATCCTGATTTTCATTTGAATTTAAATACTCTGTACAGATACAGCTGTAATAGACAAAGTTCTAAAATCGTGTGTCGTGCAGTATTTTGTGTAACTTTCCCACAAAAGTCACAGCATTTCTCGCTTCACACCGTAAATGGGGTTTGTGTGCCATTTTTGCATGCACAAAAGTGCTTGGTTTTGATTTGCTTTCCCTGCACTTTGATTTTCTGTTGCATTGAGGCTCTCCATTGGCTATTATCTGTCATTCTTCAACATGGATACTAATACTTCCACATCTTCTGCAAACATAGAGGTGCACTTGCACGTATTTGCTTCCTGGTGGGGGTCAGGAATGTATGTTGGTACTCCTGTCTTTATTTATAATTCGAATTATTAGCTTACTGAAAACATTTGTTCATTTCAAGTTACACTGTTATGGTTAATGGTATCACCACGTCTTTTATGTGCACTTACATAAATTTGGTGATCAGCTTAATCAGTTACCCTTTCCCTAGAACCATGGAAGAAAAGGTGCATAATAACAACAGGTTAGGCTAACTCCAGAACTAAGCATAAAACAGTATGGAAAATTGAGTGAGAAATTACGCCTACACCAGGCACTTTAACCCCAAAGTGTATGAGCATAAGTGTGTATGTGGATGTCAAGAAAGAAATGCTCTGTTCTACTTTCCATGTCTGCTCTTCGGAAACAATGATGTTTGGAGCACAACTGGAGTGACAGATTTAGGTCATCCAATTATGCGTATTAGTAAGCATAAACTAAACGTAAAGCATTTAAATAATGTACTAGATTAAAGTGCTTTGGACAATATAAACATTACGACACAGTTAAGTCGTGCATATCAGGAGTGAGACTGAAACATAACCAGCAATTTGGAAAAAACAGACAAGTGCTATCACGTATAATTGATTGCATTTTGTTGTCAATGGGGAAGAGAATTGTCTGTAAGATGAAGGATTTTAACACCAGAGCCATTAAGGAGTTCTGCAATAGAAAGGACCGCCGCATGGACTTCATACTTCGACATTAAGTAAGACCGTAACCTTGTAGCACACTCCTAATTTTATGCACCAGGCGCCACTGTGTATAGCTGCTTTTCATTAGTTCATTGTGACTCCGTATTATGTCTCTTTTAGTGCACTATCTCTATAAATCCTTAAAGTGAGCTGAGTTCAAAAAACTTCGTCAGGGGTAGCGAATGTATTGAAATAAATAATATTAAAAGCCACAACAAAAAATTAGTTTTGTAAATATTGTACTATATATTAAAAATGAGAATCTAATGCACAATGAAATAATCCGAAATAAAAGGTATTTAATGAAAACCTAGGCTTTATTCAAATAAAAGTTTACAGCCAGCAGGCTTTGAACCTACCAGAGCGTCAATAAACAAATAAAGAAGATGAAAGAGAGGTGGTCCTAAAGTAAGTTTCATAACAAGTCTAGTTAACAGGTGTAGTAAGATTTTGTGTATCTCTAACCGTTTCCGAGTGGTGCCAAGTGATGCCGAACATGGCCATTCACTGTAAATTACACATATTGTGACTTTGTGGGTTCGTGAAATAAAACTACAAAACACAAAAGCTACACTTTATTCTCCTCGAAATACACTGTTCACCATTACAAATTTGCTAGCTAACCTCAAACTGTTTATTTTACCTCCAAACTACGCTCAACTGTCTCTCACTTCCGGTAACGATCGGCTTTCATTTTTCATCGGCTTCGCGAGACTACCGCCAGGGTGACACTGCTCCCTCCTCAAGGCTGGTCGTCTCGAACAGCGCCTTCGTAGGGCGCTGGCCAGGCGATCCAGGTGTACCACCAACATCTTTCCTCGGGGCACCTTCTGGATGTGGTAGACAACGTCGTTAATCCTCTTCACCACACGGTACGGTCCTTGCCATAACTGCTGAAGCTTCGGGCAGCGTCCCTTGGTCCGGGTCGGGCGGTACAACCAGACCAGGTCACCTTGCTGGAACCCTTGGCTGTTGGCTTGCCTGTCATATCTGGTCTTTATGCAGTCGCTCGCCTTCTGGATGTTCTGGCGAGCCATCTCGTGCATGTCGTGCAGGTGGTTCACCAAGTACTCCACATACCCGGTCGCTGGCTGTTTCACCCCCGGAGGGCTACCAAAAGCCAGGTCACAGGGGAGGCGTAACTCTCCGCCGAACATTAAGCTGGCTAGCGTGATCCCCGTGGTGACATGTGTTGATGAGCGGTAGGCCAGCAAGAACAGTGGCATCTTGACGTCCCAGTCTCGCTAATGGCTGGCCACGACCTTCCTCAAATGTTCCTTTAAGGTGTTGATGTACCTCTCTACCATGCCATCCGACTGGGGATGTAGAGGTGTTCTGCCGGTCTTGTTAACCCCAAGTCTATCTAGTGCCTCCTTCATCAAGTTGGACTCAAAATTGGTGCCTTGATCACTGTGCAGCTCTAATGGCACCCCAAATCGGCAAAACACCTGCTCCACGAGGCAGTCTGTGATTGTCCTTGCCTCTTTGTTCGAGATGGCATACACCTCCGGCCACTTAGTGAAGTAATCCACGACCTCGGTCGGATAGTGGGAACGGTCCCGCAATGTCAACGACGATCCGTTCGAATGGCACTCCGACGTTATACTATTGCATGCGACCCCGGCTCCTAATATGGGGGCCGCGACTCGCCGCGCACACGTGACAATTACGGCACCACCTCTGAGCGTCTGCTCGGAGCCTCAGCCAGTAGTAGCGCTGCCCTAGTTTGTCAATCGTCCGTTTCGCTCCCAGGTGTCCCCCTGAAGTACCGGCGTGCACTTTTTCCAAGACTTCTGGGACCTTACTCCGGGGAAGTACCAACTGTTCTCTCTGCGTCTTCCCATCGGGTGATTCCCATACCCGGAACAGCACGCCCTCTCTGGTCTTCAGCGAGTCCCATTGGACCCAATAATACTTGTAGGTGGCGCTCCTCGAACTTGTCTCTGCCTGCACTTCTTTCAAGAGTGGCGTCAAGTCTTCGTCCGCCAGCTGCTCCCTCCTCAGGCCTGCGCTATCCCAGCCATCCGCAGACACTGCCGTCACTACTCGAACTGTTGCGGCACACTCCTTCTCCTCCACTCTTGTGCATTGGCCGCACTCTTCTGGACAGGGTCTTCGGGGCATAACGTCCGCGTTACCGTGGCTCTTCCCTGTGCGATGTTCCGAAGTGAAGTCGTACTCCTGCAGCCTCAGAACCCAACGTGCTGTCTGGCCTTCCAGGTTCTTAAAGATCAATAGCCAGTTTAAGGCGGAATGGTCTGTCCTCAGGTGGAATAGTTGACCGTACAGGTACTTGTGGAAGTGCTCCAAGGTCTTTACTACCGCCAACAATTCTCGTCATGTGACGCAGTAGTTCTTCTCTGCCTTGGATAGCGTCTTGATGTAGTAGGCTCTCACCCGCTCATGGCCGTCATGGATCTGCGATAGGACACCTCCAATGCAATGGTCGCTGGCGTCGGTGTCCACAATGAAGGCGCCACCCAGTTGTGGGAAACACAAAATTTGGGGCACTGCACAGGGTCTCCTTTAGGTGCTGGAAAGCGTTTTCGGCATCCTCCGTCCACACATAAGGCCGGTGTTCCTCTGTCAGGCGGGTGAGGGGTTTTGCGATGTTGGAGAACCCCTATGAAGCGGCGGTAATAACTGCACAGCCCCAGGAAACTGCGCAACTCTTTCTTATTCTTTGGGCGAGGCCAATCTCTCACAGCCTGTGTCTTCTCCGGGTCTGTGGCCACTCCGGTTGCTGAGACTATGTTGCCCAAGTAGTTCACTTCCTTGCGGAAGAGCTGGCACTTCTTCGCGTTCAGCTTCAAGTTGGTCGCCTGCAGTCCCTGTAGCACCTTACTCAGATTCTCAAGGTGATCTTCAAAAGTCTTCCCGATGATGATGTCGTCCAGGTATAGCAGGCAGGCATCGTAGGTTAGCCCTCTCATCGCTGACTCCATGAGGCGCTGGAAGGTAGCTGGTGCGTTGCAGAGGCCGAAGGGCATAACAGTGAACTGCCAGATCCCTTGGCCCATCGAGAATGCGGTCTTTTCCTTGTCTCTCGGGTCTAGAGCTACCTGCCGGTAGCCCGACTTCAGGTCCAGGGTCGAGAAGCACGGTGCAAAAGCTAGCGTGTCCAGGGTGTCGTCAATCCGGGGTAAGGGAAAAAAGTCCTTCTGGGTGACAGCGTTCAGCTTTCTGTAGTCTACGCAGAAGCGCAGCTCGCCGTTCTTCTTCGTCACCAAGACTACAGGGGAACACCAAGGGCTGTCAGACTCTTCAATCAACCCCCTGGATCTCATGTCTTCCAGCATGTCTCGTACCGCCCCTTGTTTCGCCAGCGGAACGCGTCTATGTGGTTGCCGAATAGGCAGGGCATCCCCGGTGTCGATGCGCTGAGGCACTTTGTCCGTGAGGCCGTAGTCACTATCGCCTCGGCTGAAGACGCGCTGGTATCTGCTCAGCAGTTGTCGAACTTTCTCCAGTTGTTATGCGGCCAGGTGGTCGGCCGCCCTCTCCAGTAAGACTTCTAATGGGGCCCTAAGTGTTGCGTCGGCACCGGCTCCTACGTATTGTTAATTGCGGTTACGCTTACCACGGGCTCGCACGTTCCCAAATCCGTCCTGGCCTGAACGTCGTGATCGGTGTCCGCTGGATTTAGCAGTCTCACTGGCACCTCTTCTGGGCACGGCAGCAATGCCCTGGCTACACAGAGTCCGCGTACAGGCGTCTTCTGGTCCAGCATCATGGTGCTGGTTCTCTGGCCTTCCAGTCGCGCCGTCACCACTCCCTCGCTCCTCGCTGGGACAACCACGTCTTCGTCCAAGACGACCCTGCTAATTCCAAGGCACTCTTCTGGTTGACGGAGTATAACCTCTTATCCGTTGAGCCGCAGGAACTTCTTGCCGACGTCGACCGTCGCCTCTTAGCTCCTGAGGGTATCCAGTCCCAGAATCACCTCCTCAGCCACCTTCGCGACGAACACCCACAGACGCACGGCACTCCGTCCCAAGGTCAGCTCCAGAAGGGACTTCTTCTCCACAGGCAAGGTGTCGCCCGATGCCGTGACAAGCTGGTGTGGTCGGCTCGGCTTCCTTGTCGGCAAACCTTCGCCACGTCTGGTCTGATGATGGTCACGGCCGCCCTGTTGTCCACCAGCACGCGGCACGGCTTTCCTCTTACCCAACCGTCCGCGATGAGACTGTCATCCATACGCCGGCTGACGGCGCGCAGTGTCACTCGAGGGGATGGTGGTGATGGCGCCGACGTATCTCTCTCCACGACGGCCCTTACTCGTTTTTCGGCTGCTCTTCCTGGTGTGGGCATTCTCTCTGCACGTGTCCGGGCTGTCCACAACCCCAACACAGGCCACTAGGTGTTCGCCGACGTCTCTCAGCTGGTCTTCTGTCTCCGGCGTAGCGGACACTCCTCGTTCTCGACGTCGGGATAGATGCTACCTTGGCAGCCTCCATCCTTAATGCCGCTGTCAGCGCCTCGTGGATGGTTTTATAATCACCGAGCATTAGGCGGTGACGAATCTCCGTGTCCCGTACCCCGACGACAAAATTGTAGGCGGCTTCCCGGGATACGAACTCCAGTGGCAGGTCAACCAAGGCCTTGCTAGCCAGCTGCTCAATCACTATGGCGAACTCCTGCAGCGTCTCCCCCGGCTGCTGTGACCCTGCCTTTAGTTGGCTGCGGCACGCTGTGGCTAAGCGGTGGTTCCCGAAACGATTCTCCAGGGCTTCCCAGTTGTCCTTAGGCGCCGCCGTTGTCTTCACCACGTTTAGGACATCCGCGGCCCGTCCCTGGAGGCTGGCTATTAGCTGTGAGGCCTCCTCCTCCGGTGACCATCTGTTGTGCTTGGCCACTGTGTCGAACTGGCGGCGGAAGACCTCCAATGTTGACGCGCCGTCATATTTCGGCGGTTTGACGCGCGCAGATATGTCGCGTCCCGGCGCGTCGGCCTTCAAATCCTTCAGTTTCCTGCCGACGACGTCCTCTACTACGGCGTTCAGGGACTTGACGCTGCTGTCGGCCTTTCCCTCCAGGTCGTCAACGCGGCTCGCCAGGTCCTCGACGCGCTCGTCCACTTGGCACATCCGTTTGCACAGATCCTTCACGTTATCCCTCACGCCGGCCAACTGTTCTTCAAACTTCACGGCAAGGACCTTGTTTGCCACGTTCATCTCCGTGGCCAAGCTGTCGTTCGCTGCTCTCATTTCTGTTGTCAGTTCGGCCATATTTGCGGTCATTGTCGTGGACAAGTTGTTGTTTGCCGCTTCTGTTTTTGTTGTTAACTCGTTCATCTTTGCTAAAAGCATTTCCAATGCCGATTCCAATGCCGTAATGTTCGGTGATGTTATCGTCCCGCTTCCCGACACCAGTTGTGACTTTGGTGGGTTCGTAAAATTAAAAAGTTCAATTACACCACTCAAAATGTTCTTTATTTCCACAATATATCACAATTACAATTTAATGTACACAATTACAATCTTGCCAGTTAGTCTTTACCCGTACACTTAGCGCGACTACACGTCTGCCCGCCGCGACCCGCTCAACTCAACTGTCGCCTCGCTTGTATCGAACGGCCCAAAGCCTCTCGAATCTTCCGTTATGGAGGGGGAAAACATTCTCGAACCTTCGTGTCACTTCCAGCGGCAGGAGCAGGGCTAAACGAAGACCCCGCCATCCCTACGTCTCCCCTCCCGCCGCCAACCTTCATTTATTGCTCGGCATCGCGGGCTTGTCGTTTGGGTACTACTTCCACAACCTCTAAAAACATAGGGGTGCTCTTGCACGTATTTGCTTGCAGGTGGGTGTCAGGAATGTATGTTGGTCATACTGTCTTACTTTATTTACAATTCCAATAATAGGCTTACTGAAAACAGTGGTTCAGTTCAAGTTGCACTGTTATGGTTGATGGTATCACCACGTCTTTTTTATCCACTAACATAAATTCTGTGAGCAGCTTAATCAGTTACCGTTTCTCTAGAACCCTGGAGGAAGAAGTGCAAAACAAGCAACAGTGTAGGCTAACTCCAGAACTAGGTATAAATCAGTGTGGAAAAGGAGGGAGAAATAATTCCTACACCAGACGTTTTAACCCCAAAGTGTATGAGCATAAGTGGGTATGTGGATGTCAAGAAAGAAATGCTCTGTTCTACTTTCCATGTCTGCTATTCGGAAACAATGATGTTTGGAGCACAACGGGAGTGACATATTTAGGTCACCTAACTGTGCGTATTAGTAAGCATAAACAAAACGTAAAGCATTTAAAAATGTACTAGATTTAAGTGCATTAGACAAAATAAACATTGCGACACAGTTAAGTCATGCATATCAGGAGGCAAGACTGAAACATAACCAGCAAGTTAAAAAAAAAAGACATGTGCTATCGCATATAAATGATTGTATTTTGTTGTGAATGGAGCAGAGCATTGCCTCTAAGATGAAGGATTTTAACACCAGAGCGATTAAGAAGTTCTGCAATAGAAAGGAGCGTCGCGTAGACTTCATACTTCGACATTAAGTAAGACCGTAACCTTGTAGCACACTCCTAATTTTATGCACCAGCCGCCACTGTGTATAGCTGCTTTTCATTAGTTCATTGTCACTTCATAATATGTCTCTTTTATTGCACTGTCTTAATAAATCCTTAAAGTGAGGTGAGTTCAAAAAACTTCTTCAGGGGTAGCGAATGAATTAAAATAAATAATTAAAAGGCTACAAACCAAAATGAATTTTGTAAATATTATAAAACATATTAAAAATGAGAATATAATGCACAATGAAGAAATCAGAAATAAAAGAATTTAATGAAAACCTAGGCTTTATTCAAATAAAAGCTTACCGGCAGCAGGCTATGAACCTTCCAGAGCGTCAATAAACAGATAAAGAAGAAGAAGGAGAGGTGGACCTAATGTAAGTTTTATAACAAGTCTAGTTAACAGGTGTAGTAAGATTTTGTGTATCTCTAACCATTTCCGAGTTGTGCCAAGTGATGCCGAACGTGGCCATTCCCTGTAAATTACACATATGTACTCCGTTTGCCATACAAATATCTTAAACATGTAATATATGAATCAAAAACATAAAACCTATTTTTCCAGATTCAAAATTTCCAGAAACGTTTCCAGTGAAGTGGAATTTTGCTATTGCGAGGTGTCCTTAAAAAGTTTTCCTGTGTTATGTTTTAAGAAACTGATATATCTCACTTTAGTATTTACCCGAATTTACAGATTTAATTTCTGCAAAACAAAAGCTACTTCCCTTTTAGGTTCAGGAGATCACAAAATATATATTTCCATTTCAATTCTGACATTTACTTTTTGCCTAGAATGCTATATCCCCTCTACCTACTATACATGTGACACTTAACACTAAAAAGGGATCGCCAAAAGGAAAACCGGTACAAGACTGCAGTTCAAATGTCCCTCGTGTTTCCCGAGTAGCTGTGACTACAGCGACACACATCAGAAGTCTTATGTAACACGAAGTACACATAGGGTGTGATAGATGTCGCGCAAATTGTATTTGCTATGTATATATCAATTTGTGTTAGCTATTAGGAATATTTTAAATAAAAGCTTCAGCAGGTCTATACATTTTCTGGTGTGCAGTAATTTCTAAATGTGAATGACAGTAAATAACAGGAAGATCTTATACAAAAATCAATTTATGCCAACAGGAAGCATTGTATTTTCGAATTAAAGATTCCTAAATTCTGTATAAGTTTCAGAAATTCAACCACTAATTCATATTGTTCATTCCTATAATGTGTTACTTTTATTAACAGTGGCATGTTGTAAATATACCGTAGGTACCTCGTTCTGATAAAAGGGATACTAAAACGTTCCCGTTGCTCAACTGGATACAAAAGAGCTGTATTCATTTACGACAATCTTTGACGCTTTTGGCTATAAGCATTCGTGGCATTACAGTCATCCTAGGTGTTCCTTTATGAAATTTACAGTTCAAAACATCTTGTTCCAGGTGTAAGTGGTACTGAACAATCTCATGATTGTTCGGAAATTCCTATTCATTGAAAACTTTGTAACATTTTATTAAATCACTGCTAAAGCGGCAGTACCTGCCTTTTAAGACCGTGATGTACTTCAGTATTCTCAGCCCTGTTTAGAAATTTCATTGCACTTTTGAACAAGGTGCTTGAAAAGGCCGTAGAATTTTTCATGTTTAGATGCCATAAAATAATCCCAAATAACAGGCATTTAAACAAAAGCTAGTCTTCATTTAAATAAACATTAAGCATACCAGACGCTTACATAAGATGCTACCTTTAACAGAGTCTATAAAGAACTAAAGAAGAAATCGACGTAGACCTTGAGCTATAGTCAAATACTTCAGTGCCGATCGCTACCTGTAACCTGGAAATTTTGTTTACTTTGTGTGGCCTATACATGAAAAATAATCATAACCTCTAATTTAATATTAAATATTGATAAATTCAAACAAATAACAAGGAATATCCAATAATCGGTTCACACCACAAAAATAAAAATACACTTGACAAACTGTTTATTATAACACGATTTACATTTTCTCCGATCTGTTACACTTTATTAGTTATATAAATGACAGAACAAAATAAAGGGCAACTCAGTGGTCTACCGCGGAACATATGAGTCAGTTGGAGAAGTTAATATCCGATCGGCATGTTGGTCATAGTAGCTCAGTGGTTTACGGCTACCGCAGGTAGAGCGGCACATCTGTGGTTCAAATCCCGGCTATAGCACTGGATATTTTCCGTCTGGCTCTACTCAGTCAAAGCTGCAGCTTTGTTGTATACAAAAAAACAATAGAGATCACCAAGAAATATTGTGCTTTTAGAAATCAGCAGTCCGCGAAATCCTTTATAAGATACAAGAATTCAGCGTTTGATGTGTGTCCATGCAAATCTGGTCCTTCAGCTCAAATTATTTGTGAATTACTATAGGTACCACCTCGTTACCATAAAAATTAATTTAGTATTTTAAATTATATGATACTTATTTAATATATTCATATAAGCCTTCTTTGTGTAATAATTACTAACTGTAGTAACTATTCGGTTTCTTTGTTATTAATATAAGGATCAATTAACACATATCTCTAAAACTACAATATGGGACAGCCCTTTGTACAGTAGTAAGGGAGTTAATGAGACCTTAAAATTATCTTATCGATCTTTCTCTCACTTTATACATATTTCTAGATACACATATATCTTGGAGATCCACCAATTTACAGTAATTAGGGTAAGTAGTAAGGCAAGTCCAAAATTTTATGCTTTATTTATTTACGTCCTGCAACAGTAAGCCTATCTGACGATGACACGAGTGAAATAATACTCCAGTACGCCGAGATAATGTGAACCTAACGTCTTTGAGAAGCGATATTAAAATCTGTCTTGGCAAAATTAAAATATCCATTCTCTTGGCACTTCACAAATTCTTCGCTCAGTCCGCTTAGGGTGAGTTTGCTTCGATTTGACAGCCACAATATATACCTATATGGATCTGCTCTTACGCATTCAACATTTTCGAAAAAGTTTCTAATTAAGGGACATTGTCTTATTTCGAATTTTTTTTAGCTCCAGGTGATACCAAAATATATACATATTTATACTGCAATCATGACATTTAATTTTTTAGTGGAGTGCAATTTCTTCTCTACCTATATATATATGTGTGTGTGTGTTTGTGTGTGTTTGTGTGTGTGTGTGTGTGTGTGTGTGTGTGTGTGTGTGTGTGTGTGTGTGTGTTTCCTAACTACTAATGATAAAAGGTGAGAAGTAAGGAAGACATTGGAGTGGCTTGTTGGGATTCCGCAGTGAGCACTCCCGTTATTAGAGGTGATAGTGCAGAGCCGGCCGTCTATAACGGCGAGCGGGTAAAGGATAAGTCCAAGGGGCCGAACATGACCAGAAGGCCCTGAGCGACGCCTGGGGAGTAGAGGTGAAAGTGAGGAATGGTATTCAAGGTGGAAGTAATCTTTATTAATAATTGAATTTTATGTATTGGAGGGCATAATCTCCGGCAGTTACAGCCGGGAGGGGGTCGATGAGGCCATCAGGTGTGTGGTTGTGGACGTGGCGGTGTGCGTATGTTGGTGTTCTGGGCGTCGTAGTCTGCTAGTCTTTGTTCGGCGTAGTTCAGATCGTGGAGTCTAGTGTGGAGGCTATTGACCATTAGGGTCATCAGCGAGTGGAGCTCGTCGAGTCTGCTGTTGACGATGGATAAGTCCGTGGGTTGGCAGGGTGATGAGTCGGAGAGTTGTGTCTCCACTCGGTGCATCTTGCGTTGTATTGATGCCATAATGTCCTTGTGTTCGGTGACTAATTGCTCTGTTCGTTGCAACTGGGAGCTGATGGCCTTCGTCGTCTGTTGCAGTTGGTTGACATCGTCTGAGAGTTGGTCGAGTCGTTCAGGTAGTAGTCCGTCAGTGAGTGTGTCCTGGAGTGTGTCCTGGAGGCTGGTGAGGGCAGCGTGGATGGCGTCCTGTTGTTGGGCTGCTGAGGTGACGGCTTCCTCCAGGTTGCCCAGGCGTTGGTTGAGGTTCAGTACCTCTGAGTGGAGGTCCTGAACGTCTTCCGCTGGAGGCCGGTAGCTGGCGGCGGAGAAGGCGGCTGACAGGAGCTCCTCGAGGGTGTGGAGTCGGTTGGTTTCACCCTGCAGGTCCTCAAGGAGGCAACCAAGGGCTTGTTGCCATCCCAAAGGCAGGTTGGCGGCTACTCTCTGGGGTGGTGTGTCCTGCGTGGCTGCGCGTGGATATGCAGGGCACCGCACCTGTCCTGTGAAATGGCCGAGGCCGTCACAAGTGGCGCAGTACCTGCGGCGTCGACGGAGATCGTGAGCTCTGCAGGTTGCAGTCGGAGTTGGAGAGCCACAGTAGTGGCAGCGTGGCGGCGCGATGCATGTGTCTGCGCTATGGCCATAGGCACAGCAGTTCCGGCACGGGATGTGTCGCTGCAGTCTGATGGCCTCCACCTTCAGGAGCTGTCCCAAGATGGGCAGACCTGAGGTCAAGGCGGCGTCGCGGTCCCGAGTATCTGTAAACTGCATGCGCACGCAGGTGGTTGGGCCTCGTCTTGACGAGATCCTTGTGGCGCTTGTGGCTGTGGGTCACTTCTGCGTTGCAGCGGTAAGGATATACCTTGCAGGGAGGTCCAGGGGTACTCCGATGACTACTGCGCAGTGTGTAATATTGCCACCTGTCGGCGGTTGAGTGGTGGTCGCAGCCGTTGGGGATAGGCTAGTCTGTGGTGTCTGTGAAGCTGCTTATGTTGCTGCTAGGTATAGCAGTGTAGTTTCCGGCGATACTGTGGTGGTGGCTGGACGTGTTGCACTGGGGGACCCAGCTGTCTTGTTCGGCGGCGGTTGACTGGGCTCTTGGCGGGCGTCCGGCGTGGTGGGAGAAGCAGGCCGAGTGGCCCAGAATTTTTCCATGCGTTCAGCGGGAGTCTCCCTCTCGACTGCCGTTCCCGACAGCGAGGCGGGAGACGGCGCTCGATTGCTGGCTGGCGAGAGCTGCGAGGAAGGCAGCTTCGTGCTGTTGCCTCCTGCAGTTAGGTGATGCGGCCAATGGCCGGTCTCCGGGCTGGCATCCGGCGCTTCGGGGGAAGTGGGCCTGGCTGCCCAGAACTTCCCCTGCGGTGCGGCGAGGGCCTCCCTCTCGACTGCCGGCAACGGCAGCGTGGCGGGAGTCGGCGCTTGAGAGCAGGCTGGCGGGAGCTGCGGTGCAGGCTTCGCTGCCTGGTTCTGTTTCCTGGATGATGCCTTCTTCTTTCCCATGATGTCTTTCTCCCCGGAGTCTTCGGCGTGATGCTGCGTGATGCTTCCTCCTCGGAGTCTACGGCGCCGAGTCTCCTTCTCTACCTACTATATATATACTGCTTAATACTAAACGGAAAGCACCAGAAAGAAAACCGGTACAAATCTGCAGTTCAAGTAGTCCGCATGTTTCCTAAATAGCTGTGACTACAGCGACACACAGTGGAAGGCTCGTGCAACGCAAAGTACACGAACGAAGCAGTAGATGTCGCGCAAGTTGTAATTGATATAAGTATACCGATATGTCTTAGCTATTAAGATTATTTTACAACACATTATAACATCGACTTTCCTTTCTAAGTTTAAACCACATCCTAAAGTGAACAATGGAAAATTGTAGCTATATTGCGCACATAAATCAATATAGACCGAAGGGAAGTATGGAATTTTGGAACAAAAGTCTCCTAAGCCTGTATATGTAGCCGAAATTTAACCGTTGATTTGCATTGTTTATTCCTATAAAGTTCCTTATGGGTAATAATTGGTTTTAATTACTGATTACGCTATAAATGTGCCGTCCATAATTCAATAACCTTGCTCTTTCCAAAAAGGATGCTCAACTTGGTACTAAAGAGCTGTGTCCATAATTCAATAACCTTGCTCTTTCCAAAAAAGATGCTCAACTTGGTACTTTTCCTAACCAGGATCTTCAATATGTGCATCACCTTGGGGCACTTTCCTCGCGAGTGGAGAGAGGCTCGGGTGATATGTATATTGAAGCCTGGGAAGGATCCTGTACATCCTTCCAGCTACCGATACATAAGCCTCCTTTCTACCCTCTCGAAGGTATTCGAGAGGTTAATCCTAACCCGAATGACTCCCATCTTGGGAGATGTTCAAGCTATTCCTGACCACCAGTTCGGATTTCGTCCTTGGCACTCGACTACCCAACAGCTGCTACGTGTGGTGGAGACAGCGGCCCTGGGTTTCCAGGAACGCGCCTTTACGGCAGTGGTATCTTTGGATGTCGAAAAGGCCTTCTCCACGACATGGCATGCCGGTCTGATCTTCAAACTTATCCAACTGGGGCTACCTACACAGCTAATCAACATCCTACACAGCTTTCTCAGGCACAGATCATTTAAAGTCACAGTAGCGGGGAAAACATCTACACTGAGACCCGTGAGAGGCGGAGTCCCCGAAGGCTCTGTACTATCCCCCACACTATTTAGTGTTTTCATGGCAGATTTTCCAACTCAACCACAGGTCGAAATGGCACAATATGCTGACGACGTGTTGTTGTTCTGCAAAAACAGACATATACTCAGAGCCTTCAACCCAATTCAGAGACACCTCCGTCTCACACAAGAATGGTGCAAGCGTTGGCGGATGTCCGTAAATCCGGACAAAAGCCACGCCATTCTTTTTACGAGGCGCCACACCCCCGCTGACCGACCAAACTTCCACTTCAGGGGCCGAAGGATAGAGTGGACTAATTCCATCAAGTACCTGGGCGTTCAACTTGATAGAGGCCTAACTTTCCGCGGACACATCAGGGAACTATCGGCACGGGTGCAGGGGGCTATTGCCTCTCTGTACCCAATGCTGGGTTCTCGCTCGATGCCAGTCCGCTTAAAGCTACACCTCTTTCGAGCGCTGATAATCCCACTCATGTTGTACGCCTGTGAAATCTGGGGCATGGCTGCCGATAGCTGGATAGCATACCTTCAGCGTGCACAGAATAGAGGACTCCGATCCATCTATTCTGTGGGCCGTTCTTTTCCCGTGAGGTTACTTCACGAAGCTTCCCTTCTCCCATACGTGGAGGACGATATTAGACGCCGGGCAACAAAATTTTACGATAAAATTCCAGCTCATAGAAGCGCCCTGGTTCGGTCTCTAGGAGACTACGACGCTGCGAGCCGCCGATTCAGGCTTTACCGGGTACCCCGTATGGCTTGCGGGCATCCGAGGTAACAAAGAAGTTAATCCTTACAGCAGCATAAGCTAAATTACAAATCTCCAAAAGAGCTGTTCGGCTACTAAATTTACCCCATTTTTAGAAGAATAAAACACCAGGGTGTAAACAAAAAAGCGGTTTGGCATCCTGTGCAAAATTAAAGAGGAGCAAAAAGCTACCTCAACAAAATTTTCTTCAACAAAAAAATATAACATCATCCTACAAACATCAAAATTAACAACCTGCGGTCAGACCCAAAACCTGGGTGGGTACGCAGCAAAAACCTTCTGGCTGTTAACAGCCTGTCAGTACACGACTTGGACTTGGACTTGATTTGCATTGTTTATTCCAATAAAGTTCCTTATGGATAATAATTGGTTTTAATTACTGATTACGCTATAAATGTGGCGTCCATAATTCAATAACCTTGCTCTTTCCAAAAAAGATGCTCAACTTGGTACTAAAGAGCTGTGTCCATAGTTCAATAACCTTGGTCTTTCTAAATAAGATGCTCAACTTGGTACTAAAGAGCTGTGTCCATAATTCAATAACCTTGCTCTTTCCAAAAAAGATGCTCAACTTGGTACTAAAGAGCTGTGTCCATAGTTCAATAACCTTGGTCTTTCTAAATAAGATGCTCAACTGAGTACAGAAGAGTTGTGTACGTTATGACGTTGTTTGCAGTAGACATTCGTACGATCACAAACATTCTGCTTCATACTTTATTGTCCACAATCCTGCGTAGCAGTTTTAGTAATTTCCTGTTGATTATCATCATTGTAACATTGAATGACATCATCACTGTGGCGACAATATATGTCTTCTAAGATTGTACTGTGCTTAGGTATTTACATCCCTGTTTAGAAATTTGATTGCACTTTTCAATAAGCGCTAAACCGCTGTTTAGGTGCCATAAAAGAATTACAAATGAAAGTACTGCAAGAAAACCTAGTCTTTATATAAATAACCCTTACACACATAGACTCAAAATTAAGGTTCTTTGAACATTTAAGAGCGTCTGTAAACAACTAAAGAGGAAGAAAGAGAGGTAGACCTTGAGCTGTAGTGAAATACGCCAAAGTTGGTCGCTATCTGATAATCCGGTAATCCAGCTTTCCTTGCATGGCCTGTAGATAAAACATGACAACCTCTAATTTGATATAAGTAATGATAAATTCAGACAAATAGGGAACAATACAGGCACGCTCCTTTTTTCTAAGGATGAAGCTGACTCACTGCAAATTCGTGACACTGTATGAGCACTACCTATTAGGAAGAGGATTTCATTACCGAGGGGATATAGTACGTAAGCCACCATGCTGACCCCATTTTTCCGATGCCCCAAGTTTGGGCATCCCCGGGAGGAAGGAAGATGCTCAGGAGACAGGTGGCGGCTGCCCCAAGGAGCCATGACAGTACAGAGGACAGGGTCCCTACAGTTTACTTGGATAGAGACTTCCCCCGAAAGGGCCAGACAACGAACACGCTCCCTTACAGCCGGACGGCAAAGAGCCCAGCAGCCAAAACCTAAATGTCCCAGGCAGGTGATTTTGAAATGGTACCAGCAGAGTAGCGGTGACTGGCACCCGACCTACCGTAGGAGGAAGTAGTTTTCCTCAGAGCATACTCTCGCGAACGCATTTTGTCGCCTCCCGTATGGGTGGGGATCCGTTGCCTTCACCTGCCGTGGTACGGACGCTGGTGACCACTCGTGGTACCTCTGACGTTACTAGATGATCCTCGGGTCAAATATTTGAGCCCCTCCCTGATTGGTAGTTGTTCGGATTGGGTTGGTTTCGAGGGGGCAGTGGTTCCCGATACCCGTAGGAGATCGCGTACGTCTCCGGACAGAGTTGAGGGAAGACATTAATCTTCCCACGTACTAGCCTGCATACCAGAACACCAGAACACCAGGCGACCCTACCACGTCATATCGGTAGCCTTCCCATTTTGGAGTTGGCGCGCGTAATTCGCGTATCCACCTGCAGCCCGTCTTGAATCCACAGGACTAGATGGGGGGGGGCTTGGTAATCTCTAGGACTTGCCCTATGCAAAGCCCCAAGAAGGCGCCGGGCGCTCTTTCGGGGCAGCTCGGTAACTCCCTGGTCGTCAGAGCGGGCGGGGGGGGGGTCAGTTTTCACTTTCTGTGGATTTCCCTTGTATATACCCACGAGTTTATATATATATGTTACGAACGCATTGTTGAGGTGAGGCGGCGCGAGGGACGAGTTAAAAGAGACGTGCAGTGCAGTGTAAAGATAAATGTTTGCCAAAACGGTGGGGGGAAGGACACGGATTTCTAGAGAGTTCACCTTTCTTCTAGCGCCCTGAATGTCTGAATTCTGTCACAACATACTTCTACGCTGAAATATTAATTTTAGTAGTTAATATATTCATGGAACAAATTCAGCTAAAAGTCCCGTAGTCGTAAAATGGTGAAATGTAAATGGCGTAAATGTTTCTAGTTTTATTTTACATTTTGGTTAAATCGGAAACTTTATATAACTCCTACTCTTCTGAGCTAAGAAATAGGTACAGCTCTCGGAGAAAGAAATAAAGTATACATTTTGTTAATCGCCCATTTGTATGTTTGATGTAGCATAAAGATAAGTTATGAGGTCGTAGCAGTAACTGGTAGGCTGTTATCTTTAGTGCTCTAAATATGTTTACTAAATATAAACAAAGGTTTTCATTAAAACTCAGGTTGCCAGAGGTATCAATGCTCGACAATGCCATACAGAATTACTGGAAGCTTGTGGTAGACAGACTTTACCATATCGTACCGTGGCTAGGTGAGCGAATGCATTTCGTAGTGGAAGGGAAGACGTGGAGCTGGCAGACCGGCATCAGCAAGTGCTGATGTGCATGTGAATGCTGTTAGACCACAGCTGGGAGAACATTATTGTTGGACAGATATGAGCCCATGTGACTTCCATCTTTTTGTGAAAATTATATTACCACTTAGAGGACTTCCCTTTAGAACCAGACAGACAACAATGCCAGTAGTAGAGCAGTCTTGATATTAGGACAACAAGACGCTGTGGATAGCATACGTCGCTGATGTGTATACGCGAGTTCTTCATGTTGGAGCAAATTACGTCTAAGCACTGCATTAATGTAACTACTGTTTTATTTGTTGTAAATTCGATTGCAAATTTTATTGCATATTTTTAACATTTTACAGCATTAATGCATGCTTATTTTAGACGTTTTAATTGCTAAAATCTAATGTCTAATCATAAGCCACAAACTTAAACAAATTTTTAGAATTTTTGTACAAGATAATAAAAAAATGAATGTATAGCGCACAATAAAGGAATCCCAAATGAAAGGTATTTGACGAAAACTTTTTTTCATTTAAATAAAAATTACAGACAGCAGACATTGTCTACTTTCAAGAGCGTCTACATAGAAATAAAGAAGAAAGAGATGTAAAACTTAAGCAGTTAAAATGTCATGCATGTTTCGTAAGTAGCAGTGACTGCAGCGACACAGAGTGGAAGTTTTATGCAACATGAAGTACGCTTAGCATCTGATAAATGACGCACAAGCTTTAATTGCTGTGTATATATCAATGTGTCTTAAATATTAAGAATACTTTTAAAATATTAGAGTAGTGCTGTTTTATTTTGGTTCAAACCATGCACTAAACGTGAACAATAGTTATTTGTAGTTATATTAATACAAAAATCAATATAGGCCGACAAGGAATATTTTATTTTTGAACAAAAGTCTCCTAAGACTTATATAAGCTCCATAATTCCAGCAATTTTTGCATTAATTATTCCAATTGTGATAATTTATTTTTGACATGTTGTGGGTACATCACATAAGCTCTGTAATTCCAGCAACTTTCACATTATTTATTCAACTTTTCATCGTTTCCTTTTGACATGGTGTAGGTACTAGAGATTAGTAACATTAGAGACATCCTCCTTTATATTTTAATGTAAATATTCTGTACAGCTAATGTTGCAATTGACAACGTTTTAAATCGTGTGCTGTGCAGTGTTTATTGTAACTTTCCCACAAAATTCACAGCATTTCTCGCTTCACACAGCAAAAGGGCTCTGTGTGCCATTTTTACATGCGCATAAGTGCTTCGTTTTGATTTGCTTTCCCTGCCCTCTGATTTGCTGTTGCATTGAGGCTCTCCATTGGCTATTATCTGTCATCCTTCAACATGGATACTAATACTTCAACTTCTACAAACATAGAGGTGATCATGAACGTATTTGCTTGCAGGTGGGTGTCAGGAATGTATGTTGGTACTACTGTCCTTTTTTACAATTTGAATTATTGCCTTACTGAAAACAGTTGTTCAGTTCAAGTTACACTGTTATGGTTGATGGTATCACCACGTCTTTTATGTGCACTGACATAAATTCAGTGCGCAGCTTAATCAGTTAAATTTTCTCTACAGGAACCCTGGAGGAAAAAGTGCAAAACAAGCAACACGGTAGGATAACTCCAGAACTAAGTATAAAACAGTGTGGAAAAGGAGGGAGAAATAATTCCTACACCAGACGTTTTAACCCCAAAGTGTATGAGCATAAGTGGGTATGTGGATGTCAAGAAAGAAATGCTCTGTTCTACTTTCCATGCCTGCACATGCAGCAATCGCCACTCTGTATAGCTGCTTTTCATTAGCTCATTGTGACTCCAAATTATGTCTCTTTTATTGCACTGTCTCGGTAAATCCTTAAAGTGAGGCGATTTCAAAAGAATTCTTGAGCGGTAGCGAATGTATTAAAATAAATAAAATTAAAAGCCACAACACAAAATTAATTTTGTAAATATTGTACAACATTATAAAAATGAGAATATAATGCACAATGAAAGAATCCGAAATTAAACGTATTTAATGAAAACCTAGGCATTATTCAAATAAAAGTTTACAGGCAGCAGGCTTCGAACCTTCCAGAGCGTCAATAAACAAATAAAGGAGAAGAAGGAGAGGTGGACCTAAATTAAGTTTTATAACAAGTGTAGTTTACAAGCGTAGTAAGACTTTGTGTATTTCTAACCATTTCCGAGAGGTGCCAAGTGAAGCCGAACGTGGCCATTCACTGTAAATTACGCATATGTACTCCGTGTGTCATACAAATATCTTAAACATGTAATATATCAATGAAAAACATAATATCTGTTCTTCCAGATTCACAATTTTCTGAAAAGTTTCCATTTAAGTGTAATTGTGCTATTGCGAAGTGTAATTGTGCTATTGCGATTGGTCCTTAAAACATTTGCCTCTGTTATATATGAAGATGCTTAAAATATATCACTTTGGTATTTGCCCGACTTTACAGATTTGAAATGTGTAGAACAAAAATTATTTTCTTTTTAGATTCAGGAGATCCGAAAATATATATTTCCTTTTCGATTTTGACATTAAATTGTTAGCTAGAACGCAATTTCTCCTCTACCTACTGTACATGTGACACTTAACACTAAAAAGAGAACGCCTAGGAAAAAAACCGGTAGAAAACTGTAGTACAAATGTCCCGTGTGTTTCCGGAGTAGCTGTGACTACAGCGACACACAACGGAAATCTTATGTAACACAAAGTACACGTATGGTGTTACAGATGGCGCGCCAGTTCTAATTGTTATGTGTATATCAGCATATCTAAACTGTTAAGAATCTTTCACTAAATATTAGAACAATGATGTTTTGTTTTGGTGTAAACCATATCTCAAGTGTGAACCATCGTAACTTATAGCTATATTGCACACCAAAAACAATATAAACCGACAGCGATTATTGCATGAACAAATATCTGCAGGAGCCTGTATAAGTTTTAGAAATTCGACTCTTCTGTTGTGTTACTTTTGTTATTGTTGTGGTAGTCTAGTTATTTATAATTAACTATAGTACGGTTTCTTACAACACATATAGCCTTGGAAACACTATACAAAGATTAGAACATGCGGCTGTCAAGTGGTATACGTACCGAAAGTCCATGTGCCATACGTCCATGTTGAACGCTGCATATACTGCATTCTCTCAAACGTACACGCTAGATAGCACTAACAGATGAATGCGAAATATATTCAATGTCACCAACACAACTATTTTGGCTGCTGCATAGCAACACAATTGACATACTTTGTACCTTACTTGAGCTCAATGTAACGTGTCGATAAGACTTTACCGTTGGCTAACCTGTACTATTTGAACGAAATTCTAAAGCTAGAAATTGTAATTTAAGTTTTAACGTAGCGAAACGAAGCGAAACTGAACCTGAAGAGAATGTACATCGGTTTTGAAAACTCGAAAGATTTGAAAGACCCTCGAGGTCGTATGGGCATCAACAAGGAAGGGAATAAATGTTCACAAAGATCTGTTAGCAAGTAAGATGTAAATACGCAAAACAAATATTTCATAATATCTTCATTTATAGTTATTTTGTTTTTAAATTCATATAGCACTCCAATAATGTTTTACATGCAGAAGCATTATTAATTCATTATTGCTGGAATAAAGAGGTATTTTTGCTTTTTTAGCGATCATCATCTCAACGATGGCAGTAACTGAAAGCATTAAATCAGTAGAAGCCGAGGAAGTTTCTTGTTTTGGTGATGTGCTGTGATGATACCCAGGAACATTAGTAATGCACTAAAAAGCTTTCTTCCTCATCTATACACTAATTTACTGTGGCATATTTCTTTAAGTATGGAGCTTCACTTTAATATCAGTGCAAACTTTAAGAAAAACTTTGAGGTCTACTATGACCAACATTGTGTAAATTTTCAGGAAATGTGAAGTTATTTTAGGCAGTTCACTGAATTTATTGTTGGTTTTGTGTAAGTAGCGTAAAGTTTTTTATGTTTGAGTCATATAAAAAAGAGCAATATAAGAAAAGTAGTTTGCAGTTTAAATTCCTTACAAAGATCTAATATAAACTACAGCTATACTGTAATTGTCATTTAGTTTCGATATGCTTATGCGTAATAACATTAAGCCAAAATTAAACTATTTCAGCTTTGTACATTCATGAACATGAACATGAAATTAAAGTTAGTTAAATCTCATAATTTAGACAATATTAAATAATGTATCTGCCAATGTGTTTGCCATGGTATACAACTTAACGTAAACAAACTTAACTCCGTGACGCTCTTCATAACAACAAAAACCACAAACAAGTGAATAACGAGATGCAGAAGGGCCTGCTTGCCATTTGGTAAGTGCTGCCACATGTTTGTAGTGAGAACTGTCCGAAACCAGGCTCTATCCAATACCATACGACCTTTCCCTATGTAAATTACAGTTCTATTGTGTACAAAACTCAATATAGACCGACAAGGAGTATTGTGTTCAAAACAAAGCTCTTATAAGTTCTGGAAATTCAACTGTTGATTTTATCCTTCATTCCAATCTTGATTATTAATAGATAATTTGTGAGAACTATAGCGCGCAATAATGACCCAAATGATTCATCCAGTTACGTAACTGTATTAATAACAAGTTTTGAAAAGTTGTTGATAAAAACCCTTCTATTTATAAACATACAACTGGAAAATTGAGTAGCATACATTAGTGAGATTTTGTTTATATCTCACCGTTTCTGATTTGTACCTAGTAACGAAGAACGAAAAAGACATCTAAGCCCATCCTCTGAAAATTAAACAGATGTACTTGGCTTGTCATAAAAATATTTTAAATATTTAATATGAGTACAAACTTATAAGATGTGCTTTTCAAAATTCAAATTCGTTGAAAATATTTTCAATTAAGAATTATTGTGTTATTTCCAGATTTTCTTTAAAATCCCCTTTGTGATTCTTTATATCACTAAACATTTTAACCACTTGGTATTCAAGTGTCATTTCAGTTTTTAGTCTTGAGAAGAGAGTATCGTTTAGATTCACGTGCTCCCGAAATATAAATCTGCAGTACAATCTTAACATTTAATTTTGTTTAAAATGCAGTTTCTGCTCTTATGTAATACATAACACTAATAAGATAACGGCACGAAGAAAATCAAACAAACAGAAAGACCTGTAGTTCAAATGTTCCGCCTGTTTCCTGAGTAGCTGTGAGTACAGCGACACGCAGTGGAAGTTTCATAAAACGCAAAGTACACGTAGGATGTTATAGATGTCACGTAAGTTGTAATTGCTTCGTTTATAATAATATTTCTTAGCTATTAAGTATCTTTTACAAAATATCACAACTGCGGATCTAGTTTTGGTATAAATCATATTGCAAATGTGAACTATGGCAAATTTCCGCTATACGATATACATTAATCATATATTCCAACAAATAAATATTGTGTTTTAGAACAAAGGTCTGTAAAATTTTATATGTGTTACAAAAATTGAACCCTTTTTCCTGTATAATCAATGTCAATGCTTGCTACGTTCTCTAATTATCGAATGAACCTAGCGTGCTATAAATGTAGCACAGATAGTTATGTTAAATGAATACAAATTAGAATTCAGGTGTTTGGATGCAGAAGTGCTCTATACATTTACGACGATCTTTCATATATTTCTATCATTTACAAATAATACTTACAATGTATTTGGCCGTAGACATTCGTACCATGAGAGACAATCTGGTTTTGCTTTTAATTGTATTTATCATTCAAAATATCTGTTACCATGCGTACGTAGAACTGAACATTCATATGAATTTTGGGACACTTCTTTCGATTAATATCTTTCTAAAATTTAATTAAATCACTGTTGTAGTGGCAATACCTGTCGTTTACAGTTGTGTTGTACTTTAATTTTCTCAGCCGTGTTTGGAAATTCGGTTGTGGTTTTTAATGAGCTGCAGGGAACTCGGTAGTATTTCTAAGTGGAGCAGCTGCTTCGAACACTCGATTGACTATTCAAATTTTGGTATTTTATAAGACTTTTAATTTTACAAGTTTAATGGTTCTAACGAAGCAAAAAGTTCAACACACCTGCGTTTAAGTTACTCTTTAAAAAAAAACTCCACTACTGACTCCTGAAGTCTATCAGAAGATGCTTCTACCCTAAAAAATATTTTGCGAAAGGTTTAGTATTTAGTAAAAAAAAGTTTAAAAATTTAGTTTGATGTAACAAATTTGGAATATATTAACAATCCCGCTGTCGTAAATGGAGCTGCGGGAAGCATCACTTATAGTGTATCCGAGGCATTGTACCGCTAGCACAAGCCACAGCCCGCTCGTGGGCGAGCGCTGAACGCTAGCCGAGAGAGATAAAGACACAGAGATAAAATGATAAATGTGACGTATAACACATGTTTAATTTCTCCATAAATGCACTTGCACAATATATTAACTGTACAAATATATGTTTGCCTTTTAAAGTAATGCTATGTTGCTTGATGTAGAAAGTTAAATCGCTTAGGAAAGGCAATTAACAATTAGAAATATCATCTTAAGTACGGAAAATACAATCCCTTTAGTTTAGGTATATGTATACTTATTTACGCAGTTCCAACTTCCTTGTTACATTTTATCTCTACTTAACCATCTTCCCTGACAATAGAATGAATACAAATTCTTAATCCCTCGACTTACATTATACCGCTTCGCCCGCTGCTGTAGCGGTTCTTCTTTTTGGAGGGTATCGATGTAAGATAGATATAGATATTGATAAATTCAAACAAATAACAAGGAATATCCACGAATTGGTTCACACCACTAACATAAAAATATACTTTACAAACTGTTTATTATAACAAGATCTACATTTTCTCTTATCTGTTACACTTTATTAGTTATATAAATGACAGAAAGAATAAAGGGCAATTCAGTGGTCTACTGGGGAACATATGGGTCAGTTGGAGAATTTAATATCAATAATAGCGCAGTGGTTTAGGTCAACCGCAATAAGAGCGGCAGACCTATGGTTCAAATCCCGGCTATAGCACTGGATATTTTCCGTCTCGCCCTACTCATTCAAGGCTGCAGCTTTGTGCTATACAAAAAATAATATGGATCGACAAGAAATATTGTGCTACTTGAAATCAGAAGTCCGCGAAAACATTTATAAGTTCCAGGAATTCAACCTTTGATGTATGTCCAACCAACTCTTGATCTTCAGCTCAAATTATTTGTGAATAACTATAGCTACCACCCGTTACCCTTAAAATTAATTTAGTATTCTAAGTTACATGATTCTTATTTAATAGATACATATAAGCCTACTTTGTGTAATAATTACTAACTGTAGTAACTATTCGGTTTCTTTATTATTAATATAAGCAACAATTAACACATCCCTCTTAAACTACAGTATGGATCATCCCTTTGTATGGTATAAGGGAGTTAATGAGACCATAAAATTATCTTATCGATCTTTCTCTCTCTTCTTACATATTTCTAGATATGTATATATCTTGAAGATCCACCAATTTACTATAATTAGGGTAAGTAGTAAGGTAAGTACAAAATTTTATGCTTTATTTATTTACGTCCTGCAACAGTAAGCAATATCTGACAATGACACGAGTAAAATGATGCTCAAATAATCCGAGACATTGTGAATCTAATGCTTTTGAGAAGAGAAATGAAAATTGGTCACGACAAACTTCAAATATCCATTCTCTTGGCGATTTACTAATTCTTCCGGCAGTCCACTTAGGCTGAGATTGCTTTGATTTGACAACCAAAACCTATATCTATATGGATCTGTTCTTACACATTCAACATTTTTGAAAAAGCTTCTAATTAAGGGATATTGTGTTATTGGGAATTTGTTTATAGCTTCAGGTGATACCAAAATATAAATTTGCTGTGCCACTTTGACATTTAATTTTTGATTGGAATGCAGTTTCTCCTCTAGCTACTATGTACTAAAAGGAACGTATCACAAGCAAAACCAGTACAAACCTGCCGTTTAAATGCTCCGCGAGTTTCCCGAGTAGCTGTGAGTACAGCGACACACAGTGGAATACTCGTGTAAGGCAAAGTACATGAAGGACGTTATAGATGTCGCACAAGCGGTAATTGCTATGTGTATACCGATATGTCTTAGCTATTTAGATTATTTTAGAACACATAAGAACATCGACTTTCCTTTCTAAGTTTAAATCATATCCTAAATGTAAGCTATGGTAATTTCTATCTGTATTGTACACATAAAGTAATATAGACCAAAAGGAAGGATAGAATTTTGGAACAGGGGTCTCCTAAATCTCTATAACTAGCAGAAATTCAACCCTTTTTCGTTCATTATTGCAATTCTGTATATAGCTTTTGATTTTTAATAACTGCAGCACGCTATAAATGTGGTGTCCATAGTTCAATAAACTTGGTCTTTCCAAATAAGATGCTCAACTAGCTAGAGAAGAGCTGTGTGCGTTATGACGTTGTTTGACAGTGGACATTCGTACCATCACAAATATCCTGCTTCATCCTTTGCTGTCCACATTCCTACGCAGTAGTTTTAGTAAATTCCTGTTGATTATCATCTTTTTATCTCTGAATTAAATCAGCACTGTGGGGGCAACATCTGTCTTCTAAGATTATACTGTGATTAGGAATTTACACACCTGTTTAGTAATTTGATTGCAGATTTTCATAAGCGCTAAACCACGGTTTAGTTGCCATAAAAGACTCCCAAATTAAAGTACTGCAAGAAAACCTAGTCTTTATTTAAATAAACTTTAGATACACTGATTCCAAATTAAGATACTTTAAACATTAATGGCGTTTCTAAATAACGAAAGAAGAAGAAAGGGAGGTAGACCTTGAGTTATAGTGAAATACCCCAAAGCTGGTCGCTATCTGATAATCTGGTAGTCCAGGTTGCCTTGCATGGCCTGTAGATAAAACACGACAAACTCTAATTTGATATAAGTAACGATAAATTCAGACAAATAAGGGACAATCCCGAATTGGTTCGCTTAACGAAATAAAATGTGTTGGACGTAAATTCTGTGTTTTAACAATATGTACATTTTCTATTATCTCTTACAGTTTACCAGTTATACAAAAGTCATTCAGAATAAAGAGAACTTCACAATTTTGTACATTTGTCATAAAATATCTCACACATACAATACTATAATCAAAATTGAAGCACCAACATTTTAAAAATCAAACATTTTTAACAATCTTGTTTTTAAAGTGTGCCCGCAGTGGAATATTTTCTTAAAAGATGCTGAACGTTTACATTTCGTTGTATGCTATTCCCTATACCACTAACAAAACTTAAAGGCATATGAACGCTGTATATATAAGACATATGAACGGAGCGCTGTTGCCAAGCGCGGTTGGTGTACCTGCAGAAGTTCTGGACATAGCACGTTTTACACGCCAGCAAAGGTTCTACCTATTCTTCCCGTAATTAGCAACACATTAAATATTCCTAAGACGTTAAGATCTTACCTTGACACACGTCACAGCAGTGGAACAGCAAACACGGTATCCAATCCAGTAACTTGCTTTCTGACTTCACGGATCTTTCCCGGAGATTGAAATACAGGTACGCTCCGTTTCTCTAAGGATGAAGCTGCTTCACTACAAATTCGTGACACTATGTGTGCTGTACCCCTTAGAATTAGGATTTCATTACCGAAGGGATTCGGTAAATCGGCCACCATGCTGGGCACATTGTTCCTATGCCCCCAAGTGGGGGCACACCTGGGAGGAAGTATGAGGCGAAGGAGACAGTGGGTGGCCGACCAAGGAGCCATGACAGTACAGAGGGAAGAGTCCCTACAGTTTACTTAGATGGAGACTTCCCCTGACAGGTCAGGAAAACGAACTAACTTCCCTACTGCGGGAGGTCAACGAGCCTAGCTGCCGAGCTCTAATGGTTCCATTTAGGCGGTCTGAGCCACAGAGTTCCCTGGCAGGTAGCCCAAATGGTCCCAGCATAGGAGATGAGATTAGCAACAGATCTACCGGAGGAGGAAGTAGCGAACGCGAACGCATTGTTGAGGTGAGGCGCCTTTCTTCTGGCGCCGTCTTGATTGTTTGAAAACATTCCGGATATTGAGAGTTCTATAAAAAGGGAACCGGCACATGCCACTGGGAACAGTCGGTAATTGAACGCGTCTGCGTGAACAGATGTAAAGTTGAACTCTTTTGTGGTCGAAGAACTTGTAAGTTGTACTGTGTGAGAGACGTAATTCTGCTGATGAACGAAGTGAATTTCTACGAAAATAAACAGAGACGTTTAGTGTTTGTAACTTGGACTTTCAATTTCACGAACCCAGAAAGTCACAATTGGTGTCAGGATTGGGAACAAACAATCAAGACGGCGCTAGAAGGAAGAAGTACTCTCCAGAAATACTTCTCCTTCCACCGACCGTTTCGGCGAGCTTTTATCCCCGCAGTGCACTGCCCATCTCTTTGATCTCGTCCCTTGTGCCGCCTCACCTCAACAATCCTGGCATACATCGTCGGGACATCCGCTAACACTTCTACCCTGAAACAGACCACCAGATGGGAGATGTTGTGAAAAAATATACTAGATGATATGGAGGGAAGGAAATTGGGGGTGTAATTAAGCTACACAACATTCGCCTAGCAATCCAGGAAAGCTCTAGATCCTAGAGTTACCAGATATTCGTTTTGAATGTTAAAGGGAACCCCGGGAAACAACTTATCTAGGTAACTCACCCCGACCAAGATTCGAACTCGGGACCTCTTGAACGTGAGGCAGACATGCTACCATCTACGCTGACGAGGCAGGCATCATCGTTGTTGGACAGATATGAGCCCATGTGATTTCGATCTTTTTGCGAAAATGAAGTTATCACATAGATGAATTCGCTTTAGAGCCAGACAGACAATTATACCAGAAGTAGAGCAGTCTGTTTGATATTAGGACAACAAGACGCTGTGGATAGCATCCGTCGTCTTCCTGATCTGTGGCGTCGAGTTTTTCATGTTGGCTCAAATTACTTATAAGCACTGCAATAATGTAAATATTAGTCCTTAATTCAATAGCACATTTTACTGCATGTTTTTGACATTTTGCAACATCAATGCATGCTTATTTTAGACGTTTTTAGTGCATAAATTCGAATTTCTAATTTTAAATTACAACCTTAAACTATTTTTCTAAATTTTTGTATAAGATAATATAGAATGTAAGTATAACTCACAATAAACAAATCCCAAATGAAAGGTATTTGGCGAAAACCTATTTTTCATTTAAATAAAAATTTACGGTCTGCAGACACCGTCCCTTTTCAAGAGCGTCTACAAACAAATAAAGAAGACAGAGATGTACAACTTGAGCAGTTCAAATGTTCCGCGTGTTTCCTGAGTATCAGTGTCTGCAGCGACACAGAGTGGAAGTCTTATGCAACATGAAGTACGCCTAGCGTCTGATAGATGACGCATAAGTTGTAATTTGCTGTCTACATATCAATATGTCTTAGGTATTAAGAGTATTTTAAAAACATTAGAGTACTGATGTTTAGTTTTGGTTCAAACCATGTAGTAAATGTGAGGGATAGATATTTTTAGTTATATTACATATAAAAGTAAAGATAGACCGACAAGAAATATTGTATTTTTGAACAGAAGTCTCCTAAGACTTATATATGGTACACAATTCCAGCAATTTTTACATTATTTATTCCTATTAAGCATTTGAATGTTTGATATTCCATTACATTTGGTACTAGTGATTCGTAACATCAGAACCATCCTGCTTTTTATTTGAATGTATAATTTAAAACATGGGTACCCGATACTAAACTTTCACAAGTACTTTCGGAGGTTTCTATTGATTAACAGATTCGTAACATTTAATTAAATCAGTTCTGTAGCAGCAATACCTTTCTTTTAAGATTGTGTAATACTTTGGTTTTGCCAGCTCTGTTTGGAAATTTGATTGTGCTTTATAGTCAGCCATTGGAAATGTGTTTAGTTTGGTTCCTATTTCGGATATTGAGTTTAATGTTCAAATTCTGTAATGCCTGGTATTCTCCACAATCTTCGCAGTTTAACAAACTGAATGGTACAAATGCAAGAAAATGGTCGACCTCTCCGGGTTTAAGTTTCTCTTTAAATAACAAATTCTGCATTCTGAATGTGTGCATTCCGTCACAACATGTTTCTACCCTGAAAAAATAATTTTGGTGGTTAATATATTCATAGAAGGAATTCAGTTAACAGTCCGGTTGTCGTAAATAGCGATGAGGCAAGTATTATCTATGTTTCTAAATATTATTTTATACTTTGGTTAAATAGGGTCCTGCAATTACCTCTTGCTCTTCTGAGGTAAGAAATACATGCAGATATCTAGAACTAACTAAATTATTAAAGCAGTAAGTCTGCCATTTGTGCTTTGGTGTAGGATAATGTTAGTTAAGTAATGAGGTCATAGCAATAACTTCTGATATCGAGTATCCAAGTGGAAGAAAGTATGAATAATAAAGTATTATATCATTACAACTACCCTACATTGCTGTTCTTACATTAACAATGGTAACGTAAATTAAGTCTACACAAACAAATACGGGAAAATGTTATATGAGAACAAATCTAATATAAAATCTATTATACCCTTCGGTAGAAAAAATATAAGTATAGCCGTAAACCAAAACAAGAGCAGCTGCTAATATAATGCTACTTTAAAGATCTTCATTCATTCTTATTTTGTATCAAATATTATCTCAAACTCTTGCTACAAATATGAATGTTTTGCCTAACCAAGATATCTCTATACATTCAGCACAACTTATCGCCACTCGAACAATTATCTCATATATCATGAATACGCAAATATATGAATAAATTAATTACATATTGTGTATATTCCAAACTTTTACAACTTTAGGCTACATTTATTTGTCTTTACCTTGTTGCTGCATTGGCTTACGTGACACCCTCGTCTTCTGCTCTGCCAGGTAGCTCTTAACCTCCATGCCGCCTTGTTACTTTATTTGCCCCTATCCTCCCCTATCTTGCTTTCACATATTCTTGCCCATTTTTTTACATTCTCTATGAACTCGCCAATACTTCTTACCTTCCTCTCCTCCATTCCTGGTAACACTTATATAACTACTATGCCCTTCTCTCTGCTCTCCCATGTTGGGGGACTATTGCATGTTTAAATGAGATGATGTTTGTCCTTGAACGATACTAGGTTCAAATCCCGGTATGGCATTGAATTTTTCAGTCTGGCTCTACCCTTTCATACTGCGAGCAACCAATCGAAGTCGTAATTGCATTCCCCGTTAGTGACCAGCTGAATCCATCTCTAAAATGTGATCCATGAGGAGGATATAGAGTAAGGTGTCTAACATAACCGTAGAACTCACGTAGTTTAGCTCAAATAGGTTTATAATACAACTAAATGAAGTACCAATATATTGTCACAATGCATCGTGACGTAAGCGCTGTGATGAGCATCATTATTGTTTGGCATGTGTGCGTGTACGTATATTTGTAATTACTCAGAACTGAAATGTAAACTTTTGACATGACATGATAAAAGAAATTTTTTGAATAAGCCAAGGTGTTGTTATATTCGAGAAAGGTAGTGTAGACGGTACACCTCCTCTTGGCTTGAAGAATGCTGCATCGGTAAAACGGGTGTCCTCTCATTGTACACTTGTTTACAAATGGTTCGTAAAGTCCATTTACTCTACAGAGTACAAACCAATATTATTCATTTGTTCTTCCGTTGGGAAATGTGGGAAAAGTGTATCAGCTGGATTAACTTGAAGTTGAAATGAGTCACGAAGTAATCCGCCCCTCTTATCACTGGCAATTCAGCCCAATTGAGTGAATGTGGGCACATATTATATTGGAAACAGAAATAATACGTATAATCTGACTGATGTTGAAAACTTGTTTACTAAGGGAACGACAAGGTAACACAAGACAGACTAAATTGCGTGAGACATGCAGATAAGTTAAAAAAGACGACTTTTGGAACGAAACAGCACGTAACGAGATTTTGTAGCCTATCATCATAAATGTTCAGTACACGGACGAGAAAACAAAGACAATAACGAATTGTCTCTTGACGTAAGTGACATTCGCATATATATGGATGCGCCACTGGCAGTTCTTTTGATTAGAAAAATAGGTAATTCATAAAACAAGTGCATAAAATACAATTGTGATTTCCACAACTGCATTATTACTAAAGTTCGTAAAATATATTTTGGGTTCCCTTACGGCTGACGCCAAGTAGACTAGGATAGGGTGCGACAGGGGGGAACATAAGAAAGGAGTGCGGGTAACGAGGTGGCAACGCTGAGCAGGTTAACGCATCTGATTCGCTATAGTCCAGAACTCTACCCAATTGAAACACTTAATAGTGAGTAGCATACCTAGCAATACAAAGGTTCTGCATCTTTCTAGAAAATGTCCCACTCCAAACATTCTCTACAAAGATCATTTTCAAAACATGTTGATTTTATAAAAAGTTGTAAAAGTTTTCATTAGAATGCCGTTGTGTGAGATATTTTATGACACATGTACAGCTTGGCAGTCGTCTCAGAAAAGCTCTTTATTCTGGATGACGTTGTATAACAAGTAAACTGTAAGAGACAATAGAATATGTAGATCTTGCTAAAACAAAACTTTGTATCAAATACTTTTATCGTGGAGTGAAGCATTTCTCATGTATTTCTTATTACTTGTCTGAATTTAGCAATAATTTTATCAAATTAGAAGTTTTCATCCTTTGTTTTATCTATAGGTCATGCAACGAAAGCAAAATGTCCCTTATGCGACAGTTTTAAAATACTTTGCTGTAGCTTAAAGTCTAACTCTCTTTCTTCTTTATTTATAGACGCTATTGAAAGCTCAATACACCTTAATTTAACGTCTGCTGTCTGTAAATTTTACTTAATATAGTCTAGGTGTTTATCAAGCACCTGTTACTTAAGATTCTTTTACTGTGCATAACACTTGCAATTTATAATATGCTGTATAATTATTCTAAAAATTACTTTAGTGTTCTAGCTTATAATATTAGTATTTTAATAGATACATGTAAGCCTTCTGTGTGTGATAATTACTAACTGTAGTAACTATTCGGTTTCTTTCTTATTACTAGAAAGATCAGTTGACACATCCCCCCTTTATAAGGCAGTAAGGGATTTAATGGGATCTTAAAAATATTATGTATATCTTTCTGTATCTTCTTACATCTTTCTAGATTCACTCATATCTTGAAGATCCATCAATTTATTCTCATTAAGGTAAGTATTATGTTAAGTCTGGAATGGTTCAAAAATTTATGTTTGTTTTATTTACGTCCTGCAACATTAAGTCATATCCAGGATGAATGACACGAGTGAAATTAAGCTCGCATAAACCGAGACAATGTCAATGTCATGTCTAGAAACAAATGAAGAAACAGAACGGACCTTGGGCATTTCAAATGTCCCGCGTGTTTCCTTGGTAGCAGAGACTGCAGCAGCACACAGTGTAATTCGCATGTAACGCGAAGTACACGTACGATGTGACAGATGGCGCGCATGCTGTAATTCCTATGTATATATCAATATGTCTTAAATATTAAGAATATTTTAAAAACATTAGAATAGTGATGTTCTACTTTGGTTCAAATAAATCTATTAAATGTGAATGTTTTATACTTTCAGTTCTGTTACATATAAAAGTCAAATTAGACTGAGAAGAGATATTGTATTTTTGAACAAAAGTCTCCTAAGACTTATATAAACTCTATAATTCCAGCAATTTTTACATTATTTATTATTATTTTTTCAGCGACCCCCGGCTGAGGCGGACAGACTCCCATTCATAAGGCCCAGTGAACTTCAGGGCGTACTCCGGCGCCTCAAACCAAAAAAGGCAGCGGGACCTGATGGCATAACGCCACTCATGCTCCGCCACCTTCCCCTCAGGGCCGTGTTATTTCTAACCAAAGTCTTCAATATGTGTCTCTCTCTGAGTCACTTTCCACGTAGTTGGAGAGAGGCTCGGGTGATATGCATCTTGAAGCCAGGGAAAGACCCGGTTAATCCTGCCAACTACCGCTCCATCAGCCTCCTTTCGGTTCTCTCGAAAGTTTTCGAGAGACTTTTCTTAGCCCGCATGTCCCCCCTTCTGGGTGACATACAAGCTATCCCTCCTCACCAGTTTGGCTTTCGTCCTGGGCATTCCACGTCACAGTAGTTGCTGCGCGTGGTGGAGGCTGCAGCCCTGGGTTTCCAGGACAAGGCATTCACCTCGGCGGTTTCTCTGGACGTGGAAAAGGCTTTCTCTACGACCTGGCACGCGGGTCTTCTGTACAAACTCATCCAACTGGAGCTACCCACTCAAGTCATACACCTTCTTCACTCTTTCCTAAAACATAGATTCTTCACTGTCACAGTGGCGGGAAAAACATCTACACGAAGGTCTATCCGCGGCGGAGTCCCCGAAGGTTCTGTGTTATCGCCGACGCTGTATAGCGTCTATGTGGCTGACCTTCCCACTGAACAGCACGTCAACATAGCACAGTATGCTGACGACGTGCTGCTATTCTCAACAAACAGACACCCACGCAGAACCTTCAACCCCATCCAAAGATATCTAATCCTCCTCCAGGAATGGTGCACGCTTTGGCGATTGTCCATTAATACGGAGGAAAGCCAAGCGATATTGTTCACCAAGCGCCGCTTCCCCGCCAACTTCCCCCAATTTACCTACTTCGGGCAAGGGATCAGATGGGAGAATTCAATCAAGTACTTGGGAGTGAAGCTGGACAAGGGCCTAACTTTTCGGGAGCACATCCAGGAGCAAGCTCATCGGTCGTGTGGTGCCGTGGCATCACTATACCCTGTGCTTCGGTCTGCGATGTCTGTTCCCCTAAAGTTGCGCCTCTTTATGGCTCTGGTCCTCCCTATCATGCTCTATGCGTGCGAAGTCTGGGGTATGGCCGCAGGCTCACATCTAGTTCTGCTCCAACGTGCACAGAATAAATGTCTTCGGATTATTTATTCTGTTTGTACAAGGTTCCCCGTGAGATTACTTCATGAGGCTTCATCCCTCCGATATGTGGAGGATGAAATTAGACGCCGGGCGACAAAATTTTTTGAGGGTTTGCCCCAACATCAGAGCGCCCTAGTCAGATCCCTTGGGGATTATGTTCCTCGTGAGCGTCGCTATAAGCGATACCGGTTACCCCGCATGTCTTGCGGTCACTACCGGTAACCACATAATCTCCATTCCAGCCTAAATTAAATTTCAGCTACTCCAAATTTGTTATTATGGAATATTCAAAATTATACATACCTTCTTCCTAGTTTATTAACTAACCCACCAGCGGTGCTCGCTGTCCGTAGCACCCGGTTCATCATTCCCTGAGGAGCAAAAAGCTACCTCCCTACACTAACCCCACTTAAATTACACCCGTCATTCTGCAACATCCACATCCCGCCACTACGTGGTTAAGCTCTTCCCAGAGCAGGTACACGATTTGACCACCCTTCGGGCTGTTCCAAACAGCCTGCCAGATTTGTGCTGCTGCTTACATTATTTATTCCAGTTGGGATCAATGACTTTTGCCATGGTGTGGGTACATCACTTTTGGTACTAACAGCATTCGTAATATTAGACATCCTGCTTTTCATTTGAATTTATATACTCTGTACAGCTAGTGTTGTAATAGAAAAAGTTCTAAAATCGTGTGCTGTGAAGTGTTTTGTGTAGCTTTCCCACAAAAGTCACAGCATTTTTCGCTTCACACAACAAAAGGGTTTGTGTGCCATTTTTGCACGCACAAAAGTGCTTGTTTTGATTTGCTTTCCCTGCACTTTGATTTGCTGTTGCATTGCGACTCTCCATTGGCTATTATCTGTCATCCTTCAACACGGATAGTAATACTGCCATGGATATTTCTTCCACACCCTCTACAAACATAGAGGTGCTCTTGCACGTATTTGCTTGCAGGTGGGAGTCAGGAATGTATGTTGGTACTCCTGTCTTACTTTATTTACAATTCCAATTTTTGGCTTACTGAAAACAGTGGTTCAGTTCAAGTTACACTGTTATGGTTCATGGTATCACCACGTCTTTTATCTGCACTAACATAAATTCGGTGAGCAGCTTAATCAGTTACCCTTTCCATACAGGAACCCTAGAGGAAAGCGTGCAAAATAAGTAACAGTGTAGGCTAACTCCAGAATTAAGCATAAAGCGGTGTGGAAAAGGAGGGAGAAATAATTCCTACACCAGGCACTTTAACCCCAAAGTGTATGAGCATAAGTGGGTATGTGGATGTCAAGAAAGGAATGCTCTGTTCTGCTTTCCATGCTTGCTCTTCGGAAACAATGATGTTTGAAGCACAACGGGAGTGACAGATTCAGGTCACCTAATTGTGCGCATTGGTAAGCACAAACAAAACGTGAAACTTCTAAATAATGTACTAGATTTAAGTGTTTTAGACAATATAAACATTGCGACACTGTTAAGTCGTGCATATCAGGAGGCGAGACTGAAACATTACCACCAAGATGAAAAAAAAACAACAGACATGTGCTATCGCGTATAATTGATTGTATTATGTTGTCAATGGAGAAGAGCATTGCCTCTAAGATGAAGGATTTCAACACCAGAGTCATTAAGAAGTTCTGCAATAGAAAGGAGAACCGCATGCACTACATACTTCGACATTAAGTAAGACCATAACCTTGTAGTACACTCCTAATTTTATGCACCAGCCGCCACTCTGTTAAGCTGCATTTCATTGCTTCAATTTGACTCTGTATTATATCTCTTTTATTACGCTATCTCAATAAATACTTAAAGTGAGGTCAGATTCAAAAAGCTTCTTGAGCGGCAGCGAATCTATTAAAATTAATAATATTAAAAGCTACAAAACAAAATTATTCTTGCAAATATTTCACAACTTATTACAAAAATGAAAATATAATGCACAACGAAAGAATTGGAAATGAAATGTATTTAATGAAAACCTAGTCTTTATTCAAATTAAAGTTTACAGACAGCAGGCTTTGAACTTTCCAGAGAGTCAATAAACAAATAAAGAAGAAGAAGGAGAGGTGGACCTCAAGTAAGTTTTATAACAAGTCTAGTTTTCAGTTCTAGTAAGATTTTGTGTATCTCTAACCATTTCCGGGTTGTGCCAAGTGATGCCGAACCTGGCCATTCCCTGTAAATTACACAGATGTACTCCGTTTGTCATATAAATATCTTAAACGTGTAATATATGAATGAAAAACATAAAATATGTTTTTCCAGATTCAAATTTCCTGAAAAAAATTCCATTTAAGTGTAATTGTGCTATTGGGAGGTGTCCTTGTAACATTTCCTGTGTTTTGTTTATAGATGCTGAATATATATCACTTTGGTATTTGCCCGACTTTATTTGAAATATGCAGAACAAAAATTATTTTGCTTTTGGATTAAGGAGATACGAATATATATATATATATATATATATATATATATAAATGTATTTCCTTTTCAATTTTGACATTTAATTTTTAGCTAGAACGCAATTTCTCCCCTACCTACTATACATGTGACACTTAACACTAAAAAGAGAACGCCAAGAAGAAAACCGATACAAAACTGCAGTTCAAATATCCCGTGTGTTTCCCGAGTAGCTTTATCTACAGCGACACACAGCGGCAGTCTTATGTAACACGAAGTACAGGTAAAATGTAAAAGGTGGCGCGCAAGTTCTAATTGTTATGTACATATCAGTATATCTAAACGGTTAAGAATCTTTCACTAAATATTAGAACAGTGATGATTTGTTTTGGTTTATACCATATCTCAAATGTGAACCATCGTAACTTAGAGCTATATTATACACAAAAAGCAATATACATCGACAGCGATTATTGTTCTTCTGAACAAATATCTGCGAGAGCCTGTATAAGTTCCAGAAATTCGGCTCTTGTTGTGTATTACTTTTATCATTGGTTTAGTTACCTATGATCAACTATAGAACGTTTTGCACAACACATATAGTCCTGCAAACACAATTCAAGGTTTAGACTATGCGGCTGCCAAGTAGTATACGTAGCCAAAGGCCTAATGCCGAATGTCCATTTTGGGCGCTGCATACGCTCTATTTCCTCAAATGCAAATAAAGTTATAATAAAATGATATTCAAGGTTTCGGCTGTCCTTGTTCTTTTTTTCAAATTGTAAGCGTAGTATCGGACAGTTATTATTTTTATCACGTAGTTCATTTCTGGATTGCAGTTTATGTTTACTTTACTTTGCAATGATCACACTTGAGAGTTGGACATTCCCGTCAGGTTTGGTGCTATTTTCGTGAGAGCAATATCCAATATTAATCCATTTCTCACTAAACGTTCACCAAAAATGATACATTTATTTCATTTACTTTATTATTGACAAATTTTGGTGTTCCCTTTACAATACTCGAGTAAGTCCTTTGTAGTTGTATTGGTCTTCAGTTTTGGCTGCTTGTTCTTTTCTGTCTTTCACACGTGTTCGCTTTTCCATAAGTTGGACTTTATATGAACCGGAAGTCAATATTTCACTTGACGTCTCTTTGGAATGTCGAACTTTGCACAGATATACCTGGAGAATGAAGAAATTCTGAGACTAATAGTTCATTTGTTATTTTATTTACAGATAACAGCATTGCGTTGTTTCCAATTCCCCCTCTTTTTACCCAATTCTATATGGGGATAAAGAAATCAGACTCAATACTAGAAATATATGTCTAATAGTACTTGAGTATTCCAATACGAAAGGTACATAGAGTTCCTATACATTTTTGTTTTCATTTATATATCTGTTAATCTTGAATGCACGTTTTTACACAGATCGGGTTTTCACTATCCTAAACCAAAGGCCAGTTTATCGTGCGAACACACCCAAATGTCTTTAAGGACAAAATGGTTTCCTACATTTTCCTTGTTTAATTTAAATTTAGTTAAGTCGCAAAATATACATAAAACCAGATAATGTATCTGTCAATGTGTTTGCCATGGTATTGAACTTCCAGTTGTTAGTAAACAAGCATAACTCCCTCACGCTCTTCATAACGGTCAAAACAAAGCACAAACAACTGAATAACAAGATGCAGAATGGCCTGCTTGTCATTTGGTAAGTGCTGCCACATGTTTGTAGTGAGAACTGTCCGAAACCAGGCTCTATCTAATACCTTACGACCTTTCCCTATGTAAATTACAGTTATATTGTATAAATACGCAGTAAGACCGACAAGGGTCATTGTGTTCAAAACAAAGTTCTTATCAGTTCTGGAAATTCAACTCTTGATTTTATCCTTCATTCCAATCTTGATTATTAACTTATAATTTGTGGAAAACTATAGCGCGCTATAAGGATCTAAATCATTCATCCTGTTATCAGACTGTATTAATAAGAAATTCGGAATACATTAGCAATTCCTGTTGTAAATGGAGATGCAGGAAGTATCACTTATACTGTCGCTAGCACAAGCCACAGGCTGCGCGTGGGCAAGAGCTGAACGCTAGCCGAGAAAGAGAAACAGACAGAGTCTGGAATTTACCATTTACCATTTTCCGCAGCCGAAATCCCTATAGTTGTAGGAATATGTACATATCTTTTCGCAGCTCCAACTTCCTTGCAGCATTTTACCTCTACTTAACAATCTTCCCTGACAGTAGAATGAATACATATTCTGAATCCCTCGCCTTACCTTATCCCACTACGCCTGCTGCAGCAGTGGTTCTTATTTCTGGAGGGTATCGATGTAAGAAAGTTTGCACTTTCTTATTCTACGAATATCTGGAGTAATTCCAATGCACATTTGTTATAAATCAGCCTCACACGAACATAAAAAGTAACGAAATGCTAGAAATGGAGCAATTACATAATTCCTTTGTGGAAAAGAAGTTTGATTTCACACTCAGACTGAAGAAACAAGAATGTCGCACCAACACAAAGCTACACTTCTGTACCCTAGAGAACATTTATGAAAAACTAATCGGAGTCGACCGCCAATAGCAATCATCCGCGCTTTCCTTAAATAAACATATAATATTTGAGCAGAATGCAATTTCTCCTCTAAGTAATGTATGTAATGCTCTACACTAAAGGAAAACGTCAAGAAGAAAACCGATACAAACGTGCTGGTCAAATGTCTCGCGGGTTTCCTGAGTAGCTGTGACTACAGCGACACAAAATGGCAGCCTCGTTTAAAGCGAAGTAGAGGCAGAATGTCGCACATGTCGCGCAAGTTGTAATTGCTCTGTAAATATCACTATGTCTTAGTTTCTAAGAATATTTTTAAAAAAGTTCAGAAGATCTATTGCTTTTCTGGTTTATACTAGCCTCTAACTGTGACCGACAGTGATTTACAGCCATATCTTATACAAAAATAAATTTATACCTACAAGAATCATTGTATTTTCGAATAAAAGCTCCCTGAATTCTGTATAAGATTAAAAAATTCAACCAATAATTTCCATATTTCATTCTCATACCTCGTCACTTGTAATAACTGTGACATGCTGTATATATGCCGTAGGTACGTCATTGCCCTAACAGGTCGCTGCCAGAAACAGGTACGAGGCGGTGTCCTCATCCGAGAAGGATGAAGATCTGGAACGATCAACTGTCTTCCCTGCCCTTCCGACCACAAAACCAAAGGCACCCAAGCACCAACGGCCCACATAGCCAAACACTACTGCAACAAAACCGTCAACGTCAATAACAACCTACACCCATCAACACCCCTAGTTTGGCCTCCACACCAGCCGAAGCCGCGGCTACAAACACAAAAGAAACCTCACAGAAACCGCCGCACATCGTCATTCCTGACGGCAGGCAGGCACCTTAAGTCCTGCAGATACTCCGGGGTTCCCTCCCAGCTGGCACGTACACGCTTCAGTATACGCATAACTGCCTCAAGCTGTGCCTCAACCGGAAAGAAGACGCCATTCCCACTATGACAAAGCTGAAGGACGCCGGAGTGGAGAACTTCAGCTTCACCCCGCGGAGTGATAAACCTCTCCGATACATCCTGAAGCGTCTTCCGAGGACCTTGAAGAGGACCTTATCCGTGAGGACCTAGAGGCGAAGGGCTACACCGGCGTCCTAGTTCGTCAACTGAAATCACGCGGCAGGCCTCTGCCAAACTTCCAAGTTACCTTTGACAGGACCATTCAAAACCAGCGACTTCTGCAAGAAAGAGAGGTATGCCATATACTTGTCACTGTGGAGGTCCTGAAGACAAATAACAACATTACACAATGCTTCAACTGCCAGCAGCTGGGGTACACATTTAAGATGAGTCACATGACCTCCCGGTGTGTCCTCTGTGTGTGCTCAGCTGACTGCCCAAAGAAGGCAACGCAGGACGTTGTACCCCGCTATGCGAACTGTGGGGAGACGCATCCTGCCAGCTACAGGGGTTGCGAGACGTTCCGCAACGAACGCTACCGCCGCTAACTGGCAGCCATAGCCAGGGCACCCTCAAGTGCACAACCAGGTCCACGACCCATTGCCAACCCGGCCCTGGTCAGAGATGGCGTCTCACTTTCAGGCACCATGAGGGGACAAAGCGCATCAATGCCGCCACCCGCTGGCCAAACCTCAACAGCTCCCCCCTCCCAGGCGCCATCTGGTGACATAGGAGGTCTCAAAGAGCTCTTTACTTACAGAAACTTGCTCCAAAGGTACAGCCTTTTATCGCAAGATTTAAGAGCTGCACCAGAACTTGGGAGAAACTAGAAGCCCTCATATGGCTTCTGTCGGACATCTTCGAGTAAATGGCTCAACTAAGGGGAGGCACATCTCTAACTCGCGGGCTCCTTTGGAATGCCGACGGCATCTACAGGCAGCAACACGAACTTGAAAGCTACCTGCGGCGTAACAAAATTGACGTCACATTCATTTGAGAAACAAAATTAAAGCAGGAGCACACTTTCAAGCTCAGGGGTTATCAAATATTTCGGACTGATAGAATAGGCAGACAGGGAGAGGGAACAGCTATTTTACTAAAAAACAAAGTTGCTCATGCTCCTGTTACGCTGCCACCATTGGCAGCGTTAGAGTGCACGGCTCTTAAAACACAACTAAATAACAAAACGGTGATGCTGGTGGTCCTCTATCGGCCCCCAAACTCCCCCGACTGTACACGCGACCGCGAACAAATCCTCACTTTGGAGGAGCACGTTATAATGGCACGAGACCTCAACGCTCAAAACCCCTGGTGGTATTCGGGTCGAGCAAACGCGGCGGAAGGTCTCCTGACAGAAAATTACGATTTCGAGGTGTACTTCCCCCCCGAACCCACCTTTTGGCACAAATCAGGGCACTTCGACCCTGAGATTTTGGACTTCGTCATTACAAAAATTGCGACATTACCAAACAACTTCACTGTGTATCACAGCCTAGACTCGGACCATCTTCCAGTGCATTTTGATATCAGTGGCGCCATCACGTCCGGTCTGACCGGCCCTATAAGGACGCGCAGAAACAGACTGGAGCAAGTTTACCCTTGAAATGCACGGAATGGCTCAGCCTAGGCTGTCAAACTACAGCGAAGCGGACATCGACGTCGCCATTGAAAACTACACCGCCTCGCTGTACACAGCCAAAAAAATCCACCAGCTACACCACAAGCCCACCTAGTGTTTGCACGTACCCTGAGGTGGAGCAGCTCATTGCCAGGAGGCGACGCTTGACGAGACCTTGGCGGCTTACACGCCAGCCTGAGTGCAAAATGCTAGCAAAATGGCTACGCAACATCATTCGTCAAAAAATTAAATGAAACAAAATTGAGCAATGGGATCAGGAAATGTTAAATACCACACATTCGGACAGCTCTTTTTGAAAATTATTAAAGGCATTTAAAGTCTCCTCGAGCGGTAACTCAGGCACTGAGGCGCTACACACTCACCTCGGCCTGCACTTCTCCTTTGAGGAGAAAGCCGAGGTCTTTGCAGCCTGTCTGGAAACAAGATTAACAGAAACCCAGCGACGAACCCCGAGTTAGAACGGGATGTCCAGACTTGGGTACAAAACTGGGTGGCACAGAGGCATGAGCAATACTTGCCCCTCACCACACCGCAGTAAGTGTACAAACTCATTAGGAAGCTACCTAATGTTAAAGCCGCCAGCCCGCACAGGGTGTCTAATGAGGAACTCAAACATCTCCCGAGAAAAGCCGTGGTGCAACTTACAAAACTTTTCAACGCTTGTTTGCAGCAAAATTATTTCCCTGACACTTGGAAACGAGCCAAGGTAATTATGCTCCCCTAGCAAGGGAAAAGCACCAGGCAACCTAAAAATTACCGCCTCATTAGTCTCCTGTTCTCTATTAGTAAATTGCTCGAGCAAATAATTCTATTTCGACTCCAAAGCTAATTGCGGCGCTTGAGATTTCAAGTTCACAATTTGGCTTTAGAAAAGGGCACTCAACAGACCTTCAACTTTTAAGACTAGTACATGACGTCGCGGAGCAATTTAACAATGGGGCTTCAACGTTGGCGCTATTTTTCGACGTAGAAGCCGCATTTGATCGGTGCTGGCAAAACGGCCTGATTTACAAGCGTCACCGAAAGTTTTCCGGCCTCCAAAATTCACTGCCAATGCTGCATAACTTAAAAAAAAAAACAGGCACTTCTACGTCCTAGTGAGTCGCTCTTCCCCAAAGGAGAGAGTGATGCAGGCTGGCTCACCACAAGGGGCTATTATGTCACCTTTCCAGTATATACTCTTCACCAACGACTTTATTTAAAGAAACACAGCAGACGCTTACATAAGATGCTTACTTTCCACAGCGTCTTTAACGAAATAAAGAAGAAACGAAGGCAGACCTTGAACTATACTCAAATACTTGAATGTTTTTCGCTACCTGTAACCTAGAAATTTTGTTTATCTTGTGTGGCCTATATATAAAAAAATCATGGCCACCTCCATTTTAATATACATATTGATAAATTCAAGCAAATAAGGAATATCTAAGAATTGGTTCACACCACGAAAATAAAAATGTATTTGACAAACTGTTTATTATAACAAGATCTACATTTTCTATTATCTGTTACACTTTATTAGTTATATAAATGACAGAAAGATTAAAGAGCGATTCAGTGGTCTACCGGGAAACATATGAGTCAGTTGGAGAATTTAATGTTATTTCGGCATGTTGGTCATAGTAGCTCAATGGTTTAGAGCAACCGAACGGAGAGCAGCATATCTGTGGTTCAAGACCCGGCTATAGCACTGGATATTTTCGGTCTGGCTCTACTCAGTCAAAGCTGCAGCTTTGTTATATACAAAAGACAATAGAGATCACCAAGAAATATTGAGCTTTTTGAAAACAGCAGTCCGCGAAATCCTTTATAAGATCCAAGAATTCGACGTTTGATGTGCGTCCATGCAAATCTGGTTCTTCAGCTCAAATTATTTGTGAATAACTATAGCTACCACCTCGTTACCCTAACGATTAATTTAGTATTCCAATTTATAATATTCGTATTTTAATAGATGCACCGAAACCATCTTTGTGTAATAATTACTAATTGTAGTAACTATTCGGTTTCTTTCTTATTAATATAAGGATCAATTAACACACATCTCTAAAACTACAATATGTGATAGCCCTTTGTACAGTATTAAGGGAGTTAATGAGACAAAATTATCTTATCGATCTTTCTCTCTCTTCTTACATATTTCTAGATACACATATATCTTGGAGATCCACCAATTTACTGTAATTAGGGTAAGTAGTAAGATAAGTCCAAAATTTTATGCTTTATTTATTTACGTCCTGCAACAGCAAGACATATCTGACGATGACATGAGTGAAATAATTCTCAAATAAGCCGAGATATTGTGAATATAATGTCTTTGAGAAGAGATATTAAAATCTGTCTTGGCAAACCTAAATTATCCATTCTCTTGGCGATTCACAAATTCTTCGCTCAGTCCACTTAGGGTGAGTTTGCTTTGATTTGAGAGCCACAATCTACACCTATATGGATCTGCTCTTACACATTCAGAATTTTCGAATAAGTTTCTAATTAACGGACATCGTATTATTGCGAAATTTGTTTAGCTCCAGGTGATACCAAAATATATACATATTTATACTGCAACCATGGCATTTAATTTTTTAAATGAATGCAAATTCTCCTCCACCTACTATGTACTAAAAGGAACGTATCACGAACAAAACCGGTACAAACCTGCACTTTAAATGTTCCGTGTGTTTCTCTGACTACAGCGACGCACAGTGGAAGACTCGTGCAACGCAAAGTACATGAAGGACGTTATGGATGACGCGCAGGTTGTAATTGCTATATGTATACCGATATGTCTTAGCTATTAAGAATATTTTACAACACATTAGAACATCGAACTTCCTTTCTAAGTTTAAACCATATCCTAAAATTAAACAATGGTAATTTGTAGCTGTGTTGTACACATAAATTAATTTAGACAGAAAGGAAGTATAGAATTTTGGAACAAAAGTCTCCAAAATCTGAATAAGTAGCAGAAATTCAACCCTTGAATTTCATTGTTTATTCCCATTATATCCACTACGATTATTTTTAATAACTGCAGCACGCTATAAATGTGGCGTCCATAGTTAAATAACCTTGGTCTTTCCAAATAAGATGCTCAACTGGCTACAGAAGTGCTGTGTGCGTTATGACGTTGTTTGATAGTAGTTATTCATACCATCACAAACATCCTGCTTCATCCTGTACTGTCCACATTCCTACGTAATAGTTTTAGCAAATTCCTGTTGATTATCATGATTTTAACTCTGAATTAAATCAGCACTGTGGCGGCAACATCTGTCTTCTAAGATTATGCTGTGCTTAGGTATTTACATCCCTGTTTAGTAATTTGATTACACTTTTTCATAAGCGCTAAAACGGGGCTTAGGTGCCATAAAAAGCCCAAATTAAAGATACTGGATGAAAACCTAGTCTTTATTTAAATAAACTTTACAGACATAGACTTCAGATTGAGGTACTTTACACATTAAGAGCGTCTATAAATAACTAAAGAAGAAGAAAGAGGGGTAGACTTTAAGTTGAAGTGAAGTACACCAAAGCTGGTCCCTATCTGATAATCTGGTAGCACAGTTTTCCTTGCATGGCCTGTAGATAAAACGTGACAAACTCTAATTTGATATAAGTAATGATAAACTCAGACAAATAAGCAACAATCCCGAATTGGCTCACTCCACGAAATAAAATGTGTTTGACGTAAATTCTGTGTCTTAATGAGAAGTACTTTTTTATTATCTCTTACAGTTTACCAGTTATACAAAAAATTCAGAATAAAGAGAACTTCAGAAACTTGTACATTTTTCATAAAATATCTCACACATACAATATTATAATCAAAATTGCGGCAGCAACAGTTTATAAATTCAAACATTTTTAACCATTTTATATATAAAGTTTGTCTGTAGTGGTGTATTATCTTCGAAGATGCTGAAATTTTACATTTCGTTGTATGCTGTTGCGTATATCGCTAGCAAATGTTACAGACATATGAACGCTGGCTAATGCTCAAGCGGAGCGCTGTTGCCAAGCGTGTTTCGTGTACCGATAGAGTTTCTGTGCATAGCACGTTTTACACGTCAGCCAAGGTTATGCCCATTCTTCCAGTAAACAGGACATTGACTATATCTAAAACATTAAGATTTTACCTTCACACAGGTCGCAGCAAGCACGATTTCCAATCCAGTAACTCCTTTCTGACTTCATGGATATTTACAGGTACGCTCCCTTTTTCTAAGGATGAAGCTGCTTCACTACAAATTCGTGACACTGTGTGTGCACTTCCCCTTAGGATTAGGATTTCATTACCGAGGGGATTCGGTACATCGGCCACTATGCTGGGCCCATTGTTCCTATGCCACAAGTGTGGCCATCCCCGGGAGGAATGATGATGCTAAGGAGACAGACGGTGGCTGACCCAAGGAGCCATGACAGTACAGAGGGCAGATTCCCTACAGTATACTTGGATAGAGACCTCCCCCGACAGGCTAGGACAACGAAAATGCTCCCTACAGCCGGACGGCAACGAGCCCAGCATCCAAGACCTAAAGGTCCCAGGCAGGTGGTCAGAGACAGAAAGGTCCCTGGCAGGCGTTCCTGAAATGGTCCCAGCAGAGTAGCGGGGACTGGCACCCGACCTACCGGAGGAGGAAGTAGTTTTCCTCAGAGCATACTCTCGCGAACGCATATTGTCGCCTCCCGTAGGGGAAGGGATCCGTCCACTTCAGCTGCCGTGGTGTGGGCGCTGCTCACCACCAGCACTCGTGGTAACTATGACGTTACTAGATAAACCTAGGACCGAACATTCGAGCCCCTCCCTGATTTGGAGTTATTCAGATTGGGTTGAACTCGAGGGGGCAGTGGTACCCGATACCCGTGGGTGATCGGGTACGTTTCCGGAGGGGGTTGAGGGAAGCCATTAATATTCCCGCGTACTAACCAGCATAGCTAGTAGAATGTCTGCCAGAATACCGGGCGACCCCACCAAAGTCATTTCGGTAGCCTTCTCATTTTGGAGTTGGCGCGCATATGTGGCTTATCCACTTCCATCTTGTCTTGAGTCCACACTACCAAATGGGGGTCCTTTATACTCTCTAGGTCTTGCACTATGTAAAGCCCCAAGGAGGCGCCGGGCGCCCCTTCGGGACAGCTCGGTAACTCCCTGGTCGTCAAGAAGGGGATCAGTTTTCACTCTGTGTGGATTTCCCTTTGTGTATACCCACGAGTTTATATATATGTTACAGACGCATTGTTGAGGTAAGGCGGGGCGAAGGACGAGTTCAAAGAGACGTGCAGTGCAGTGTGAAGATAAAGGTTTGCCAAAACGGTGGGGGGCAAGGAGACGGATTTTTAGAGACTTCAGCTGTCTTCTAACGCCGTCTTGATTGTTTTTAAACATTCCGGATAGTGAGAAATCTATAAAAAGGGGACCGCCATCCGCCACTGGGAACAGTCCCTAATTGAACCCGTTTGCCTGAACAGATGTAAAAGTGAACTCTTTTGTGGTCGATGACATTGCAAGTTGTATTGTATATGTGACGTAATTCTGCTGATGTATGAAAGGTAATTCTACAGAAATAAAGATCAAATTTTAGTGTTTGTAACTTGAACGTTTAATTTCACGAACCCAGAAAGTCACAACTGGTGTCAGGAGTGCAACCAAATCATCAATACGGCGCTAGAAGGAAGACGAACTGCTTAGAAATACGTCTCCTGCCTCCCACCGTTTCGGCGAGGTTTTATCTCCGCACTGCGCTGCCCGTCTCTTTGAACTCGTCCCTTGTGCCGCCTCACCTTAACAATCCTGCCATGCATCGTGGGGACATCCGCTAACACTTCTACCCTTAAAGGGACCACCAGATGAAAGATGATGTGAAATGATAACGGAGATGAAATGGAAGGATAGGAAATTCGGGCGATGTAATTATGCTACAGAACATTCGCCTAACGATCCAGGAAAAAAACCGAAAAAAACCATGTGTCAAGAAGATCGGCCACGACAATCGATCTTACATTTGCACTATATTCTGTTATGGAGAGCTTTCGTAAAAACTTCTCAATATTCAATATGATCTTTCTGCCCTAAGAATGAATAATTATTAACAATATTTTATAAAGCTTTAGAACAATTATGTTTTGTTTTGGTTTAAATCATGCACTTAATTAACATATAATATATAAAAATTAAGATAGACCGACAAGAGAAACAGTATTTCTAACGAAAGTCTCCTAAAAACATCTTTAAGGTCCATATTTTCAACTGTTTTTATGTTCTCAATTCAAGTTTCACTCTGTTAATTACTTCTAATAAATGTAGCAAGTTATGTACTACACAGTTATATAGTAAGCATCTCCTGTGAGTCTGCCTCACGCTCAAGAGGTCCCGAGTTCGAATCTCGGTCAAGGTGAGTTACCTGGATAAGGTTTCTTCCGGGGTTTTACCTTATCCTGAAAGACGAATGTCAGGTAACTCTAAACTCCATGGACCCTGGGCCCATATGAGCATCTTTTCACCCATTCCATTCATTGCCAGAAATGACTTAACATTGGAGCACGTAAGTTACAAAAAACATTTCCTGTGAAATGACGTTGTATCTCCAACTAAGATGCTCAAATGTACATTACATTTGGCACTAGACATTCCTCACATCAGAGAGATCCTGCTTTTTATTTATATTTATAATTACAAACTGTTCGCATTCGTACGCATTACTGAACATTTAAATGGTTTTCGGAAATGATTTTTCGTAAATTCCAGTTGATTAACATATTTGTAACATTTTACTAAATCAGCTCTGTAGCAGCAATACCTGTCTTTTAAGATTGTATTATACTTTAGTTTTCTCAGCTCTTTTTGGAAATTTGCATATGCTTTCTCGTATGGCATCAAAAAGGCGTTAGAATGTTTAAGTTTGGGTCCTATTTCGGATATTTAGTTTATTGTTTAAATTCTGTAACGTCTAGAACGTTAACGTACCTTAACGTTAACCTTAACGTACCGTGACTAGATTAGCGAATGCATTTCGTAGAGGAAGGGAAGACGTGGAGCTGACAGACCGCAATCAGTAACTGTATGCTCCAAGATTCTACAACCTTAGGCTACATTTATTTGTCTTTACCTTGTTAGTACCTTGGCCTACATGACACCCTCGTTTTCTGCTCTGCCAGGTAGCTCTTATCCTCCGTGCCTCCTTGTTACTTAATTAGCACATTTCCTCCCACATCTTGCTTTCTTATATTCTTGCCCATTTTTTCACATTCTCTAAGAACTGGCCAATACTTCTTACCTTCTTTTCCTCTATTCCTGGCAACACTTGTATAACCATTATCCTCTTCTCTATTCTCTCCCATTTTTTCTCCCAAAACTTGTTTCTCCATATTGCAAGCTCCTCGCATTCTGGTACATAGTGTTCTATTCTCTCTGTTTCCCCACACAGTTCACAAATTCCCTTTCCCCTACCTCTTATCGCTCTTAGGAATATCGTTCCTCTGCTAATCCAAGCTAGTCCTTCGCTCTCTTACCTACTGCAGTAATCTACGTATGCTTCTCTTCCGCAATTTCTTTTTATTTACTTGTAAAATTGTAATTATTTCATATGTTGTAAACTGCCGCATATTTCCGGCGTTTATATATATTCTATTCTGCATTTTACCAATTCACCCAGATCGCGTGTATTCCTTCCCTCTAATCTCCATATATCTCCCATTTCTACTTTTTCCATAATTCCTCCTATCGCTGTCCAGCAGCTATTTGAGTTTTCTAACCTTTTCTTCAATAAAAAGATATATAAAATGATTATTTTTTATTATTATAGTGTTCTAAACTTAAACCAAGTGCTATGAAGTAAATATTAGTATGATATAAAAGTAAATAAAAAATAAGATTAACTATTAAATAAACTATTAATTAACTACTGAAAAGGTTAACTATCAAAGTAATCTATGAAAACTTTAAAATAAATCTATTATCAAAGAGGGCAAGAAATAAGAGTAAGTTTCTGGAAATTTGACATATGTGAGTCAAGAAAAGAATAAGATGATAAGGAAATATCTGCAAGATATTCTTAAGATTACATTATCTTCCTTACTACTGAACAATGGTATGAACATATTGTAGTTGTGGAGAGATGTGTAAATTGTTTCTCATATTAATTGCAAAGAAAAAGACAAATTACTAGAGTTATTAATTATTATACAAAGAATATTTATATGTAGTTATTAAAATTACAAATATTGTAAGCTATAACCTTAAACTAATTTTTTGAAAAATCATACAACAAATTAAAAAACTAAGATACGCAACAAAATTAAAGAATCCCAAATTATACAATTATACAAAGGTTACCCAAAATAAAGAGCAATACAGAGATTACTGTCAAACTGTACATTTGTCATAAACTATGTCACACATACGGTATACTAATGAAAATTTTTACACCAAATTTTTATAAAATCAAACATTTATAAAATTGTCCCATGTAGATGGGGCCTGGAGTGGGGTATTTTCTTGGGAGAAGCAGAACTTAAGATTTCAAGGTATGCTATACAGAGATGGCCAAATTATTAGACTAATGCTCTGAAAGCTTTCTTTATTTACTTAACATAAATACATGAGCTCTTACATTCATATGTATGACACGGAAACTTTAGTCAATACCTATTATACATTTCTTTGTTGGAAATTAACATTTTTATTCTGTTAGGTGTACACTCAAATAAGGTTTTACACTTATTTGTAATATCCGCATCATGTTGCCAGATATCCTTAAGTGTCTCTATAAGTTGAGTTTTAGTTGTAATATTGATTTTCTTGATTTTATTCTTCACAATGAACCATAAATACTTATCGGGTTTGTATCAAGACTATTTCCTGGCAATGGAAGCACTGAAAGGTCTAAATTCAGTAAGTATTGTGTTATTTTGACAGTGCACCATCGTGCATAAAGATACAGCAGCATTTCCAAACCAATCCCTTATCTGGGACAGAAGTCGAGGTTGAAGAACGCCTAGGTACTGATCTCGCACTCTCAAAAATGTGCAATCTACCAGTACCATGGACAGACATAATGCTCTAGACCATCACATTTGAAGGTTGTTTCACAGTTGCTTGCACTCATTGAGGACAAAAATCTTATTCAGTTGACCTCCGGACACACTGACTGCTTTCGTCAGTAGCTTAAAACTTGGATTCATCACTACAGCACACCAGGAAAAACAAATCCTTATTAATGGCAGCCATTGGTCAACAATATACTTAATAAGTTATCCCAAATAATACCTTTGTGTAGTCTATGAAGGTTATCCATAATTGAATCTGGTTACTAAATTAAATTTTCTTTGTGAGAAAAAGTAACACAGTGTATCATATTAATTACCTTTTCCCAGTCATTAGAAGACCAATGTTTAAGTTCCATTACCCAGTCGAGTCTATTTCTTGCCATATCTGCTGTGAGCTTTGCTTTTTTTCTGGTTCTTCGAGAGGGTTCTCCTGATAGTTCTTGCTGATACCTCTACCTACTACAATATTCCTCAAGTCTCTACTAGTGACTTTTCGGTTTCTGCGTGCTTCAGCCATAACTTTCCTTGCACCTCTAGGGCTCAAATTGCTTTTTCTACTACATTTCCCGCTTCGCTGTGTCTGATGTATCTGAGTGTTTCCGACCATTTCTTTAATTCTGCTTACAGACTTCTGTGATATTTTGAGTCTCTGTGCTACTTCCTTTTGTGTATCCTGTCCTTCTGCTATTAGTGCCCTCGTAATGCCCATTTTTTAGGTGATACGTCATATTTCTTTCCCATAACCCCATATTTCCTTTAACATTAAGTCTCACAGGTTCTCTAGTCTTTCACTGCACGCATAGAACTTTAAAAGCATTGGTATAATACAGAAGATATCTATTGACAAAATAAAGTCAAGAGTTCTGAATATAAACCTTTGAAGTATCCAATAAATTGACATGGGCACATAAATAAATATACTGAAATATACGTCAAATACTTCTGAATATTCAATATAATCTTTCTGTTGTAAGAATGAGCAATTACTAACAATATTTTATAAAGCTTTAGAACAATTATATTTTGTTTTGGATTAAATCATATCATTAATTAACATATAACATATTAAAATTAAGATAAACCGACAAGACAAATTATATTTTCAAACTAGTCTCCTAAAACCCCTATAAGGTCCACAATTTCAACTGTTTTTACGTTTTCAATTCAGGTTTCACCTCTGTTAATTACCTCTAATACATATAGCAAGTAATGTACTACACAGTTATTTATTAAGCATCTACTGTGAGTCTTCCTCACGTTCAAGAGCTGCCGAGTTCGAATCTCGGTCGGGGTGGGTTACCTGGATAAGGTTTCTTCCGGGGTTTTCCCTTATCCTCAAAGACGAATGCCAGGTAACTCTAAAATCCATGGACCCTGGGCCCATATGAGCATCTTTTCACCCACTCCATTCATTGTTCGAAATGACTTAACGTTGGAGGACGTAAGTTAGAAAAATCATTTCCTGTGAAATAACCGTGGTGACGGATAGAGTCAACATGAAAAATTCAATGCCATGGCCGGGATTTGAACCACGGATCTACTGGTTTCCGTCCAGTCGCTCTTAACCTTTGAGCTACCATGGCCAACGTGCCTTCCTGACATTAAATTCTCCAGTTGACTCGTATATTTCCCCGGTAGACCACTAGGGGCTCTCGCATCCGAGATACACCGTTCGTGGCGACTTACTATTGTAAGTACTTAAGTCCCAGGCTTCATCATTTAACTCTTATTATTTTAGTTAATTGATGGAAATTAATCATTTCTCCACACTAGCCGTATATAGGCTAAGATATTTGATGGATAGAGTCAACATGAAAAATTCAATGCCATGGCCGGGATTTGAACCACGGATCTACTGGTTTCCGTCCAGTCGCTCTTAACCTTTGAGCTACCATGGCCAACGTGCCTTCCTGACATTAAATTCTCCAGTTGACTCGTATATTTCCCCGGTAGACCACTAGGGGCTCTCGCATCCGAGATACACCGTTCGTGGCGACTTAATTTCCATCAATTAACTAAAACCGTGGTGACGTTTGTATTTCCAACAAAGATGCTCAAATGTACATTACATTTGGCACTAGACATTCCTCACATCAGAGACATCCTGCTTTTTATTTAGATTTATAATTCCAAACATGTTCGCATTCGTACGCATTACTGAACATTCACATGCATTTTCGTAAATTCCAGTTGATTAACATATTTGTAGTATTTCATTAAATCAACTCTGTAGCAGCAATACCTGTCTTTTAAGATTGTATTATACTTTAGTTTTGTCAGCTCTGTTAGGAAATTTGCATATGCTTTCTCGTAAGGCATCAAAAAGGGGTTAGAATGATTAAGTTTGGGTTCTATTTCGGATATTGAGTTTATTGTTCAAATTCTGTAACGTCTAGAACGTTAACGTGCCATGGCTAGATGAGCGAATGCATTTCGTAGAGGAAGAGAAGACGTGGAGCTGACAGACCGCAATCAGCAACTGATGACGTGCATGTGAATGCTGTTAGACCACAGCTGGGAGAACATCGTTGTTGGACAGATATGAGACCACGTGATTTCGATGTTTTTGCTCGCTTTAGCGCCAGATAGACAATTATACCAGCAGTAAAGCTGTCTCTTTGATATTAGGACAACAAGACGATGTGGATAGCATCCGTCGCTGATGTGTGGAGGTGAGTTCTTCATATTGTAACAAATTGCGTCTAAGCACTGCATTAATGTAACTACTCCGAAAATGTTTGATTTTTTGTTAATTCAATAGCACATTTTATTGCATGTTTTTAACATTTTACAACATAAATACATGCTTATTTTAGACCTCTTTGTTGTATAAAATCCAATTTCGAATTATAAGTCACCACCTTGAACTAATATTTATGTCGGGCAGCTCTAAGCTCCATGAATCCTGGACACATTTGAGCATCATTTCACCCATTTCATTCACCGTCCGATATGACTTAACATTAGAGGACGTGAAATTACAACAACAAAAAAATAAACAAATTTTTAGAAAATTTGTAAAACATATAAAAAATGAAAGTATATCGCACAATAAATGCATCTCACATGAAAGGAGTTTGACGAAATCCTAGTTTTCATTTAAATAAAAATCTATAGACGAATTCCCGAGCTCAAATCTCGGTCAGGGTGAGTTACTTGGTTAAGGTTTGTCCCGGGGTGTTCCCTTATCCTACAAGACGAATGCCGGGTAGCTCTAAGCTCCATAGACCCTGGACTCATTTGAGCATCGCTTTAAACAATTCATTCACCGTCCGATATGACCTAAGTTGGAGCAAATATATTACAAAAAAAAGAAAGAAAGAAAGAAAGAAAGAAAGAAAGAAAGAAAGAAAGAAAGAAAGAAAGAAAGAAAGAAAGAAAGAAAAGAAAGAAAGAAAGAAAGAAAGAAAGAAAGAAAGAAAGAAAGAAAGAAAGAAAGAAAGAAAGAAAGAAAGAAAGAAAGAAAGAAAGAAAGAAAGAAAGAAAGAAAGAAAGAAAGAAAGAAAGAAAGAAAGAAAGAAAGAAAGAAAGAAAGAAAGAAAGAAAGAAAGAAAGAAAGAAAGAAAGAAAGAAAGAAAGAAAGAAAGAAAGAAAGAAAGAAAGAAAGAAAGAAAGAAAGAAAGAAAGAAAGAAAGAAAGAAAGAAAGAAAGAAAGAAAGAAAGAAAGAAAGAAAGAAAGAAAGAAAGAAAGAAAGAAAGAAAGAAAGAAAGAAAGAAAGAAAGAAAGAAAGAAAGAAAGAAAGAAAGAAAGAAAGAAAGAAAGAAAGAAAGAAAGAAAGAAAGAAAGAAAGAAAGAAAGAAAGAAAGAAAGAAGAAAAAAGGCACTCGCGGTCTGCTTTCAAGAGCGTCTAGAAACAAATAAAGAAGACAGAGAGCTAGACCTTGGGCATTTCAAATGTCCCGCGTTTTTCCTGGGCAGCCGTGACTGCAGCGACACTGAGTGGAATTCGCATGCCACGCGAAGTACACGTAGGATGTGATAGATGACGCGCAAGTAGTAATAGTATGTATATATCAATATGTCGTAAATATTAAGAATATTTTAAAAACGTTAGAATATTGACGACTTTTTCTTAGTTCAAACAATGTACTTAATGTGAATTACAGTTATTTGTAGTTATATTACGTATAAAAATAAAATTAGACCGACAAGAAATATTGTATTTTCAAACAAAAGTCTCCTAAGACCTATACAAGTTTCATCATTCCAGCAATTTTTACATTAATTATTTGAATTCCATTACATTATGCTTGTCATGGGCGTACATCTCATTTGGTATTAAAACATTCGTAAGATTACTCATTTGAATTTAAATGCTCTGTACAGCTACTGCTGTAATAGACAAAGTTCTAAAATCATGTGTTGTGCAGTGTTTAGTATAACTTTCCCACAAAAGTCACAACATTTCTCGCTTCACACAGCAAAAGGGTTCTGTGTGCCCTTTATACATGCACGAAAGTGCTTCGTTTTGATTTGCTTTACCTGCACTCTGATTTGCTGTTGCATTTAGGCTCTCCATTGGCTATTATCTGTCATTCTTCACCATGGATACTAATACTGCCATGGATACTACTTCCACATCTTCTACAAACATAGAGTTGCACTTGCACGTATTTGCTTTCAGTAGGGAGTCAGGAATGTATGTTGGTACTCCTGTCTTACTTTATTTACCATTCGAATTATTGGCTTACTAAAAACAGTTGTGCAGTTCAAATTATACTGCTTTGGTTGATGGTATCACCACGACCATTATGTGCACAAACATAAATTCGGTGAGCAGCTTAATCAGTTACGCTTTCCCTACAGGAATCCTGGAGGAAAAACTGCAAAACAAGCAACAGGGTAGGCTAACACTATCTGTAACCTGGAAATTTTGTTTACCTTGTGTGGCCTATACATAAAAATAATGACAAACTCTAATGTAATATAGGTATTGATAAATTCAAACAAACCACAACGAATATCCACGAATTGGTTCACACCAGGAAAATAAAAATGTATTTGACAAACTATTTATTATAACAAGATCTACATTGAAAAGGTAGAGCCAGAATGAAAAATTCAATGCCATAGCCGGGATTTGAACCACGGATCTTCTGGTTTCCGTCCAGCCGCACTACCATTGTGCTACTATGGCCAACGTGCCGACATGACATTAAATTCTCCATCTGACTCGTGTTTCTCCCGGTAAACCATTAGGAGTTCTCATGAACATGAGACAACTACCTTGATGGCGACTTACTATGCTGTAAGTACTTTAAGGCCCGGGCTTTATAGTTCGGACCACTATTAGGTACAATTAATGGAAATTAATTGTTCTTTCACACTAGCCGTGTGTAGGACGCACTATGAAAGGGTAGAGCCAGTATGAAAAATTCAATGCCATAGCCGGGATTTGAACCACGGATCTTCTGGTTTCCGTCCAGCCGCACTACCATTGTGCTACTATGGCCAACGTGCCGACATGACATTAAATTCTCCATCTGACTCGTGTTTCTCCCGGTAAACCATTAGGAGTTCTCATGAACATGAGACAACTACCTTGATGGCGACTTACTATGCTGTAAGTACTTTAAGGCCCGGGCTTTATAGTTCGGACCACTATTAGGTACAATTAATGGAAATTAATTGTTCTTTCACACTAGCCGTGTGTAGGACGCACTATGAAAGGGTAGAGATATACATTTTCTGTCATATATTACATTTTATTAGTTATTTAATTGACAGAAAGAATAAAGGGCAATTCAGTGGTCTACCGGGTAAAATATGAGTGAGTTGGAGAATTTAATATCATGTCGGCATGTTGGCCATAGTAGCTCAGTGGTTTAGAGCAACCACACGGGGAGCTGCATGGCGAGCGGCAGATCCGTGGTTCAAATCCCGGCTATCGCAGTGAATTTTTCAGTCTGGCTCTACTCATTAAAGGCTGCAGATTTGTTGTGTACAAAAAACAAAATAGATCGGCAAGAAAAATTGTATCTTTGGAAAACAGAACTCCGCAAAAACTTTTATAAGATCCAGGAATTCAACCTTTGATGTATGTCCAATCAAATCTGGTTCTTCAGCTCAAATTATTTGTGAATAACTATAGCTACCACCTCGTTACCTTGAAAATTAATTTACTATTATAGTTTATAATATTCGTATTTTAATAGATACATGTAAGCCTTGTTTGTATAATAATTACTAACTGTAGTAACTACTCGGTTTCTTTCTTATTAATAGAAGTATCAATTAACACATTTCTCTAAAACTACAATATGTATCATCCTTTTGTATAGTAGTAAGGGACATATAAGACCTTAAAATTCTTTTGTAGATCTTTCTCTCTCTTCTTACAACTTTCTAGATACAAACATATCTTGAAGATTCACTAATTTACTATTATTAGTGCAAGAATTAAGGTAACTCATGGCTTGTTCAAAGCTTTATGTTTGTTTTATTTAGTCGCACAACATTAAGTCATATCCCAGAATGAATGAAGTGATTGAAATAATGCTCAAATTAACCCAGACAATGTCAATGTAATGTCTTTGGTAAGAGTAATTAAAATCGGGCACGGAAAAATTCAAATATTCATTCTCTTGGCAATTCACTAACCCTTCGCTCAGTCCACTTAGGTTGACATTGCTCTGATTTGAGATCCACAACCTGTACCTATATAGATCTGCTCTTACACATTCAACATTGTCGAAAACATTTCGGATTCACGGATATTGTGTTATTGGAATTTTTTTCAGATTCAGGTTATACCAAAATACATATTTACAAGAATCTTGACATTTAATTTTTGAGTGGAGTGCAATTTCTTCTCTACCTATTATTTATATAAAACTTAACACTAAAGGGAAAGCACCACGAGGAAAACCGGTACAAACCTACAGTTCAAATGTTCCGTGTGTTTCTTGAGTAGCTCTGACTACAGCGACACACAGTGGAAGAGTCATGTAACGCAAAGTACACAGAGAAGGTTATAGATGCCGCGGCAGTTGTATTAGCCATGTGTATACCGATATGTCTTAGTTATTAAGAATATTTTACAACACATTACAACATCGACATTTCTTTTCTATGCTTAAATCATACCCTAGTGTGAACGATGATAAATTGTAGCTATATTGTACACATAAACCAATATAGACCGAAAGGAAGTGTCGAATTTTGGAGAAAAAAAAAGTCTCCTAAACCTGTATAAGTAGCAGAAATTTAACCGTTCATTTGCATTATTTATTCCTATCAATCTGGAGATCAATATTAATTGATTTTAATAACTGTAACGCGCTATAAATGTGGCATATCATTCATTATTGCTATTTAGTTTCAAGCGTTGTATTTTGAATAACTGTAGCACGCTATAAGTGTGGCGTCCATAGTTCAATCACATTGTTCTTTCCAAATAACATGCTGAACTGAGTACAGAAGAGCCGTGTACGTTATGACAATGTTTGCCAATAAATATTTGAGCCATCAGAAACATCCTACCTCATCCTTTATTGTCCATATTCCTATGTGGTATTTTTCGGAAATTCCTGTTGATTATCATTCTTGAAACATTGGATTAGATGTGCACTGAGGCGGCAATATCTGTCTTTTAAGACTGTGTTGTACTTTGTGGGTTCGTGAAATTACAAGTGCAGGTTACAAACACTAAAAATTTCTCTTTATCTCCCTAGAAACACGCTCACACATAAAACTTACAAAGTGTTCGACCAAAAACAAAGGCCACTTTTACAACTGTTCACGTGCACGTGCCCAATTACCGACTGACTGACTCATCTCCATCTTTATTTTATCTCTTGTAGTCACTATTCCTGAAATTCGTGGAATTTTCTCCAATAATCAAGACTGCAATAGAAGAAAGACGAACTCTCCAGAAATCCGATTCCTTCCCTCACCGTTACGACGAGCCTTTATCTCCACACTGTACTGCCCGTCTCTTTGAAGTCATCGGCCGCGCCACTTCCTCAACAATGCGTTCGCGACACTGCTCCCTACTCAAGGCTGGTCGTCCCGAACAGCACTAACGTAGTGGGGCGGACGTTCCAAGTGTACCACGAACATCTTCCTTCGGGGCACCTTCTGGATGCGGTAGACTACTTCATTAATCCTCTTTACCACCCGGTATGGTCCTTGCCATTATTGCTGAAACTTCGGGCAGCGTCCCTTGATCCGCGTAGGGTGACACAACCAGACCAAGTCACCTGTAATGGTCTCTTAAACAAGAATATAGTAATATAGCACATACTTCTGATGATAAGAAATTAGTTAATTTATAACATTAGTATGTCATACTAAAATTATTAGATATAGCTAATATTTCTTCCCTTGGCTGTTGACTTGCCTGTCGTATCGGGTCTTCCTGCGGGCACTCGCCATCGGATATTCTGACGAGCCATCTCAGGCATGTCGTGGAGACGGTCCACCAAGTTCTCCACATATTTGGTTGTTGGCTGTTTTGCGTCCGGGGGCTCCCAAAAGCCAGGTCACAAGGGAGGCATACTCTCGGCCGAACTGGCGTTATACCAGTGGTGTCGTTTGTTGACGAGCTGTAGGTCAGCAGGAACAGTGTTACCTTGACGTCCCAGTCTCCCTGACAGCTGGCCACGACCTTCCTGAGATGTTTTTCTAGGGTCTTGATCCACCTATCCACCATGCCTTCCGAATGCGGGTGTAGGGGTGTTGTGCGGGTCTTGTTCACCCCAAGTCTTTCCCGTGCCTCCTTCATCAGGTTATACTTCATTAACCACAGCGCCCACACAGATTTTGTGTTGTCAATCCGCATTTTCTGGGCTCATTTCACCCATCATTTCACCCATTTCATCATTGTCCGATATGATTTAACATTGTACGATAAACGTGGCTATCCAGAAAGTAGATTACGTTTTGGAATAAAAAGTAAACAAAGTATAGGAAACAAATTTTATTATATACAGATGAAAGACACACTCAAATACTACTTTTTGACATAGCCACCATTCAAATTAAGGCATTTATCGTAGCGATGTACGAGCTTGGAAATTCCTTCGTCGAAAAATTCGGCCTAATGCGCCTTCAACCACTTCGTTACCTCTTCTTGCAGCTGTGCGTCGTCATCAAAACGCGGCATAGCCAGCCACTTCTTCATTGCTGGGAATAGGTGGAAGTCGCTCGGTGCCAGGTCGGGACTGTACGGCGGATGAGGAAACAACTCCCACTTAAAAGATTCAAGAACTTCACGAGTGACATTGGCCGTGTGGGGCCGGGCGTTGTCGTGAATCAACAAGATCTTAGAGCTCAACATTCCTCTGCGCTTGTTTTGAATGGCTCTTCTGAGTTTTTGGAGAGTTTGGCAATACCTTTGAGAGTTTATTGTAGTGCCTCTTTCCAGGAAGTCCACCAAAATCACACCTTTTCTGTCCCAAAAAACAGTTGCCATCATCTTCCTTGCCGACATTCTTTGCATGCATTTCTTGGGTTTTTGGGGAGAACTTGTGTGCCCCCACTGCATTGATTGCAATTTTGTTTCACAGTTCACGTGTTTCACCCATGTTTCGTCACCAGTAACGATGCGATCGAGTAAAGAGTCACCATCCTTATGGTAAACGTCCAAAAAGCTCAACGCTGCAGCCATTCGCTGATTTTTGTGGTCCTCTGTCAAGATTTTTGGAATCCATCTTGCACAAAACTTGTGGTAACCAAGCTTTTCGCTGATGATTTCGTGCAACAAACTTCGCGAAATTTGTGGAAAACTCAAAGAAAGTTCCGTTATTGTGAACCTTCGATTTTCACGGACTTTAGCATCGACTTTTTCGACAAGTTCGGCAGTCACAATGCTGGGTCTCCCACATCGATCTTCGTCGTGAACATTGGTTCGGCCATATTTAAATCTGATGACCCACTGACGCACTCCACCTTCAGTGATAATGTTGTCCCCATACACTTCACAAAGCTGCCGATAGATTTCTATCGGTTTACAGTTTTTTGCAGTCAGAAACCTTATTACTGCACGCACCTCGCAGCTCGCGGGATTTTCAATTAGCGCAGACATTTCAAACCGTCACAGTATCTGAACGGAGCACAGCACGAACCTCTCACTAGCACGGCTAGATGCCGACTGAGCTGCGCAACGCTCTGACCCCAAGATGGCCGCGCTAGCCCCGCCCCTAGCGGAAACAGACGAAAACGTAATCTACTTTCTGGATAGCCCTCTGTCTTCCCCGCCTTACCTTAGTCCTATTCGTTCGTATTGTAATATTTGTAGTATTGTAATATACGTTCTCTAACGTTGTCATATCGGACAATGAATGTATGGATGAAATGATGCTCAAATGACGGAATCCACTGAGCTTAGAGTTACCCGACAGGATAAGGGAAAACCCGGAAAGAAACATCCAGACAACTGATCATCGCCCATTTGTGACATTCATTCACTATCACACCAAGAAGGAATATTATGGACGTAAGAAAGTTAGTTTTTATAATGTAGAAGTTTTTGGAGCAATCTCAATGCACATTCGTGCTGTTTATCTCCGCCCGGCGGCATCCGTCCCTTATCGCTCCGGCGCCGCGCTTTCGTAAATCATGGGTTCACGACAATAATATGAGGAAATAGTCCTAATCATGCGCAATGATGTCAAGAGGGGAAAGTAGTAAAATGGCGCTCAACATCAGGCTAAGCGTACTCCTGTTGGAAACATGCCTTACAAATGGAAATCTGTTGACTTAAGAAGCACAGATCTATACAGCTTGGTCGTCAAGTTAAGTGCTTACGTTTCTTTGACCCAATTAATGTTCTATACTCACGCCATCTCTTGACCTGGCATTTAATTTAGTAAAAACAGCCTTTTGTTCAGTGATGAGAGTACTGATAGTGTTTTGTCTTTTGTTTCTATCCAGTGACATATTTGTGGTTACAACATATATTAAAATATCCTGATGATGGGAGAGATGTGATATACGGTATTCTCCAGGATCATCGCTGTTTAAGAAATGTATGGGTTCTGATGAACGAAATTCTTCGAAAAGTCCTTCAGTTGCTTTTTAAACAACAAATTCTGCCCACTAAATGTCTCAGTTCTATCACAACATGTTTCTACCGTGAAAAGAAGTAATTTATGCCACGTTTAGTCGTTAATATGTTCATGTAACAAATTCAGATGCCTTTAACAGTCAAATTGTCGAAAATGGCAATGAAGGAAGTATCACTTGTATGCTTCTAGAGATTATTTGATATTTTGGTTAAATAAGATCGTTTAATTCGATCTTTTTTTCTGAATAAAGAAAAAAAATGGACTTATCTAAGAACTAACTTAATTATGAAAACTGTAATTCACGCATCTCTCTTTTTGATGGAGGTTAATGTAAGTAATGACGTCATAAAAATAAGTTCTGAAAAATGTATCAAGTACCATAAATGAAGCCAATATGGACATTCATATATTATACGAGGGCTGTTCAATAAATAATGATCATAATTTATATGGTCATAATTTCTCGCACTAAAATACCATTTTATTATATTCTGTTAGCTTAACGTGTAACAAACACGCCGTAGTTGTTTCATTGTCGGTACTCCTGGTTCCCCCCTGTGAGAACCAGGAGAGTTCAGACATGTTTAGTGTGGCCTACCGCTGCAATGGAGGTAACATGCGAGGAACAATATGCAGCTTTGAAATTCTGCTTTCGTCTCAAGGAATCTTCAGTTGAGGCCTATACAATGTTATAGGAGTCCTATTGAGAGTCTGTTCTTCCCTACAGCACAGCTCAAAGGTGCTTTAAAAGGTTTAAAGAGGGTAGGGAATCAATTTCATAGGAAGGTGGACCCAGTGCTCCAGTTACTGCTCTCACGGAAGAAGACATCAACACTGCTACTGTCATTTTGAGAGAGGATCGACGAGTTATCTTAAAATCAATTTCTGAAATAATGAACATTTCATTGGGTGCCACCCACACGTTGCTGACAGAAACATTACACATGAGACGTGTTTGTGCGCGATGGCTTCCAAGACTGTTGAATCCCGAAGACAAGGACATTCGCATGCAGGTCTTCATGTAGTTAAAGTTGATGTTAGACGTAGATCCGGAATTGTTTTCAAACGTAATCACTGCTGATGAAACTTGGCTACATCATTTTGATCCTGAGAGCAAACAGCAAAGCTCAGTGTGGAAAGCTCCTTCATCACAAAACCCCAAGAAGCAAAAGTTGTTGCTTCAGCTGGGAAAGCTATGGTCATCTCATTCTTCGATATTCATGGAATGGTTTATCAGCATGTACCAGCACACACATCAGTAACTGAACAATACTACAGGGATGTCCTGAAAATATTGCAAGTCTATTTCAGGCGCAAAAGACCACATTTCCGTGAAGCAGGCTGGATGCTCTACTACGATAATGCGCGGCCGAATATTGCCAATGTTGTTGCTGAATATATTGCACAACTCAACGTGAAGCTTATCCCTCACCCTCCCTAAGGTCCGGATTTAGTGACGTTTTTCTATACCCTAAGTTGAAGAAACGACTTCGTGGGAGGCATTATCCATCTTCAGAAGCAGTGGTGAAGGCTGCGGAGGTGATTTTGAAGGATCTCTCAAAAGTGGTTACCAGCGTGTCTTTGAAGACTGGCAGAAACCCTGGGACAAGTGCTTCGCATTCAGGGGAGAATATTTTGACAAGGGCTATCAAAATTATGAGGATGAGTAAAGGTACATTGTCAAAAAGTTTCTGGTCATTCTTTATTGAACAGCCCACGTATCATTACAAATACCCTACATTGTCCTTAACGTTAGCAAAGTTAACGTAAATAAAGATTATTCAAAGAAGCACCATTTGGTTGAAACAAAATACAGGTTTATTTTAACTACTCAGTACCTCAAATGATATCTTACAATCTGATTGTTTATAAGTTGCATTCCGTTCTACAATTGTATTACAGCATGTATACTAAAGGAAGTGGACAGAAGAAGCAATAAAAGTTTATTGTACGATTTATGTATACTTAAGGTACATAGCGTATCAATAAAATTAGTGTAAAATAATGTTGTTAAACTTATACCAAGTCAAACTGTCTTAGTTACAGGACAAATACAGATACGATGTGACGTATAATACGTCAGGTCACTCATTGAAACACTGTAGTGACAAACAAGTCTGTATTAACTGTAGTCATGAATCATTGATAAAATAAACTGTGTAAATTGTGAACTAGAGCTGACAGCAGCGAATGTATAACACTTTTTTTTGATTCTATACAGTTTTCATTTCCGAACTACTAAATCATACACCGAGTTCACTTATTCAAGAAGCAAATCTAGTTTTAATTACATTACATTAATCTCCAGGATTTATTAGAATAAAGAAAGCCTAGGAAATGATCAGTTTCCAATCTTCATTAAATTTATGGACTTAAACATATATGTTATCATAAATATGTCTTGTGTCATTGTTGAAGATGCCGAACGTGTATATCACTTAGTTTTTACCTGACCTTTGAGTTTTGAGTTTGCAGAAATGACCTTCTTTAGATTCGGGTGATTACAGACTATATAACTGCAGCACAATATTTGCATTTAATTTTTAAGTAGGGTGCAATTTTTCCTCTACCTACTATGTATGTAATGCTCTATAAGGATAACGCCATGAACAAAACGGTACAAACCTGTAGTGCAAATGTCCCGCGTGTTTCATGAGTAACTGTGACTACAGCGACAACAGCGGAATTCTCATGCAACACTAAGTACACGTAGGATGTTATAGATGACGCGCATGTTGTACTTTCTTGTATATATTCTTAGGACTTAACTGTTAAGAATCTCACAGAAAATATTAGAATAGTGATGCATTATTTTGGATTAGAACATTTTGTATGTGTGAACGATAGTAAACTGTGGCCATATTATTTATTAAAATGACTATAAATCAAAAATGATTATTGTGTTTGAAAACAAAACAGTCCAAAAGCCTGTACAAGTTCTATAAATTTTAGCTTCTACTCTATTCTTTCTTCATAATTGTTTGTTTTACTGGTAACAATATGGTACACATATTTCTGCTAAACACTGCCAAGAGCGATAGCAAATTCCGTACCACTTTAAGTTTTATGAAACCTTGGTGCGAACAAAACATTTCAGCATCGCATGTACTTTGTATCTTTCAAATGTTGGCACTAACAACGAAATGGAAAGGTAAACTTCTGTTGTAAATAATGCGTGTCCTATACAGCTTCTCAAATTCTTATTAAATATAAGCATTAACAAACTTCTGTGTTCTCTTTTTAAAGATTTTGTACATAGTTGCTGGTATCTTCATTTATGCGTACATTTCTGTTGTATTTTATTTTTGTTACACTCTTCTTCCAAAGAATTTCTTAACATTATTGCTATTTTTCTGTGTATAAAGAAATTGGAATACAAGAATCTTTTAGTATCTTTTCCTTTTTTGTTGTACTTACAGAATGCCTTAGTGTTAAGTTACCTTTCTTGTAATTGTTACACTAAGAAGCTTTGTAATTCCAAAATCAAGGAAAGAGAATACAGATGTGTTGTATAACCTTAAGAGCATTTTGAATGGTCCCCCTCTCTCGTTGTTTGTTAAAGTTGTAGTTGTTTTAAATGAATGATTATTGAACTGTAACGGGAATATTAAAGCTATAATGCTCATTGGACGACAATTATTTATATATAACATGAAAATAGTCAAGTTTTGAAGTGACTTCTTGCGATCTTTTTCAGGAATTAGTTGGCCAGTCTTCGAATTCACACCTCGTGCACTCGTAAGTAGTTTACCTTACCTTCTCAGCGTATTTAACTGTCTGAGGTAGATACCTGTTTCGTCCACAAAGGTCGTTCCAACAAAAGAATAAACTGCCGTGCCCTAGGGAACAGATTTTGAAAAACTAACCCGAGTAGCCCGCCAATCCGAGACAACCACGCTTACCTTAGGTCTAACTGAAAGATGCTACTGAAGTCTCTCTATTAAATTATTGGAGGGGAATGGAATACTTTCTATACTCAAATAACTACATAACACAGAGAGTAATAACGACTTGAAGATTGCGCTTTTGTATTTCACGTCAGTCTGCTCCTGCCAGGGTTGTACAAAGCGTGGTTTTAATTAAAGAAAGAGCATTTTAAATGTTTATAGAAGTTATTAAATATCTTGCGTAACTAGCATGTTTAAATTAACTCTCGTCCTTCTGAGTTAAGAAATAAATGCAGTTCTCACAGATTTAACTAAATTATAAATATTAAAAACATGTTTCTCTAAGTTTACTAATGACGTCATAAAAATAACTTTTGAAGAAATATATCAAGTATTATAAAGGAAGCAAATATCAATCACCACATATTATATAATTACAAAGACACCGCATTGCTGTTAATATTAACAATTGTGACGTAACAAAGTCTACAAAAATAACTATGGGAAAATGTTACATGAGAACAGATATAACATAAAATACTTTGTACGTTTAGTAGAAAAAAATTCGCTATATTTTATCCATTATTTGTGTTAAATGATTTCCAATGTGACGTATAACACGTGTTTAATTTCTCCATAAATGCACTCGCACAATATCTTAACTGTGCAAATATGTATTTACCTTTTAAACTAATGTTATGTTAGTTTACGTGGAAAGTTAAATCGCTTAGGAAAGAAAATTAACAATAATAAATATCATCTTAAGTACACCAAATACAATTCCTTTCGTTGTAGGAATATATAGATTTCTTTTCGCAGCTCAAACCTACTTTGGAATATTTTATCGCTACTTAACAATCTTCCCTGACAGTAGAATGAATACAAATTCTCATACCTCGCCTTACCTTCTCCCACTTCGCCCGCTGCTTTAGTAGTTTTTATTTTTGAAGCGTTTCGATGTAACGAAGTTTGCCCTTACTTATTCTACGAATTTCTGGAGTAATTCTAATGCACATTCGTTATAAATCCGTCTTACACGAACTTCGAAATAACAAAATGCTAGAAATGGAGCAATTACATACTTCCTTGGTGAAAAGAAGACTGATTTCACACTTATACTGAAGAAACACGAAGGTCGCCCCAACACAAAGCTAAACTACTGTACCCTAGAGAGCATTTATGAAAAACTAATAGGAGTCGACCGCCAATAGGAATCATCCGCGCTTTCCTTAAATAAGCATTTAATATTTGAGTAGAATGCAGTTTCTCCCCTAACTAATGTATGTAATGCTCTACACTAAAAGACAAAGCCAAGAAGAAATCCGATACAAACGTGCAGTTCACATGTCCTGCGTGTTTCCTGAGTAATTGGAACTACAGCGACACACAATGGAAGTCTCGTGTAATCTGTAGTACAGGTAGGAAGTCATAGATGGCGCGCATGTTGTAGTTGCTATGTATATATCAATATGTCTTACTTGCTAAGACTAATTTTATAAAAACTTCAGAAGGTGTATTCTTTTTATCGTTTACACTATCTTGCAAATGTGAATGCCAGTAAATTACAGCAAAATCTTGTTCAAAAATAAATTTATACCAACAAGAAGCGCTGTCTTTTTGAACTAAAGTTTCCCAAGTTATATATATAAGTTTCAAAAATTCAACCAATAATTTCTATATTTCTTTCCCAGTCTTACATACTTGCTGTCGCATTCTGTAAATATGCCGTAGGTACATCGTTCTGATAAAAGAGACATTAAAACTTTTGACGTTTGGAGACAAATGTGCTCTATTGGCGTTTTTAGCTGTAGGCTTTCGTGGCATTATAGCCGTCCTAGTTTTTCTTTTATTAAATTTACAATTTTAAAACATCTTGTTGCATGTGTATGTTGTACTGAACAATCGCATGAATTTTTGGAAATTCCTATTGATTGACACCTTTGTAACATTTAATTAAATCACTGCTGAAGCACCAATACATGCCTTTTAAGACTGTGTTATGCATCAGTATTCTCGGCCATGTTTAGAAATTTCATTGCACTTTTTGAAAAGGTGTTTGAAAACGCCGTTGAATTTTTAAGTTTAAATGCCATTAAAGAATCCCAAATAACAGACACCTAAACAACAGCTAGTCTCTATTTAAATAAACATTAAAGACAGCAGACACTTACATAAGATGCTTACTTTCAACAGCGTCTATAAAGATCTAAAGGACAAGAAATCGACGTAGACCTTGAGCTATAGTAAAAAACTTTAATACTGGCCGCTACCTTTAACCTGGAAATTTTGTTTACTTTGTGTGGTGTATACATAAAATATCATGATAACCTCTAATTTAATATAGATATTGATAGATTCAAACAAAAACAAGGACTATCCACGAATTGGTTTACAACACGAAAATAAAAATATATTTGACAAACTTTTTATATTATAACAAGATCTACATTTTCTCTTTTGTGTTACACTTTATTAGTTATATAAATGTCAGAAAGAATAAAGGTCAATTCAGCGGTCTACCGGGAAATATATGAGTCAGCTGGAGAAGTTAATATCCGATCGGGATTTTGGCAATAGTAGCTCAGTGGATTAGAGGGACGGCAGGTAGAGCGGGAGAAACTTCGTTCAGATCCCGACTATGACATTGAATTTTTCAGTCTGGCTCTACTCAGTTAAATCTTGGCCTACACACAGCTAATGTGGAAGATATGGCTACTTCCATTAATTTACCTGAATAACATAGTGGTTTAACTATGAAGCCTGGGCCCGCCTCGGTAGCGTAGATGGTACGGTGTCTGCCTCAAGTACAAGAAGTCCCGAGTCAGGGTGAGCTACCTGGATAAAGCTTTTCCGAAGTTTTCCCTCATCTTAAAGACGAATGTCGGGTGGCTCTAAGCTCCATGGACTCTGGACTCATTTGGGCAGCATTTCAATAATTTGATTCATCGTCCGATATGACTTAAGGTTGGAGGACGTATATATATGAAGCCTGGGACATAAGTACTTACAGCATAGTAAGTCGCCACCAAAGGTGCGTGTCTCGTTGTATATGAGAACCCCTAGTGGTCTACAGGGAAACATATGAGTCAGTTGGAAAATTTAATGTCATGTCGGCATGTTGGCCATAGTAGCTCAGTGGCTTAGAGCAACCACAAGGAGAGCGACACATCCGTGTTTCAGATCCCGGCTATAACAGTGAATATTTTCAGTCTGGCCCTATTCGTTCAAAGCTGCAGCTTTGTTGTATACAAAAAACAATATAGATCGGCAAGAAATATTGTGCTTTTTGAAAAACGTAGTCCGCGAAATTATTTATAAGATCCAAAAATTCAACGTTTAATGTGTGTCCATCCAAATCTGGTTCTTCAGCTCAAATTATTTGTGAATAACTATAGCTACCACCTCGTTACCCCAAAAATTAAATTACTATTCTAATTTATAGTATTCGTATTTTAATAGATACACATAAACCTTCTTTGTGTAATAATTACTAACTGTAGTAACTACTCGGTATACTTCTTATCAATATAAGGTTCAATTAACTCATCTCTCTAAAACTACAATATGGATCGGCCATTTGTATAGTAGTAAGGGAGTTAATGAGACATTAAAATTATCTTGCAGATCTTTCTCTCTCTTCTTACATCATTCTAGATACACACATATCTTGAAGCTCCACCAATTTACTATCATTAGGGTAAGTAGTAAGGTAAATCAGAAATTTTATGCCCTATTTATCTACGTCCTGCAACAGTAAATCATATCTGACGATGACACGAGTGAAATAATGCTTAAATAAACCGAGACAATGTGAATCTAAAGTCTTTGAGAAGAGAAATTTAAATGGGTCACGGCAAAATTCAAATATCCATTCTCTTGGCAATTCATTAATTCTTGGTTCCGTCCACATAGGTTGAGATTGCTTTGATTTGATAGCCACGACCTATACCTATATGGATCTGTTCTTACACATTTAACATTTTCGAATAAGTTTCTATTTAAGTGATATTGCCTTATTGCGAATTTTTTTAGCTCCAGGTGATACCAAAATATATACATATTTATACTGCAACCTTGACATTTAAGATTTGGTTGGAATGCAACTTATCCTCTACCTACTATGTACTAAAAGGAACGTACCACGAACAAAACCGGTTCAAACCTGCAGTTTAAATGCTCCGCGTGTTTCCTGAGTAGCTCTGACTACAGCGACACAGTGGAAAACTCGTGCAACTCAAAGTACATGAAGGACGATATATTTGACGCGCAAGTCATAATTGCTATGTGTATACGAATATGTCTTAGCCATTAAGAATATTTTATAACTCATTAGAACACCGAACTTCCTTACTAAGTTTAAATCATATCCTAAATGTAAACTAGGGCAACCTGTATCTATATATTGTACACATAAACTAATATAGACTGAATGGAAATATTGAATTTTGGAACAAGAGTCTCCTAAATCTTTATAAATAGCGGAAATTCAGCCTATGATTTTCATTCTTTATTCCCAACATCAACTACCGTATTTTTAATAACTGCAGCACGCCATAAATGTGGCGTCCATAGTTTAATAACGTTGGTCGTTCAAAATAAGTCCCAGAGCTGGATATCGAAGAGTAGTGTACGTTATGACGTTGTCTGACAGTATACTTTCCTACCATCACAAACATCCTGCTTCTTCCTTTATTGCCGACATGCCTACGTTGTGGTTTTCAGAAATTCCTGTTGATTATCACCTTTTTAACTCTGAATTAAATCAGCACTGTGGCAGCGACATCTATCTTCTATGCTTATGCTGCGCTTAGGTATTTACATCCCTGTTTAGTAATTTGATTGCACTTTTTCATAAGCGCTAAACGCGGTTCAGGTGCCATAAAAGAATCGCAAATTAAAGATACCGGAAGAAAACCTAGTCTTCATTTAAATAAACTTTACTCACATAGACTCCAAATTAAGGTACTTTGAACATTAAGAGCGTCTCTAAACAACCAAAGGAGAAGAAAGAGGGGTAGACCTTGAGTTGTAGTGAAATACCCCAAGCTGGTCGCCATCTGATAATCTGGTGGTGCAGCTCTCCTTGCATGGCGTGTAGATAAAACATGACAAACTCTAATTTGATATAAGTAATGACAAATTAAGACAAATAAGAATCAATCACGAATTGTTTCACTCCACAAAAAGAATGTGTTTGACGTAAATTCTGTGTTTAACGAGATGTACATCTTCTATTATCTCTTACATTTTATCAGTTATACAAAAGTTTTCCAGAATAAAGAGAACTTCAGATACTTGTACATTTGTCATAAAATATCTCACACATACAATATTATAATCAAGATTGTTGCAGCAACATTTTATAAAATCAAATGTTTTTAACAATTTTGTATTCAAAGTTTGAATGGAGTGGAATATATTCTTAGAAGATGCTGAAATTTTGCAACGATTTTGAGTTGATGGCATCCGTCACCTCCCTGATGTGTGGAGGTGAGTTCTTTATGTTGGAGTAGATTACTTATAAGCTTTGCAATAATGCAACTGCTCTAAAAAAGTTTTATTTGTTGTAAATTCAATAACACATTTTATTGCATATTTTTATATTTTACAACATAAATGCATGATCATTTTAGACGTTTTTACTGTATAAAATCCAATATCTAATTAAAATTACACCCTCCAACTAATTTTTAGAGAAAATGTACAACATTATACAAAATGAAAGTATACGCATAATTAACGGTTCCTAAATGAAAATTGTTTGATAAAATCCTAGTTTTCATATAAACAAAAGTTCACAGAATTCAGACGCTAAAATTATTTGTTTTGGACTTTCAAGAGCGTCTACAAACTAAAGAAGAGCGGTAGACCTTCGATAGTTCAAATATCCGAGTAGATGTGGCTACAGCGACACACAATGGAAGTCTCGTGAAACGAGAAGTAAAAGTTGGACATCATACATGTCATGCAAGTTGTAATTCCTATGCATATATCAATATGTCTTAACTACTAAGACTATTTTTTAAAAACTTCAGAAGATCGATTCTTGTTCTGGCTTTCACTAGCTTCGAAAAGTGTATGACAGTAAATTACAGCAATATCTTGTACAAAAATAAATTCAACCAACAAGAAGCATTGTATTTTCGAATAAAAGTTTCCCGAGTTCTCTATAAGTTTCAAAAATTCAACCACTAATTTCTATATTTTTTCCCATTCCTGCAAACTTGCTGTGGCATGCTGTATATATACCGAAGGTACCTCGTTCTTATAAAAGAGACATTAAAACCTTTGACCATGCTCAACTGGTCACAAAAGAGTAATATTGACGTTTTTAGCTGCAGGCATTAGTGGCTTTACAGACATCTTAGTTTTCCCTTTATTAAATTTAAAATTCAAAACATCTTGTTCCATGGGTATGTAGTCCTAAACAATCACATTAATGTTCGGAAATTCCTGTTGACTGACACCTGTGTAACATTTAATTAAATTACTGTTGCAGCTGCAATATTTGTCTTTTAAGACTTTGTTGTGCTTCAGAATTCTCAGCCCTGTGTTTAGAAATTTACACGAGGCGCTGAAAACGCCTTAGAATTTTTAAGTTTAGATGTCAGAAAAGATTCCCAAATAAGAGCTACTTAAAGAAAACCTGGTCTTCATTTAAGCGAACTTTAAGGACAGCTGACGCTTACATAAGATGCTGGAACTTTGAAGAAAGTCCATACAAAACTAAGGAAGAAGACACAGAGGTAGACCTTGAGTTATAGACAAACGCTTCAACGCTGATCGCTACCTGTAACCTAGAAATTTTGTTTACCTTGTGTGGCCCATACATAAAAATTCATGACAACCTCTAATTGTTTATTCCTATCAATCTCTATTGATTCTAATAACTGTAGCACGCTATAAAGGTGGCGTCCATAATTCAATAACCTTGGTATTTCCAAATTAGATGCTCAACTCGATACTAAAGAGCTGTGTCCATAGTTCAATAACCTTAGTCTTTCTAAATAAGATGCTCAACTGGGTACAGAAGAGCTGTGTACGTTATGACGTTTGACAGTAGACATTCGTAGGATCACATTCTGCTTCATACTTTATTATCCACATTCCTACGTAGCAGTTTTAGTAAATTCACATTGACTATCATCATTGTAACATTGAATGAAATCAGCCTGTGCCGACAATATATGTCTTTTAAGATTGTACTGTACGTAGGTATTTACATCCCTGTTTAGTAATTTGATTGCACTTTTCCGCGGTTTAGGTGCCATAAAAGAATTACAAATGAAAGTACTACAAGAAAACCTAGTCTTTATATAAATAACACTTAGAGACATAGACTCCAAATTAAGGTACTTTGAACATTTAAGAGCGTCTGTAAACAACTAAAGAAGAAAAAAGCGAGGTAGATCTTGAACTGTAGTGAAATACCCCAAAGATGGTCGCCATCTGATAATCCGGTAATCCAAAGAGACGTGCAGTGCGAAGATAAAGGTTTGCCGAAACTGTGTGGGGAAGGAGACGGATTTCTAGAGAGTTCGCCTTTCTTCTAGCGCCGTCTTGATTGTTTGAAAACATTCCGGATAGTGAAAAATCTATAAACAGAGGACCGACGCCCGCCACTGGGAACAGTCGCTAACTGGCCGCGTGTGCGTGAACAGATGTAAAAGTGAACTCCTTTTTGGTCGATGACCTTGTAAGTTGTATTGTGTATGAGACGTAATTCTGCTGATGTACGAAGTAAATTTCTACGAAATAAACAACAAATTCTAGTGTTTGTAACTTGTACTTTTAATTCCACGAACCCAGAAAGTCACAATTGGTGTCTGGATTGGGACCAAACAATCAAGACGACTCTTAAAGAGAGAAGAACGCTCCAGAAATCGGTCTTCTTCCGAACCTCCAACGTTTCGGTGAGCTATACAATATTCGATTAGCGATCCAGGAAAACCCTAGAGATCAGAGTTACCCGACATTCGTCTTGAAGGATAAGGGAAACCCCCGGAAAACACCTTATCCGGGTAACACACCCTGACCGAGATTCGAACTCGGGACCTCTTGAACGTGAGGCAGACATGCTACCATCTACGCTGCCGAGGCGGGCAACAACGTTGTTGGACAGATATGAGCTCATGTGATTTCGATCTTTTTGCGAAAATGAAATTATCACTTAGATGAGTTCGCTTTAGAGCCAGACAGACAATTATACCAGAAGTAGAGCAGTCTGTTTGATATTAGGACAACAAGACGCTGTGGATAGCATCCGTCGTCTTCCTGATCTGTGGAGTCGAGTTTTTCATGTTGGTTCAAATTACTTATAAGCACTGCAATAATGTAAATATTTGTTCTTAGTTCAATAGCACATTTTATTGCATGTTTTTGACATTTTGCAACATCAATGCATGCTTATTTTAGACGTTTTTAGTGCATAAAATACAATTTCTAATTTTAGATTACAACCTTAAATTAATTTTTAGAAATTGTGTACAAGATAATAAAAAATTATCGAATCCCAAATGAAAGGTATTTGACCGAAACCTAGTTTTCATTTAAATAAAAATTTACAGACAGCGGATGCTCTCTACAAACAAATAAAGAAGAAAGAGATGTGCAACTTAAGCATTTCAAATGTCTCTCAAGACTGACTAAACTGCGTGAAACATGCAGATAATGTACAAAAACACGAAGTTTGGAACCAAACAGCAGGTGACGAGCTTTTGGAGCCTATGATCATAAATTTTCAATACCCGGACGAGAAGACAATGACAATGACGAATTGTCTCTTGACGTAAGTGGTATTCGCATATATATGGATGCGCCACTGACAGTTCTTTTGATTAGCAAAATAGGTAATTCATAAAACAAGTGCATAAAATACAATTGTGATTTCGACAACTGCATTATTACTAAAGTTCGTAAAATACATTTTGGGTTCCCTTACATCTGACGCCAAGTAGACTAGGATAGTGTGCGACAGAGGGGGACATATGAAAAGAGTGGGGGTAACGAGGTGGCAACGCTGAACAGGTTAACGCATCTGATTCGCTAGAGTACAGAACTCTTCCCAATTGAAACACTTAATAGTGAGTAGCATACCTCTAAATACAAGAGTGCTCCATCTTTCTAGAAAATGTCCAACTCCACACATTCTCTACAAAGATAATTTTCAAAAAAAAATGTTGATTTTATAAAAAGTTGAAAAAGTTTTCATTAGAATGCCGTTGTGTGAGATATTTTATGACAAATGTACAGCTTTATAGTCGTCACAGAAATGCTCTTTATTCTGGATAACATTGTATTACTAGTAAACTGTAAGAGACAATAGAAAGTGTAGATCCTTTTTAAAATAAAATTTTATATCAAATACTTGTATCCTGGAGTGAAGCATTTCTTACGTATTCCTTGTTATTTGTCCGAATTTATCAATAAGTTTATCAAATTAGAAGTTTTCGTCATTTGTTTTATCTATAGGTCATACAACGAAAGCACAATGTCCCACATGCGACAGTTTTAAAATACTTTGCTGTAGCTTAAAGTCTAACTCTCTTTCTTCTTCTTTATTTATAGACGTAATTGAAAGCTCAAAACACCTTAATTTAACGTCTGCTGTCTGTAAATTTTATTTAATATAGCCTAGGTGTTTATCAAGCACCTGTTACTTGAGATTCATTTACTGTGCATAACACTTACATTTTGTAATATGTTGTATAATTATTCTAAAAATTGGTTTAGTATTCTAGCTGATAATATCAGTATTTTAATAGATACATGTAAGCCTTCTTTGTGTAATAATTACTAACTGTAGTAACTATTCGGTTTCTTTCTTATTAATAGAAGGATTAATTAACACATCTTTCTAAAGCTACAATATGTATCATTCCTTTGTAAGGAAGTTAATGGGATCTTAAAAGTATCTTATACATCTTTCTCTCTCTTCTTACATCATTCTAGATACACACATATCTTGAAAATCCATCAATTTATTCTCATTAAGATAAGCATTATGTTAAGTTTGGAATGGTTGGAAGACTTATGTTTGTTTAATTTAGTCGTGTAACATTAAGTCATATCCCAGGATGACTGAAGTGAGTGAACTAATGCTCAAATCAGCCGAGACAATGTCAATGTAATGTCTTTGGGAAGAGAAATTTAAATCGGTCACCGCAAACTTCAAATATCCATTCTCTTGGCAATTCACTAACCCTTCGTTCAGTCCACTCAGGATGAAATTGCTTTGATTTGACAGCTACAACCTATACCTATATGGAACTGCTCTTACACATTCAACATTTTCTAAAAAATTTCTGAAAAGCGGATATTGTTTTATTGATTTTTTTCAGTTTCAGGTAATACCAAAATACATAGTTACACTGAAACTTTGATATTTAATTTTTGAGTGGAGTCCTATTTCTTCTCTACCTATTATTTATATAAAGCTTAACACTAAATGGAAAGCACCACGAAGAAAACCGGCACAAACCTGCAGTTCAAATGCCCCACTTGTTTGCTGTGCAGCTGTGTCTACAGCGACTCACAGTGGATGACTCATGCAACGCAAAGTACACGAAGGAGGTAACAGATGTCACGCAAGTTGTAATTGATATGTTATACCGATATGTCTTAGCTATTAATAATATTTTACAACACATTAGAACATCGACTTTCCTAAGTTTAAAACGTATCCTAAATGTGAACAATGGAAAGTTGTAGCTATATTGTACACATAAACCAATATAGCCCAAAAGGAATTATAGAATTTTGGAACAAAAGTCTCCTAAATCTGTATAAGTAGCAGCAATTCAACTCTTGATTTTCATTGTTTATTCCTATCATTCTAGATTTGATCATGTTTTGAAAACTGCAGCACGCTATAAATTTGCCATCCGCAATTCAATGACCTTGGTATTTCCAAATAAGATGCTCAACTGGGTACAGAAGTTCTGTGTGCGTTATGGCGATGTTTGACAGTAGACATTTGTACCGTCACAAACATCCTCCTTCATTCTTTATTGTCAACATTCCTACATAGTAATTTTAGTAGATTCCTGTTAGTTATTATCTTTGTACCATTGAATTAACTTACCACTGTGGCGGCAATATCTGTCTTTAAAGAGTGTGTTGCACTTAGGTATTTACATCCCTGTTTAGTAATTTGATTGCACTTTTTCATTAGCGTTAAAACGCGGTTTAGGCGCAATAGAAAAATTCCAAATTAAAGCACTGCAAGGAAACCTAACCTTTATTTAAATAACCTTTACAGACATAGACTCAAAATTAAGGTACTTTGAACATTAAGAGCGTCTAAAAACAACTAAAGGAGAAGAAAGAGAGGTAGACCTTGAGTTGTAGTGAAATACCCCAAAGCTGGTCGCTATCTGGTAATTCAGTTTTCCTTGCATGGCCTGTAGATAAAAAAGCCACAACAACCTCGAATTTGATATAAGTAATGATAATTTCATACAAATAAGAAACAATCCCGAATTGGTTCACTCCACGAAACAAAATGTGTTTGACGTAAATTCTGTGTCTTAACGAGATGTACATTTTTTATTATCTCTTACAGTTTACCAGTTATACAAAAGTCATTAAGCATAAATAGAACATCAATTACTTGTACATTTTTCATAAAATATCTCACACATACAATATTATAATCAAAATTTTGGCAGCAACATTTAATACATTTAAACAATTTTTAACAATTTTATAAACAAAGTTTGTCTGTAGTGGGGTATTATCTTAGAAGATGCTGAAATTTTACATTTCGTTGTATGCTATTCCCTATATCGCTAGCAAAAGTTAAAGACATATGAACGCTGGCCAATGCTCAAGTTCAGCGCTTTTGCCAAGCCTGGCTCATGTACCCACAGAGGTTCTGTACATAGCACGTTTTACACGCCAGCAAAGGTTCTGACTATTCTTCCAGTAATTAAACAGGACACTGAATATTTCTAAGACATTAAGATCTTACCTTGACACGCGTCACAACAGTGGAACACCAAGCACGGTTTCCAATCCAGTAACTAACTTTCTGACTTCATGGATCTTTCCCGGAGATTGAAATATAGGTACGCTACTTTTTTCTAGGGATGAAGCTGTTTCACTACAAATTCGTGTCACTGTATGTGCACTTCCTATTAGGATTAGGATTTCACTTCCGAGGGGATATAGTACGTAGTCCACCATGCTGGCCCCATTTTTCCTATGTCCCAAGTGTGGGCATCCCCTGGAGGAAGGATGATGCTAAGGAGACAGACGGCGGCTGACCCAAGGAGCCATGACAGTACAGAGGACAGGGTCCCTACAGTTTACTTGGATAGAGACTTCCCCCGAAAGGCCAGGACAACGAACACGCCTCCCTACAGCCTGACGGCAACAAGCCCAGCGGCCAAGATGTAAAGGTCCTTGGCAGGTGGTCCTGAAATGTTCCCAGCAGAGTAGCGGAGACTGGCACCCCTCCTACCGGAGGAGGAAGTAGCTTTTCTCAGTGCATACTCTCGCGAACGCATATTGTCGCCTCCCGTAGGTGTAGGGCTCCGTCCCCTTCACCTGCCGTGGTACGGACGCGGATGGCCACTAGCACTCGTGGTACCTCTGACGTTATTAGATGAACCCCGGGCCGAACATTCGAGCCCCTCCCTGATTTGGAGTTATTCAGGTTGGTTTGAACTCGAGGGGGCAGTGGTACCCGATACCCGTGGAAGATCGGGTACCATTCCGGTCGGGGTTAAGGGAAGCCATTAATATTCCCGCGTCCTAGCCAGCGTAGCTAGTAGAAGGTCTGCTAGAACACCAGGTGGCCCCACCGAGGTCATATCAGTAGCCTTCTCATTTTGGAGTTGGCGCGCGTGAGTGGCGTATACACTTCCATCCCGTCTTGAGTCCACACTACCAAATAGGGGGCCTTGGTACTCTCTAGGTCTTGCACTATGTAAAGCCCCAAGGAGGCGCCGGGCGCCCTTTCGGGAGAGGTCGGTAACTCCTTGGTCGCCAGAGCGGGGGGTTAGTTTTCACTCTGTGTGGATTTCCCTCGTATATTCCCACGAGTTTATATATATATGTTACGAACGAACTGTTGAGTTGTGTGTGTGTGTGTGTTTGTGTGTGTGTGTGTGTGTGTGTGTGTGTGTTGCGAACATACACACAAATGCTGAGGTCAAGCGTTGCGAGGGACGAGTTCCAAGAGACGTGCAGTGCAGTGGGAAGATAAAGGTTCGCCTAAACGGCGGGGGGAAGGAAAGGGATTTCTGGAGAATTCGCCTATCTCCTAGCACCGTCTTGATTGTTTGAAAACATTCCGGATAGTGAGAAATCTATATTTTAAAATGTATTTGACAAACTGTTTATTATAGCAAGATCTACATTTTCTGTTATCTGTTACACTTTATTAGTTATATAAATGTCAGAAACATAAAGGGTAATTCAGTGGTCTACCGGGAAACACATGAGCCTACACAGGGCTAGTGTAGAAGAAATGACTAATTCCATCAATTTACCTGAATAACATAGTGGTTTAACTATGAAGCCTGGGCCCGCCTCGGTAGCGTAGATGTTAGGGTGTCTGCCTCAAGTACAAGAAGTCCCGAGTCAGGGTGAGCTACCTGGATAAAGTTTTTTTTTGAGGTTTTCACTTATCTTAAAGACGAATTTCGGGTATCTCTAAGCTCCATGGACTATGGACTCATTTGGGCATCATTTCACTAATTTCATTCATCGTCCGATACGACTTAAGGTTGGAGGACGTATATATATGAAGCCTGGGACATAAGTACTTACAGCATAGTAAGTCTCCACAAAAGGTGCGTGTCTTGTTGTATATGAGAACTCCTAGTGGTCTACCGGGAAACATACGAGTCAGTTGGAGAACTTAATGTCATTTCGGCATGTTGGCCATAGTAGCTCAGTGGCTTAGAGCAACCACGCGTACAGCGGCAGATCCATGGTTCAAATCCCGGCTGTAACACTGAATTTTTCAGTCTGGTCCTACTCATTCAACGCTTCAGTTTTGTTGTATACAAAAACTATATAGATCGGCGAGAAATAGTGTATCTTTGGAAAACAGAAGTCCGCGAAAGCTTTTATAATATCCAGGAATTCAACCTTTGATGTATGCCCATCCAAAACTCGTACTTCAGCTCAATTTAGTTGTTAATAATTATAGCTACCACCTCGTTACCTTAGAAATTAATTTAGTATTCTAACTTATAATATTCCTGTATTAATAGATGCATGTAAGCCTTCTTTGTGTAATAATTACTAACTATAGTAACTACTCGGTTTCTTTCTTATTAGTATAAGGATCAATTAACACATCTCTCTAAAACTATAATATAGGTCATCCTTTTGTTTATTAGTAAGTGACCCAATGAGAACTTAAAATTGTCTTATAGATCTTTCTCTCTCGTCTTACATTTTTCTAGATACACACATATTTGAAGATCCTCCAATGTACTATAATTAGGGTAAGAATTAAGGTAAATCGAGGGTTGTTCAAAGCTTTATATTGTCACCCAATTATCGGAAAGCCGGATCAACGACAGCTGAGAAGGGACCAGAGGCGTGTGGGCCACACCCACTCATCTATCACAGTCACTAACTGAGGGTTTGATTAGGGGAGTGTCACTTGTCGCTGGCCGCCTCTTTCCCCTTCCCCTGTCCTCTGGAATCTTCGCGACAATTCACTGGAACCAGAGTCTTCTAGAAAACAGTGATATTCCTATAAAAAGGGCTGCAGTGAGTGAATTGAGGCAGTCAGTTCTTGGCAAGCAGTGCAATGCTAGTGTATGGACGAGAAGATTGTGTACGTGCATCGGAGGATTGTACGTAATTGCGAGAGCAAAGTGGAATTGTAACGGACGAACTCGTGAATCGTAGTTGTGTGCATTCCGTAATTATGTGTAATTGGCAAGTGTTCAACTGTAAGTCGGTGGAAATAAAGAACATTTTTGAGTGGTGTAATTGGATTTTTCATTTCACGAACCCACCAAGTCACAATATTTGTTTTATTTAGTTGTACAACATTAAGTCATATCCCAGGGTGAATGACATGAGTGAAGTAATGCTCCAATCAGCCGAGACAATGTCAATGTAAAGTCTTTGGGAAAAGTAATTAAAATCGGTCTCGGAACACTTCAAATATCATTCTCTTGGCAATTCACTCACCCTTCGTTCAGTCCACTTAGGTTGACATTGCTTTGATTTGACAGCCACAACCTGTACCTATATGGATCTGCCCTTACACATTCAACAATTTCGAGAAAATATCTGATTAACGGATATTGTGTTATTGGGAATTTTTTTCAGATTCAGGTTATACATATATACATATATATATACATATAATATACATATTTACACTGCAAACTTGACATTTAATTTTTGAGTCGGGTGTAATTCCTTCTCTAACTATTATTTATATAAAACTTAACACTAAAAGGAAAGCACCACGAAGAAAACCGGTACAAACCTACAGTTCAAATGTCCCACGTGTTTCCTGATTAGCTCTGATTATAGCGACACACATTGGAAGACTCACGTAACGCAAAGTACACGAAGAAAGTTATAGATGTCGCGGAAGCTGTAATTGCTATGTGTATACGGATATGTCTTAGTTATTAAGAATCTTTTGCGACACATTACAACATCGACTTTCTTTTCTATGCTTAAGTAATGCATTAATGTGAACGACTGTAAATGGTAGCTATATTGTACACATAAACCAATATAGACCGAAAGGAAGTATAGAATTTTGGAACAAAAGTCTCCTAAACCTGTATAAGTAACAGAAATTCAACCCCTTTTCGATTTTGAATAACTGTAGCGCGCTATAAATGTGGCGTCCATATTTCAATAACATTGGTCTTTCCAAATAAGATGCAGAACAGGCTACGGAAGAGTTGTGTACGTTATGACAACTTTTGGCAAAAATATATGTACCATAAGAAACATCCTAAGTCATTCCTTATTGTCCACATTCCTACGTAGTAGTTTTTGGAAATTCCTGTTTATTGTCATCCTTGTAACATTGGATTAAATGAGCACTGAGGCGGCAATATCTGTCTTTTAAGACTGTGTCTTAAACATCATCCTTCCTTAATGACTACGTCATTAATCCGCTTTACCACCCGGTACGGTCCTTGCCATGGTTGCTGAAGCCTCAGGCAGGGTCCCTTTTTCCAGGTAGGGTGGCACAACCAGACCAAGTCACCTGTAATGGTCTCTTAAACAAGAATATAGTAATATAGCACTTACTTCTGATGATAAGAAATTAGTTAATTTATAACATTATTATTTAGTATGTCATACTAAAACTATTAGATATAGCTAATATTTCTTCCCTTGGCTGTTGGCTTGCCTGTCGTATCGGGTCTTCCTGCGGTCACTCGCCATCGGATGTTCTGACGAGCCATCTCAGGCATGTCGTGGAGGCGGTCCACCAAGTTCTCCACATACTTGGTTGCTGGCTGTTTTGGGTCCGGAGGGGGGGCTTCCAAAAACCAGGTCACAAGGGAGGCATACTCTCGGCTGAACTGGCGTTATCCCAGTAGTGTCGTTTATTGACGATCTGTAGGCCAGCAGGAACAGTGGTACCTTTATTTTCCATTCTCCCTGACGGCTGGCCACGACCTTCCTGAGATGTTTTTCTAGGGCCTTGATGTCTCTATCCACCATGCCTTCCGAATGCGGGTGTAGGGGTATTCTGCGGGTCTTGTTCACCCAAGTCTTTCCAGTGCCTCCTTCATCAGGTTACACTTCATTAACTACAGCACCTACACAGATTTCGTGGTGTAATTCCGCATTTTCCGGGCTCATTTCACCCATTTCATCATTGCCCGATATGTTCAACATTGGACGATATAAATAAAAATATTGTATTCCCCGCCTTACCTTAATCCTTTTCGCCCGTCATTCTTTCTTTTTTGTGTAATTTACTGCTCTAACGTTGTCATATCGGACAATGAATGATATGGGTGAAGTGATGCTGAAATGACGGAATCCACTGAGCTTAGAGTTACCCGACAGGATAAGGGAAAACCGGGAAAGAAACATTCAGACAACTCACATTTGCCCATTTGTGGCAATCATTCACTATCATACCAAGAAGGAATATTATGGACGTAAGAAAGTTTGTTTTTTAATGTAGAAGTTTTTGAAGCAATTTCAATGCACATTCGTGTCGTTTATCTCCGTCCGTCGCCATCCGTCCCTTATCGCTCCCGCGCCGCGCTTTCGTAAATCATACGTTCACTACAGTAATATGAGGAAATAGTACAAATCATGCTCAATGACGTCAGTAGGGGAAAGTAGTAAAATGGCGTTCAGTATCACGACTAAGCATGCTCCTCTTGGAAACATGCCTTACAAATGGAAATCCGTCGACTTATGAAGCACATATCTATACAGCTTGATCATCAAGTTAAGTAGTTACGTTTCTTTGGACCAATCAATGTTCTATACTCAGGCCATCTCTTGACCTGGCATTTAATTTAATAAAAGCAGTCTTTTGTTCAGTGATGCGAGTACTGATAGTGTTTGTGTTTGTTTATATCCAGTGACATATTTGTGGTTATAACATTTATTAAAATATCCTGATGGTGGGAGAGATGTGATATATGGTATTCTCCATGATCTTCGCAGTTTAACAGATTTATTGGTTCTAATGAACGAAATTCTTCAAAATGTCGCTGTTTGAGTTGATCTTTAAATAACAAACTCTGCCCATTGAATGTCTGAATTCTATCACAACATGTTTCTACCGTGAAAAGAAATAATTTATGCCACATTTAGTCGTTAATTTGTTCATGTAACTAATTCAGAAGACTTTAACGGTCCAATTGTCCTAAATGGCGATGAAGGAAGTATCACTTGTATGTTTCTAGAGATTATTTTATATTTTGCTTAAATAGGATCCTTTAATTATATCTTGTTTTTCTGATTAAAGAAATAAATGCATTTCTCTAAGAACTAAATAAATTATAAAAACTGTAGATCACACATCACGTAAGTTAAGTAATTACTTCATTAAAAGAAGTTCTGAAAAGTGTACCAAGTACCATAAATAAAGCAAATATGGATAATAACATATTAAACAAGGGTTGTTGGGTAAAGAATGATCATAATTTTATGGTCATAATTTTTCGCATTAAAATACAATCTTATTATATTCTGTTAGCTTAGTGTGGAACAAACACGCCGTACTAGTTTCATTGTTGGTACTCCTGGTCCCAACTGTGAGAACCAGGCAAGTTCAGATATGTTCAGTATCGCCTACCGCTGCAATGGAGGTAAGATGCGAGGAACAATGTGCGGCTTTGAAATTCTGCTTTCGTCTCAACAAATTTTTAGTTGTGGCCTATAAAATGTTACAGGAGGCCTTGGATTGTCTGTTCTTCCCTACAGCACAGCTCGAAGGTTGTTTAAGAAAGTTTAAAGAGGGTAGGGAATCAATTTCAAAGGAAGGTGGACCCGGTGCTCCACTTACTGCTCTTACGGAAGAAAACATCAACACTGCGACTGTCATTGTAAGAGAGGATTTTACCTTATGATCACTTTATGAAATACTCAAAATTTATCTGGCTGCCACCCACACCCACACATGAGACGTGTTTGTGTGCAATGGATTCCAAAACTATTGATTCCCGAACAAAGGACATTCACGTGTAGGTTTGCATGCAGTTAAAGTTGATGTTAGAGGAAGATCCGGAGTTTCTTTCAAACGTAATCACTGCTGATGAAACTTGGCTAAATCATTTGGATCCTGAGGGCAAAAAGCAAAGCTCACTGTGAACATTTCCTCCATCACAAACCCGCAAGAAGCAAAAGTTGTTCCTTCTGCTGGGAAAGCTATGGGCAACTCATTCTTTGATTTTGATGAAATGGTTTATCGACATGTTGTACCTGCACAAACATCAGTAGCTGGCCAATATTACAAGGATGTCCTGAAAACATTGAAAGTTCCTATCAGGTGCAAAAGACCACATTTCCGTAAAGCAGGATGGATGCTGCACCATGAAATTGCGCGGCCGCATATTGCCAATGTTGTTCCTGAATGTATTGCAAAAGTCAACATGAAGTGCATTCCTCACCCTCCCTAAGGTCCGGATTTAGCTCCATGTGACTTTTTTCTATACCCTAAGTTGAAGAAACGCCTTGGTGGGAGGCATTATCCATCATCAGAAGCAGTGGTGAAGGCTGCGGAGGTGATTTTGAAGGATCTCTCAAAAAATGGTTTCCAGCATGTCTTTGAAGACTGGCAGAAACGCTAGGAAAAGTGCATTGCATTCAGGGGAGACTATTTTGAGAAGGACTATTTAAACTATGAGGATGAGTAAAGGTACATAGACAAAAAAAATTGTAATCATTCGTTATTGGGCAACCCTCGTATAATTACAAATACCTTACATTGTTCTTAACGTTACCAATGTTAACGTAAATACATATTATTCAAAGAAGCACCATTTGGTTGAAACAAACTACAGGTTTATTTTAACTACTCAGTGCCTCAAATGATTTCTTACAATCTGATTGGTTAAAAGATGCATTCCCTTCTGCAGTTGTATTACAGCATGGTAGTAAAGGAAGGCGACGGAAGAAGAAATAAAAGTTTACTGTGACAATTACGGATACTTAATATTTCTATTAGCATTGATGTTTAAGTCCATAAACTTACTGAAGATTGGGAACTGATCACTTCGTAGGTTTTCTTTACTCTAATAAGTCTTTACTATAATACATCCTGGAGATTAATGTAATGTATTATTTTGTCTATGATTGTGTAGCTCTGAAAAGAAAACCTTATAGATTAAAAAGCATGTGTTATACATTCGCTGCTGTCAGCTCTACATCACAATTTACACAGTTTATTTTATCAATGATTCATGACTACAGTCAATACAGACTTGTTTGTCCTGACAGTGTTTCAATGAGTGTCCTGACGTGTTATACGTCACATCGTATCTGTAAGTACTTCTCCTAGAACTATGTTTGATTTGGTATACGTTTAACAACGTTATATTACACTACTTTTATTGAGTGATATGTACCTAAATCATAGGCGGGATTTACTTATTCAAGAAACAAATCCAGTTTTTATTACGTTAAATTGATCTCCACGATTTACTAGAGTAAAGACAACCTAGGAAGCGATCAGTTACCAATCTTCTTCAAGTTTATGGACTTAAATATACTTTCTATACTCAAATAACTACATAACACACAAAGTAATAACGACTTGAAGATTGCGTTTTTGTATGTTACGTCATTCTGCTCCTGTCAGGGCTGTACAAAGCGTGTTTTTACTGAAAGAAAGAGCAATATGTTAATAGAAATTGTTAAATATCTTGCGTAAGTAGCATGTTTCAATTAACTCTCGTCCTTCTGAGTTAAGAAATAAATGCAGTTTTCACAGATTTAATTAAAATATAAATATTAAAAACATGTTTATCTAAGTTTACTAATGACGTCATAAAGGGAATTTCTGAAGAAATATATCAACTATTATAAGGGAAGCAAATATGAATCATTATATATGATTTAATTACAAATACCCCGCATTGCTGTTTATGTTAACAATTGTGATGTAACAAGGTCTACAAAAATAAATATGGGAAAATGTTACATGAGAACAGATATAACATAAAGTACCTTATACTTTTTAGTAGAAAAATTTTCGCTATGTTTTATCCATTATGTGTGTCAAATGATTTCCAATGTGACGTATAACATGTGTTTAATTTCTCAACAAATGCACTCGCACAATATCTCAACTGCGCAAATATGTTTTAACCTTTTAAACTAATGTTATGTTAGCTGACGTGGAAAGTTAAATCGCTTAGAAGAGACAATTAACAATAAGACATATCATCTTAAGTACAGCAAATGCAATCCCTTTAGTTGTAGGAATGTGCACATTTCTATTCGCTGCTCCAACATCCTTACAACATTTTATCTCTACTTAACAGTCTTCCCTGACAGTAGAAAGAATACAAATTCGGAATCCCTCGCCTTACCTTATTCCGCTTCGCCCGCTCCTGTAGTAGTTTTTATTTTTGGAGGGTATCGATGTAAGAATGGTTGCACTTTCTTATTCTACGAATTTATGGAATAATTCCAATGCACATTCGTTATAAATCCATCTTACACGAACTTAAAAAATAACAAAATGCTATAAATTGAGCAATTACATACCTCCTTTGTGGAAAAGAAATCTGATTACACACTTGGACTGAAGAAATACGAAGATCGCACCACACGAGCTACACTACTGCACCCTAGGGAGCATCTAGGAAAAACTAATCGGAGTCGACCGCCAATAGCAATCATCCGCGCTTTCCTTAAATAAACATTTAATATTTGAGTAGAATGCAACTTCTCCTCTAACTAATGTATGTAATGCTCTACACTAAAAGAAAACGTCAAGAAGAAAACCGATACAAACGAGCTGTTCAAATGTCCCGCGTGTTTCCTGAGTAACTGTGACTACAGCGACACACAATGGCAGTCTCCTGTAACGTGAAGTACACGTTGGATGTCGTAGATGTCGCGCAAGTCGTAATAGCTATGTATATATCAATATGTCTTAGTTACTAGGAATGTTTTAATTAAAGTTTCAGCAGGTTGATGCTTTTCTGTTCTGCACTAATTTCTAAATGTGAATAACACTAAATTACAGGAATATCTTATCCAAAAGTCAATTTATACCAACAGGAGACATGGTATTTTCGAATTAAAGTTTTCTAAATTCTTTATAAGTTTCAGAAATTTAAGGGCTAATTCGTAAATTGCATTCCAATTCATCACTATTTTCATTGACTATAGCACGCTGTAAATATGCCGTAGGTACCTCGTTCTATTAAAGAGACATTAAAACTTTTCCGTTTATCAACTGGATACAAAAGGGCTGCATACATTTACGACCATCTTTGACGTTTTGAACTGTAAACCTTCGTGACATTACAGATATCCTAGTTTTTCCTTTATTAAATTTACAATTCAAAACACCTTGTTCCATGTGTTTGTACTACTGAATAATCACATGGATCTTTGGAAATTCCTGTTCATTGACAACTTTCTAAAATTTATTTAAATCACTGCTGAAGCAGCAATACCTGCCTTTTAAGACTGTGTTGTACTCCAGAGTTCTCAGCCCTGTTTAGAAATTTCATTGCACTTTTTGACAAGGTGATTGAAAACGTCCTAGAATGTTTAAGTTTAAATGCCATAAAAGAATCCCAAATAAAAGACACTTAAACAAAAGCTAGTCTTCATTTAAACGAACATTAAACATAGCAGACGCTTACATAAGATGCTTACTTTCCACAGCGTCTATAAAGAAGAAGAAATCGACGTAGACCTTGAGCTATAGTCAAATACTTCAATGCTCGTCGCTACCTGTAACCTGGAAACTTTGTTTACCTTGTGTGGCCTATATATAAAAAATCATGACCACCTGCAACTTAATATAGATATTGATAAATTCAAGCAAATAGCAAGGAATATCCAAGAATTGGTTCACACCACGAAAATAAAAATGTATTTGACAAACTGTTTATTATAACAAGATCTACATTTTCTATTATCTGTTACACTTTATTAGTTATATAAATGACAGAAAGATCAATGAGCGATTCAGAGGACTACCGGGAAACATATGAGTCAGTTGGAGAATTTAATGTTATTTCGGCATGTTGGCCATAGAATCTCAGTGGTTTAGAGCAACCGAACGGAGAGCGGCAGACCTGTGGTTCATTTCCCGGCTATAGCACTGGATATTTTCAGTCTGGCTCAACTCATTCAAAGCTGCAGCTTTGTTGTATACAAAAAACAATAGAGATCACCAAGAAATATTGTGCTTCTTGAAAACAGAAGCCCGCGAAATCCTTTATAAGATCCAAGAATTCGACGTTTGATGTGTGTCCATGCAAATCTGGTTCTTCAGCTCAAATTATTTGTAGCTACCACCTCGTTACCATAAAAATTAATTTAGTATTTTAAATTATATGATACTTATTTAATATATTCATATAAGCCTTCTTTGTGTAATAATTACTAACTGTAGTAACTATTCGGCATCTTTCTTATTAATATAAGGAACAATTAACACATATCTCTAAAACTACAATATGGGACAGCCCTTTGTACAGTATGAAGGAAGTTAATGAGACCTTAAAATTATCTTATCGATCTTTCTCTCTTCTTACATATTTCTAGATACACATATATCTTGGAGATCCACCAATTTACTGTAATTAGGGTAAGTAGTAAGGCAAGTCCAAAGTTTTATTTTTATCTATTTACGTTCTGCAACAGCAAGTCTATCTGACGATGACGCGAGTGAAAAAATTCTCAAGTAAGCGGAGATATTGTGAATCTAATATCTTTGAGAAGAGATATTAAAATCTGTCTTGGCAAACATAAAATATCCATTCCCTTGGCAATTCACAAATTCTTCGCTCTGTCCACTTAGGGTGAGTTTGCTTTGATCTGAGAGCCACAATCTATACCTATATGGATCTGTTCTTACACATTCAACATTTTCGAAAAATGTTATAATTAAGGGATATTGTCTTATTTCGAATCTTTTTTTAGCTCCAGGTGATACCAAAATATATATTTATTTATAATGCAACCATGACATTTAATCTTTTAGTGGAGTGCAATTTCTTCTCTACCTACTATGTATATACTACTTAACACTAAAAGGAAAGCAACACGAAGAAAAAAGGTACAAACCTGCAGTTCAAGTGGCCCGCATATTTCCTGAATAGCTGTGACTACAGCGACACACAGTGCAAGACTCGTGCAACGCAAAGTACATGAAGGAAGCAATAGATGTCGCGCAAGTTGTAATTTCTATATGTATACCGATATGTCTTAGCAATTAAGAATGTTTTCCAACACATTAGAACATCGACTTCCATTTCTAAGTTTATACCATAACCTAAATGTGAACAATGGAAAACTGTAGCTATATTGTACACATAAACCAATATAAACCGAAAGGAATTATGGTATTTTGGAACAAAAGTCTCCCAAACCTGTATAAGTAGCAGAAATTAGAAGCTTAACCGTTCATTTGCAATGTGTATTCCTATCAATCTGTATCGATTTTAATAACGGTAGCACGCTATTAATGTGCCGTCCATAGTAAAATTCCAAATAAGATGCTCAACTGGCTACACAGCACGTTTTTCACGCCAGCAATGGTTCTATCTATTTTTCCCGTAATTAGCAACACATTAAATATTCCTAAAGCAGTAAGATCTTACCTTGACACACGTCACAGCATTGGAACAGCAGGCACGGTTTCCAAACCAGTAACTCGCTTTCCGACTTCATGGATCTTTCCCGGATATTGAAATACAGGTACACCCCGTTTCTCTAAGGATAAAGCTGCTTCACTAAAAATTCGTGACACTGTATGTGCACTACCCCTTAGGATTAGGATTTCATTACCGAGGTGATTTTATACAACGGCCAGCATGCTGGGGCCATTGTTCCTATGCCCACAAGTGGGGGCACACCTGGGAGGAAGGATGAGGCGAAGGAGACAGTGGATGGCCGACCAAGGCGCCATGACAGTACAGAGGGAAGAGTCCCTACAGTTTACTGAAGTAGAGACTTTCCCTGACAGGCCAGGAAAACGATCTAGCCCCCCTACTGCGGGACGACGAGTCTAGCAGCCGAGCTCTAATGGTCCCAGGTAGGCGGTCTGAGCCCCAAATATCCCAGCAGAGGAGCGGAGACTGGCAACAGACCTACCGGAGGAGGAAGTAGCTTTTCCTCAGACCATATTGTCGCGAAGGTATTGTTGAGCTGAGGCGACGTGAGGCACCTTTCTTCTAGCGCCGTCTTGATTGTTTGAAAACATTCCGGATAGTGAGAAATCCATAAAAAAGAACTGCCGACCACCACTGGGAACAGTCGCTATTTGAACGCGTATGGGTGAACAGATATAAAAGTGAATTTTTGTGGTCGATGACCTCGTAAGTTGTATTGTGTATGAGACGTTATTCTGCTCATGTACGAAGTGAATTTCTAAGAAAATAAACAGCAAATTTTAGTTTTCTAACTTGGACGGCGTTAGAAGAAAGAAGAACTCTCCAGAAATCCGTCTCCTTCTACCCACCGTTTCGGCGAGCTTTTATCTCCACATTGCACTGCCCGTCTCTTTGAACTCGTCCCTTGTGCCGCCTCACCTCAACAATCCTGCCATGCATCGTCGGTACATCCGCTAACACTTCTGCCCTGAAAGAGACCACCAGATGAGAGATGATGTGAGAAAATAGAGGTGAAATGGAGGGACAGGTTATTCGGGGGATGTAATTAAGCTACACAATATTCTCCTAGCGATCCAGGAAACCTCTAGAGCTTAGAGTTACCCGATATTCGTCTTTAGGATAAGGGAGACCCCCAGAAAATACCTTATCCAGGTAACTCACCCTGACCGAGATTCGAACTTGGCACCTCTTGAACGTTAGGCAGACATGCTACCATCTACACTGCCGAGGAGGGCAACATCGTTGTTGGACAGATATGAGCCCATGTGATTTCGATCTTTTTGCGAAAATGAAATTATCACTTAGATGAGTTCCTCTAGAGCCAGACAGACAATTATACCAGAAGTAGAGCAGTCTGTTGGATATTAGGACAACAAGACGCTATGGATAGCATCCGTCGTCTTCCTGATCTGTGGAGTCGAGTTTTTCATGTTGGTTCAAATTACTTATAAGCACTGCAATAATGTAACTATTTGTTCTTTATTCAATAGCACATTTTATTACATGTTTTTGGCATTTTGCAACATCAATGCATGCTTATTTTATACGTTTTAGTGCATTAAATCCAATTAATAATTTTAAATTACAACCTAAACTAATTTTTAGAAATTTTTACAAGATAATAAAAAATAAAAGAATAACGCACAGTATAGGAATCCCAAATGAAAGGTATTTGGACGAAAACCTAGTTTTCATTTAAATAAAAATTTACAGTCCGCAGACGCTGTCTGCTTTCAACAGTGTCTACAAACAAGTAAAGAAGAAAGAGATGTGCAACTTGAGCAGTTCAAATGTCCTGTGCGTTTGCTGAGTAGCAGTGACTGCAGCGACACATAGTGGAAGTCTTATGCAACATGAAGTACGCCTAGTTTCTGATAGATGACGCACAAGTTGTAATTGCCCTGTATATATCAATATGTCTTAGGTATTGAGAATGTTTTAGAAACATTAGAGTAGTGATGCTTAGTTTTGGTTCAAACCATGTACTAAATGTGAGAGATAGATATTTGTAGTTATGTTATATATACAAATAAACACAGACCGACAAGACGTATTGTATTTTTGAACAAAAGTCTTCTAAGACTTATATAAGCTCCATAATTCCAACAATTTTGACATTATTTAGTCCAATTCAGAATTGTTATGTTTGACAATACATTACATTTGGTACTAGAGAATCGTAAAATCAGAGACATGCTGCTTTTTATTCTAATTTATAATGCTAAACATGTACAGATGGGCACGCATTACTAAACTATCACAAGAATTTTCGGAAATTCCAGTTGATTAACATATTTGTAACATTTTAGTAAATTAGCATTGCAGCAGCAATATCTGTCTTATTCAGCTGAACTCCTGACATACATACTAATATTCTGAGTCCTTGAACTAGTTACTATTGTGTAGATGGTCCTTCTGCTATTAGTGCGCTGGTAATACCTTTTTTCAAGCGATAAGTCACTTTTCTTCCCCATAACACCATATTTCCTTTAACACTAAATCTCACAGGTTCTCTAGTCTTGCACTGCACGCATAGAACTTTAAAAGCATTGATATAATACAGAAGAAGTCTATTGACAAAATAAAGCCAAGAATTCTAAAGATAAACCTTTGAAATATCGAATTAATTTGCATGGGCACATAATAAACACCACAAATACACACAATAAATATACTCTTATTACAGCTGACAGCCAACTTAGCAGTTGTACCAGCATATGCTTACAAAACATCCCACAAATCATCATAAAATATCCCTGAATGATTCTTAATTAATTCAGAGTTAGGCTGAAATAAGTTTATTTTATGACTGAAATTAAGCTTAGTGTAATAATTTGGCTACCTGTGTAAGGTTTCCTCCAACGTTGAGACATATTGCACGGTGAATGAGTTGGGTGAAATCATTCTCAAATGAGTCCAGGGTCTATAGATCTTAGAGTTACATGACATTCATCTTGAAGGATAAGGGAAAAACCTTATCCAGGTAACTCACCCTGACCGAGATTCTAACACGGGTCCTCTGTAATTTACTAAACATTATCACTTAGGTAGAAAAAAGCTATAGGTATATTTTAATCGATTCAAAGTGTCAAACTATTTCTTACAATCTGATTGGTTAAAGGTTACATTCCCTTTAAGAATTATATTCTAATAAAACTGCTTAGTAATTGACAGAATACCTAACCAATGAAGACACTCGCTAATTAAGGTGATCTGTAAAGGAAAAGCGGACCTAACGAACACAAAGAAGTACAGAGACATAGCACTAGAAAATACTCAGTACAAGATCCTCTTAAAATTAATAATAAGCGATCACAAGACTGTGCATTTACAGCTTCCACCATTTGATATGCAGAAAGGAGTCTTATCACGACACAACCCAAGGTGTGTATGTGAATTGTCCTGTCAAACCTCTAAATCATTAACACATAGAGCTATATACAAAAAGGGTGAGAACAATTGCAGTTTATGAAACCGAAAATAATCATATAACAATGAATATTAATGTGCCTTTTAAGTTTATATATTCCAAAAGGCACAGTAAAGGAACTTGACATATACTTGACTGAAGAAACACTCAAAGTTTATTGCAAGAATGATGGATATTTAAAATACATAGGATCTCAATAAAAGTAGGGTAAAATGACGTTAAATTTATAACAAGTCAAACTATCTTAGTTACAGGACAAATAATTCCAGATACGATGTGACGTATAACACGTCAGGTCATTCATTAAAACTTGTCGTTAAAAACAAGTCTATATTAACTCTAGTCATGAGACATTGATAAAATAAACTGTGCAAATTGTGATCTAGAGCTGCCAGCAGGGAATGTACAATATATGCTTTTGAATCTAGATGTTGAGAAATCGAGAGATGCAGCCCATGTATGTTTAAGAACGAGGAACTCTTTCGTTCTGTCACTTAGTGTGTTCGTAGAATTAAAAGAAAATGTAGATATTGTTAAAACAAAAATTCATATAAAATACTTTCATCGTGGAGTGAAGCATTTCTTATGTATTTCTTATTATTGGTCTGAATTTATCAATACGTTTATCAAATTAGAAGTTTTCATCGTTTGTTTTATCTGTACGTCATGCAACGAAAGCAAAATGTCCCGCATGCGCGAGTTTTAAAATACTTTGCTGTATTAATAATAACTAAACACTTGTAACACAACTTCACTTATCTTATTTAAATCCTGGGACCAGTTTCAAAGCAAACATCTGCTTTATCCTCAGCCACTCAGCTTGACACTTACCCACTTAATGACTGACTGACCTTGACCACTACCGGAGTTTGAAGAATAGCTCCTTATCTAACTGCCATCTACCGGGGACAACACAAACTTATTGATGATGTCTATAGGAGGGATATCAAAATTCATTACGCGATCCTTATTTTTCAGAATAAATATCTTCTCCCAAACCATTAAATCTATCGGTTCCTTCAATTGTTTCAATAATTTAACTTCTGGATTTACTTCATGATTATATGACCAAAAATGACCACCCACTGCCGATTTCTCGGTCTGTCTATATTTAATATTTCTAAAATGTTCTTTCGCTCTGGTTTCTAAATTACGCTTGGTCCTAACTATATAGATCTTATCGCACTCTAAACAGTTAACTTGATAAATACCAGATTTTTTTCTGTCTGAAATTTTGTCTGTTTTAGAAAACTGTAGCAAATTCTTTATACTGTAATTATTATGAGCTGCTAGTATTATACCCACTTCTTTGAAAATTTTTGGAACTTTTTATTTGCCCATGGATGATAAGTAATCATAAAATATAATCTTTTTTACTTTTTTAAGAGTGGAAATATCATTAACATTTTTTTGATATTTAAATTTTTCCATTCTTCTGATTATAAAATCTTTATTAAAGCCGTTAATTAAAGCAGTGTTTATAATATGTTTATATTTCGCATTAAATTCTTCTTCATTTAGAGGTATGTTTATCAATCTGTAAATCAAACTATTAAAAACAGCAAATTTGTGTGACATAGGGTTAAAACTTTTATTTTTGATATAATTATCCGTGTGAGTTGACTTTCTATAGATGCCAAAGCTTAATTTATTGTTATTTTTCATTATTTTTAGATTTAGAAAGGGGATGTAGCCATTGTTTTCAATTTCTATTGTGAACTTGATAGCTTTATCCTGTGAATTTAGAATATCTAAAGCCTCATCTATATATCTTTCAGCAACTATGGCAAAAATGTCATCTACGTATCTATACCATATTTTAAAAATTGAAGGAAAAGCTTTAGTGACTTCTATTTCAAAAACACTCATAAATAGATCAGCAAGAAAGGGTGAAAGGGGACTACACATAGCTACTCCTGAAATTTGTTGAAAAACATTTCCATTGAAACTAAAGAAATTTTGATCTAAATACAGATTAGTAAGTTTCATAAAATCCTCTATTGACTCGTTATCCAAATCATTAGAACTCAACCATTTTCTTAAAAACATTAGAAGTTTTGCCTTGGGAATACTGGGAAATAGGGCAGTTACATCAAAGGAAACAAGCCTATAATTTTTTGCAATACTATATTGCTGATCTTGTTTACTAACTCAAATGAGTTTTTCATACTTAAGCTGTTAAATCTATCAAAAGTATTAAACTTTTGTTTAGCCATTTTGCCAAATTATACGTGGGTGAATTTATAAAATTTACAATCGGCCTCATTTTATTGCCAGGTTTATGTATCTTAGGCAAGGCATAAATCCTCGGTAACACTGGGTTACTGACTTTAACCATATGCTGTTCCTTTTAAGGTATGACTTTAACATCATTAAGTGTTTTATTCACATTTATAATGCACCATTTTGAAGGGTCATTCTTAATGCTTATGTAATCTTCTCCTTGCAGTAAAAGTTCCACTCTGTTGTTGTGCTCGTGTTTGTCTAATATTACAACTTTACAGCTTTAATAAACATAACATCTTTTTCTTTTAATGATTTAATGATATGTTTATTGTAATTTTCTTTAGGGTGGTTTTTATTTCAATTTTGCAAGATTTTGCTACATTTCATTTTAACCAATGCTTTATCATTTTCTTTTAAATCCTGACTTGCGATTTCAATGTCAACGACGTAATCTTCAATATTTTTTGAAAAACCTACACTCGTTTTTATGCCTTTGTTTAGAAAGTTGGTTTTTTTTCATTAAGATTACAAGTTGAAAGATTAATCACATTATCCTTTTTATTATTACTTTGTGTCGTTGCTTTTATTTCATTTTGCTTTTCGCACAATCTTTTTAATTTATCCTTTAATCTTTTTGTTTTATTTTTCATACTGAAATTAAGATTTGCCAATAATTTGTATTAAAAATTAAGCTAACCTAAGTTTCCTAAAAGCTTCATTAATTTTAGATGTAAGTTATACAATTTCAGTTCAATATTCTTTAAATTTTTGAAATGTAAATTCCTTTCTGTTTGAATAAACTTTCTATCTGCCGCCATTTGCTGAACACTATAATTTTGAAATTTAACGGTTTTCCTAACAAACACAGGTGTAACTCTACGTTTCAAACACATATTTAAAAAACGAATATCCGCAAAAGTGTGCCTTTTCTTTACTTGGAGTTTACAGAACTGTTTAATTTCATATTTAACATTATTAAAATTTAAATTGAACGAGTGAATACTCTTTATGAGCTATCCATACTCACCCCTACAAGGTGACCAATACAATGCTTCAACCAAATCACAATATTTATGTAAAAAACTGATGCTGCAGACAGTGAAGTAAACTGTAAGTGAAGTTGTGTTACTAGTGTTTAGTTATTATTAATAACCTAGTTTACTACACTGTCAGCAGCTTCAGTTTTTTACATACTTTGCTGTAGCTTAAAGTCTAACTCTCTTTCTTCTTCTTTATTTATAGGCGCTACTGAAAGCTCAAAACACCTTAATTTAACGTCTGCTGTCTGTAAATTTTATTTAATATAGCCTAGGTGTTTATCAAGCACCTGTTACTTGAGATGCTTCTACTGTGCATAACACTTCCATTTTGTAATACGTTGTATAATTATTCTAAAAATTAGTTTAGTATTTTATCTTATAATATAAGTATTTTAATTGATACACGTAAGCCTTCTTTGTGTAATAATTAAGTATTCGGTTTCTTTCTTATTACTAGAAGGATCAAGTGACACATCGGCCCTTTGTATGGCAGTAAGGGAGTAAATAGGATCCAACAAATATCTTATACATCTTTCTCTCTGGTCTTACATCTTTCTAGATACGCACACATCTTGAAGATCCATCAATTTATTCTCATTAAGGTAAGTATTATGTTAAGTCTGGAATGGTTCAAAGATTTATGTTTGTTTTATTTCCGTCCCGCAACATAATGTGATATCCCAGGATGAATGACACGAGTGAAATGAAGCTCACATAAACCGAGAAAATGTCAATGTAATGTCTAGAAAGCAATAAATAAGAAAGAGAGGTATTCCTTGTGCATTTCAAATGTCCCGCGTCTTTCTTTGGTAACAGAGACTGCAGCAGCACACAGTGGAATTCGCATGTAACGCGAAGTACACGTATGATGTGACAGATGACGCGCAAGTTGTAATTGCTATGTATATATCAATATGTCTTAAGTATTCAGAATATTTTAAAATCATTGAAATAGTGATGTTTTATTTTGGTTCAAACCATTTACTAAATCTGAATGTTAGTTTCTTGTAGTTCTATTACATATAAAGGTCAAATTAGGCTGACTAGAAGTATTGCATTTTTAACAAAAGACTCTTAAGACTTATATAACTTCATAATTCCGGCAATTTTTACATTATGTATTCAAATTCAGGGAAATTATTTTTGACATGGCGTGGTACATCATATTTGGTATTAACAACATTCGTAACATTAGACATCCTGCTTTTCATTTGAATTTAAATGTTCTGTACTGCTACTGCTGTAATAGACAAAGTTCTAAAATCGTGTGCTGTGTAGTGTTTTGTGTAACTTTCCCACAAAAGTCACAGCATTTCTCGCTTCACACAGCAAGAGTGGTTTCTGTGCCACTTTTGCATGCACAAAAGTGCTTCGTTTTGATTTGCTTTCCCTGCACTCTGTTTTGCTGTCGCATTGAGGCTCTCCACTGGCTATTATCTGTCATCCTTCAACATGGATACTAATACTTCAGCACCTTCTACAAACATAGAGGTGCTCTTGCACGTATTTGCTTGCAGGTGGGAGTCAGGAATGTATGTTGGTACTCCTGTCTTACTTTATTTACAATTCGAGTTATTGGCTTATTGAAAACAGTTGTTCAGTTCAAGTTACACTGTTATGGTTGATGGTATCACCACGTCTTTTATGTGCACTAACATAAATTCGGTGAGCAGCTTAATCAGTTACCCTTTCCCTACAGGAACCCTAGAGGAAAAAGTGTAAAATAAGCAACAGGGTAGGCTAACTCCACAACTAAGTACAAAGCAGTGTGGAAAACGAGGGAGCAAAAACTCCTACACCAGGCGTTTTAGCCCCAAAGTGTATGAGCAGAAGTGGGTATGTGGATGTCAAGAGAGAAATGCTCTGTTCTACTTTCCATGCCTGCTCTTCGGAAACAATGGTGCTTGGAGCACAACTGGAGTGACAGATTTAGGTCATCTTATTGTGCTTATTAGTAAGCATAAACAAAACGTAAAGCATTTAAATAATGTACTAGATTAAAGTTCTTTAGACACTATAAATATTGCGACACAGTTAAGGCGTGCATATCAGGAGGCTAGACTGAAACTTAAGAAGCAAGTTGGAAATAACAGACATGTGCTATCACGTATAATTTATTGCATTCTGTTGTCAATGGAGAAGAGCAGTGCCTCTAAGATGAAGGATTTTGACACCAGAGCCATTAAGAAGTTCTGCAATAGAAAGGACCGCCGCTTGGACTTCATACTTCGACATTAAGTAAGACCGTAACCTTGTAGCGCACTCCTAATTTTATGCACCAGGCGCCACTGTGTATAGCTGCTTTTCATTAGTTCATTGTCACTCCATATTATGTCTCTTTTAGTGCACTATCTCTATAAGTCCTTTAAGTGAGGTGAGTTCAACAAACTTCTTCAGGGGTATCGAATGTATTAAAATAAATAATTTGAAAGGCTACAAACTAAAATTAGTTTTGTAAATATTGTACTACATATTAAAAATGAGAATATAATGCACAATGGAAGAATCCGAATGAAAATGTATTTAATGAGAAACCTAGGCTTAATCAAATAAAAGTGTACAAGCAGCAGGCTTTATACCTTAAAGAGCATCAATAAACAAATAAAGAAGAAGAAGGAGAGGTGGACCTAAAATAAGTTTTATAACATGTCTAGTTTACAGTTGTAGTAAGATTTTGTGTATCTCTAACCATTTCCGAGTGGTGCCAAGTGATGCCGAATGTGGCACTTCCCTGCAAATTACACATATGTACTCCGTTTGTAATACAAATATCTTAAATGTAATATATGAATGAAACATATAAAATCTGTTTTACCAGATTCAAAATTGTTTGCTTTTAAGCGTAATTGTGCTATTGCGAGGTGTCCTTAAAACATTAGATGATGAACATAGGTATATATATTTGGTATTTGCCCGACTTTACAGATTTGAGATATGCAGAACAAAAGTTATTTTCTGTTTAAGTTCAGGAGATCCGAAAATATATATTTCCTTTTCAATTTTGAAATTTAATTGTTAGCTAGGACGCAATTTCTCCTCTACCTACTATATATGTGACACTTAACACTAAAAACAGAACGCCAAGAAGAAAACCGGTACAAAACTGCAGTTCAAAAGTCCCGTGTGTTTCCGGAGTAGCTGTGACTACAGCGACACCCAGTGGAAGTTTCATGTAACACGAAGTACATGTAGGATGTTACAGATGGCGTGCAATTTCTAATTGTTATGTATATATCTGTATGTCTGAACTGTTAAGAATCTTTCACAAAATATTAGTACGGTGATGTTTTGTTTTGGTTTAAACCATATCTCTAGCGTGAAGCATCGTAATTTATAGCTATATTGCACACCAAAAACAATATGCACCGACAGCGATTATTGCACTTCAGAACAAATATCCGCAAGAGCCTGTATAAGTTTTAGAGATTCGATTCTTCTTTTGTATTACTTTTGTCATTGTAGCAGACGTCTAGTTATTTATGATTAACTGTTGCACGTTTTACTCAACACATTTAATCCTGGTAACACTATACAAAGATTAGACCATGAGGCTGCCAAGTGGTGTACGTACCGAACTTCCTTGTGCCATACGTCCATTTTGAACGTTGCCTACACTGCATCCCCTCAAACGTACACGCTAGATAGCACTAACAGATGAATGCGAAATATATTCAATGTCACCAACACAACTATTTTGGCAGCTGCATAACGATACAATTGGCCTACTTTGTACCTTACTTGAGCTCAATATACCGTGTCGATAAGATATTAAAGTTGGCTAACCTGTACTATTTGAAGGATATTCTAAAGCTAGAAATTGTAATTTAAGTTTTAACGTTATCAAAGAGAAGCTGAGGCTGAAGAGAATGTACCTCGGTTTTAAAGACTCGCAAGATTTGAAAGACCTGCGAGGTCGTATGGGTAGCAACAAGGAACGGAATGAATGTTCACAAAGAACTATTGGCAAGTAAGAAGTAAATACGCAAAATAAATATTTCATAATATATTCATTTATATTTTTTTTAAATTCATATAGCACTATTATAATGTTTTACATGCAGAACCATTATTAATTCATTATTGCTGGAATAAACAGGTATTTTTGCTTTTTAGCGATCATCATCTCAACGATGGCAGAAACTGAAAGCACAAAATCAGTGGAGCCGGGTATGTTTCTTGTTTTGGTGATGTACTGTGATGATCCCCAAGAACATAAGTAATGTACTACAAAGTTTTCTTCTTCATCTATACAGCAATTTACCGTGGCATATTTCTTAAATTATGGAGCTTCACTTCAATATCAGTGCAAACTTTAAGAAAAACTTTGAGGTCTACTATGACCAACCTTTGTAAATGTTCAGGAAATGTGAAGCCATTTTAGACAGTTCACTGAATATATTGTTGGTTTTGAGTAAGTAGCGTTAAATTGTTTATGTTTGAGTTATATAAAAAAGGGCAGTATAACAAAAGTAGTTTGCAGTTTAAATTCCTTAAAAAGATCTAACATAAACTACAGCTATTCTGTATTTCACATTTAGTTTCGATATGTTTATGCGTAATAACATTAAGGCAAAATTAAACATCTGAATATCACCATGTGATTTCCTCACTATTTCAGCTTTGTACATTCATGAACATGAACATGAAATTAAACTTAGTTAAATCTCATAATTTAGACAATATTAAATGATGTATCTGCCAATGTGTTTGCAATGGTATACAACTTAACGTTAACAAACTTAACTCCGTGACGCTCTTTATAACAACAAAAAGCACAAACAACTGAATATAGACCGACAAGGAGTATTGTGTTCAAAACAAAGCTCTTATAAGTTCTGGAAATTCAACTCTTGATTTTATCCTTCATTCTAATCTTGCTTATTAATTGATAATTTGTGAGAACTGTAGCGCGCTATAATGACCCAAATGATTCATCCAGTTACGTAACTGTGTTGATAACAAGTTTGGAAAAGATGTCGATTAAAACTCTTCTACGTATATTCATGCAACAGGATAATTGAGTAGCATAACCAAGAGTACATTAATAAGACTTTGTCTATCTCTTACCGTTTCTGAGTTGTACCAAGTAACGAAGAACGAAAACGATATCTAAGCGCATTCTCTGCAAATTAAACATATGTACTTCGTTTGTCATAAAAAATATCTTAAGCATTTAAAATATGAGTACAAACACATAAGATCTGTTTTAAAAATTCAAAATCGTAGAAATATTTTCCGTTAAGTGCGTAACAGTATTTTTAGGTTCGGAGGAATTAAGAATTTATAAAATATATGTAGTTGTGTGATTGGCCGAAGTAGTAGGGTGTGACGTGGTATGACGTGATGTGGTGACGTGCTTATTGGATCGGCCAATCACAGAATTGAGAAGTAACGATAGTTATGGGAATTCAATAAACTTTAAGAGACAGATATGTTCTTCAATCTAGTTAAATTACGAGAATTCAATTATCTTGAGGAGAGTGATATGTTCTTCAGTCTTGTTTAGTGAAGATATAACAAAATAAGAATTCATCAAAATAATTTGACTTCTTTATTCCGAACCACGCCTTGAAACATATGTCTCATGACTTATTTAGAATTCGATTGATACTTCAAAATAATCATGGAAGTGAACGTAAGAACATAATTTTGGAGCTGATGGCGTGGATACCTTGTACAAGAGGATCCAAGAAAGAAATCGGAATTCACTACGAATAGTCCAAGAAATTTATGTTTCAAGTGTTATTGTGTTATTTCCAGATTTCCTTTAAAATCCCCTTTTGTGATTCTTGAGAACACTAAACATTTTTACCACTTTGTTATTTACCTGGCATCTCAGTTTTTACTCTTGAGAAGAGACTATCGTTTAGATTCAGGTGATCACGGAAAATAAATCTGCATTGCAATCTTTACAATTAGCTTTGGGTGGACTGCAATTTCTTCTCTTATGTAATACATAACACCAAAAAGATAAGGTCACGAAGAAAAACAAACAAACAAGCAAACAAACTATTGTTCAAATGTTCCGGCTGTTTCCTGAGCAGCTGTGACTACAGCGACACGCAGTGGAAGTCTCATAAAGCGCAAAGTACACGTATTATGCTATAGATGTCACGCAAGCTGTAATTGCTTCATTTATAATAATATTTCTTAGCTATTATGCACCATTTACAAAATTTCACAACTGCGGTTCTTGTTTTGGTTTAAATCATATTTCAAATGTGAACTATGGCAAATTACCGCTTTACGGTATACATTAATCATATACTCGAACAAGAAATATTGTGTTTTAGAACAAAAGTCTATATAATTCTCTATACCCACCATAATTTGAAATGTTTTCTGCATTTTTCATTTGAATTTTTCGGCGTTCACTTATTTATTTGGGAATAAAACTGGCGTGCTGTAAATAAAGCACACATAGTTCTGATGTCAAATGAATAAAAATTACAACTCAGATCTTTGGATGCAGAACAGCTCTATACATTTCCGACGATCTTTCACGTAGTTTTCTAATTTACAAATAATACAATCTGTTCGGCAGTAGACATTCGTACCATGAGAGACATTCTGGTCTTGCCTTTACTTACATTTATAATTCAAAATATCTGTTACCATGCGCGCGTGGAACTCAACATTCATATGAATTTTGGGAAATTTATTTCGGACAATATATTTCTAAGAATTAATTAAATCACTGCTGTAGTGGCAGTACCTGCCGTTTACGATTGTGTCGCACTTTAATTTTCTCAGCCGTGTTTGGATATTCGGTTTTGCTTTTTAATGAGGCGTAGGAAACTCGGTAGCATTTCTAAGTTTAGGAGCTGCTTCGGACACTCCATTGATTACTCAAATTCTGGTATTCTTGAAGACCTTAGAAATTTAAGAACTGTAGTGGTTCTAACGAAGCAAAAATTTCAACATCTCCCCCGTATAAGTTTCTCTTTAAAAAAAAGTCCACTACTGACACCTGAAGTATATCAGAAGACGTTTCTGCCCTGAAAAAAAGTTTTGCGCAACTTTTAGTATTTTAAATATTCGTGTAACAAACTCGGAATTTATTAACATTCCCGCTGCCGTAAATGGAGCTGCGGGAAGCATCACTTTTTAGTGTTGCCGAGACATTATTGTACCTCTAGCGTAAGCCACATCCGCCGCGTGGACAAGCGCTGAACGCGTGCCGAGGAAGAGATACAGAGAGTCTGGAATTTCCCGCTGCATCGTGATTGTTATGGAACGGTTGCTTAAATTGTACAACAGTATACGGAGTGATAGTTGCGAGTGATTTGTTTGTGTGTGTGCAACTGTGTAGTAATCTGCAGTGTAACACAGTGAATTCTTTCATTTGTTTACGTGTGGCGGGAATAAGGCAAAGACCTTGAAGATTGCGTTTCTATAGTTTACGTCATTCTTCTCCTGTTAGGGTTGTACAAAGGATGTTTTTATTAAATAAAGAACTTTTTAAGTTTCTGCGAACAAGACTTTGAATTCTACGAACGCACAAAGTTACAATATTTTTCTAGATATTACAAAACATATTTCTGAAGTATCATATTTTAATTAACTCTTACCTTTCTTTGTTAAGAAATACATGTCACTCTTAAGATATTTAACTAATTATAAACGTTGTAAATCTCCCATTTGTGTGTTTGATGTACGCTAACATATGTTAACTAATGACGTCATGGAAATAATTTCTGAAAAAAATGTACCATGTACAATAACAGAAGCAAATATGAATTATGACATAGTATAACAAGGCCCTGCATTGTTGTTAATGATAACAATGGTGATGTAATAAAGTCTACACAAACAACTATGAGAAAATGGCACATAAGAACAGATATTAAGTAAAAGCCTTTCTACGCTTTGGTAGAAAAAAGAATCGCTGCATTTTATCCATTATTAGAGTCAAATGATTTCAAATATCACGTATAACACGTTTTTAATGTCTCCATAAATGCACTCGCACAACATTTTAACTGTACAAATATGTGTTTACCTTTTAAACTAATGTTATATTGGACGAAGTAGAAAAATGAATCGCTTAGAAAAGCCGATATGCAATAAGAAATATCATGTTAAGTACGGCAGCTGCAATCCCTTCAGTTGTAGGAATATGTACATATCTTTTAGCAGCTCCAACTTCTTTACAACATTTTACCTCTACTTAACAATCTTCCCTGACAGTAGAATGAATACAAATTCTGAATCCCGCGCCTTACCTTATTCCGCTTCGTGCGCTGATGTAGTCGTTTTTATTTTGGAGCGTATCGATGTAAGAAAGTTTGCACTTTCTTATTCTACGAATTTCTGGAGTAATTCCAATGCACATTCGTTATACATCCATCTTACACGAACTTACAAAATAACAGAATGCTAGAAATGGAGCAATTACATACTTCCTTTGTGGAAAAGAAGTTTGATTTGACACTTAGACTGAAGAAATACGAAGGTTGCACCAACACAAAGCTACACTACTGTACCCCAGAGAGCATTTATGAAAAATTAATCGGAGTCGACTGCCAATAGCAATCATCCGCGCTTTCCTTAAGTAAACATTTAATATTTGAGTAGAATGCAATTTCTCCCCTAACTAATGTATGTAATGCTCTATACTAAAAGAAAACGCCAAGAAGAAAACCGATACAAACGTGCTGTTCATATGTTCCGCGTATTTCCTGAGTAACTGTGACTACAGCGACACACAATGGAAGTCTCGTGTAATCTGTAGTACACCTAGGAAGTCATAGATGGCGCGCATGTTGTAGTTGCTATGTATATATCAATATGTCTTACTTACTAATACTAATTTCAATAAAACTTCAGAAGATGTCTTCCTTTTATCGATTACACTATCTTGCAAATGTGAATGACAGTAAATTACAGCAATATCTTATACAATAATAAATGTGTACCAACAAGAAGCGTTGTGTTTTTGAATTAAAGTTTCCGAAGTTCTGTATAAGCTTCAAAAATTCAACCAATAAGTTTTATATTTCTTTCCTATTGATTTACGAACATGCTGTGGCAATCTGTAAATAAGGCGTAGGTACCTTGTTCTGATAACAGAGATATTAAAACTTTTTACGTTTCGAGACAGAAGTGCTGTATTGACGTTTTTGGCTGTAGGCATTAGTGACATTACAGTCATCCTAGTTTTTCCTTTATTAAATTTACAATTCAAAACATCTTGTTCAATGTGTATGTATGTAGTACTGAACAATTACGTGAATCTTCGGAAATTCCTGTTCATTGACAACTTTGTAACATTTAATTTAATCACTGCTGAAGCAGCAATACCTGCCTTTTAAGACTGTGTTGTGCTTCAGTATTCTCAACTCTGTTTAGAAATTTCATTGCACTTTTTGATAAGGTGCTTCAAAACGCCATAGAATTTTTAAGTTTAGATGCCATAAAAGAATCCCAAATAACAGACACTTAAACAAAAGCTAGTCTTCATTTAAACAAACATTGCACATAGCAGACGCTTACATAAGATGCTTACTTTCAACAGCGTCTCTAAAGAAATAATAAAGAAGAAACGACCTTGAGCAATAGACAAATACTTCAATGCTGGCCGCTACCTGTAACCTGGAAATTTTGTTTATCTTGTGTGACCAATATACATAAAAAATCATGACCACCTCCAACTTAATATAGATATTGATAAATTCAAGCTAATAAGAAGGAATATCCAAGAATTCTTTCACACCACGAAAATAAAAATGTATTTGACAAACTGTTTATTATAACAAGATCTACATTTTCTATTATCTGTTGCACTTTATTAGTTATATAAATGACAAGACAGATTAATGAGCGATTCAGTGGTCACGCAGGAAACATATGAGTCAGTTGGAGAATTTAATGTTATTTCGGCATGTTGGCCATAGAAACTCAGTGGTTTAGAGTAACAGAACGGAGAGTGGCAGAACTGTGTTTCAAGTCTAGGCTATAGCACTGGACATTTTCCGTCTGGCTCTACTCATTCAAAGCTGCAGCTTTGTTGTATACAAAAAACAATAGAGATCACCAAGAAATATTGTGCTTTTTGAAAAACGCAGTCCGCGAAATCCTTTATAAGATCCAAGAATTCTGAGTTTGATGTGTGTCCATGCAAATCTGGTTCTTCATCTCAAATTATTTGTGTATAACTATAGCTACCATCTCGTTAACCTAAAAATTAATTTAGTATTCTAAATTGTATGATTATTATTTAAAAGATACATATAAGACTTCTTGGTGCAACAATTACTAATGTAGTAACTATTCGGATTCTTTCTTATTAATATAAGGAACAATTAACACATCTCTCTAAAACTACAATATGGGACAGCCCTTTGTACAGTAGTAAGGAAGTTAATGAGACCTTAAAATTATCTTATCGATCTTTCTCTCTCTTCTTACATATTTCTAGATACACATATATCTTGGAGATCCACCAATTTACTGTAATTAAGTTAAGTAGTAAGGCAAGCACAAAACTTTATGGTTTATATATTTACGTCCTGCAACAGCAAGCCATACCTGACGATGACAGGAGTGAAATAATTCTCAAGTAAGCCGAGATAATGTGAATCTAATGTCTTTCAGAAGAGATATTAAAATCTGTCATGGAAGACTTAAAATATCCATTCTCTTGGCAATTGACAAATTCTTCGCTCAGTCCACTTAGGGTGAGTTTGCTTTGATTTGAGAGCCACGACCTATACCTATATGGATCTGCTCTTACACATTCAACATTTTCGAAGAGGTTTCTAATTAAGGGACATTGTCTTATTTCGATTTATTTTTAGCTCTAGGTGATACCTAAACAGATACATATTTATACTGCAACCATGACATTTAATTTTTTAGTGGAGTGCAATTTCTTCTCTACCTACTATGTATATACTACTTAACACTAAAAGGAAAGCACCACAAAGAAAACCGGTACAAACCTGAAGTTCAAGTGGCCCGCATGTTTCCTGAATAGCTGTGACTACAGCGACACACAGTGGAAGACTCTTGCAACACAAAGTACACGAAGTACGGTATAGATGTCGCGCAAGTTGTAATTGATATATGTTTACCGATGTGTCTTAGCTATTAAGAATATTTTACAATTATTCAGAATAAAGAGAACTTCAAAGTTTTGTACATTTGTCATCAAATATCTCACACAAACAATAGTATAATCAAAATTGTTACAGCAACATTTTATAGAATCAAACATTTTAAACAATTTTGTATATAAAGTTTGTCTGTAGTGGTGTATCATCTTGAACGCTCCGTCGGGAGGTACGTTGTTTCTTACATCACCCTCCTGAGGATGCGGAGAGACACCCTACCATCCGACCTAGTGAAGTCCAAGGCGCACTCCAACGTCTCAAACAAAAGAAGGCGGCGGGGCCGGATGGGCTGACTCCCCTAATGCTCCGCCATCTTCCCTTCAATGCGGTTCTCTTCCTGACTAGGATTTTTAATATGTGCCTCGCCCTTGGGTACTTTCCACGAGAGTGGAGAGAGGCCCGGGTTATTTGCATATTGAAACCTGGGAAGAATCCGGTTCACCCTTACAGCTACAGGTCCATTAGCCTCCTCTCCACCCTTTCGAAAGTTCTCGAGAGGCTAATTCTTGCTCGCTTGTCCCCAATATTGGTAGACATTCAAGCCATTCCTGACCACCAATTTGGTTTTCGTCCTGGGCACTCGACAGTTCAGCAGTTGCTGCGTGTGGTGGAGACCGCCGCCCTGGGCGCCATGCGCCTTCACTGCCGCAGTGTCGTTGGATGTCGAGAAGGCCTTCTCTACGACATGGCATGCCGGACTCCTACACAAAATGATCCATCTGGGGCTCCCAACACAAGTGATCAACATTCTACACAGCTTCCTGCGACATCGCACATTTAAAGTCTCAGTCGCGGAGAAAACATCAACACTAAGGCCAGTGAGAGACGGAGTCCCCGAAGGCTCTGTGCTATCCCCAAACCTCTTCAACATTTTTATGGCAGATTTCCCCACAGAACCACGAGTCAAAATGGCACAATACGCTGACGACGTGCTTCTGTTCTGCAAGGACAAACACATTCTCAGAGCCTTCAACCCCATTCAAAGACATCTCCGCCTAACACAACAGTGGTGCCAGCGTAAATCCGGACAAAAGCCACGCCATAGTTTTAACAAAGCACCACACCCCCGCAGACTGCCCCAACTTCAGCTACCGATGTCGAAGGATAGAGTGGTCTAACTCTGTCCAGTACCTAGGAGTAAACTTGGATAGAGGTTTAACTTTTCGCCGGCACATCAGGGACCTTTCGGCGAAGGTACAGGGAGCAATTGCTTTCCCGTACCCAATGCTGGGGTCTACCTCGATGCCAGTCCGCATGAAGTTGTACCTCTTCCGAGCGCTGGTAATCCCGGTGATGCTATATGCCTGCGAGATCTGGGGCATGGCAGCAGACAGCTGTTTAGCATGGCGTCAACGTGCACAGAATAAAGGACTGCGGTCTATTTATTCTGTGGGACGTTATTTCCCTACCAGGTTGCTCCACGAAGCATCGGGTCTTCCATACGTGGAGGATGAAATTAGGCGCCGGGCTTCAAAATTATACGCAAGTTTACCATCTCAAAGAAGCGCCCTTGTCAGATCATTGGGAAATTATGACCCCACTAGACGCCGATCTTGACTGCATCGGGTCCCCCGTATGGTATGCGGGCACCCTAGATAACACAGGAGCTAAACCTATCAGCAGCTAAAGCTGAGCTCCTCATAAATCTTCCAAGCTGTTTGGCATCTAAATTTCTCCCCAACTAAAATACAAAATATTTAAAACAAAAAAAACTTGGGTGCTAAGTACTGCATCCTCTCCTTCAACCCGAAGGTACTTTGGTAACCTCAAAATTAACTCCCAATCAAAAACCTACATCACCATCCTACATCTTTCAATAATAATCCTACCTGCGGTAAAACCCTTAATGGCTGGGCACGCAGCAACAACCTTCTGGCTGTATACAGCCAGCCAGCACGAGCGAGCGAGTGTATTATCTTAGAAGATGCTGATATTTTCCATTTCGTTGTATGCTATTCCCTTTACCACTAGCAAAAGTTAAAGACATATGAACGCTGGCCAATGCTCAAGCGGAGCGCTGTTGCCAAGCGTGGTTGATGTACCTGCAGAAGTTCTGTACGTAGCACGTGTTACACGCTAGAAAATGTTCTACCTATTCTTCCCGTAATTAAACATGACATTAAATATTTCGAAAACATTAAGAACTTACCTTGACACACGTCACAGCAGTGGAGCAGCAAACACGGTTTCAAAAACGGTAACTCGCTTTCCGACTTCATGGATCTTTCCCGGAAATTGAAATACAGTTACGGTCCCTTTTTCTAAGGATGAAGTTGCTTCACTACAAAGGAAGGATGATGCTAAGGAGACAGACGGTGGCTGACCCAAGGAGCCATGACAGTACAGAGGGCAGGGTCCATACAGTTCACTTGGATAGAGAGCTCATCCGAGAGCTGTCAACGAACTCGCTCCCCTACAGCCCAGCAGCTAAGACTTAAAGTTCCCTGGCCGGAGGTCCCGAAATGTTCCAAGCAGAATAGCGGAGACTGGCACCAGACCTACCGGAGGAGGAAGTAGTCTTCCTTAGAGCATACTCTCGCGAACGCATATTGTCGCCTCCCGTAGGAGAGAGGATCCGTCCCCTTCAGCTGCAATGGTGCGGACGCTGCTGAACTCTGAGGTACCTCTGATGTTACTAGACCAACCTCGAGCCGAACATTCAAGCCCCTCCCTGATAGGGAGTTGTTCGGATTGTGTTGGGCTGGATGGGACAGTGGTTCCCGATGCCCGTGAGAGATCGGGTTCGCCTTCGGACGGTGTTGAAGGAAGCCATATATTCTCGCGTACTAGTCAGCATAGCTATTAGAAGGTCTGCTAGAACACCAGGCGGCTACACCGAGTTTATATCGGTAGCCTTCCCATTTTGGATTAGGCGCGCGTAGGTGGCGTATCCACTTCCATCCCGTCTTGAGTCCATAGGACCAGATAGAGGGGGGTCTTTCCCTATGGAAAACCCCACGTAGACGTCGGGCCCCCTTTCGTGAAAGCTCGGTAACTCCCTGGTGGTCAGAGGGGGGCCTCAGTTTTCACTCTGTGTGGATTTCCCTTGTATAAACACATTGTTGAGGTGAGGCGGAGCGAGGGACGAGCTCAAAGAGACGTGCAGTGCATTGCGAAGGGAAAGGATTGTCGAAACGGTGGGGTGAAGGAGACGGATTTCTGGATAGTTCTTCTTTCTTCTAGCGCCGTCTTGATTGAGAACTTGCCGTATAATGAGACATCTATAAAAAGAAGACGCCGCCCGCCACTGGGAACAGTCGCTAATTGGACACGTGTGCGTGAATAGCTGAAAAATGAACTCTTTTGTGGTCGATGATCTTAAAATTTGTATTGTGTATGTGACGTAATTCTGGTGTACCAAGTGTATTCCTCCGGAAATTAAAAGCAAATTTTACTCTTTCTAACCAGGACTTTTAATTTCAGCAACCTAAAAGTCAGAATTGATGTCAGGAGTGGGACCAAAGGCCAGGTTTTATCTCCGCACTGCACTGCCCGTCTCTTTGAACTCGTCCCTTGTGCCGCCTCACCTCAACAATCCTGCCATGCTTCGTCGGGACATCCGCTAACACTTCTACCCCAAAATGGACCACCAGATAAGAGATGATATGAAATGATAATGGAGATGAAATGGAAGTATAGGAAATTCGGGGGATGTAATTAAGGTACACAACAATCACCTAGCGATCCAGGAGAAAACCCGAAAAAAACCATGGGTCAAGTCGGTCGGCCACGACAATCGATGTTACATTTGCCCTATGTTCTGGTATGGAGAGCTTTCGTAAAAATTCTCAATATTCAATATAATCTTTCTGCCCTAAGAATGAATAATTATTAACAATATTTTATAAAGCCTTTCAACAATTGCGTTTTGTTTTGGTTTAAATCCTATCATTAACATATAACGTATCAAAATTAAGATAGACCGACAAGAGAAATTATATCTTCAAACTAGTCTCCTAAAACATCTATAAGATCCACAATTTCAACTGTTTTTATGAATTCAATCAGGTTTCATCTCTGTTATTTACTTCTAATAAATGTAGCAAGTTATGTACTACACAGTTATTTAGTAAGCATCTCCTGTGAGTCTGCCTTACGTTCAAGAGGTCGAGAGTTCGAATCTCGGTCAGGGTGAATTACCTGGATAAGGTTTCTTCCGGGGTTTTCCCTTATCCTGAAAGACGAATGTCAGGTAACTCTAAACTCCCTGGACCCTTGGCTCATTTGAGCATCTTTTCACCCATTCCATTCATTGTTCGAAATGACTTAACGTCAGTTACAAACAACTGAAATAACCTTGGTGACATTGGTATTTCCAACTAAGATGCTCAAATGTACATTACATTTGGCACTAGACATTCCTCACATCAGAGACATCCTGTTTTTTATTTAGATTTATAATTCCAAACGTGTTTGCATTCGTACGCATTACTGAACATTTCCATGATTTTTCGGAAATTCCAGTTGATTAACATATTTTTAATATTTTATTAAATCAGCTCTGTAGCAGCAATACCTGTCTTTTAAGATTGTATTATACTTCAGGTTTCTCAGCTCTCTTTGGAAATTTGCATATGCTTTCTCATAAGGTATCAAAAAGGAGTTAGAATGTTCAAGTTTGGGTTCCATTTCGGATATTGAGTTTATTGTTCAAATACTGTAACGTCTAGAACGTTAACGTACCGTGGCTAGATGAGCGAATGCATTTCGTAGAGGAAGGGAAGACGTGGAGCTGACAGACCGCAATCAGCAACTGATGATGTGCATGTGAATGCTGTTAGACCACAGCTGGGAGAACATCGTTGTTGGACAATTATGAGCCCATGTGATTTCGATGTTTTTGCGAAAATGAAATTTCCGCTTAGAGGAGCTCGCTTTAGGTCCAGATAGACAATTATGCCAGCAGTAGAGCAGTCTGTTTGATATTAGGACAACAATACGATGTGGATAGCATCCGTCGCTGATATGTGTAGGCGAGTTCTTCATGTTGGAGCAACTTGCCTCTAAGCACTGCATTATTGTAATTACTCCGAAAATGTTTTGTTTGTTGTTCAATCAATAGCACATTTTATTGCATGTTTTTAACATTTTACAACATAAATGCATGCTTATTTTAGACTTCTTTGTTGTATAAAATCCAATTTCTAATTATAAGTTACCACCTTAAACTAATATTTAAGTCGAGCACCTCTCAGCTCCATGGACTCTGGACACATTTGAACATCATTTCACCCATATCACTTAACAATAGAGGACGAAAAATTACAACAACAAAAATAAACTAATTTTTAGAAAATATGTAAAACCTAATAAAAAATGAAAGTATAGCGCACAAAAAATGCATCTCAGATGAAAGGAATTTGACGAACACCTAGTTTTTATTTAAATAAAAATGTACAGGCCAACTTTCTAGTTCTAATATCGGACAGGGTGAGTTACTTGGTTAAGGTTTATTCCAGGGTTATCCCTTATCGTTCAAGACGAATATCGGGTAGCTCATAGCTTCAGGGACCGTGGACTCTTTTGAGCATCATTTTATCCAATTCATTCACCATCCGATATGACCTAACGTTGGAGGAATTATAATACAAAAAAGGAAAAAAAAAAGGCACACGCGGTCTGCTTTCAAGAGCGTCTAGAAACAAATAAAGAAGACAGAGAGCTAGACCTTGGGCATTTCAAATGTCCCGCGTGTTTCCTGGGCAGCCGTGACTGCAGCCACACAGAGTGGAATTCGCATGCCACGCGAAGTACACGTAGGATGTGATAGATGACGCGCAAGTTGTAATTGCTATGTACATATCAATATGTCATAAATATTCGAATATTTTGAAAACATTAGAATATTGGCGATTTTTTCTTGGTTCAAACCATGTACTAAATGTGAATGTTAGTTACTTGTAGTTATATTACGTATAAAAGTCAAATTATACCGACAAGAAGTATTGCATTTTTGAACAAAAGTCTCCTACGACTTATATAAGGTCCATAATTCCAACAATTTTTACATTATTTGTTCCCCTTTCGATTCATGAGGGACGTCCCGCTTTTTATTTGAAACATGTATGGATGGGTACGCATTACTTAACTTTCACATGAATTATCGGAAACTCCTGTTGATTAACATATTTGTAACATTACATTAAATCAGCACTGTGGCAGCATTTCCTGTCTTTTAAGATTGTATTATACTTTAGTTTTGTCAGCTCGGTTTGTAAATTTGATTGTGCTTTATAGTAAGGCACTGAAAACGTTTAGTTTGGTTCCTATTTCGGATATTGAGTTTATTGTTCAAATTCTATAACATCTGGTATTCTCCACAATATTCGCAGTTTAACAAACTGAATGGTTCTAATGAAGGAAAATCGTCGACATGTGCGTGTTTAAGTTTCTCGTTAAATAACAAACTCTACATACAGAATTTCGTCACATGTTTCTACAATAAAAAAATAATTTTAGTAATTATTATATTCACGGAACAAATACAGTTAACAGTCAGGTTGTCGTAAATGGCAATGAAGCAAGTATTATTTATATGTTTCTAAGTTTTATTTTATATTTAAGTTAAATCGGAAATTTTAATGAACTGTTGCTCTTCTGAGGTAAGAAGTACAGTTCTCGGAGAACTATAACTAGACCGCATTCAGCGCCACCTATCGCCATTCGAACAGCCATCTCATATATTATGAATAAACAAATAAATGAAACAATGCATTATTAATTCTGTATACTCCAAGATTTTACAACCTTGCCGTACATTTATTTGTCTTTACCTTGTTGCTACATTGGCTTACGTGACACTCACGTCTTCTGCTCTGCCAGGTAGCTCTTAACCTCCATGCCTCCTTGTTACTTAATTTGCCCCTTTCCTCCCCCATCCTTCTTTCTCATATTCTTGCCCATTTTTACATTCTCTAAGAACTCGCCACTTCTTATCTTCTTTTCCTCCATTCCTGTTAACACTTGTATAACTATTATCCTCTTCTCTATTCTCTCCCATTTCTTCTCCCAAAACTTGTTTCTCAATATTGCAAGATACTCGCATTCTGTTACATAGTGTTCTATACTCCCTCTTCCCCCACACAGTTCACAAATTTCCTTTTCCCTATCTCTTATCCCTCTTAGGAATATTGTTCCTGTTCTAATCCAAGCTAGCCCTTCTCCCTAGTCTATTGCAGTAATCTACGAATGCTTCTCGTTCCCAATTTCTTTTTATTTATTTGTAAAATTTTAATTATTTCATATTTTCGAAACTTCCGCATATTACCTGCATTTATATATGTTCTATTCTGCATTTTACCAATTTACCCACATCGCTTGTATTTCTTTCCTCTAATCTCCATATATCTCTCATTTCTACCTTTTCCTTTTCTATCGCTGTCCAGCAACTATTAGCGTTTTCTTATTTTCTCTGCAACAACAAGATATATAAAAGTATTGTCCTTTTTATTATTATAGTGTTCTATACTAAGAGGAACAGTTATCTATTAAATATTAGGATGATATAAATGTAAATAAAAATAATATTAACTAAAGATATTACTTTAACTATTAATTAACTGCTGAAAAGATTAACTGTCAAAGTAATCTCTTTGTGTACACTAGCCGCGCTGTCGTATATAACGGGTTCGCGACAGTACATAAAGCAGCTCAAGTCCGTTCTTATTCAACAGGTAATAGTAATCTATGCTTTTGTTTCAAAGGATTACTCTGCAGGATATCCCTGTGTGTTATCCTTGAAGATGCTGAACATTGGTATTCGCCAGACTTTTCAGTTTTGGATTGCAGATAACTTTCCTAAGATTCAGATGATCGCAAAACTTATATTTCCAGTAAAATGTTGATTTTTAATTTTTGGGCAGACTTCATTTTCTCCTCTACCTACTATGTATGTAATACTTAACACTAAAAGAAAAAGCCACTAAGAAAACCTGTACAAACCTGCAGTTCAAATTCCCTGCGTGTTTCTGAGTAGCTGTGACTACAGCGACACATAATGGAAGTATCATACAACGTGAAGTACACGGAGAATGTTATAGATGTCGCGCAAGTAGGAATTGCTATCTATATATTAATATGTATTAGCAGTTAAGAAACTTTAACATAAGGTCATAACAGTTATGCTTCATTTTCAATTAAAATGCTTCGTAAATCTGGGAAACAGTAAATTGCAGCCACATTTTATCTAGAAATCAATATAGACCGACAACAATTAATGTGCCTCCAAACAGAAGTCCCTTAAAACCTGTACAAGCTTCATGAATTCAACCTTTCTTTTATATTTCTCATTGTTATAGTAGGTTTTTCAACGTAATTCTGATATAAAACCAGTTGGCGGGTGACTGTTGTTTCCTAGCGGACGGTAGTGTACTGTTCTGCAGGAACGAGCTTTGTGGACGAAGAATTCAACTATCTGAGACAGTTAAGTGTGTAATACGATTGTGTTTCTTCAGTCTAAGTGATAAATCGAGCTTCTTTGTCCGAAAGGAGATGTGTAATTGCTCCATTTCTGACATTTTATTAATTTTGGGTTTGTTTAAAATTGTACGATAAGAAACTGTCGACTTTCTTACATCCATGACCCTCTTTGTTGTTATGATGGCTACTTAATCAATGCTGCCAACGGGCAAAAATAAACACCGCTACAACAGCGAGGGAAGCGGGTTAATATAAGGCGGGGGTTCAATATTTGTATATCTTTTTCCCTTACGTCCTTCAACATTACGTCATATGGGACGATGAATGAAATGATGCTCAATTGGAGTAACCCTGGACTGGCATCTGACGTGGAAACAGCGCATCACCACTGTGGCAAACAAAGTGTCCAGAAGGATGGCCATGCTATATCCCATGATAAATAGGAATTCTACAATGAGCCTGCAGAACAAATTGCTCATTTACAAACAAATACTCCGCCCTGCACTAACTTATGCTTGCACAGTCTGGGGAGTTGCAGCAAAATCACATCTCTACAAGCTACAAGTCCTACAGAACCGCTACCTTCGGATAGCAACCGCTTCCGACTGGTACATTCCAAACGACAATATCCATGCAGATCTCTCCTTCCCAAAAATCTCAGAATACATCCTTAACCTATCTCAAAATTTTTATAACAAGCTCCCTTCAAGCTTCAACAGTCTAATCCGCGGTCTGGGTGAATATGACCTAGACCCCGGTGAAACCTACAAGCGACCCAGACTAGTGCTTGCACCACCATAGGCCCATACAATCCCCTCCAGATGTTCATTACATTTCATTACATTTCACCTCCAACAAACAAACCAATCAACCCTTAAATAATATCCGCCACCATCCACCCACCGTCATATCATTAAATAACCACCATCATGCCAGTAAGGGACGATGTCCCGAAATGGCAAAACGTCGCAGGCCCCTCCTCTGCGGAGGAGGTTCACCTTCAACGACACCACTGTGCTGTGTTTGATGCTCAAATGAACCCAGAAATATGGAGAACGGTACAACTAATTCTGTGTGGACGCTATGGGTAAAAAGCGATTCATATGTGGAAAGTTTGTGTGTGTGTGTGTGTGTGTTTGTGTGTGTGTGTGTGTGTGTGTGTGTGTGTGTGTGTGTGTGTGTGTGTGTGTGTGTGTGTGTGTGTGTGTGTGTGTGAGAGAGAGAGAGAGAGATACTCAAAGATATGGATATACAAGCTTAAGAATGTGCTATTGTGTTCTCTTGATGACATTATGTACCGAAATTTAATGTCCCACCGTTTTCTTCTCCTTCCCATTCTTCCGCTGTGATAATCTTATTCATCCTCCAATTGCAGGCGATTAGCATTAGTTACTGCTCGGAATAAAAATAAAAACGGAAGTATACAGAAACCTCTTCATTGAACAACTTACCATTTGACAATTTAGAGTGTCCAGGCTTCAATGCAAAGCAAAACTTTTTATATGGCATTTGTTAAATAATGTCAAATTATTGATCCAATTCTCCGACGCTTACGTTACATGTTGGGGGACTATTGTGTGTTTAAATGAGATGATGTTTGTCCTTGAACGATACTAGACGAGCAACCAATCGTAGTCCTAATTGCATTCCCCGTTAATGGCCAGCTGAATCCATCTCTAACATGTGACCCATGAGGAGGATATAGAGTAAGGTGTCCAACATAACCGTAGAACTCCCGTATTTTAGCTCAAATAGGTTTCTAATACAACTAAATGAAGTACCAATATATTGTCACAATGCATCGTGACGTAAGCGCTGTGATGAACATCATTATTGTTTGGCATGTGTGCGTGTACGTATATTTGTAATTACTCAGAACTCAAATGTAAACTTTTGACATGACGAGATAAAAGAATCCTTTTTAATAAGCCAAGGTGTTGTTAAATTCGAGAGAGGTAGAGTAGACAGTACACTTCCTCTTGGCTTGAAGAATGCTGCATCGGTAAAACGGGTGTCCTCTCATTGTATACTTGTTTACAAATGGTTCGTAATGTCCATTTGCTCTAGAGAGTGCAAACCAATATTATTCAGTTGTTCTTCCGTTGGGAAAAGGGTATTAGCTGGATTAACTTGCAGTTGAAATGAGTCACGAAGTAATCCGCCCACCCTATCACTGGCAATAAAGCCCAATTGAGTGAATGTGGGCACATATTATGTTGGAAACAGAAATAATACGTATAAACTGACAAATGCTGAACACTTATTTACGAAAGAATCGACAAGGTAACACAAGACTGGCTAAACTGCGTGAGACATGCAGATAAGTTAAAAAAACACAAATTTTGGAACGAAACAGCACGTGACGAGATTTTGGAGCCTATCGTCATAAATTTTGAATACACGGACGAGAAGACAATGACAATGACGAATTGTCTCTTGACGTAAGTGACATTCGCATATATATGGATACGCCACTGACAGTTCTTTTGATTAGCAAAATAGGTAATTCATAAAACAAGTGCATAAAATACAATTGTGATTTCTGCAACTGCATTATTATTTAAGTTCGAAAAATACATTTTGGGTTCCCTTACGGCTGACGCCAAATAGAGTAGGATAGTGTGCGACAGAGGGGGACATATGAAAATAGGGTAACGAAGTGGCAGCACTGAGCAGGTTAACGCATCTGATTCGCTAGAGTCCACAACTCTACGCAATTGAAACACTTTATAGTGAGTAGCATACCTCGAAATACAAAAGTTCTGCATCTTTCTAGAAATTGTCCCACTCCACACATTCTCTACAAAGATCACTTTCAAAAAATGTTGATTTTATAAAAAGTTGAAAAAGTTTCAATTATAATGCCGTTGTGTGAGATATTTTATGACAAATGTACAGCTCGACAGTCGTCTCAGAAATGCTCTTTATTCTGGATGACATTGTATAACTAGTAAACTGTAGGAGACAATAGAAAATGTAGATCTTCTTAAAACAAAAATTTATATTAAATACTTTTATCGTGGAGTGAAGCATTTCTTATGTATTCCTTATTATTTGTCTGAATTATCAATACGTTTATCAAATTAAAAGGTTTCTTCGTTTGTTTTATCTATAGGTCATGCAACGAAAGCAAAATGTCCCACATGCGACAGTTTTAAAATACTTTGCTGTAGCTTAAAGTCTTACTCTCTTTCTTCTTCTTTATTTATTGACGATATTGAAAGCTCAAAACACCTTAATTTAACGTCTGCTCTATGTAGATTTTATTTAATATAGCCTAGGTGTTTATCAAGCACCTGTTACTTGAGATTCTATTACTGTGCATAACACTTGCATTTTGTAATATGTTGTATAATTATTCTAAAAATTAGTTTGGTATTCTAGCTGATAATATTAGTATTTTAATAGATACACGTAAGCCTTCTTTCTGTAATAATTACTAACTGTAGTAGCTATTAGGTTTATTTCTTATTAATGGAAGGATTAATTAACACATCTCTCTAAAACTACAATATGTATCATCCCTTTGTATGGTAGTAAGGGAGTTAATGTGAACTTAAATATATCTTATCCATCTTTCTCTCTCTTCTTAAATCTTTCTAGATACACACAAATCTTGAAGATCCGCAAATTTTTGTCATAACTGTAATTTGTAAGTTAAGTTCAGAATGTTATACTTTATTTAATTAGGTCCTGCAACATCAAGCTTTATCTATGAGACGAGTAAAATAATGCTTAGATAAGGAGAGGCAATGCGAATCTAATGTTTTTGAGAAGAGAAGCTTAAATCGGCCACAGCAAACTTCAAATATCCCTTCTCTTGGCGATCCACTAATGCTTCGTTCAGTCCACTCAGGCTGAGAGTGCTTTGATTTGACAGCCGCAACTTATACCTATATGGATCTGCTCTTACACATTCAACATGTTCTAAAAAGATTCTAATTAAGAGATATTGTATTATTGGGTATTTTTATAGTTTCAGGTGATACCAGAATATATACATATTTACACTGCAACCCTGACATTTAATTTTTGGGTAGAATACAATTTCTCCTGTACCTAATATGTATATAACATTTAACAATAAAAGGAGAGCACCACGAACAAAACCGGTACACACCTGCAGTTCAAATGTCCCACGTGTTTCCTGAGTAGCTGTGACTTCAGCGACACACAGCGGAAGACTCTTGCAACGCAAAGTACACGAAGGCAGTAACAGATGTCTCGGAGGTTGTAATTGCTATGTGCATACCAATATGTCTTAGTTGTTAATAATATTTTACAACACATTAGAACGTCCACTTTCTTTTCTATGTTTGAATAATGTCCCACATGTGAACAATGGTAAATTGTAGCTATATTGTACACATAAACCGATATAGACAAAAGGCAAATATTGAATTCTGGATTAAAGGTTCCCTAAGCCTGTATAAGTAGCAGAAATTCAACCCCTACGCCAAAGGACAAGCGCTACACAACCCGTATCCAAAACGGGGCAAAAAACTAATTCGTGTCTCCCAAAAAGGGAGAACGATTAAGTACAGCTGCCCACGATAAAGAGGGGCAACCCATTCCAAACCTATCCAAAATTTCAAACAGTAAACAAATTCAAACACCCCAGCAGAACATGGATCTACTAGTTCATTTCGCAGGTTAAGCCGCAAAGCGGCTAGGTACTGCGGCATATGACACCCGGACGGGGAAAGCCCCGCCCGACTAGGACTACCTCTGGACCTCTGAGTTTTATTGTTCATTAGAATTATTCCTCATTCAGCTGACTTTGTATAACTATCAGGGTACTAATATGGCGTCCAGTAAGCTAGTTCTTCCCAAATAAACTGAGGCGGCAATACCTGTATTTAAGCCTGCGTTTTGTTTTGTGGGTTCGTGAAATTACAAGTGCATGTTACAAACACTAGATTTTGTTCCTTATCTCCGTATAAACACGCTCACACATAAAACTTGCAAAGTCATCAACCACAAACAAAGTCCACCTTTACAACTGTTCACGTGCACGCGCCCAATTACCGACTGACTGACTCACTTCTATCTTTATTTTAAATTAATATTACTGGAGCCGGCTTACAGGCTCTAAGTTGACATAAATGTATAGTCTCACTGACTATGGCAAGCGGGGGAAGCTTTTATACCTACTCATTATTCCTGAAATTCGTGGAATGTTCTCAAACAATCAAGACTGCGATAGTAGAAAGACGAACTCTCCAGAAATCCGTCAGCTTTCCTTACCGTTTCGACGAGCCTTTATCTCCGTACTGTACTGCACGTCTCTTTGAACTCATCGACCGCGTCACTTCCTCAACAATGCGTTCGCGACACTGCTCCCTACTCAAGGCTGGTCGTCCCGAACAGCACTATCGTAGCGGGGCAGACGGTCCACGTGTACCACCATCTTCCTTCGGGGCACCTTCTGGATGCGCTAGACTACGTCATTAATCCTCTTTACCCCCCAGTACGGTCCCTGCCATGGTTGCTAAAGCTACGGGCAGCGTCCCTTGCTCCGGGTAGGGTGACACAACCAGACCAAGTCACCTGTAATGGTCTCTTAAGCAAGAATGCCAGGCATGTCGTGGAGACAGTCCACCAAGTTCTAAAAATACTTGGTTGCTGGCTGTTTTGGGTCCGGGGGGCTCCCAAAAGCCAGGTCACAGGGGAGGCATACCCTCGGCCGAACTGGCGTTATCCCAGTGGTGTCGTTTGTTGCGGAGTTGTAGGCCAGCAGGAACAGTGGTAAAGTCTGCTTAGTTAACGTGTGTGCAGTTCCCAGTCAAAGGGACCTCAAAGGACCTGACCTCCCCGCCCACTAATGACCGTCATAAATCTATCTCTATCTATCATTGCTATATGTATACGACTATGTCTTAGGTATTAAGAATATTTTACAACACATTAGAACACCGAGCTTCCTTTCTAAGTTTGAATCATATCCTAAATGTAAACTAGGGTAATCTGTATCTATACTGTACACAAAACCTATTATATACCAAAAGGAAATATTGAATTTTGGAGTAAGAGTCTCCTAAATCTCTATAAGTAACAGAAATTCAACCCTTGAGTTTCATTGTGATTTCCCATGTTAACCTGTACCATTATTTTTAATAACTGCAGCACGCTATAAATGTGGCGTCCATAGTTCAATAACCTAGGTCTTTCCAAATAAGGTGCTCAACTGGGTACAGAAGAGCTGTGTTCGTTATGACGTTGTTTGACAGTAGACATTCGTACCATCACAAACATCCTGCTTCATCCTTTACTGTCCACATTCCTACCGTAGTAGTTTTAGTAAATTCGTGTTAATTATCATCTTTTTAACTCTGAATTAAATCAGCACTGTGGCGGCAACATCTGTCTTCTAAGATTATGCTGTGCTTAGGTATTTACATGCCTGTTTAGTACTTTTATGGCACTTTTTCATAAGTGCTAAAACGCGGTTTAGGTGCCATAAAAGAACCCAAAAGAAAGGTACTTCAAGAAAACCTAGTCTTTATTTAATTAAACTTTAGAGACATAGACCCCAAATTAAGATACTTTGAACATTAAGAGTGTCTATAAACAACAAAAGAAGAAGAAAGATAGATAGACCTTGAGTTGTAGTGAAATACCCCAAAGCTGGTCGCTATCTGATAATCTGGTAGTCCAGTTTTCCTTGAATGGCCTGTAGATAAAACATGAGAAACTCAAATTTGATATAAGTAATGATAATCTCAGACAAATAAGGAACAATCCCGAATTGGTTCACTCCACGAAATAAAATGTGTTTGACGTAAATTCTGTGTTTTAAGAAGATGTACATTTTCTATTATCTCTTACAGTTTACCAGTTATACAAAAGTCATTCAGAATAAAGAGAACTTCACAGTTTTGTACATTTGTCATAAAATATCTCACACATACAATACTATAATCAAAATTGAAGCACCAACATTTTATAAAATCAAGCATTTTTAACAATCTTGTTTTTAAAGTGTGCCCGCAGTGGAATATTTTCTTAAAGGATGCTGAACTTTTACATTTCGTTGTATGCTAATTCCCTATACCGCTAGCAAAACTTAAAGACATATGAACGGTGTATATATGAACATATATCTAAGACATATGAACGGAGCGTTGTTGCCAAGCGAGGTTGGTGTACCGGCAGAAGTTCTGTACATAGAACGTTTTACACGCCAGAAATGGTTCTACCTATTCTTCCCGTAATTAGCAACACATTAAATATTCCTAAAACGTTAAGAACTTTTCTTGACACACGTCACAGCAGTGGAAGTGCAGGCACGGTTTCCAATCCAGTAATTCGCTTTCCGACTTCATGGATCTTTCCCGGAGATTGAAATACAGGTACGCTCCCTTTTTCTAAGGATGAAGCTGCTTCACTACAAATTCGTGACACTGTATGTGCACTACCCCTTAGGAATAGGATTTCATTACCGAGGGGACTCCGTACATCGGCCACCATGCTGGGCCCATTGTTCCTCTGCCCACAAGTGGGGGCACACCTCGGAGGAAGAATGAGGCGAAGCAGACAGAGGATGGCCGACCAAGGAGTCATGACAGTACAGAGGGAAGAGTCCCTACAGTTTACTGAGATAGAGACTTCCCCTGACAGGCCAGGAAAACGAAATAGCTCCCCTACTCCTGGACGGCAACGAGCCCAGCGGCCGAGCTCTAATGTCCCAGGTAGGCGGTCCGAGCCCCAATGGTCCCTGGCAGGCAATTCCAAATGGTCCCAGCAGAGGAGCGGAGACTGGCTACAGATTTACCGGAGCAGGAAGTAGCTTTTCCTCGGACCATATTGGAACTCTCGTGTTATATCCCACTTCTGACGCCAGTGTGACTTTGTGGGTTCGTGAAATGAAAAGTCCAATTACACCACTCAACAATGTTCTTTATTTCCACCGACTTACAGTTTAACACTTGCCAATTACATAAAATTACTTGCTGCACACAGTTACAATTTACCAGTTCGTCCGTTGCAACTTCACTTGTACTCGCGATTACATAAACTCCGATACTCGTACACAGTTCGTACAGTCCCGTTGCACAATCCTTTCGTTCATTAACACGTCACTGACTAACTCTTACACCAAGAACTGCGACTGTCTTCTCGCTCACACTCACTAACCAACTGATTGACCAACACAACCAACAACTGACTGACTACCAAAACCAACTCAACAACTGACTCACACTGTCTGTCTGTAACCCTCTTTATAGGAATATCGCCGGTTTCTGGTGTTTACAAGATTGTTCTGGTAAACGAAAGATCGAGAAACAGGTAGAAGGAAAACAGACGACCAGTCATGTTTTCCCCTAACCACAAGCCTGTCACCACTACAAGACAAACGAGGAGAAGGTGTGGCTAACGCGGTCCTCCCCCCTGCCTTCCGTTCGCAGCTGGTACAGGGTGTTCTAGCGGTCTCGTTACACTGCTCCCTCCTCAAAGCTGTTCGTCCTCGAACAGCCCCATCGTAGCGTGCGAGGCGGTCCAGGTGTACCACCAGGATCTGCCCGGAGTCTGAGCCAGAAGTAGCGCTGCCGTAGTTTGTGAATCATTCGGTTCGCTCCCAGGTGTCCTCCTGAAGTACCGGCGTGCACTTCCTCCAAGATTTCCGGGACCTTACTCCGGGGAAGTACCAACTGTCCTCTCTGCGCCTTCCCATCGGGTGACTCCCATACCCGGAACAGCACGCCCTCTCTCGTCTTCAACGAGTCCCATTTTGCCCAGTGCGACTTGTAGGTGGCGCTCCTCGGTGCGATGTCCTCCCAGGTTGGTCTCGTCCCTGCGTCCACTTCCCTTAAGAGTGGCCCCAAGTCTGCGTCCGCCAGTTGCTCCCTCCTCAGGCCTGCGCTATCCCAGCCTTCAGCAGGCACTGCCGCAACTACTCGGACTGCTGCGGCACGCTCCTCCTCTTCCACTCTTGTGCGCTCGTGGCCGTCCTGGATCTGCGATAGGACACCTCCAATGCAATGGTTGCTGGCGTCGGTGTCCACAATGAAGGCGCCACCCGGTTGTGGGAAACCCAAAATTGAAGCACTGCACAGGGTCCCCTTCGGGTGCTGGAAAGCGTCTTCGGCGTCCTCCGTCCACACATAAGGCCGGTTTTCCTCCGTCAGGCGGGTGAGGGGTTTTGCGATGTTGTCGGCCTTTTCCTCTAAATCATTAAGGCGGTCGTCTACTTGACCCTTCCGCTCGCCCAGTTCCGTCACGTCATCCCTCACGCCGGCCAACTGTTCTTCAAACTTGGCGGCGAGAGCCTCGTTCGCCATCTTCATTTCGGTAGCCGGACCGTCATTCGCTGCTCTCATTTCCGTGGTTAACTCGGCCTTCACTTGTTCCATCTTCTCGGCGATGTTGTTTGCCGTCTTCATTTGTTTCAACTCTGCGGCGATGTTCTCCCTAGCCGTCCTGATTAGTTTCAGTTCCGCGGCCAGTTTATTTCTAGTCTCCAGCGTCTCTGTTAATTCGGCCCGCATTTCTTCCATCTTCCTGATGATGTTGTCTTTAGCCGTCTTCATTTCTTTCAGTTCCGCTAAAATCTTTTCTAATGCTGCCTCCATTGTTGTAATGTTCGGTGATGTTGTTTTCCCGCTTCCTGACACCAGTGTGACTTCGTGTTATCCCACTTCTGACGCCAGTGTGACTTTGTGGGTTCGTGAAATGAAAAGTCCAATTACACCACTCAACAATGTTCTTTATTTCCACCGACTTACAGTTTAACACTTGCCAATTACATAAAATTACTTGCTGCACACAGTTACAATTTACCAGTTCGTCCGTTTCAACTTCACTTGTACTCGCGATTACATAAACTCCGATACTCGTACACAGTTCGTACAGTCCCGTTGCACAATCCTTTCGTTCATTAACACGTCACTGACTAACTCTTACACCAAGAACTGCGACTGTCTTCTCGCTCACACTCACTAACCAACTGATTGACCAACACAACCAACAACTGACTGACTACCAAAACCAACTCAACAACTGACTCACACTGTCTGTCTGTAACCCTCTTTATAGGAATATCGCCGGTTTCTGGTGTTTACAAGATTGTTCTGGTAAACGAAAGATCGAGAAACAGGTAGAAGGAAAACAGACGACCAGTCATGTTTTCCCCTAACCACAAGCCTGTCACCACTACAAGACAAACGAGGAGAAGGTGTGGCTAACGCGGTCCTCCCCCCTGCCTTCCGTTCGCAGCTGGTACAGGGTGTTCTAGCGGTCTCGTTACAATATTGTCATGAAAGCATTGTTGAGGTGAGGCGGCGTGTGGCGCCTTTCTTCTAGCGCCGTCTTGATTGTTTGAAAACATTCCGCATAATGAGAAATCTATAAAAAGGGAACCGCCACCCGTCACTGGGAACAGTCGCTAATTAAACGCGTGTGCGTGAACAGATGTAAACGTGAACTCTTTTGTGGTCCATGACCTTGTAAGTGGCATTGTGTATGAGACGAAGTTCTGCTGATGTACGAAGTGAATTTCTACGAAAATAAACATCAAATTTTAGTGTTTGTATCTTGGAATTTTAATTTCACGAACCCAGAAAGTCACAATTAATGTCAGGATTGGGACCAAATAATCAAGACGGCGCTAGAAGAAAGAAGAACTCTCCAGAAACCCGTTTCCTTGCACCCACCGTTTCGGCGCTCTTTTATCTCCACAGTGCACTGCCCGTCTTTCTGAACTCGTCCCAGTGCCGCCTCACCTCAACAATTGTGCCATGCATCGTCGGAACCTCCGCTAACACTTATACCCTGAAAGAGACCACCAGATTTGAGATGATGTGAAAAAATAGAGATGAAATGAAGGGAGAGTAAATACGGGGATTTAAGTAACCTACACAACATTCGCCTAGCGATCCGGGAAAACCCTAGAGCTTGGAGTTACCCAACATTCGTCTTGAAGGTTAAGGGCAACCCCCGGAAAACACCTTATCCGGTTAACTCACCCTTACCGAGACACACCGTGAGGCACACTTGCTACCATCTACGCTGCCGAGGCGGGCAACATAGTTGTTGGACAGATATGAGCCCATGTGATTTCGATCTTTTTGCGAAAATGAAATTATCACTTAGATGAGTTCGCTTTAGAGCCAGACAGACAATTATACCAGAAGTAGGGCAGTCTGTTTGATATTAGGACAACAAGACGTTGTGGATAGCATCCGTCGTCTTCCTCATCTGTGGAGTCGAGATTTTTATGATGGTTCAAATTACCTATAAGCATTCCAATAATGTAACTATTTGTTCCTAATTCAATAGCACATTTTATTGCAGGTTTTTTACATTTTGCAACACAATGCATGCTTATCTTAGACGTTTTTAGTGCATAAAATCCAATTTATAATTTTAAATTACAACCTTATATTAATTTTAAGAAATTTTTTACAAGATAATATAAATGAAAGTATAACGCACAATAAACGAATCCCAAATGAAAGGTATTTGACGACAACCTAGTTTTCATTTAAATAAAAATTTACATACAGCGGACGCTCTCTTTCAAGAGCGTCTACAAACAACTAAAGAAGAAAGAGATGTACAACTTGAGCAGATAAAATGTCCAGTGTGTTTCGTGAGTAGCAGTGACTGCAGTGACACACAGTGGAATTCGCATGCAAGGTGAGGTACAGGTAGGACGTGATAGATGACGCGCAGGTTGTAATTGCCATGTATATATCAATATACTGCACGCATAGAACTTTAAAAGCATTGGTATAATACAGAAGAAGTCTATCGACAAAATAAAGACAAGAGTTATGAAGATAAACCTTTGAAATATCGAATTAATTTGCATGGGAACATAATAAATACCATAAATACACAAAATAAATATACTCTTATGACAGCTGACAGTCAACTTACCAGTTGACCCAGCATATGCTTACAAAACATCCCACAAATCATCATAAAATATCCCTGCATGATTCTTATGTATCATTCAATCATTGTTTCATCCAAAGTTGTCACTAATTCAGAGTTAGGCTGAAATAAGTTCATTATTATGACTGAAGGTCAGCTTAGTGTAATAATTTGGCCACATCTGAAAGGTTTTTTTTTTATCTACGTCTTCCAAGGCTTAGTCATATTGGACGGTGAATGAGTTGGGTAAATTCATGCTCAAATGAGTCCAGGGTCCATGGAGCTTAAAGTTACCCGACATTCATCTTGAACGATAAGGGAAAATTCTTATCCAGGTAACTCACCCTGACCGAGATTCGAACACGAGACCTCTTTAAGATACTAAACATTATCACTTAGGTGGAAAAAAGCAATAGGTATATTTTAATCGACTCAAGGTGTCAAACGATTTCTTACAATCTGATTGGTTAAAGGTTACATTCCCCTTTAAGAATTATATTCTAATAAAACTGCTTAGTAATTGACAGAATTCCTAACCAACGAAGACACTCGCTAATTAAGGTGATCTGTAAAGGAAAAGCGGACCTAACGGACACAAAGAAGTACAGAGACATAGCACTAGAGAATACTCAGTACAAGATCCTCTCAAAATTAATAATAAGCGATCACAAGACTGTGTATTCACAGCTTCCACCATTTGATATGCAGAAAGGAATCTTATCATGAAACAACCCAAGGTGTATATGTGAATTGTGCTGTCAAACCACTACAGAATTAACACATAGAACTATTACAAAAAGGCTGAGAACAATGGCAGTTGATGAAACCGAAAATAATCATATAACAATGCATAATAATCTTCCTTTTAAGTTTATATATTCCAAAAGGCACATTAAAGGAATTTGAAACAACGTTGACTGAAGAAACACTCGAAGTTTATTACAAGAATGACGGATATTTAAAATACATAGGATGTCAATAAAAGTAGTGTAAATTGACGTTAAATTTATAACAAGTCAAACTATCTTAGTTACAGGACAAATACTTCCAGGTACGATGTGACGTATGACACGTCAGGTCATTCATTAAAACTTGTCGTAACAAACAAGTCTATATTAACTGTAGTCATGAGACATTGATAAAATAAACTGTGTAAATTGTGATCTAGAGCTGACAGCAGGGAACGTACAATATATGTGTTTGAAACTTAATGTTCAGAAATTGAGATAAGCAGCCCATTTATGTTTAAGGACGAGGATTTCTTTCGTACTGTGACTTTGTATGTTCGTATAGTCAAAAGTCCAAGCAAGTGATGATGCGCATGTGAATGCTATTAGAGCACAGCTGGGAGAACATTTTTGTTGGACAGATATGAGCCCATGTGACTTCGATCTTTTTGTGAAAATGATATTACCACTTAGAGGACTTCGCTTTAGAAACAGACGGACAACTATGCCAGTATTAGAGCAGTCTGTTTGATATTAGGACAACAAGACGCTGTGGATAGCATACGTCGTTGAAGTGTGGAGGCGAGTTCTTCATGTTGGAGCAAATTACGTCTAAGCACTGCAATAATGTAAATACTGTTTTATTTGTTGTTAATTCGATTGCAAATTTTATTGCATATTTTCAACATTTTACAACATAAATGCATGCTTATTTTAGATCTTTAAATTGCGAAAATCGAATGTCTAATTATAAGCCACAAACTTAAACAAATGTTTAGAACTTTTGTACAAGATAATAAAAAATGAATGTACAGCGCACAATAAAGGATTCCCAAATGAAAGATATTTGACGAAAACTTTGTTTTCATTTAAATAAAAATTTACAGACAGCAGACGCTGTCTACCTTCAAGAGCGTCTATATAGAAATAAAGAAGAAAGAGATGTAAAACTTCACCAGTTCAAATGTCATGCGTGTTTCGTGAGTAGCAGTGACTGCAGCGACACAGAGTGGAAGTCTTATGCAACATGAAGTACGCCTAGCATCTGATATATGACGCACAAGTTGTAAATTGCTGTGTTTATATGAATATGTCTTAGGTGTTAAGAATATTTCAAAAACATTAGAGTAGTGATGCTTTCTTTTGGTTCAAACCATGTACTAAATGTGAGAGATAGATATTTGTAGTTATATAACATATAAAAATAGACATAGATCGACAAGAGGTATTGTATATGTGAACGAAAGTCTCCTAAGACTTATATAGGTTCTGTAATTCCAGCAATTTTACATTATTCATTCAACTTTTGATCGTTTCCTTTTGACATAGTGTAGGTACATTAGAGACATCCTGCTTTATATTTTAAAGTAAATACTCTGTACAGCTAATGTTGTAATACACAAAGTTCTTAAATCGTGTGCTGTGCAGTCATTTTGTAACTTCCCCACAAAAGTCACAGCATTTCTCGTTTCACACAGCAAAAGGGGTCTGTGTGCCCTTTTTGCACGCACAAAAGTGCTTCGTTTTGATTTGCTTTCCCTGCACTTTGATTTGCTGTTCCATTAAGGCTCTCCATTGGCTATTATCTGTCATCCTTCAACATGGATACTAATACTTCCACAACTTCTACAAACACAGAGGTGCTCTTCTACGTATTTGCTTGCAGATGGGAGTCAGGAATGTATGTTGGTACTACTATCCTTCTTTATTTACAATTCGAATTATTGGCTATCTGAAAACAGTGGTTCAGTTCAAGTTACACTGTTATGGTTGATGGTATCACCACGTCTTTTATGTGCACTGACATAATTTCGGTGAGCAGTTTAATCAGTTACCCTTTCTCTACAGGAAACCTGGAGGTAAAACTGCAAAACAAGCAACAGGGTAGGCTAACACCAGAACTAAGTATAAAGCAGTGTGAAAAAGGAGGGAAAAATAATTCCTACACCATACTTTTTAACCCCAAAGTGTATGAGCATAAGTGGGTATGTGGATGTCAAGAAAGAAGTGCTCTGTTCTACTTTCCATGCCTGCTCTTCGGAAACAATGATGCTTGGACCACAACTGGAGTGACAGATTTAGGTCATCTAATAGTGCTTATTAGTAAGCATGAACAAAACGTAAAGCATTTAAATAATGCACTAGATTGCATTTCTTTAGACAATATAAACATTGCGACACAGTTAAGTCGTGCATATTAGGAGGCGAGACTGAAACGTAACCATCAATGTATTTAATGAAAAACCTAGTCTTTATTCAAATAAAAGTGTACAGGCAACAGGCTTTGAACTTTCCAGAGCCTCAGTAAACAAATAAAGAAGAAGAAGGGGAGGTGGACCTAAAGTAAGTTTTATAACAAGTCTAGTTTACAGGTGTAGTAAGATTTTGTGTATCTCTAACCATTTCCGAGTGATGCCAAGTGATGCCGAACGTGGCAATTCCCTGCAAATTTCACATATGTTCTCCGCTTGTCATACAAACTTCTTAAACATCGAATATATGAATGAAAAACATAAAATCTGTTTTTCCAGATTCAAAATTTCCTGAAAAGTTTCCATTTAAGTGAAATTGTGCTATTACGAGGGGTCCTTAAAATTTTTTCCCTTGTTATGTTTGAAGATGCTGAAAGTATCATTTTCGTATTTGCCCGACTTTACAGATTTGAAATATGCAGAACGAAATTTATTTTCTTTTACGATTCAGGAGATCCAGAAATATATATGTCCTTTTCAATTTTGGTATTTAATTGTCAGCTAGGACGCAATTTCTCCTCCACCTACTTTACATGTGACACTTAACACTAAAAAGAGAACGCCAAGAAGAAAACCGGTTCAAGACTAAGGTTCAAATGTCCAGCGCGTTTCCCGAGTAGCTGTGATTACAGCGACACACAACGGAAGTCTTATGTAACATGAAGTACACATTGGATGTCATAGATGTCGCGTAAGTTCTGTCTGTTATGTATCTATCAGTGTATCTAAACTGTTAAGAATCTTTCACAATCATATTTTGTTTTGGTTTAAACCATATCTCAAGTGTGAACCATCGTAATTTATTGCTGTATTGCACACAAAAAACAATATACACCGACAGCGATTATTGCACTTCTAAACAAATATCCGCAGGAGCCTGTATAAGTTTCAGAGATTCGACGCTTCTTTTGTGGTTTTTTATGATTAACTGTAGCATATCTTATATAACACATATAGTCTTGGAAACATTGTTCAAACATTAGACCCTGTGGCTGCCAAGTGGTGTACGTCCATGTTGAACGATGTATACACTGCATTCCCTCAAACGTACACGCTAGATAGCAATAACAGCTGAATGCGAAATATATTCAATGTCACCAACACAACTATTTTGGCTGCGGCATAGCAATACAATTGGCCTACTTTGTACCTTACTTGGGCATCAATGTACGGTGTCGACAAGACTTAACTGTTGGCTAACCTGTACTATTTGAATGAGATTTTAAAGCTATAAACTAAAATTTAAGTTTTAACGTTAGCGAGGTGAAACTGAGCCTGAAGAGAATGTACATCGGTTTTGAAAACTCGCAAGACTTGAAAGACCTGCGAGGTCGTATGGGCAGCAACAAGGAACGGAATAAATGTTCACAAAGATCTATTGGCAAGTAAGAAGTAAATACGCAAAATAAATATTTCACAACATATTCATTTATACTTAATTTATTTAAACTCGTATTGCACTCTTATAATGTATTACATGCAGAAGAATTATTACTTCATTATTGTTGGAATAAAGAGATTTTTTTGCTTTCTGGCGACCATAATCTCAATCTACCAGCAATACCATGGAAGAAATAGAAAGAATAAGATCAGCAGAAGCCGGGTACGTTTCTTGTTTTGGTGATGCGCTGTGATGATCCCCATGAACATTAGTAATGTAGTACGAAACTTTCTTTTCCTTCTATACAGCAATTTACTGTGGCACATTTCTTAAAGCATGGAGCTTCACTTCAATATCAGTGGAAACTTTAAGAAAAACTTTGAGGTCTACTATGATCAACATTTGTAAATGTTCAGGAAATGTGAAGCCATTTTAGACAGTTCACTGAATATATTGTTGGTTTTGAGTAAGTAGCGTTAAATTGTTTATGTTTGAATTATATAAAAAAGGGAAATATAACAAAAGTAGTTTGCAGTTTAAATTCCTTAAAAAGGTCTATCATAAACAACAGCTATTCTGTAATTGTCATTTAGTTTCGATATGTTTATGCGTAATAACATTAAGCCAAAATTAAACATCTGAATATCACTATGTGATTTCCTCACTATTTCAGCTTTGTACATTCATGAACATGGACATGAAATTAAACTTAGTTAAATCTCATAATTTAGACAATATTAAATGATGTATCTGCCAATGTGTTTGCCATGGTATACAACTTAACGTTAACAAACTTAACTCCGTGACGCTCTTTATAACAACAAAAAGCACAAACAACTGAATATAGACCGACAAGGAGTATTGTGTTCAAAACAAAGCTCTTATAAGTTCTGGAAATTCAACTCTTGATTTTATCCTTCATTCTAATCTTGCTTATTAATTGATAATTTGTGAGAACTGTAGCGCGCTATAATGACCCAAATGATTCATCCAGTTACGTAACTGTGTTGATAACAAGTTTGGAAAAGATGTCGATAAAAATCTTCTACGTATATGCATACAACAGGATAATTGAGTAGCATAACCAAGAGTACATTAGTAAGACTTTGTCTTTCTCTTACCGTTTCTGAGTTGTACCAAGTAACGAAGAACGAAAACGACATCTAAGCGCATTCTCTGCAAATTAAACATATGTACTTCGTTTGTCATAAAAAATATCTTAAGCATTTAAAATATGAGTACAAACACATAAGATCTGCTTTTAAAAATTCAAAATCGTAGAAATATTTTCCATTAAGTGCGTAACAGTATTTTTAGGTTCGGAGGAATTAAGAATTTATAAAATATATGTAGTTGTGTGATTGGCCGAAGTAGTAGTGGTGTGACGTGGTATGACGTGATGTGGTGACGTGCTTATTGGATCGGCCAATCACAGAATTGAGAAGTAACAATAGTTATGGGAATTCAATAAACTTTAAGAGACAGATATGTTCTTCAATCTAGTTAAATTACGAGAATTCAATTATCTTGAGGAGAGTGATATGTTCTTGAGTCTTGTTTAGTGAAGATATAACAAAATAAGAATTCATCAAAATAATTTGACTTCTTTATTCCGAACCACGCCTTGAAACACATGTCTCATGACTTATTTAGAATTCCATTGATACTTCAAAATAATCATGGAAGTGAACGTATGAACATAATTTTGGAGCTGATGGCATGGATACCTTGTACAAGAGGATCCAAGAAAGAAATCGGAATTAACTACGAATAGTCAAAGAAATTTATGTTACAAGTGTTATTGTGTTATTTCCAGATTTCCTTTAAAATCCCCCTTTGTGATTCTTGTGATTCTTGAGAACACTTAACATTTTTCCACTTTGTTATTTACCTGGCATCTCAGTTTTTACTCTTGAGAAGGGACTATCGTTTAGATTCAGGTGATCCCGAAATATAAATCTGCAGTGCAATTTTTACATTTAGTTTTGGGTGGTCTGCAATTTCTTCCATTTTCATTTTCAGTTTCTCCTCTTATGTAATACATAACACCAAAAAGATAAGGTCACGAAGAAAATCAAACAAACAAGCAAACAACCTGTAGTTCAAATGTTCCGCCTGTTTCCTGAGTACCTGTGACTACAGCGACCCGCAGTGGAAGTCTCATAAAACTCAAAGTACACGTAGGATGTTATAGATGACGCGCAAGTTGTAATTGCTTCGTTTATAATAATATTTCTTAGCTATTATGTATCTTTTATAAAAATGTCACAAATGCTGTTCTAGTTTTGGTTTAAATCATATTGCAAATGTGAACTATGGCAAATTGCCGCTATACGATATACATTAATCATACACTGCAACAAGAGATATTGTGTTTTGGAACAAAAGTCTGTAAAATTCTCTATAACCTCCAAAAATTGAACTGGTTTCCTGTATTTTTCATTGTAATTTTTGAGACCTTCACTAATTTATTTGTGAGTAAACCTAGCGTGCTGTAAATATATCACAAATAGTTCTGATGTCAAATGCATAAAAATTACTACTCTGATCTTTGGATGCAGAAGAGCTCTATACATTTCCGACGATCTTTCACGTAGTTCTCTTTTACAAATAATACAATATATTTGGCAGAAGACATTCGTTCCATGAGAGACATTCTGTTTTGCCTTTACTTACATTTATAATTTAAAATATCTGTTTGTATGCGTGCGTGGAACTGAACATTCATATGAATTTTTCGTAATTTATTTCGAACAATGTATTTCTAGATTTTAATTAAATCATTGCTGTAGTGGCAATACCTGTCTTTTACGATTGTGTTGCACTTTAATTTTCTCAGCCGTGATTGGAAATTCGGTTGTGCTTTTTAATGAGGCATAGGAAACTCGGTAGCATTTCTAAGTTTAGGAGCTGCTTCGGACACTCCATTGATTATTCAAATTCTGTATTCTTGAAGACTTTAGAAATTTAAGAAATGTAGTGGTTCTAACGAAGCAAAAATTCAACATTTCCGGGTATAAGTTTCTGTTTAAAAAAACTCCACTACTGGCACCTGAAGTATATCTGAAGATGTTTCTACCCTGAAAACATACGTTGTGCAATTTATAGTATTTTACATATTCATGTAACAAATTCGGAATATATTAACATTCCCTCTGTCGTAAACGGAGCTGCGGGAAGCATTACTTATAGCGTTGCCCAGGCATTGTTCTAACGCTAGCGCAAGCAACAGCCGGCGCGTGGGCGAGCGCTGAACGCTTGCCGAGAAAGAGAGAAAGAGACAGAGATAGTCTGTAATCTCCCGCTGCATCGTTATTTTTATCGAACGGTTGATTAAATTCTACAACAATGTGCGGAGTGTTAGTTGCAAGTGAATTGTTATTTGTGTGTGTTTGTGTGTGTGTGTGTGTGTGTGTGTGTGTGTGTGTGCAGCTGTGTAGTAATCTGCAGTGTGCCACAGTGAATAAAGAGACGACCTTCAAGATTGCGTTTGTATAGTTTACATCATTCTTCTCCTGTTAGGGTTGTTCAAAGCGTGTCTTTACTAAAATAAAGAGCATTTTAAATTTCTGCAACCAAGATTTTGAATTCTAAGAACGCACAAAGTTACAATATTTTTCTAGAAATTATTAAACATCTTGCTGAAGTATCATATTTTAATTAACTCTTGCCTTTCTGTGTTGAGAAATAAATGTCACTTTTAAGATATTTAACTAATTATAAACATTTTAAATCTCCCATTTGTGTCTTTGATGTACGTTAATATATGTTAACTAATGACGCAATGGAAATAATTTCTGAAACAAATGTACCATGTACCATAAGAGAAGCAAATATGAATCATCACATATGATAACAAAGACCCTGCATTGTTGTTAATGTTAACAATGGTGATGTAATAAAGTCTACACAAACAACTATGAGAAAATGGCACATAAGAACAGATATTAAGTAAAACCCTTTCTACGCTTTGATAGAAAAAAGAATCGCTGCATTTTATCCACTATTTCGGTCAAATGATTTCAAATGTCACGTATAACACGTTTTGAATTTCTCCATAAATTTACTTGCACAACATTTTAACTGTAAAAGTATGTGTTTACCTCTTAAACTAATGTTATGTTGGACTACGTAGAAAAATAAATCGATTAGAAAAGCCGATTAGCAATAAGTAATACCATCCTATGTACGGCAGCTGCAATCCCTTTAGTTGTAGGAATATGTCCATTTCTTTTCGCAGCTCCAACTTCCTTGCAACATTTTATCTCGACTTAACAAGCTTCCCTGACAGTAGAATGAATACAAATTCTGGATCCCTCTCCTTACCTTATCCCGCTTCGCCCGCTGCTGCAGTGGTTTTTATTTCTGGAGCGTATCGATGTAAGAAAGTTTGTACTCTCTTATTCTACGAATTTCTGGAGTAATTCCAATGCACATTCGTTATAAATCCCTCTTACACGAACTTAAAAATTAGCAGAATGCTAGAAATGGAGCAATTACATACTTCCTTTGTAGAAAAGAAGTTTGATTTCTCACTTAGACTGAAGAAACACGAAGGTCGCACCAAAACAAAGCTACACTACTGTACCATAGAGAGCATTTATGAAAAACTATTAGGAGTCGACCGCCAATAGGGATCATCCGCGCTTTCCTTAAATAAACATTTAATATTTTAGTAGAATACAATTTCTCCTCTAACTAATGTATGTAATCTTCTGCACTAAAAGAAAACGTCAAGAAAAAAACCGATATAAAGGTGCAGTTCAAATGTCCCGCGTATTTCCAGAGTAGCTGTGACTACAGCGACACACAATGGAAGTCTCGTGTAACGCGAAGTACACGTAGGACGTCATAGATGTCGCGCAGGTTGCAATTGCTAAGTATATATCAGTATGTCTTAGTTAGTAAAAATATTTTTAAAAATACTTCAGCATATGTATCATTTTTCTGGTGTACACTAGTCTGTAAATGTGAATTAAATTAAATTACAGCAATATGTTATATAAAAATGAATTTATACCAACAACAAGCGTTGTGTTTCTGAATTAAAGTTTCCCAAGTTCTGTATAAGTATCAAAAATTCAACCATTAATTTCTATATTTCTTTCCCATTTTAGCTCAGTGCCTGAAGTATTCTGTAAATATACTGTAGGTACCTCGTTCTAATAAGAGGCACTAAGAGTTTTGACGTTTGGATACAAAAGGGTTATATTGACGTTTTTGGCTGTATGCATTCTTGGCATTACAGACATCATTGTTTTTCCTTTGTCAAATTTACAATTTAAAACATCTTGTTGCGTGTGTATGTAGTACTGAACAATCACATGAATTTTCGGGATATCCTGTTGCTTGCACCTTTATAGCATTAAATAGAATCACTGCTGTTGTGGCTATATTTGTCTTTTAAGACTGTGTTGTGCTTCAGTGTTGTCAGCCCTGTTTAGGAATTGCATTGCAGTTTTTGACGAGTTGCTGCAAACGTCATAGAATTTTGAAGTTTTATGTCATTAAAGAATCGTAAATAACAGATACTTAAAGAAAACTTAGTTTTTATTTAAAATAAAACATTAGAGGACGTAGACACTTAAATAAGATGCTTACTCTTATCAGCGTCTATAAAGAACTAAAGAAGTAGAAATAGAGGTAGACCTTGAGCTATGGTCAAGTACTTGAATGCTGGTCGCTACCTGTAACCTAGAAATTTTGTTTACCTTATGTGGCCTATACATAAAAAAGCATGACAACCTCTAATTTAATATAGGTAATGATAAATTCAAACAAATAACAAGGCCTATCCATGAATTGGTTCACAGCACGAAAATAAAAATGTTTTTGACAAACTGTTTATTATAATAAGATCTACATTTTCTCTTATCTATTACACTTTATTAGTTATTTAAATGACAGAAAAATAAAGGGCAATTCAGTGGTCTACAGGGAAACATATGAATCAGTTGGAGAAGTTATACCCGATCGGCATGTTGGCCATAGTAGCTCAGTGGTTTAGAGCGGCAGATCCGTGGTTCAAATCCCAGCTATGGCATTGAATTTTTCAATCTGGCTGTACTCATTTACTTGGCCTATACACGGCTAGTGTAGAAGAAATGACTATTTCCTTCACTTTACCTGAATAACATAGTGGTTTAACATAGATGGTAGGGTGTCTGCCTCAAGTTCATGAGGTGCCGAGTCAGGGAGAGCTACCTGGATAAAGTTTTTCCGAAATTTTCTCTTATCTTAAAGACGAATGTCTGGTAGCTCAGAGCTACATGGGCTCCGGACTCATTTGGGCACAATCTCACTAATTTCATTCATCGTCCGATATGACTTAAGGTTGGAGGACGTATATATATAAAGCCTGGGACATAAGTACTTGCAGCATAGTAAGTCACCACAAAAGATGCGTGTCTCATTGTATATGAGAACCCCTAGTGGTCTGCCGAGAAGCATATGAGTCAGTTGGAGAATTTAATATCAGGTCGGCATGTTGGCCATAGTAGCTCAGTGGTTTAGAGCAACCGCAAGAAGTGCGGCAGATCCGTGTTTCAAATCCCTGCTATAGCACTGAAATTTTCAGTCTGGCCCAAATCATTCAAAACTGCAGCTTTGTTATATATAAAACAATATAAGTCGACAAGAAATGTGTTTTTTGAAAACAGAACTACGCGAAATCGTTTATAAATTCCAAGAATTCAGCGTTTGATGAATGTCCATCCAAATCTCACTCTCCAGCTCAAATTATTTGTGAAAAACTATAGCTGCCATTTCGTTAGCCTAGCTAACCTGAGAATTAGTTTATTATTCTAGTTTATAATATTCGTATTTTAATAGATACGTGCAAGCCTTCTTTGTGTAATAATTACAAACTTTAGTAACTATTAGGTTTCTTCCTTATTAATAGAAGAATCAATTAACACATCTCTCTAAAACTTCAATATGGATCATCCCTTTGTACAGTAGTAAGGGACTTAATGAGACAATAAAATCATGTTGTAGATCTTTCTCTATTCTTACATATTTCTAGATACACACATATCTTGAAGATCCACCAATTTACTATCATTAGGGTAAGTAGTAAGGTAAGTCCAAAATTGTATGCTTTATTTATTTACGTCCTGCAACAGCAAGCTATATCTGACGATGACACGAGTGAAATAATGCTTAAATAAACCGAAACAAATGAATCTAAAGTCTTTGAGAAGAGAAATTAAAATGGGTCACGGCAAACTTCAAATATCCATTCTCTTTAAATTCATTAATTCTTGGTTCAGTCCACTTAGGTTGAGATTGCCTTGATTTGATAGCCACGACCTATACCTATATGGATCTGCTATTACACATTCAACATTTTCGAAGAAGTTTCTAATTAAGGGATATTGTCTTATTACGAATTTTTTTTACCTCCAGGTGATACCAAAATATATATTTACACTGCAACCTTTACATTTAATTTTTGAGTGGAATGCAACTTCTGCTCTATCTAATATGTACTAAAAGGAACGTACCACGAACAAAACCATTACAAACCTGCAGTTTAAATGTTCTGCTTGTTTCCTGAGTAGCTCTGACTACAGCGACACCCAGTGGAAGACTCGTGAAACGCAAAGTACATGAAGGGCGATAAAGATGACGCGCAAGTTGTAATTGCTATGTGTATACGAATATGTCTTAGCTATTAAGAACACTTTACAACACATTAGGACATCGACCTTCCTTTCCAAGTTTAAATCATATCCTCAATGTAACCTATGGTAAGCTGTATCTATATTGTACACATAAACTAATATAGACCGAAAGGTGGTATTGAATTTTGGAACAAGAGTCCCCTAAATCTCTATAAATAGTAGATTCAAACCTTGAATTTCGTTGATAATTCCCATCGTATTCTGCATGATTATTTTTAATAACTGTAGCACGCTATAAATGTGGCGTCAATAGTTCAATAACTTTGGTCTTTCCAAATAAGATGCTCAACTGGGTACAAAAGAACTGTGTACGTTATGACGTTGTTTGACAGTAGAAATTCGTACCAGCACAAACATCCGGCTTCATCCTTTACTGTCCAAATTCCTTCGTATTAGTTTTAGTAAATTCCTGTTGATTATCATCTTTTTAACTCTGAATTAAATCAGCACTGTGGCGGCAACATCTGTCTTCTAAGATTATGCTGTGCTTAGGTATTTACATCCCTGTTAATTAATTTTATTGCACTTTTTCATAAGCATTAAAACGCGGTTTAGTTGCCACAAAAGATTCCCAAATTAAAGTACCGCAAGAAAACGTAGTGTTTATTTTAATAAACCTTAGAGACACAGATTCCAAATTAAGGTACTTTACACATTAAGAGCGTCTCTAAACAACTAAAGAAGAGTTGTCGTGAAATATCCCAAATCTGTTCGCTATCTGATAATCCGGTAATTCAGCTTTCCTTGCATGGCCTGTAGTTAACAAATTCATGACAACCTCTAATTTGATATAAGTAATGATAAATTCAGACAAATAAGGAACAATCCCGAATTGATTCACTCCAAGAAATAAAATGTGTTTGACGTAAATTCTGTGTCTTAACGAGATGTACATTTTTTAGTATCTCTTACAGTTTACCAGTTATACAAAAAACATACAGGATAAAGAGAACTTCAATAACTTGTACATTTTTCATAAAATATCTCACACATACAATATGATAATCAAAATTGCGGCAGCAACATTTTATAAATTCAAACATTTTTAACAATTTTATATATAAAGTTTGTATTGGGGTATTATCTTAGAACATGCTGAAATTTTACATTTCGTTGTATGCTATTCCCTATATCGCTAGCAAAAGTTAAAGACATATGAAGACTAACCAATGCTCAAGCGCAGCGCTGTTGCCAAGCGTGGTTCCTGTACCGAGAGAGGTTCTGTCCATAGCACGTTTTACACGCCAGTAAAGGTTCTGCCCATTCTTCCAGTAATTAAACAGGACATTGAATATATCTAAGACATTCAGATCTTACCTTGACACACGTCACAACAGTGGAACAACAAGCACGGTTTCCAATCCAGTAACTCGCTTTCTGACTTCATGGATCTTTCTCGGAGATTGAAATACAGATACGCTCCCTTTTTCTAAGGATGACGCTGCCTCACTACAAATTCGTGACACTGTATGTGCACTACCAATTACGATTTGATCTCATTAGGATCTCATCTCATATAGTACGTAGGCCACCATGCTGGCCCCATTTTTCCTATGCCCCAAGTGTGGGCATCCCCGGGAGGAAGGATGATGCTAAGGAGACAGGCGGTGGCTGACCCAAGGAGCCATGACAGTACAGTGGGCAGGGTCCCTACAGTTTACTTGGATAGAGACTTCTCTCAACAGGCCAGGACAAGGAACATGTTCCCCTACAGCCGAATGGCCACGAGCCCAGAAGCCAAGACCTAAATGTACCAGGCAGGTGGTCAGAGCAAGAAAAGTTCCTGGCAGGCGGTCCCGAAATGGTCCCAGCAGAGTAGCGGTGACTGGCACCCGACCTACCGGAGGAGGAAGTAGTTTTCCTCACAACATACTCTGGCGAACGCATGTTGTAGCCTCCCGTAGGGGAGGGATCCGTCCCATTCAGCTGCCATGGTGCGGACGCTGTTGACCACTAGCACTCATGGTACCTTTAACGTTACTAGACAAACCCCGGATGTGAAATGAATGGAAAGGAAATTCCGGGGATGTAATTAAGCTACACAACATTCCCCTTGCGATCCAGGAAACCCCTAGAGCTAATAGCTACCCGACATTCGTCTTGAAGGATAAGGGAAACCCTCGGAAACACCTTATCCAGGTAACTCACCCTGACCGAGATTCGAACTCGAGACCTCTTGAACATGAGGCAGACATGCTGCCATCTACGCTGCCAAGGAGGACAACAACGTTGTTGGACAGATATGAGCCCATGTGATTTCGATCTTTTTGGGAAAATGAAATTATTACTTAGATGACTTCGCTTTAGAGCCAGACAGACAACTATACCAGCAGTAGAGCAGTCTGTTTGATATTAGGACAACAAGACGCTGTGGATAGCATCCGTCGTCTTGCTGATCTGTGGAGTCGAGTTTTTCATGTTGATTCATATTACTTATAAGCACTGCAATAATGTAACTATTTGTTCTTAATTCAATAGCACATTTTATTGCATGTTTTCGACATTTTGAAACATCAATGCATGCTTATTTTAGACGTTTTTGGTGCATAAAATCCAATTTCTAATTTTAAATTACAACCTTATATTAATTTTAAGAATTTTTTTACAAGATAATATAAATGAAAGTATAACGCACAATAAACGAATCACAAATGAAAGGTATTTACCGAAAACCTAGTTTTCATTTAAATAAAAATTTACATACAGCGGACGCTGCCTACTTTCAAGAGCGTCTACAAACAAATGAAGAAAGAGGTGTACAACTTGAGCAGTTCAAATGTCCGGTGTGTTTCCTGAGTAGCAGTGACTGCAGCGACACAGTGGAATTCGCATGCAACGCGAGGTACACGTAAGACCTTATAGATGCCACGCAAGCTGTAATTGCTATGTATATATCAATATATCGTAGCTATTAAGGGTAATTTAAAAAACATGAGAGCAGTGATGTTCTGTTTTGGTTCAACAATGTACTAAATATGACTGACAGTAAATATTCGTCATATTACATATATAAGTAAAGAAAGTCCGACAAGGAGTATTGTAGTTTTGAACAAAAGTCTCCTAAAACTTTTATAACATCACCAATTCCACCAATTTTTACATTATTTGTTGAAATGCTTCAGTTGTCTTTGAATAAGTTTTTGTATTAGACCTTGGTAACATCAATTGGTAACATCTCATAATACCAATTTGTAAGGTGATAATAAATTTTCTGCCCCATAACCTCATGTTTCTTTTAACAATAAATCTCACAAGTTCTCTAGTCTTTCGCTGCACGCATAGAACTTTAAGAGCATTGGTATAATACAGAAGAAGTCTGTTGACAAAATAAAGCCAAGAATTCTAAAGATATACCATCGAAATAACCAATAAATGTGCATGGGCACATAATAAATACCATAAATACACACAATAAGTATACTCTTATGACAGCTGACAGCCAACTTAGCAGTTGTACCAACATATGCTTACAAAACATCCCACAAGCTATCATAAAATATCCCTGAATGAATCCTATGTATCATTCAATCATTGTTATATCCAATGTTGTCTATAATTCAGAGTTAGGCTGAAATAAGTTCATTATTATGACTTAAGGTCAGCTTAGTGTAATAATTTGGCCACCTCTGTAAGCATTTCTTTTGTAATTTAAGTTCTCCAACGTTGAGTTATATTGGACGGTGAATGAATTGGTTGAAATGAGCTCAAATGATTCCAGGGTTCATGAAGCTTAGAGTTAACCGACATTCATCTTGAAGGATAAGGGAAAAAGCCTATCCAGGTAGCTCTCCCTGACCCAGATACGAACTCGGGACCTCTATAAGCTAGCAGACATTATCGATTAGGTGGAAAAAAGCAATAGGTATATTTTAATCGACTCAAGCTGTCAAACGATTTCTTACAATCTGATTGGTAAAAGGTTACATTCTCTTTAAGAAATATATTCTAATAAAACTGCTTATTAATTGCCATAATACCTAACCAATGAAGACACTCGCTAATTAAGGTGTTCTGTAAAGGAAAAGCGAACCGTACAGAGACATAGCACTAGAGATACTCAGTACAAGATCCTCTCAAAATTAATAATAAGAGATCACAAGACTGTGTATTCACAGCTTCCACCATTTGATGTGCAGAAAGGAAACTTATCACGAGACAAGCCAAGGTGTGTCTGTGAATTGTCCTGTCAAATCTCTAAAAAGTTAACACATAGAACTATATAAAGAAAGGCTGAGAACAATTGCAGTTTATGAAACCGAAAATAATCATATTACAATGAATATTAATGTGTCTTTTAAGTTTACATATTCCAAAAAGCACCGTAAAGGAAGTTGACACAAAGTTGACTGAAGAAACACTCGAAATTTATTGTAAGAATGATGGATATTTAAAACACATAGGATCTCAATAAAAGTAGTGTAAAATGACGTGAAATTTATAACAAGTCAAACTATTTTAGTTACAGGACAAATACTTCCAGATACGATGTGACGTATAACACGTCAGGACATTCATTAAAACTTGTCGTAACCAACAAGTCTGTATTAACTGTAGTCATGAAACATTGATAAAATAAACTGTGTAAATTGTGATCTAGAGCTGCCAGCAGGGAACGTACAATATATGTTTTTGAATCTAAATGTTGAGAAAGTAATAGGTGCAGCCCATGTATGTTTAAGGAAGAGGAACTCTTTCGTACTGTGACTTTGTGTACTGGTAGAATTGAAAGTCGAATTTTCCGAAACTCTAAATGTTCTTTATTTCCGTATTCACTGTTCAATTGTCACGTTACAACATTACATCATACATACAACACAGTTTTCCAAGGTATATGACAATAACAACTTTGTGATTACATCAGCTCTCGTTACAACAATTCTCTACAACTGTTTACTGCTTACCCTCCCTCCTGGCGAGTTGTCGCCTTCTTAAATACCTCATTGATAAATCCGAGAGATTTCTGGAACAAATAACAAAACCACTATTCCCTGTGAATCCAGATATCACTAGAACCTTCCAAACGTGAAACCCTATCTGTGCCGACAAGTCCTTTATCTCAGCTATCTTTATTTGCCAGCTCTTTGTGTACACTAGCCGCGCTATCGTAGATAAGGGGTTCGCGACAGTACATAAAGCAGTTCAAGTCCGTTCTTATTCAAGAGGTACTAAATGAAAGAGCATACGCACTTAATCAGCAACAAATCTATGCTTTAGTTTCAAAGGATTAATCTGCAGGATATCCCTGTGTGTTATCCTTGAAGATGCTGAACATTGTGTTTACCCGAAATTTCAGTTTTGGGTTGCAGATAACAACTTCTTTTAAGAATCAGGTGATGCCGAAACTTATGTTTCCAGTAAAATCTTGATATTTAATTTTTGGGTAGACTTCATTTTCTCCTATACCTACTATGTATGTAATACTTAACACTAAAAGAAAAAGCCACGGAGAAAACCTGTACAAACCTGCAGTTCAAATGCCCCGTGTGTTTCTGAATAGCTGTGACTACAACGACACACAATGGAAGTATCATGTAACGGGAAGTACACGGAGAATGTTATAGATGGCAGGCAAGTTGGAATTGCTATTTATATATTAATATGTATTAGCAGTTATGAAATATTAACACAACATTATAACAGTTATGCTTCACTTTTAATTAAAAAGCTCGGTAAATCTGGGAAACAGTAAGTTACAGCCCCATTTTATATAGAAATCAATAGACATCGACAACAATTATTGTGTCTTGAAACAAAAGTCCGCTATATCCATTACAAGTTTCACAAATTCAACTTTCTTTTATATTTCTCATTGCAATAGAACCTCTTCTTAACGTAATTCTGATAAAAAACCACTTGAAGGGTGACTCTGTTGTTCGCTAGCGGATGGTAGTGTATTGTTATGCTGGATAGACCTTTGTGGACGAAGAATTCAACTATCTGAGACAGCTAAGTGTGTAATTCGATTGTGTTTCTTCAGTCTAAGTGAGGAATCGAGCTCTCATTCCGGAAAGGAGATGTCTACTCGTTCCATTTCTGGCATTTCGTTAATTTAGGTTCGTTTAAGATAGATTTATAACACATGTGCTTTGAAGTTGCTCCAAATATTGTACAATAAGAAACTATAGACTTTCTTACATCTATAACCCTCCTTGTTGTTATGATGGCTACTTAATCAATGCTGCCAACAGGCAAAAATGAACACCGCTAGAACAGAGAGGGAAGCGGGTTAATATAAGGCGGGGGTTCAATATTTGTATATCTTTTTCACTTAGGTCCTTCAACTTTACGTCATATCGGACGATGAATGAAATGATGCTCAAATGAACCCAGAAATATGGAGAACGGTACAACTAATTCTGTGTGGACGCTATGGGTAAAAAGCAATTCATAGGTGGAAAAGGTGTGTGAGATACTCAAAGATATGAATATACAAGCTTAAGAATGTACTATTGTGTTCTCTTGATCACATTATGTACCGAAATTGAATGTCCCGCCGTTTTTCCCTTCCCATTCTTCTGCTATGATAATCTTATTCATCCTCCCATTTCAGGCGATTAGCATTAGTTACCGCTCGGAATAAAAATGAAAACGGAAGTATACAGAAACCTCTTCATTGGACAACTTTCCATTTGACAATTTAGGGTGTCCAGGCTTCAATGCTAAGAAAAAGTTTTTATATGACTTTTGTAAAATAATTTCCAAACATTGATCCAGTTCTCCGACGCTTACGTTACATGTTGGAGGACTATTGTCTGTTTAAATGAGATGATGTTTGTCCTTCAACGATACTAGGCGATCAACCAATCGGAGTCCTAATTGCATTCCCCGTTAGTGGCCAGCTGAATCCATCTCTAAAATGTGATCCATGAGGAGGATATAGAGTAAGGTGTCTAACATAACCGTAGAACTCCCGTATCTTAACTCAAATATGTTTCTAATACAACTAAATGAAGTACCAATATATTGTCACAATGCATCGTGACGTAAGCGCTGTGATGAACATCTTATTGTTTGGCATGTGTGCGTGTACGTATATTTTTAATTACTCAGAACTCAAATGTAAACTTTTCACATGACATGATAAAAGAATTGTTTTGAATAAGCTTAGGTGTTGTTAAATTCGAGAGAGTAGAGTAGACAGTACACTTCCTCTTGGCTTGAAGAATGCTGCATCGGTAAAACGGGTGTCCTCTAATTGTATACTTGTTTACAAATTGTTCGTAATGTCCATTTGCTCTTGAGAGTGCAAAGCAATATTATTCAGTTTTTCTTCCTTTGGGAAAAATGGGAAAAGTGTATCAGCTGGTTTAACTTGCAGTTGAAATGAGTCACGAGGTAATCCGCCCCCCTTATCACTGGCAATAAAGTCAATTCCAGTGAATGTGTGCACATATTATGTTGGAAACAGAAATAATACGTATAAACTGACTGATGTTGAACACTTATTTACGAAGGAAACGACAAGGTAACACAAGACTGGCTAAACTGCGTCAGACATGCAGATAAGGTACAAAAAGAATTTTGGAACGAAACAGCAAGTGACGAGATTTTGGAGCCTATTATCATAAACTTTCAATACACGGACGAGAAGACAATGACAATAACGAATTGTCTCTAGACATAAGCGACATTCGCATATATATGGATGCGCCACTGTCAGTTCTTTTGATTAGCAAAATAGGTAATTCGTAAAACAAGTGCATAAAATACAATTGTGATTTCTACAACTGCATTATTACTAAAGTTCGTAAAATACATTTTGGGTTCCCTTACGGCTGACACCAAGCAGACCAGGATTGTGTGCGACAGAGGCGGACATATGAAAAGTGTGGGGGTAGCGAGGTGGCAGCACTGAGCAGGTTAACGCATCTGATTCGCTAGAGTCCAGAACTCTACTAATTGAAACACTTAATAGTGAGTAGCATACCTCGAAATACAAAAGTTCCGCATCTTTCTAGAAAATATCCCACTCCACATATTCTCTACAAAGATCATTTTAAAAAAAATGTTGATTTTATAAAAAGTTGTAAAAGCTTTGATTAAAATGCCGTTGTGTGAGATATTTTATGACAAATGTACAGCTTGACGGTCGTCTCAGAAATGCTCTTTATTCTGGATGACATTGTATAACCAGTAAACTGTAAGAGACAATAGAAAATGTAGATCTTGTTACAATAAAAATTTATGTGAAATACTTTATCGTGGAGTGAAGCATTTCTTATGTATTCCTTATTATTTGTCTGAATTTATCAATACGTTTATCAAATTAGAAGCTTCCATCGTTTGTTTTATCTATAGGTCATGCAACGAAAGCAAAATGTCTCACATGCCACAGTTTTAAAATACTTTATTGTAGCTTAAAGTCTAACTCTCTTTCTGCTTCTTTATTTATAGACGATATTGAAAGCTGAAAACACCTTAATTGAACGTCTGCTCTCTGTAATTTTTAATTAATATATCCTAGGTGTTTATCAAGCATCTGTTACTTGAGATTTTTCTACTGTGCATAACACTTGTATTTTGTAATATGTTGTATATTTATTCTAAAAATTAGTTTAGTATTCTATCTTATAATATTAGTATTTTAATAGAAACGTGTAAGCTTTCTTTGTGTAATAATTACTAACTCTAGTAACTATTCGGTTTCTTTCTTATTACTAGAAGAATCAACGGACACATCTCTCTAAATCTACAATATGGATAATCCCTTGGTATAGTAGTAAGGGAGTTAATGGGATCTTAAAAGTAACTGATACATCTTTCTCTCTCTTCTTACATCTTTCTAGATACACTGATATCTTGAAGATCCATCAATTTATTCTCATTAAGGTAAGTATTATGTTAAGTCTGGAATGATTCAAAGTTTTATGCTTGTTTTATTTACGTCCTACAACATAAAGTCATATCCAGGATGAATGACACGAGTGTAATGAAGCTCACATAAACCAAGACAGTGTCAATGTGATGTCTTTCGGAAGATAAGTTAAAATGCGTTACGGCAAACTTCAAATATCCATTCTCTTGGCAATTCACTAATGCTTCCTTCAGTCCACTCAGGCTGAGATTGCTTTGATTTGACAGCCACAACCTATACCTATATGGATCTGCTCTTACACATTCAACATTTTCGAAAAAGTTTCTAGTTAACGGATATTGTCTCATTACGGGTTTTTTTTGGTCTAGGTGATACCAATATATATACTGCAATCTTGACATTTAATTTTTAAGTAGAATTCAATCCCTCCTCTACCTACTATGTACTAAAAGGAGAGCACCACGAACAAAACCGGTACAAACTTGCAGTTCAAATGTCTCACGTGTTTCCTGTGTAGCTGTGACTACAGCAGAAATTCAATCCTTAATTTTCATTGGACACTTCGCTTCGAGACTTCGAGGAGTAAACACCTACGGACTTCGAGCTTCGTGAAGAGTCTATCTAGCCTCTTGGAGGCGAGAAGAAGGTACCTGAGCCTGCTAGAGCTTCAACTGCTTAACAAAGTGCCTGGGTAGAACAGTAAGACCGCAGCCAACAGTCCTTGTGACTGGTTTTTTCGGCGCCCTTTAAGGGTAGGTCCGCTACTGTTCGTGCTTCTCAGCGCCCTAGACTTGTTCTTTTATACTCTTATTCTTCCTTCCTCTTATCACTCATTAGTATCACGCAAAAAGGGGCCACAGTACCCCTTTTTGTTTACTTCATCACACTCTCTCCTCATTGGTCACTCCATTGCCCTCCCTAAACCTCATTGGTCACTTCATTGCCCTCCCTGATTGGCCTTCATATTGACAGTTAGTGATCATGCCGACCACCCAATCACCAAATGTAGCCACCATGACACAAAAAACCCGCCCTGAAAGTGACATCACGCTTCCCACTGAGAAAGTGGACCAAACCATCTTCTACTACCTCAAAGGCGGAGACCTACGTACCTTCCTGGGAAAAGAACTGGTTCAAAATCCGTCGCAACCACTAGCCAGCGACACACATGCTCTCCTCCTGCAGGAACTCAATGCCAGAAATCTGTACCTCAACAAAGCAGATGAACTGGTACTTTCAGCTGCTGGAACCAGTGAAACCATCGCCATCTCCGAATTTCAGGTGTATATGGCACACCGCGCCCGTGTGGCTGCCATCACCGAAATATTGTGTAAACATGCTAACAATTCGGCTGCTTGGCACACAATTACAAAACGTTCTACAAGACCTTCGGAACAAAACCCATCCACCAGCGCCACCATCACCTCAAACAGCTATGCTGTTCTGTCCCCAGAGGAGCCCCTAGAGCCACATACTACAGGAGCTCAAACTAAGCGAAGGAAATGCAGCAGCCCCATCCCGCCAGCTGATGCTGAAATGAAAGATGATTCAACTGCTACTGCACAACAAGCACCGCCCTCAGCCCCCCGAGGACGTCGACCCACTCCTATCTTCCTGCGCAACCCTGCTGATGCCAGGAAAGTGCTGTGCTCTAGTACAGAGGCAAAATTTGAATTAAAAAATCTGCGTGGCACGGTCGCCCTCCTACCTGCCACGGCTAATGACCATCGTAACCTCCGTAAGCACCTGTGGGAGCACAATATTGAAGGTGTCACTACCCTCCTGCCAGAAGAACGGTATCTACACGTCACCGTAAAGGATGTTCCAGCCTTTGTTACCGTTGAAGAGGTACAATCCCACCTGTCCAGTAAGGGTTACTCAGTGACACGTGTTGCCCAGCTGACCACTAGAGGCCCGAACCCTCAACCGCTGCCACACTTCAGGGTGGCCTTACAAAAAACCAACAACGCCAGAGAAATATACAAAGAGACAAGGATGTTTCACGCCACAGTGCGGGTAGAGCCCTACCGCCCACCACCACGCCCGCAGCAGTGCACGAATTGCCAGCAATTCACTCACAATGCTGCTGGCTGTTTACTACAACCAGTTTGTACCTTCTGCGGCACTTCTGGCCACAAACGTGCCAACTGTACACAGTTGGGTGTTCCTGGAGCTAAACCCCGCCGCTACAACTGTGGGGATGCCCACTCCTGCCGTTATGCCAAATGCCCGGTGTGGCAGGAGGCCTGACTAGAGCTTCTCACATCCAAGAATGGGCAGATGTCCAAATTCAATGCCCGACCCAGAGTGCCACACAATTCAGAGCTACCTCGAGAGGCATTCACCGGAGCACGCTACCCCGGACTTCCACCAAGACAGCCTATTAAATACCCAAGTTACGCAGCGGCTGTCACAAACACACCTGTTAATGAGCATCCCTCTGCTACGACTGCCACCACTAAGCAGAACCCCAAAACAACAACATTGATTCCAACTTCTGATCAGGTGCCAACACCTCAAAATGCTGCTCGACAGGTCCCCTCATTCAAAACCAAACAACAGCAACAACCTCTACCACAACGACAACAGCAAACTAGTCGTCAAAATCATTCCACAAGCCTACTCCATCAGCAAACCTCAGCACAGCCTACATCTGAAGCCAGTGCTGCCCAACCACTATCCACCATCCCCAGCGAGACTTTCCTTGCTACCATTCAGCACATTCCAATTGCCCTGCAGCCTGCCTTTTCTGCCTACTTAGCGGAATCTATCCGCTCCCGTGAAAGCAATATCCACCCATACACCATGCTTGTACATGCCGTCCTAAACTTCATGCTCTATCATGGCCGCTAATTCTAACTTTGCTACAAACTACCTCTCCTTAAAAATCTGCAGCTGGAATGCCAACGGTCTGCGACGCAAACTAGCGGAGCTTTCTAACTTTGTTGCCGTCAAAGGTGTTCACATCCTTCTAGTGCAGGAGACACATCTAACTCCTTCCATCAAAACCCGCATTCCAGGCATGGTATGCTATCGCTCCGATAGAGCCGACGGCCATGGTGGCACTGCAATATACGTGAGTCGCAATCTACGGCATCGCACGCTCCACATTACTCCAGCTTCACCATTGGAAGCAACTGGTGTTGAGATCGAGACCACAAGGGTCCCCTTCGGCTTTTCTCTGTATGCATCCCCCCGGACACCCGCTGCCTCCAAATTCTCTAGATTGCCTCTTCACATCTCAACAGGCCACTATAGCCATGGGAGACTTCAATGCCAAGAGTCCGGCTTGGAACTCTACCACTCTCAATCACCGTGGTGCTCTTCTCGAGCGCTACATACAAAACAACAACTTATCTGTCCTTTCTTCTTCGCCCACCATCCATCATGGTGACCGCCACCCACCTGATTGGCTTGACATAGCCATCCTCAAGCACATCCGACACCACCCCTATCTCCACCCCCTACCGGAGTTTTCATCTGATCACTACCCACTACTATTACTCTTCCAATCCCGTCCTACTCTCAAGGCGAAACGCCTCTTTCCCAACCCTCGCCGCACCAACTGGCAATCATACAAACAACATATGGAAATCCAACCAAAACTTCTAGCTCCCTGCTCTACTAAGGAAGAAGCAGACGCTCTAATCTGCGGGATAACATAAACAATTTCTATGGCAATTAAGCAGTCGACACCCTCTGCTCGTTCACACACACAAACTGCTCGCAAGCTTCCCAAGCACCTTCGGGAGCTCATAGCTGCGAAGAATACGGCCAGACGGAGAGCACAACACACTAGCTCCCCCACGGATAGACGGATTTACAACCAACTCTGCCACCGTCTGAAATTAGAACTGGCTGAACACCTTAACGAGGATTGGGAGATCCGCCTTGCCTCACTCAACACAGAAGACCAATCGCTCTGGCGCCTATCCAAGGCCCTTCTGCGCCTTCCAACACAGGATAAGCCTCTACGTCATGGACCCTTCCTCGCCCAATCAATCCGTGAGAAAGTGGAGCTAATGGGAACTTTCCTTGAAACCACCTTCCATCCTGCCGCCACCTCCAACCAGGACCACGTGAAGCAAATAACAGCTGAAGTCTCCCACTTCCTCTCTATACCATACGACCTCACTGGCATTCCTCAAACATCTTTAACGGAGATTACATCACTTCTCTCCTATGTGCCACCATATAAAGCCATGGGATACGACAATATTCCGTATGCCGCACTAAAAGCTCTCCCTAACAACTGGCTGGAGCTTCTAGTCCATCTCTTTAATGAGCTACTCAGACTGGCATACTTCCCCAGAGCCTGGAGGCATGCTAAAATCATCACCTTTCTTAAACCCGGCAAAGACACCTCCACGCCGGAAGGACATCGTCCCTTCAGCCTTCTGCCGACAATGAGCAAGCTCTTCGAGAAGGTTATTCAAGCACGGCTGCAACAAACTCTCTCAGCGGAGTCAATACTGCGCCAGGAGCAATTTGGCTTTCGTCAGCAACATTCCACGGTACATCAACTTCTTCGTCTAGTCGACGAAATCAGAAAGGTTTCAACAACAAGCACTTTGTTGTTGCCTTATTCCTTGACCTCACACGTGCCTTCGATTCCGTCTGGCACGAAGGCCTCCTCCACCGCCTAATTCACTATAAATTTCCACCATATATCATACATCTCATCCACTCCTATCTTCAAAAACGCACATTCAGCGTCACCAAAGAAGACATTTCTTCCGCCTCCCACCCTATTCATGCAGGAGTCCCCCAAGGAAGTGTCCTTGGCCCCCTGCTCTTCCTCATCTTCATCAACACCTTGCCCTCCCATCAAGGCTGTACATTGTACCAGTTTGCTGACGATACTGCCATAACCACTGCATCCACACGACACCAAGTTGCTGTAAATCGACTGCAGATCTATGCAGACATCCTCACAACCTGGTTTAATTCCTGGCACCTCACTGTGAACCCAACCAAGTCACAGACAATCACCTTTACAAGGCGCACGGAGGCTGATGTCCCAGAGCTTCGTATTGCTAGTGGACTTGTTCACTGGACCACCACAGTCAAATATCTTGGAGTCACACTGGATCAGAAGCTCACCTGGAAGGCACACATCGGCAACGTTTACAGCAAGGATGCACGCAAGATGGCACTTCTCTACCCCTTATGTCACCGAAACTGTGCCAAGTCACTTTCTAACAAACTACTTCTCTATAAACAAGTCCTCCGTCCTGTTCTCACCTATGCCTGCCCAGTGTGGGCCACTGCTGCAAAAACCCACATTTTTCACCTTCAAACCCTTCAAAATCGCTTCCTACGCAACGCTGTCGATGCTGACTGGTACATCCCTAATATCAATATTCACCGTGACCTTTCCTTTCCACTCCTCAAAGATTACATGCTCTCCCTTTCACAAAAATTTTTCGACTCTCATCCACATAATTTCAACGCCTTCATCCGCGTACGATATTGACCCCGGGGAGCGATACAAGCGTCCCAGGCTCCTCCTACATCGACCCTAATATCATCTTCCACTGAAAACAAGATATATTTTCATCATCTCTTTAACTTATTCATCATCTCTCTAATATCTCCAATTCAACATCTCACTCCCACCTGCTCATAACCTCCCTACCTCAATGCCACCGTCTACCACAGTCTTTATTTCAAAATTCATCCTTCAACCAGTAAAGGACCTAGTCCTGGAATGGTATCTGTCGGAAGGCCCCACCACCTTTGGTGGGATCCCCTTCCAACGACAATTTTGCTCGTCGTTGATTTGCATTGTTTATTCCTATCAATCTCCATGTGAATAATAATTGACTTTAATAACTGTAGCACGCTGTAAATGTGGCGTCCATAATTCAATAACCTTGTTATTTCCAAATAAGATGCCCAACTTGGTCTTAAAGAGCTATGTCCATAGTTCAATAACCTTAGTCTTTCTAAATAAGTTGCTCAACTGGGGACAGAAGAGCAGTGTACGCTATGACGTTGACAGTAAGCATTCGTACGATCACAAACATTCTGCTTCATATATAGAATAAAAATAAGTATTTCAGAAAGTGGAGTGCCATTGTTACTAAAATTAGGCAAGTGAGTCAACCTTGTATATACTTTTCTCCACTTACAAGTTTTTTATGAAGACTAGTATCTGGGGACTTCTCCCCTATCGTCAGCTCTGTGGTAGACTGATGATGCATCCGGTGTCTGCATCTGGCTTGGTGTTGTGCTGCCATCTAACTATCTGCCATGAAACTATCTCAAGAACTTGGACACATCATTTGGACACATTTCGAAACAAAATTACACGACATATTGAAATTCAACATGAAAGGTAAAACACAGACTCTTAAATCGAAAGTACGGAAATTATGCTTAAGGAGACCGACGAAAAACCCACACAACCAGTATCGCCGTGTCACAGAAACACCAGACAATGTAGTCAACATCTCTTCCCAAGCTTTCACCGATACAGAGTTAAAATTTCTAAGCAAAGGTTTTAAAACTTGTGTCGGCAACTCGGGCAATTTAGACGATTACATCGCTGACGTCACCATAACCTCAAACTTTTTGGAAAATGGTAGCGAAAAAACATTATTTAAATCAAAATGCTTAGAAATTCTAAAGGGGATGACATTCGGACAGGAAAATAACTACAAAGAAACTATTCAAACATTGAACCAAAAACCAGTTTTTTATCTGAGAGCAGACAAAGGAAATACGGTAGTCATTATGGACCAAAATGATTACAACCAGCGAGTCGAACATCTACTACAAAATCCAGAATATACAACCCTAACCAAAAACCCTTTAAGGAAATACATAGAAACCACTAAAAAAGCAATTAAAGAAAGTACAGTAGTGCCACATAAGATGAAAAATAGCATAATTGTAACAAACCCTAATTTGCCAAAATTATACTGCCTACCTAAGATTCAAAAGACAGACAACAGCATGTGACCTATTATTAACAATATAGATGCCCCGACTTACAAACTGGCAAAATGGTTGTTGGAGGAATTTGACAAGTTTGAAAAGTTTGAATCTCTAAGCATAAACAATTCATTTGATTTAGTAAAGAAAATTGAAAACACAATTATAAAAACTGAAGAGGTATTGGTGCCCTTTGATATCAGATCTCTATTCACGAGCATACCAGTAGAAAAAATTCCAAAATTGATGAAAGACTGGTTATCCAAAAGCAACCTTGCAGATGATAAAATAGAGGAATACATCAAATTAACCACACCATGTATTGAACAAAACAGCTTCACGTTCTCCAGCAAGATCTTCCAACAAACAGCAGGCTTGGCCATTACTAGCTAATCTGTTCATGAGTAATTTGGAAACACACTCTACTAAAGCCTTTCCACATATTTTCAAATGTTGGCATAGATATGTCGACGATGTGTTTGCGATAGTCCCTAGAAGACTAACCGAGGACGCTATAAAGTTGCTAAACCTACAAGAAAAATCCATAGTTTTCACCATTGAAGTAGAGCAGGATGAATGGCTACCTTTTCTAGGTTTGAAAACCATTAGAACACCAACAGGATTACAATTTGGAATATACCGAAAAGCAACACATGTTGACAATTACATTAAATGCAACCCTTTCAACCCAGCACAACATCAATATGCAGTATTCCATAGTTTTGTTCACAGATTAATCAACATTCCGCTAACAAAAACAGAATATGAACAGGAGTACGCTCACATACACCAGGTTGCCGAACTGAACAACTATAACACAAATTTCATCAAAAAACTGATCTATAGACACAAAAGAAACAAATACTTAAAGGACATTACTACGTTAAAAAAACTAGAAAACGCAAACACCAGATAAGGAAAATTTACATTTCATCCAAAATACTTCAAAAGATTTGAAAAGATATTTAAGAGCTTCAACATAAAATTAGCCCCTCAAAACAAACACATCATCCGCAACTTACTAAACCACCCTCTAAGAAATAGCACACCGAAAACTCAATTATCAGGCATTTACCAAATGAGTTGCCAGGATTGTGACAAGATATACATTGGTAAGACCAAAAGGAATCTAGGAACAAGAGTGAAAGAACACTTCAGAAATATTAAATTCAAACAAATGGACAACTCGGCCGTATCACATCACTTTTGGTCTGAGAATCACAACATAAAACAAGAAATAGAACTGATCAAACAGGCAAAGAAACCTCTGGAACTACAGATTTAGGAAAACATATTTATTACGAAAAAACAGGACCTCTTGATGAATTTTGAAATTCCCGCGGTAGATGACGTCATCAAACTTACCAGGACGTTAGATGGCAGCACAACACCAAGCCAGATGCAGACACCGGATGCATCATCAGTCTACCACAGAGCTGACGATAGGGGAGAAGTCCCCAGAAACTAGTCTTCATAAAAAACTTGTAAGTGGAGAAAAGTATATACAAGGTTGACTCACTTGCCTAATTTTAGTAATTCTGCTTCATTACTTATAGTCCACATTCCTACGTAGAAGTTTTAGTGTATTCCTGTTGATTATCATCATTGTAACATTGAATGAAATCAGCACTGTGGCAGCAATATCTGTCATTTAAGATTGTACTGTGCTTAGGTATTTACATCCCTGTTTAGTAATTTGACTGCACTTTTCCATAAGCGCTAAACCGCGGTTTAGGTGCCATAAAAGAATTACAAATGAAAGTACTGCAAGAAAACCTAGTCTTTATATCAATAACCCTTACAGACATAGACTCCAAATTAAGGTACTTTGAACATTTAACAAACAACTAAACAACTAAAGAAGAGAAAAGAGAGGTAGACCTTGAGCTGTAGTGAAATACCCCAAAGCTGGTCGCTATCTGATAATCCCGAATCCAGCTTTCCTTGCATGGCCTGTAAATTAAAAGGCCACGAGGACGTCTAATTTGATATAAGTAACGATAAATTCCGACAAATAAGGAACAATCCCGAATCGGTTTACTCCACGAAATAAAATGTGTTTGATGTAAATTCTGCGTCTTAACGAGATGTACATTTTTTATTATCTCTTACAGTTTACCAGTTATACAAAAGTCATTCAGAATAAAGAGAACTTCAGTGACTTGTACATTTTTTATAACATAGCTCACACATACAATATTATAATCAAAATTGCGGCAGCATAATTTTAAAATTCAAACATTTTTAACAATTTTATTAATAATGTTTGTTTGTAGTGTTGTATTATCTTAGAAGATGCTGAAACTTTACATTTCGTTGTATGCTATTCCCTATATCGCTAGCAAAATTTAAAGACATATGAACGGTGGCCAATGCTCAAGCGCATCGCTGTTGCTAAGCGTGGTTCGTGTACCGACAGAGGTTCTGTACATAGCACGTTTTACACGTCAGCAAAGTTTCTGCCCATTCTTGCAGTAATTAAACAGGACATTGAATATATATAAAACATTAAGGTCTTACCATGACACACTCACAACAGTGGAACACCAGTCAAGGTTTCCAATTCAGTAATCCGCTTTCTGACCTCATGGATATTTCCCGGAGATTGAAATACAGGTACGCTCCCTTTTTTCTAAGGATGAAGCTGCTTCACTACAAATTCGTGACACTGTATGTGCACTTCCTATTAGTTTTAGGATTTCATTACCGAGGGGATATAGTACGTAGGCCACCATGCTGGGCCCATTGTTCCTAAGCCCGCAAGTGGGGCATTCCCCGGGAGGAAGGATGATGCTAAGGAGACAGACGACGACCGACCCAAGGAGCCATGACACTACAGATGGCAGAGTCCCTACAGTTTACTTGGATAGAGATCTCCCCCGAAAGGCCAGGACAACGAACGCGCTCCCCTACAGCCGGACGGCAACGAGCCCAGCACCCAACACCTAAAGGTCCCAGACAGGTAATCCGAGCCCCAACGGTGCCTGGCAGGCGGTCCTGAAATGTTTCCAGCAGAGTTGCGGAGACTGGCACCCAACCTACCGGAGGAGGAAGTACTTCTCCTCAGGGCACACTCTCGCGAAGGCATATTGTCGCCTCCCGTAGGGGACGGGATCCGTCCACTTCAGCTGCCGTGGTGCGGGCGCTGCTGACCACTAGCACTCGTGGTACCTATGACGTTACTGGATGAATCTAGGGCTGAACATTCGAGCCCCTCCCTGATTGGGAGTAATTCAGATAGGGTTGAACTCCAGGGGGGCAGTGGTACCCGATACCCATGGGAGATCGGGTACGTTTCCGGTCGCGGTTGAGGGAAGCCATTAATATTCCCGCGTTCTAGTAAGCATAGCTAGTCGAAGGTCTGCTAAAACACCGAGCGACCCCATCTAAGTCATATCGGTAGCCTTCCCATTTTGGAGCTAGCGCGCGTAAGTGGCGTATCCACTTCCATCCAGTCTTGAGTCTACACTACCAAATGGGGGGCCTTGGTATTTTATAGTTCTTGCAATATGTAAATCACCAAGGAGGCGCCGGGCGCCCTTTCGGGATAGTTCGGTAACTCCCTGGTCGTCAGAGCGGTCGGTCAGTTTTCACTTTGTGTGGATTTCCCTTGTATATACCCACGAGTTTATATATAAGTTACGAACGAATTGTTGAGGTGAGGCGGGGCGAGGGACGAGTTTAAAGAGACGTGCAGTGCAGTGTGAAGATAAAGGTTTGCCAAAACGGTGGAGGAAGCAGACGGATTTCTAGAGATTTCACCTTTCTTCTAACGCCGTCTTGATTATTTTTAAACATTCCGGATAGTGAGAAATCTATAAAAAGGGGACCGCCATCCGCCACTGGGAACAGTCCCTAATTGAACCCGTTTGCCTGAACAGATGTAAAAGTGAACTCTTTTGTGGTCGATGACATTGCAAGTTGTATTGTATATGTGACGTAATTCTGCTGATGTACGAAAGGTAATTCTACAGAAATAAAGATCAAATTTTAGTGTTTGTAACTTGGACGTTTAATTTCACGAACCCAGAAAGTCACAACTGGTGTCAGGAGTGCAACCAAATCATCAATACGGCGCTAGAAGGAAGACGAACTCCTTAGAAATACGTCTCCTGCCTCCCACCGTTTCGCCGAACTTTTATCTCCGCACTGCGCTGCCCGTCTCTTTGAACTCGTCCCTTGTGCCGCCTCACCTTAACAATCCTGCCATGCATCGTGGGGACATCCGCTAACACTTCTACCCTTAAAGAGACCACCAGATGAAAGATGATGTGAAATGATAACGGAGATGAAATGGAAGGATAGGAAATTCGGGCGATGTAATTATGCTACAGAACATTCGCCTAGCGATCCAGGAAAAAAAAACCGAAAAAATCCATGGGTTAAGTAGGTCGGCTACGAGAATCGATCTTACATTTGCGCTACATTCTGGTATGGAGAGCTTTCGTAAAAACTTCTCAATATTCAATATAATCTTTCTGCCCTAAGAAAGAATAGATATTAACAATATGTTATAAAGGTTTAGAACAATTATGTTTTAATTTCGTTTAAATTATATCATTAATTAACATATAACATAAAAATTAAGATAGACCTACAAGAGAAATTATATTTTCAAACTAGTCTCCTAAAACCTCTTTAAGGTCCACAATTTCAACTGTTTTTACGTTTTAAATTCAGGTTTCATCTCTGTTAATTAGTTCCAATAAATGTAGAAAGTTATGTACTACACAGTTATTTAGTAAGCATCTCCTGTGAGTCGGCCTCACGTTCAAGAGGTCCCGAGTTCGAATCTCGATCAGGGTGAGTTACTTGGATAAGGTTTTTGCAGGGTTTTCCCTTATCCTGAATGACGAATGTCAGGTAACTCTAAACTCCATGGACCCTGGGCCCATATGAGCATCTTTTCACCCATTCTATTCATTGTCAGAAATGACTTAACGTTGGAGGACGTAAGTTACAAAAAACATTTCCTGTGAAATAACCTTGGTGACGTTGGTATTTCTAACTAAGATGCTCAAATGTACATTACATTTGGCACTAGACATTCCTCACATCAGAAACATCCTGCTTTTTATTTAGATTTATAATTCCAAAAATGTTCGTAATTCGTACGCATTACTCAACATTTACATGATTTTTCGGAAATTCCAGTTGATTAACGTATTTGTAATATTTTATTAAATCAGCTCTGTAGCAGCAATACCTGTCTTTTAAAATTGTATTATACTTTAGTTTTCTCAGCTCTGTTTGGAAATTTGCATATGCTTTCTCGTAAGGCATCAAAAAGACGTTAGAATGATTAAGTTTGGGTTCTATTTCGGATATTGAGTTTATTGTTCAAATTCTGTAACGTCTAGAACGTTAACGTACCGTAGCTAGACGAGCAAATGCATTTCGTAGAGGAAGGGAAGACGTGGAGCTGACAGACCACAATCAGCAAGTGATGATGAGCATGTGAATGCTGTTAGACCACAGCTGGCAGAACATCGTTGTTGGACAGATATGAGACCACGTGATTTCAATGTTTTTGCGAAAATGAAATTTCCACCTAGAGGAGCTCGCTTTAGAGCTAGATAGAGAATTATACCAACAGTAAAGCTGTCTCTTTGATATTAGGACAACAAGACGATGTGGATAGCATCCGTCGCTGATGTGTGGAGGCGCGTTCTTCATGTTGGAGCAAATTGCTTCTAAGCACTGCATTAATGTAACTACTCTGAAAGTTATTTATTTGTTGTTAACTCAATAGCACCTTTTATTGCATTTTTTAACATTTTACAACAAAAATGCATGCTTATTTTAGACCTCTTTGTTGTATAAAATCCAATTTCTAATTATAAGTTACCACCTTAAACTAATATTTATGTCGGGTAGCTCTAAGCTCCATGGACCCTGGACACATTTGAGCATCATTTCACCCATTTCATTCATCGTCCGATATCACTTAACGTTAGAGCACGTAAAATTACAGCAACAACAAAAACTTTAACTAATTTTTATAAAATTTTTAAAGCATAATAAAAAATGAAAGTATAACGCACAATAAATCCATCTCAAATGATAGGAATTTGACGAAAACCTAGTTTTCATTTAAATAAAAATGTACAGACGAAGTTTCTAGTTCTAAAATCGGGCAGGGTGAGTTAGTTGGTTAAGGTTTATTCCAGGTTTATCCCTTATCCTACAAGACAAATATCGGGTAGCTCTAAGCTCCATGGACCCTGGACTCATTTGAGCATCATTTTATCCAATTCATTCATCGTTCGATATGGCCTAACGTTAGAGGAAGTATATTACAGAAAAAAAGAAAGAAATGAGAAAAAGCACACGCGGTCTGCTTTCTAGAGCGTCTAGAAACAAATAAAGAAGAGCGGTAGACCTTGGGCGTTTCAAATGTCCCGCAGGTTTCCTGGGCAGCCGTGACTGCAGCGACACAGAGTGGAATTCGCATGCAACGCGAAGTACACGTAGGATGTGATAGATGACGCGCAAGTTGTAATTGCTATGTACATATCAATATGTCATAAATATTCGAATATTTTAAAAACATTAGAATATTGGCGATTTTTTCTTGGTTCAAACCATGTATTAAATGTGAATGTTAGTTACTTGTACTTATATTACGTTTAAAAATCAAATTAGACCGAAAAGAAATATTGCATTTTTGAACAAAAGTCTCTTAAGACTTATATAAGCTCCATAATTCCAACAATTTTCACATTATTTGTTCTACTTTTGATTTATGAGGGACGTCCTGCTGTTCATTTGAAACATGTACGGATGGGTACGCATTACTTAATTTGCACATGAATAATCGGAAATTACTGTTGATTAACATATTTGTAACATTTCATTAAATCAGCACTGTAGCAGCATTTCCTGTCTTTTAAGATTGTGTTATACTTTAGTTTTGTCAGCTCGGTTTGGAATTTATAGTAACAAACCGAAAACGTGTTTATTTTGGTTCCTATTTCGGATATTGAGTTTATTGTTCAAATTCTGTATCGTCTGGTAGTAATTAATATATATATTAATACATATATATATTAATATATATATATATTAATTAATATATATTCATGGAACAAATACAGTTAACAGTCCGGTTGTCGTAAATGGCAATGAAGCAAGAAGGTAAGAGGTAAGAAATAAGTACATTTCTCGGAGAACTATAACTATACCGCATTCAGCGCCACTTATCGCCATTGGAACAGCTATCTTATATATTATGAATAAACAAATAAATGAAACAATGCATTATTTGTTCTGTATACTCCAATATTTTACAACCTTAGGCTACATATATTTGTCTTTACCTTGTTGCTACCTTGGCTTACATGACACATACGTCTTCTGCTCTGCCAGGTAGCTCTTAACCTCCATGCCTCCTTGTTACTTAATTAGCCCCTTTCCTCCCCCATCTTCCTTTCTTACATTCTTGCCCATTTGTTAAATTCTCTAAGAACTCGCCAATACTTCTTATCTTCTTTTCCTCTAGTCCTGATAACTCTTGTATAACTACTATCCTCTTCTCTATTCTCTCCCATTTTTTCTCCCAAAACTTGTTTCTCCATATTGCAAGCTCCTCGCATTCTGTTACATAGTGTTCTATACTCTCTTTTCCCCCACACATTTCACAAATTCCCTTTTCCCTACCTATCTCTCTTAGGAATATTGTTCCTGTTCTAATCCAAGCTAGCCCTTCTCTCTTGTCTATTGCAGTAATCTACGTGTGCTTCTCGTTCCCAATTTCTTTTTATTTGTTTGTAAAATTGTAATTATTTCATATTTTCTAAACTTCCGCATATTTCCTGCGTTTCTATATGTTCTATTCTGCTATTTACCAATATACCCACATCGCTTGTATTCGTTTGCTCTATTCTCCATATATCTCCCGTTTCTACCTTTTCCATTATTCCTCCTATCGCTGTCCAGCAACTATTTGAATTTTCCAATCGTTCGTGCAATAACAAAATGTATAAAATTATTGATTTTTTTATTATTATAGTGTTCTAAACTAAAACCAACTGCTATCAAGTAAATATTAGTATGATATAAATGTAAATAAAAATAAGATTAACTATTAAATAAACCATTAATTAACTACTAAAAAGATAAACTATCAAAGTCATCTATGAAAACTGTAAAATGAATCTATTAGCAAAGAAGGCAAGAAATGAGAGTAAATTGCTGGATATTTGACATATGTGAGTCAAGAAAAGAATAAGAGGATAAGGAAATATCTGCAAGACATTCTTAAGTTTACATTATGTTCCTTACTACTGAACAATGGTATGATCCATATTGTAGTTGTGGAGAGATCTGTAAACTGTTTCTTATATTAATAGCAAAGAAAAAGACAAATTACTACAGTTATTAATTATTATACAAAGAAAATTTACATGTAGTTATTAAAATTACAATTATTGAAGGCTACAACCTTAAACTAATTTTAGAAATATTATACAACATATTAAAAAACGAAGATAAGTTACAAAATTAAAGAATTCCAAATCTCTTATAGTTTACCAGTTATTGAAAGGTTATCCTGAATAAAGGTCACATCAGAGACAACTGCCAAACTGTACATTTGTCATTAAATATCTCACACATACGGTATACTAATCAAAATTGCTACACCAAATTTTTATAAAATCAAACATTTATAAAATTGTCCCATGTAGATGATGCCTGGAGTGGGGCATTTTCTGGGAAGAAGCAGAACCTAAAATTTCAAGGTATACTATACAGAGGTGACCAAATTATTAGACTAAAACTCTGAAAACCTTCTTTATTGAATTAACATAAATACATGAGCTCTTACGTTCATATGTGTGACACGGAAACTTTAGTCAATACTTTCTATACATTCCTTTGTTAGAAATTAACATTTTTATTCGGTTAGGCGTACCCTCAACCAATATTTTTCATTTATTTGTAATATCCGCATCATGTTGCCAGATCAGTGTCTCTATAAGTTGAGTTTTAGTTGTGATATGAGTTTTCTTCATTTTATTCTTCACAATGGACCATAGATACTTATCGGGTTTGTATCAGGACTATTTCCTGGCCATGGAAGCACTGAAAGGCCTAATTCAGTAAGTATTGTGTTATTTTGACAGTGCACCATCGTGCACTAAGATACAGACTCATTTCCAAATCAATCCCTTATCTGGGGCAGAAGTCGAGTTCGAAGAACGCCTAGGTACTGATCTTGCCCCCTCAAAAATTTACAATCTACCAGTACCATGGACAGACATAACGCTCTGGACCATCACCTTTGAAGGGTGTTTACAGTTGGTTGCACTCTATGAGGATGACACTCTTCTTCAGTTAACCACCGGAAATACTGAGTGCTTTCGTCACTTACATAAACCTTGGATTCATCACTACAGCACACCAGAAAAGACAAATCCATATTAATGGCAGCCATTGGTCAACAATATACTTAATAAGTTAAACCAAATATCACCTTTGTATAGTCTATGACGGTTATCCATCATCGAATCTGGTTATTAAATTAAATTTTCTTTGTGAGAAAGAGTAACACAGTATATCACATTAATTACCTTTTCCCAGTCATCAGAAGACCAATGTTTAAGTTCCTTTACGCAGTCGAGTCTCTTTCTTGGAATATCTACTGTGTGCTTTGCTTTTTCATCTGGGTCTTTGAGCTTTCGAACTCCCATCGAACAGGGTTCTCCTGATAGTTCTTGCTGATACCTCTACCTCCTAAAGTATTCCTCAAGTCGCTACTAGTGGCCTTTCGCTTTCTGCGTGCTTCACCCATTTCTTTCCTTACACCTCTAGGGCTCAACTTGCTTTTTCTACCGCATTTCCCGCTTCACTGTGCCTGATATATCTTATGTTTCCGTTCATTTATTTAATACTGCTTACAGACTTCTGTAATATTTTGAGTCTCTGTGCTACTTCCTTTTGTGTATACCGTCCTCCTGGTATTAGTGACCTCGTAATACCACTTTTTTAGGTTATAAGTCACTTTTCTTCCCCATAACCCCATATTCCATGCCTGCTCTTCGGAAACAATGATGCCTGGACCTCAACTGGAGTGACAGATTTAGGTCATCTAATTGTGCTTATTAGTACGCATAAGCAAAACGTAAAGCATTTAAATAACGTACTAGATTAAAGTTCTTTAGAGAATATAAACATTGCGAAACAGCTAAGTCGTGCATATCAGGAGGCGAGACTGAAACATAACCAGAAACTTAAAAAAAAAAAAAAAAAAAAAAAAAAAAAACAGAAATGTGCAATCGCGTATAATTGATTGTCAATGGAGAAGAGCATTGCCTCTAAGATGAAGGATTTTAACAGCAGAGCGCCGCGTAGACTTCATGCTTCGACATTAATTAAGACCGTAACCTTGTAGCACACTCCTAATTTTATGCAGCAGCCGCCACTGTGTATAGCTGATTGCCATTAGTTCATTATCACTCCATATTATGTCCCTTTTATTGCACTGTCTCTATAAATCCTTAAAGTGAGGTGAGTTCAAAACATTTCTTCAGGGGTAGCGAATGTATTAAAATAAATAAAATTAAAAGCTACAACCCAAAATTAATTTTTTAAATATGGTACTACATATTAAAAATGAGAATATAATGCAAAATTGAAGAATCTTTAATAAAAAGTATTTAATGAAAGCCTAGGCTATATTCAAATAAAAGTTTACAAGCAGCAAGCTTTGAACCTTCCAGAGCGTCAATAAACAAATATAGAAGAATAAAAAGAGGTTGGCCTAAATTAAGTTTTATAACAAGTCTAGTTTACAGGTGTAGTAATGTTTTGTGTATCTCTAACCATTTCCGAGCGGTGCCAAGTGATGCCGAACGTGGCCATTCCCTGTAAATTACACATATGTACACCGTTTGTCATATAAGTATCTTAAACATGTAATATATGAATAAAAGACATAAAACCCGTTTTCCAGATTCAAAATTTTGTGAAAAGTTTCCATTTAAGTGTAATTGTGCTTTTGCGAGGGGTCCTTAAAACATTTTCCTGTGTTATGTTTGAAGATGCTTAAAATATATCACTTTGGTATTTGCCCGACTTTAGAGATTTGAAATATGCAGAACAAAAGGTATTTTCATTTTATATTTTCATATTTCCATTTCAACTTTGACATTTAATTTTTGGCTAAAAGCAATTTCTCCTCTATCTACTATACATGTGGCACTTAACACTAAAAAGATAACGCCAAGAACAAAATCGGTACAAAAGTGTAGTGCAAATTATCCGCGTGTTTCCTGAGTAACTGTGACTTCAGCGACAACAGCGGAAGTACACGTAGGATATTATAGATGACGCGCAAGTTGTAATTGCTTGTAAATATTCTTATGGCTTAACTGTTAAGAATCTTACAGAAAATGTTAGAACAGTGATGCTTTATTTTGGATTAGAACATTTTCTAAGTGTGAACGATAGTAAACTGTGGTCATATTGTTTATTAAAATGACTATAAATCAACAATAATTATTACATTTGAAACCAAAAGAGTCCAAAAGCCTGTACAAGTTCCATAAATTTTAGCTTATTCTATATTCTTTCTTCATGATTATTCGTTTTAATGTTGGTAGCAATATGGTATACATATTTCTGCTAAACACTGCCAAGTGCGATAGCAAATTCCGTGTCACTTTAAGTATTCCGAAAGTCTTGGTCCGAACCAAACATTTTGAGCATCTCATGCACTTTGTATCTTTCAAATGTTGGAACTAACAACGAAATGGAAAGTTAAACTTCTGCTGTAAATAATGCTTGTCCTATACAGCTTTACAAATTCTTATTAAATATAAGCATTGACAGAGCTTCTGAGTTCTCTCTTTAAAGACTTGTACACAGTTGCTGGTATCTTCATTTAACATTTATGCGTACATTTCTGTAGTTTTTTATTTTATTTTTGTTACACTTCTCTTCCAAGGAATTTCTTAACATTATTGCTATTTTTCTCTGTATAAAGATATTGGAATAAAAGATCTTTTAGTATCTTTTCCGTTTTTGTTGTACTTACAGAATGCCTTAGTGTTAAGTTACCTTTCTTGTAATTGTTACACTAAGAAGCTTTGTAATTCCAAAATGAAGGAAAGAGAATACAGATGTGTTGTATAACCTTAACAGCATTTTGAGTGGTCCCCCTCTCTCGTTGTTTGTTAAAGTTGTAGTTGTTTTAAATGAATAATTATTGAACTGTAACGGGAATATTAAAGCTATAATGCTCATTGGACGACAATTATTTATATATAACATGAAAATAGTCAAGTTTTGAAGTGACCTCTTGCGATCTTTTTCAGGAATTAGTTGGCCAGTCTTCGAATTCACACCTCGTGCACTCGTAAATAGTTTACCTCACTCTCTCAACGTATTTAACTGTCTGAGGTAGTTACATTTTCCGTCCACAAAGGTCGATCCAACACAAGAATAAACTACCGTGCCGTAGGGAACAGATTTTGTAAAACTAACCCGAGTCGCCCGCCAATCCGAGACAACCACGCTTACCTTAGGTATAACTGAAAGATGCTACTGAAGTCTCCCTATTAAATTATTGGAGGGGAATGGAATACTTTCTATACTCAAATAACTACATAACACAGAAAGTAATAACGACTTGAAGATTGCGCTTTTGTATGTTACGTCATTTTGCTCCTGTCAGGGTTGTACAAAGCGTGTTTTACTGAAAGAAGGAGCATTTTAAATGTGTTTATAGAAATTATTAAATATCTTGCATAAGTAGCATGTTTTAATTAACTCTCGGCTTTCTGAGTTAAGAAATAAAGGCAGTCCTCACAGATTTAATTAAATTATAAATATTAAAAACATGTTTCGCTAAGTTTACTAATGACGTCATAAAAATTATTTCGGAAGAAATATATCAAGTATTATAAGGGAAGCAAATATGAATCGTCATATATCATTTAATCACAAAGACCCTGCATTGCTGTTACTGTTAACAGTTGTTGCGTAACAAAATCTACAAAAATAACTATGGGAAAATGTAACATAAGAACAGATATTACATAAAATACTTTATACCTTTTAGAAGAAAAAAATCGCTATATGTTATCCATGATTTGTGTCAAATGATTTCCAATGTGACGTATAACACATGTTTAATTTCTCAATAAATGCACTCGCACAATATCTTAACTGTACAAATATGTATTTACCTTTTAAACTAATGTTATGTCAGTTGACGTGGAAAGTTAAGTAGCTTAGAAAACACAATTAACAATAAGAAATATCATCTTAAGTACACCAAATACAATACCTTTCGTTGTAGGAATATATAGATTTCTTTTCGCAGCTCAAACTTACTTTGGAATATTTTATCGCTACTTAACAACCTTCCCTAACAGTAGAATGAATACAAATTCTCATACCTCGCCTTACCTTCTCCCACTTCGCCCGCTGCGGTAGTAGTTTTTATTTTTGGAGCGTGTCGATGTAAGGAAGTTTGCACTTACTTATTCTACGAATTTCTGGAGTAATTCCAATGCACATTCGTTATAAATCCGTCTTACACGATCTTCGAAATAACAAAATGCTAGAAATGGAGCAATTACATACTTCCTTGGTGAAAAGAAGACTGATTTCACACTTATACTGAAGAAACACGAAGGTCGCCCCAACACAAAGCTACACTACTGTACCCCAGAGAGCATTTATGAAAAACTAATCGGAGTCGACCGCCAATAGGAAACATCCGCGCTTTCCTTAAATAAACATTTAATATTTGAGTAGAATGCAGTTTCTCCTCTAACTAATGTATGTAATGCTCTACACTAAAAGACAAAGCCAAAAAGAAAACCGATACAAACGTGCTGTTCAAATGTCCTGCGTGTTTCCTGAGTAATTGTGACTACAGCGACACACAATGGAAGTCTCGTGTAATCTGTAGTACAGGTAGGAAGCCATAGATGGCGAGCATGTTGTAGTTTCTATGTATATATCAATATGTCTTACTTGCTAAGACTAATTTTAAAAAAAACTTCAGAAGATGTATTCCTTTTATCGTTTACACTATCTTGCAAATGTGAATGCCAGTAAATTACAGCAAAATCTTGTTCAAAAATAAATTTATACCAACAAGAAGCGCTGTCTTTTTGAACTAAAGTTTCCCAAGTTATATATAAGTTTCAAAAATTCAAACAATAATTTCTACATTTCCTTCCCAGTCTTACAAACTTGCTGTCGCACTCTGTAAATATGCCGTACATCGTTCTGATAAAAGAGACATTAAAACTTTTGACGTTTGGAGACAAAAGTGCTGTATTGACGTATTTAGCTGTAGGCTTTCGTGGCATTACAGACGTCCTAGTTTTTCTTTTATTAAATTTACAATTTAAAACATCTTGTTGCATGTGTATGTTGTACTGAACAATCGCATGAATTTTTGGAAATTCATATTGATTGACACCTTTGTAACATTTAATTAAATCACTGCTGCAGTGGCAATATTTGTCTTTTAAGACTGTGTTATGCATCAGTATTCTCGGCCATGTTTAGAAATTTCATTGCACGTTTTGAAAAGGTGTTTGAAAACGCCATTGAATTTTTAAGTTTAAATGCCATAAAAGAATCCCAAATAACAGACACCTAAACAACAGCTAGTCTCTATTTAAATAAACATTAAAGACAGCAGACGCTTACATAAGATGCTTACTTTCAACAGCGTCTATAAAGAACTAAAGGACAAGAAATCGACGTAGACCTTGAGCTATAGTAAAAAACTTTAATACTGGCCGCTACCTTTAACCTGTAAATTTTGTTTAATTTGTGTGGTGTATACATAAAATATCATGATAACCTCTAATTTAATATAGATATTGATAGATTCAAACAAAAACAAGGACTATCCACGAATTGGTTTACAACACGAAAATAAAAATATATTTGACAAACTTTTTTTATTATAGCAAGATCTACATTTTCTCTTATGTGTTACACTTTATTAGTTATATAAATGTCAGAAAGAATAAAGGTCAATTCAGCGGTCTACCGGGAAATATATGAGTCAGCTGGAGAAGTTAATATCCGATCGGGATTTTGGCAATTGTAGCTCAGTGGATTAGAGGGACGGCAGGTAGAGCGGAAGAGAACACGTCGTTCCGATCCCGACTATGACATTGAATTTTTCAGTCTGGCTCTACTCAGTTAAATCTTGGCCTACACACAGCTAATGTGGAAGATATGGCTACTTCCATTAATTTACCTGAACAACATAGTGGTTTAACTATGAAGCCTGGGCCCGCCTTGGTAGCGTAGATGGTACGGTGTCTGCCTCAAGTACAAGAAGTCCCGAGTCAGGGTGAGCTACCTGGATAAAGCTTTTTCGAGGTTTTCCCTCATCTTAAAGACGAATGTCGACTACCTCTAAGCTCCATGGACTCTGGACTCATTAGGGCATCATTTCAATAATTTGATTCATCGTCCGACATGACTTAAGGTTGGAGGACGTATATATATGAAGCCTGGGACATAAGTACTTACAGCATAGTAAGTCGCCACCAAAGGTGCGTGTCTCGTTGTATATGAGAATCCCTAGTGGTCTACAGGGAAACATATGAGTCAGTTGGAAAATTTAATGTCATGTCGGCATGTTGGCCATAGTAGCTCAGTGACTTAGAGCAACCAGAAGGAGAGCGGCAAATCCGTGTTTCAGATCCCGGCTATAACAGTGAATATTTTCAGTCTGGCCCTATTCGTTCAAAGCTGCAGCTTTGTTGTATACAAAAAACAATATAGATCGGCAAGAAAGATTGTGCTTTTTGAAAACAGTAGTCCGCGAAATTATTTATAAGATCCAAAAATTCAACGTTTAATGTGTGTCCATCCAAATCTGGTTCTTCAGCTCAAATTATTTGTGAATAACTATAGCTACCACCTCGTTACCCCAAAAATTAAATTACTATTCTAATTTATAATATTCGTATTTTAATAGATACACATAAACCTTCTTTGTGTAATAATTACTAACTGTAGTAACTATTAGGTATCTTTCTTATTAATAGAAGGATCAATTAACACATCTCTCTAAAACTACAATATGGAATGGCCCTTTGTATAGTAGTAAGGGAGTTAATGAGACATTAAAATTATCTTGCAGATCTTTCTCTCTCTTCTTACATCATTCTAGATACATACATATCTTGAAGCTCCACCAATTTACTATCATTAGTGTAAGTAATAAAGTAAATCCGAAATTTTATGCCCTATTTATCTACGTCCTGCAACAGTAAATCATATCTGACGATGACACGAGTGAAATAATGCTTGAATAAACCGAGACAATGTGAATCTAAAGTCTTTGAGAAGAGAAATTTAAATGGGTCACGGCAAAATTCAAATATCCATTCTCTTGGCAATTCATTAATTCTTGGTTCCGTCCACATAGGTTGAGATTGCTTTGATTTGATATCCACGACCTATACCTATATGGATCTGTTCTTACACATTCAACATTTTCGAATAAGTTTATAATTAAGGGATATTGCCTTATTGCGAATTTTTTTAGCTCCAGGTGATACCAAAATATGTACATATTTATACTGCAACCTTGACATTTAAGGTTTGGTTGGAATGCAACTTATCCTCTACCTACTATGTACTAAAAGGTACGTACCACGAACAAAACCGGTTCAAACCTGCAGTTTAAATGCTCCGCGTATTTCCTGAGTAGCTGTGACTACAGCGACACACTGTGGAAGACTCATGAAACGCAAAGTACTTGAAGGATGTTAAAGATGACGCGCAAGTTGAAATTGCTATGTGTGTACGAATATGACTTAGCTATTAAGAATATTTTACAACACATTAGAACATCGGCTTTCATTTCTACGTTTAAATCATATCCTAAATGTAAACTATGGTATCCTGTATCAATATTGTACACATAAACTAATATAGACCGAAAGGAATTATAGAATTTTGGAACAAGAGTCTCCTAAATCTCTATAAGTAGCAGAAATTCAACCCTTGAAATTCATTGTTTATTTCCATTATTACATGTACCATTATGTTTAATAAGTGCAGCACGCTTAAAATGTGCCGTCCATAGTTCAATAACCTTGGTCTTTTCAAATAAGATTCTCAACTGGGTACAATAGAGCTGTGTGCGTTATGACGTTATTTCACAGTAGACATTCGTACCGTCACAACATTCTGCTTCATCCTTTACTGTCCACATTCCTACGTAGTACTTTTAGTAAGTTGACTGTCATATTTGTAACTCTGAATTAAATCAGCACCGTCTTAATTGTTAGAAAACATTCCGGATAGTGATAAATCTATAAAAAAGGAACCGCCGCCCGCCACTGGGAACAGTCACTAATTGAACGCGTGTGCGTGAACACCACTCTTTTGTGGTGAATGACCTTGTAAGTTGTATTGTGTATGAGACGTAATTCAGCTGATAAACGAAGTGAACTTCTACGAAAATAAACAGCAAATTTTAGTGTTTGTAACTTGGACTTTTATCCTCAGGAATCCAGAAAGTCACAAATGGTGTCAGGATCGGGACCAAACGTTCAACAAAGCGCTAGAAGAAAGAAGAACTCTCCAGAAATCTGTCTCCATCCACCCACCGTTTCGGCGAGCCTTTATCTCTGCATTGCACTGTCCGTCTCTTTGAACTCGTCCCTTGTGCCGCCTCACCTCAACAATCCTGCCATGCATCGTCGGGACATCCGCTAACACTTCTACCCTGAAACAGACCACCAGATGAGAGATGATGTGAAAAAAAAATAGAGGAGATGAAATGGAGGGACAGGAAATTCGGGGAATGTAATTAAACTACACATTCGCCTAGCGATCCATGAAAACTCTAGAGCTTAGAGTAAACCCGACATTCGTCTTGAAGGACAAGGGAAACCCCCGGAAAACTCCTTATCCTGGTAACTCACCCTGACCGATATTCGAACTCGGGACCTCCTGAACGTGAGGCAGACGTGCTACCATCTACACTGCCGAGGCGGGCAACATCGTTGTTGGACAGATATGAGCCCATATGATTTCGATCTTTTTCGAAAAGGAAATTATCACTTAGATGAGTTCGCTTTAGAGCCAGACAGACAACTATACCAGAAGTAGAGCAGTCTGTTTGATATTAGGACAACAAGACGATGTGGATAGCATCCGTCGTCTTCCTGATCTGTGGAATCGAGTTTTTCATGTTGGTTCAAATTACTTATAAGCACTGCAATAATGTAACTACTTGTTCTTAATTCAATAGCACATTTTATTGCGTTTTTTGACATTTTGCAACATCGATGCATGCTTATTTTAGACGTCTTTAGTGCATAAAATCCAATTTCTAATTTTAAATTACAACCTTAAACTAATTTTTAGAAATTTTTTACAAGATAAGAAAAATGAAAGTATAACGCACAATAAACGAGTCCCAAAGGAAAGGTATTTGACGAAAGCCTAGTTTTTATTTAAATAAAAATTTACACTCAGCAGACGTTGTCTGCCTTCAAAAGCGTCTACATTCAAACAAAGAAGAAAGAGATGTACAACTTGAGCAGTTCAAATGTCCCGCGTGTTGCTTGAGTATCAGTGACTGCAGCGACACAAATTGGAAGTCTTATGCAACATGAAGTACGCGTAGCATCTGATAGATGACGCACAAGTTATAATTGCTGTGTATATGTCAATGCGTCTTAAATATTAAGAATATATTTAAAAACGTCAGAATAGTGATGTTTTTTTTTTTTTTTTTTTTTTTCAAACCATGTCCTAAATGTGAATAATAGATATTTTTAGTTATATTACATATAAAAATAAAGATAGACTGGCAAGTGGTATGGTATTTTTGAACAAAAGTCTTCTAATACTTATATAAGTTCCATAATTCCAGGAATTTTTACATTATTTATTTCAATGCTGAGAAGTTAGTTTAGACATGGTGTGGCTACATTTCATTTGGTACTAGAGATTCGTAACATCACAGCAATTCTGCATATCATTTGAATGTATAATTTAAAACATGGGTAACCAATACTAAACTTTCACAAGTATTTTCGGAAGTTCCTGCTGATTAACATATTCGTAACATTTCATTAAATCAGCACTGTAGCAGCAATACCTGTTTTTTAAGATTGTATTATACTTTAGTTTTGTCAGCTCGGTTTGGAAATTTCATTGTGCTTGATACTAAGCCACTGAAAACATGTTTAATTTGGTTCCTATTTCAGATATTGAGTTTATTGTTCAAATTCTGTAACATCTGGTATTCTCCACAATCTTCGTAGTTTAAGAAACTGAATGGTTCAAATACAAGAAAAACTTCGACATGTTCGTATTTAAGTTTCTCTTTAAATAACAAACTCTGCATACTAAATGTCTGAATTCTCTCACAACATGCTTCTACCTTGAAAAAGTAATTTTAGTAGTTAATATATTCATTGAACAAATTCAGTAAACAGTCCGGTTGTCGTAAATGGTGATGAAGCAAGAATTATTCATATGTTTCTAAGTTTTATTTTATATTTTGTATAAATCGGAACTTTTAATGTACTCTTGCCCTTCTGAGGAAAGGAACAAGTACAGTTCTCAGAGAACTATAACTAGACCGCGAACAAAATGCAGCTGGAGGCGTGGCTGACCACCACTGGGGTCCTCTACCTGTCCCCCAGCGTCGTTATGTTAGGTTGCCTCTCCTACATCACGCGCGCTGCACTGGTCATCTGTTTAACTCACTTTCCCGTTTACTGTTACTTTCACTCTTTGAATTTTCTGCTGAATCACTGCTTTGTTCCTCAGGGTTTAAAGAAACTAAGATTCTATCTATTTGTTGATCGATTGAGAGGTCATGTCCAAGGTAATTATTTTCTCTTTACTTTGAAAATAAAAACAGCATTAAAAGCCATGTATTCCATGTTGTTTGCGCTCTGTCGCTTTCAGGTAGGGAGGGGTGGGAGGCATGTGATGCTTGGATGGCGAGAAGGCTCTACACGCGCATGCGCACACCGACTACAGTTTGTTTGCGGTCCACCTGTAACTAAATTATTAAAGCTTTAGGTCGCCTATTTGTATGTTTGATGTAGGACAATGGTAAGTAATGACGTCATAGCAATAACTGGTACGCTGTTATCTTTAGTGCTCTAAATATGTTTAGTAAATATGAGGTTAGAAGAGGTATCAACGATGTCAATGTTCGTCAACGCCAAACACAATTATTGGAAGTTTGTGGTAGACAGACTTTACCACATCGTACCGTGGCTAGGTTGGCGAATGCATTTGTTAGAGGAAGGTAAGACGTGGGGCTGGCCGACCGCCATCAGCAAGTGGTGATGTGCATTTGAATACTGTTAGACCACAGCTAGGGGAACATTGTTGTTGGACAGATATGAGCCCATGTGAGTTCGATCTTTCTGGAAAATGAAATTACCACTTAGATGAGTTAGCTTTAGAGCCAGACAGACAATTATACCAGAAGTAGAGCAGTCTGTTTGATATTGGGACAACAAGACGCTGTGGATAGCATAAGTCGCTGATGTGTGGAGGTGAGTTCTTCATGTTGGAGCAGATTACGTCTAAGCACTGCAATAATGTAACCACTGTTTTATTTGCTGTTAATTCGATTGCAATTTTTATTGCATATTTTCAACATTTTACAACATAAATGCATGCTTATTTTAGACGTTTTAATTGCTAAAATCTAATGTCTAATTATAAGCCACAAACTTAAACAAATTTTTAGAATTTTTGTACAAGATAATAAAAAATGAATGTATAGCGCACAATAAAGGAATCCCAAATGAAAGGCATTTGACGAAAACTTTGTTTTCATTTAAATAAAAGTTTACAGACAGCAGACGTTGTCTACTTTCAATAGCGTCTACAAACAAATAAAGAAGAAAGAGATGTAAAACTTCAGCAGTTCAAATGTCCAGCGTGTTTCGTGAGTAGCAGTGACTGCAGCGACACAGAATGGAGGTATCATGCAACGCGAAGTACACGTAGGATGTGATAGATGACGCGCAAGCTGTAATAGCTATGTATATATCAATATGCCTTAGATATTAAAAATGTTTTAAAAACATTAGAATAGTGATGTTTTGTTTTGGTTCAAACCATGTGATAAATGTAAACAATTGTTAGTTTTAGTTATATAACATATGCAAATAAATATAGAGCAACAACAGATGTTGTAATTCTGAACAAAAGTCGCCTAAGACTTATATAACCTCCATAATTCCAGCAATTCTTACATTATTTGTTCAAATTTTGACAGTTTCTTTTGATATGGTGTGGCTACATTATATTTGGCACTAGTCAGTCGTAACATTAGGGACATCCTGCTCTATATTTGAATTTAAGTGCTCTGTCCAGCTAGTTTTGTAATAGACAAGGTTCTAAAATCGTGTGCTGTGCAGTGTTTTGTGTAACTTTCCCACAAAAGTCACAGCATTTCTCGCTTCACACAGCAAAAGGGCTTTGTGTGCTCTTTTTACATGCACAAAAGTGCTTCGTTTTGATTTGCTTTCCCTGTACTTTGATTTGCTGTTGCATTGAGGCTCTCCATGGCTATTATCTGTCATCCTTCAACATGTATACTAATACTTCCACACCTTCTACAAACATAGAGGTGCTCTTGCACGTATTTGCTTGCAGATGGGTGTCAGGAATGTATGTTGGTACTCCTGTCTTTCTTTATTTACAATTCTAATTTCTGGCTTACTGAAAGCAGTTGTTCAGTTCAAGTAATACTGTTATGGTTGATCGTATCACCACGTCTTTTATGTGCACTTAAATAAATTCGGTGAGCAGCTTAATCAGTTACCCATTCTCTGGAACCCTGGAGGAAAAAGCGCAAAATAAACAACAGGGTAGGCTAACTCGAGAACTAAGCATAAAGCAGTGTGGAAAAGGAGGGAGAAATAATTCCTACACCAGGCAGTTTAACCCCAAAGTGTATGAGCATAAGTGGGTATGTGGATGTCAAGAAAGAAATGCTCTGTTCTACTTTCCATGTCTGCTCTTCGGAAACAATGATGTTTGGAGCACAACGGAAGTGACAGATTTAGGTCACTTAATTGTGCTTATTAGTAAGCATAAACAAAACGTAAAGCATTTAAATAATGTACTGGATTTGAGTGCTTTAGACAATATAAACATTGCGACACAGTTAAGTCGTGCATATCAGGAGGTGAGACTGAAACCTAACCAGCAAGTGTGAAAAAACAGACAAGTGCTATCACATATAATTGATTGCATTTTGTTGTCATTGGAGAAGAGCATTGCCTCTAAGATGGAGGATGTTAACACCAGAGTCATTCAGAAGTTCTGCGTTGCGCATGGACTTCATACTTGGACATTAAGTAAGACCGTAACCTTGTAGCACACTCCTAATTTTATGCAGCAGCCGCCACTGTGTATAGCTGCTTTTCATTAGTTCTTTGTCGCTCCATATTATGTCTCTTTTATTTCACTGGCTCTATAAATCCTTAACGTGAGGTGAGTTCAAAAAACTTCTTCAGGGGTAGCGAATCTATTAAAATAAATAATATTAAAAGCAACAAGCCAAAACAAATTCTGTAAATATTATACACCATATTACCAAATTACAATATAATGCACAATTAAAGAATTCGAAATAAAAAGTATTTAATGAAAACCTAGGCTTTATTCAAATAAAAGTTAACAAGCAGCAGGCTTTGAAACTTCCAGAGCGTCAATAAACAAATAAAGAAGCAGAAGGAGAGGTGGACCTAAAGTAAGTTTTATAACAAGTCTAGTTTACAGTTGTAGTAAGATTTTGTGTATCTCTGACCATTTCCGAGTTGTGCCAAGTGATGCCGAATGTGGGACTTCCCTGCAAATTACACATATGTATTCCGTTTGTCATACAAATGTCTTAAACATGTAATATATGAATGAAACATATAAAATCTGGTTTACCAGATTCAAAATTGTTTGCTTTTAAGTGTAATTGTGCTATTGCGAGGTGTCCTTAAAACATTAGATGATGAACATAGGTATATATATTTGGTATTTGCCCGACTTTACAGATTTGAAATATGCAGAACAAAAGTTATTTTCTGTTTAGTTTCAGGAGATCCGAAAATATATATTTCCTTTTCAATTTCGACATTAAATTTTTAAGTAGGACGCAACTTCTCCTCTACCTACTATACATGTGACACTTGACACTAAAAAGAGAACGCCAAGAAGAAAAACGGTACAGAACTGCATTTCAAATGTCCCGTGTGTTTCCAGAGTAGCGGTGACTATAGCGACAACAGCGGAAGTCTTATATAACACGAAGTACACGTAGGACGTTACAGACGGCGCGCATGTTCTAACTGTTATGCATATATCAGCATGTCCTAACTGTTAAGAACCTTTCACTAAATATTACAACAGTTATGTTTTGTTTTGTTTTAAACCATATTTCAAGTGTGAACCATGGTAATTTATAACTATATTGCACACCAAAATCAATATACACCGACAGCGATTATTGCACTTTTGAACAAATATCTGCAGGAGCCTGTATAAGTCTCAGAGATTCGACTCTACTTTTGTATTGGTTTTGTCAGTTAATAGGTGGTTGAGTTCTTTATGAATAACTGTAGCACGTTTTGAACAACACATATAGTCGTGGAAACATTATACAAATATTATAACATACGGATGCCAAGTGGTATACGTACCGAAAGTCCTAGTGCCAAAAGTCCATTTTGAGCGCTGCATACACTGCATATCCTCAAACGTACACGCTAGATAGCACTAACACCTGAATGCGAAATATATTCAGTGTCACCAACACAACTATTATGACTGCTGCATAGCAATAAAATTGGCCTACTTTGTACCTTACTTGAGCTCAATGTACCGTGTCGATAAATTATTACAGTTGGCTAACCTGTACAATTTGACCGAAATTCTAAAGCTAGAAATTGTAATTTAAGTTTTAACGTTAGCAAAGAGAAATTGAGCCTGAAGGGAATGTACATCGGTTTTGAAAACTCGCAAGATTTGAAAGACCTGCGAGGTCGTATGGGCAGCAAAAAGGAAGGGAATAAATATTCACAAAGAACTATTGGCAAGTAAGATGTAAATATGCAAAATATATATTTCATAACATATTCACATATATATATATTTTAACTCATATAGCACTCTTATAATGTTTTACATGCAGAAGAATTATTACTTCATTATTGTTGGTATAAAGAGTTATTTTTGCTTTTTTAGCGATCATCATCTCAAACTAGCAGAAATACGATGGCAGAAATTGAAAGAATAAAATCAGCTGAAGCCGGGTATGTTTCTTGTTTTGGTGATGCGCTGTGTTGATCCCCAGGAACATTAGTAATGTAGTACGAAACTTTCTTTTTCTTCTATACAGCAATTTACTGTGGCACATTTCTTAAAGTATGGAGCTTCACTTCAACGTCAGTGGAAACTTTAAGAAAAACTTTGAGTACTACTATGACCAACATTTTTTAAATGTTCAGGAAATTGAAGTTATTTTAGGGAGTTGATTGAATATATTATTGGTTTTTGTATTAGTAGCTTTAAATCTTAAATGTTTGTGTCATATAAAACGGACAATAGAAGGAAAGAAGTCTGTAGTTTAAATTATTAATAAACAGCTTTCATAAACTACAGCTATTCTGTAATTGATATTTAGTTTCGATGTGTTCATATGAAACAACATTAAGCCAAAATTAAACACCAAGAATATAATTATGTGATATCTTCAGTATTTAGGGTTTGTACATCCATGAACATAAACATTAAAATCCACCACTGCACTGACAAGACACCACGCGACTATAATCGGTTTAGTTGGTTTCTTCTACCGGTGTTTCGAACAAAACTCTTATAAGTTCCAGAAATACAACTCTTAATTTAATCCTTCATTCTAATCTTTTTTATTGGTTGATTATTTGTGAACAACCATAGCTCAATATAAGGACACAAATGATTCTTCCAGTTATCGGACTGTATTAATAACAAATTTTCAAAAGTAGTTGATAAAAGAGTGCTCTTCTACGTATAAACATACAACTGGAAAATTGAGTAACCAAGATTACATTAGTAACACTTTGTCTATCTCTTTCCGTTTCTGAGTTGTGCCAAGTAACTGAGAAAGAAAACGACGTCTTAAGTCATTCTCTGAAAATTAAACATATGTACTTCGTTTTTCATAAAAATATTTTAAACATTTAAAATATTAGTATAAATGCATAAGATCTCCTTTTAAAAATTCAAAATCTTATAAAGTATTTTCAATTAAGGGTTGTTGTGTTATTTCCAAATTTTCTTCAAAATCCCCCTTTGTGATTCTTGAGGAACACTGAACATTTGTATAACTTTGGTATTTACGTACCTCACATTTCAGTTTTAAGATTTGAGAAAAAACTGTCGTTTACATCCACTTGCTCCCGAAATATAAATCTGCAGTGCAATCTTAACATTTAATTTTGGTTAAAATGCAGTTTCTCCTCTTATGTAATACCTAACACTAAAAAGATAACGGCACGAAGAAAATCAAACAACTTAGCAATCAACCTGTAGTTCAAATGTTACGCCTGAGTAGCTGTGATCACAGCGACACACAATGATAGTCTCGTGAAACGTAAGGTACACGTAGGATGCCATAGATGTCGCGCCAGTTGTAATTGCCATGTATATATCAGGATGCCTTAGTTCCTAAGAATATTTTCAATAAAGTTTCAGCAGGTCGATAGTTTTGTGGTCTGCACTTATTTATAAATGTGAACGACAGTAAATTACAGCAATATCTTATACAAAAACCAATTTATACCAACAGAAAGCATTGTATTTTTGAATTAAAGTTTCCTAAATTCTGTATAAGTTTAAGAAATTCAAACAATTCCCGTCTCACACAGCTGTGGTGTAGGCGTTGGCGGATGTCCGGTAATCCGGACAAAAGCCACGCCATACTTTTCACAAAGCGCCACACCCCCGCAGGCTGCCCCAATTTCAGCTGCCGAGGTCGAAGGATAGAGTGGACTAACTCTGTCCAGTACCTAGGTGTTAACTTGGACAAGGGTCTAACCTTTCGCCAACACATCAGGGACCGAGCGGCTAAGGTACAGGGAGCAATTGCTTCACTGTATCCAATGCTGAGGTCAACCTCGATGCCAGTTGGCATGAAGTTATACCTTTTCCGAGCGCTGGTAATCCCGGTTATGCTGTATGCCTGTGAGATCTGTGGCATGGCCGCAGACAGCGTGCTAGCATGGCTCCAACTTGCACAGAATAGAGGACTCAGGTCTATATATTCTGTGGGTCCTTATTTTCCTACCAGGTTGCTACACGAGGCCTCGAGTCTCCCATACGTGGAGGATGAAATCAGGCGCCGGGCATCAAAATTGTACGCAAGTTTACTATCTCATAGAAGCGCCCCTGTCAGATCCCTGGGAGATTATGACCCCACTAGACGTCGCTCTAGTCAGCACCGGTTACCCCGCATGGCTTGCAGGCATCCGAGATAACCAAGGAGCTAATCCAAACAGCAGCTAAAGCTGAGCTCCACATAATCCTTCCAAGCTGCTTGGCATCAAAATTTTTAAACCCAAAATTTAAATAAATGAAACACCAGGGTGCAAGGTGTTGCATCCTGTCCTTCAACCCCCAGGTACTACTAGTAACCTCAGAAAAATTCATCATCCTAAAAATCAACATTTCATCCTACAACATCCCGATATTACCTTACCTGCGGTAAAACCCTTAAAAACGGGTGGGCACGCAGCAAAAACCTTCTGGCTTTATACAGCCAGCCAGCAGCACATGGCATGACTTCCTGGGACACCTTGGGTAACCCAAGGAAAACCCCAGAACTCTAGGACCAACTTCTACGCCGAAGGACCAAGCGCTACACAACCCGTACCCAAAACGGAGCGAAAAACTAAATCGTGTCTCCCAAAAAGGGAGAACGATTAAGTGCAGCTGCCCACGACAAGAGGGGCAACCCATTTCAAACATTCCAAAAACTTCAAACATTCAAAAATTTCAAACACCCCAGCAGAACATGGATCTACCGGCTCATTTCGCAGGTTAAGCCGCAAAGCGGCTAGGTACTGCGGCATAAGACACCCGGACGGGGGAAAGCCCCGCCCGACTAGGACTACCTCTGGACTAATTCGTTTATTTCATTCCCATTTCTAGCTAATTTTATTGAGAGTCGCAAGCTGTAAATAGGTAGCTCGTTCTGTTAAAGAGACATTAAAACTTTTCTGGTGCTCAACTGGATACAAAAGAGCTGTATATATTTACGACAATTTTGACGTTTTTGGTTTTTGGTTTTTCCCTTATTAAATTTACAATTCAAAATATCTTGTTCCATGTGTTTGTAGCACTTAACAATAAAATGAATCTTCGGAAATTCCTGTTCATTGACAACTTTGTAACATTTAATTAAATCACTGCTGAAGCAGCAATACCTGCCTTTTAAGACTGTGTTCTGCTTCAGTATTCTCAGACCTGTTTAGAAACTTCATTGCTCATTTTGACAAGGTGCTGGAAAACGCCGTAGAATTTTTAAGATTAGATGTCATAATATAATCTCAAATAACAGACGCTTAAACAAAAGCTAGTCTTCATTTAAATGGACATTAAAAACCGCAGACGCTTACATAAGATGCTTACTTTCCACAGCGTATAGAAAGAAATAAAGAAGAAGAATCAAAAGTAGACCTTGAGCTATAGACAAATACTTCAATGCTGGTCGCTAACAGACACCTGGAAATTTTGTTTATCTTGTGTGGCCTATATATAAAAAATCATGGCCACCTACAACTTCATATACATAAATAGTGAGGGTTTCACGGCCAGCGTCGTTAACTTCATTATGTTTTCCGGGCTTGTAGGCCGTGGTCCATTTTCATTTTCTTCCGACTTTTCGCCCAAAACTGCGTTCGGCATCTTCAGGGTCTACCGATTTAGAACCCTGAAGATGCCGAACGCAGTTTTCGGAGAAACGTCGGAAGGAAATGAAAATGGAACACGGCCTACAAGCCCGTAAAACATAGTGGAGTTAACTTAATATAGATATTGATAAATTCAAGCAAATAACAAGGAATATCCAAGAATTGGTTCACACCTCGAAAATAAAAATGTATTTGACAAAGTGTTTATTATAACAAGATCTACATTTTCTATTATCTGTTACACTTTATTAGTTATATAAATGACAGAAGGAATACAGGGAAATTCAGTGGTCTACCGGGAAACATATGAGTCAGTTGCAGAATTTAATGTCATATCGGCATGTTGGCTCATCTGTGGTTCAAATCCCAGCTATAGCACTGGATATTTTCAGTCTGGCCCTACTCATTCAAAACTGCAGCTTTGTTGTATACAAAAAACAATAAATTTCGGCAAGAAATATTGTGCATTTTAAAAACAGGAGTCGGCCAAAAAATTTATAAGATCCAGGAATTCAACGTTTGATTTATGTCGATCCAAATCTGGTTCATCAGCTCAAATAATTTGTGAACAACTGTAGCTACCACCCCGTTACCCTAAAAATTAATTTAGTATTATAGTTTCTAATATTCGTATTTTAATAGACACACGTAAAACTTCTTTGTGTAATATTTACTAACTGTAGTAACTACTCGATACCTTTCTTATTAATATAAGGATCAATTAACACATCCCGCTAAAACTACAATATGGGACAGCCCTTTGTACAGTAGTAATGTAAATGAGACCTTAAAATTATCTTATCGATCTTTCTCTCTCTTCTTACATATTACTAGATACACATATATCTTGGAGATCCACCAGTTTATTGTAATTAGGGTAAATAGTAAGGCAAGTGCAAAATTTTATGCTTTATTTATTTACGTCCTGCAAGAGCAAGCCTATCTGACGATGACACGAGTTAAATAATTCTCAAGTAAGCCGAGATAATGTGAATCTAATATCTTTGAGAAGAGATATTAAAATCTGTCTAGGTAAACATAAAATATCCATTCCCTTGGCAATTCACAAATTCTTCGCTCAGTCCACTTACGGTGAGTTTGCTTTGATTTGAGAGCCACGACCTATACCAATATGGTTCTGCTCTTACACATTCAACATTTTCGAAGAAGTTTCTAATTAAGGGACATTGTCTTATTTCGATTTTGTTTTTAGCTCCAGGTGATACCAAAATAAATATTTATTTATACTGCAACCATGACATTTAATTTTTTAGTGGAGTGCAATTTCTTCTCTACCTACTATGTATATACTACTTAACACTAAAAGGAAAGCGCCACGAAGAAAACCGGTACAAACCTGCAGTTCAAGTGGCCCGCATATTTCCTATATAGCTGTGACTACAGCGACACACAGTCGAAGGCTCGTGCTACGCAAAGTACACGAAGGAAGCAGTAGATGTCGCGCAAGTTGTAATTGCTATATGTATACCGATATGTCATAGCTATTAAGAATATTTTACAACACATTAGAACATCGACTTGCCTTTCTAAGTTTAAACCATATCCTAAATATTAACAATGGAAAACTGTAGCTATATTATACACATAAACCAATATAGACTAAAAGGAAATATGGAGTTTTGAAACAAAAGTCTCCTAAGCCTGTATAAGTAGCAGAAATTTAACGGTTCATTTGCATTATTTATTCCTATGAATCTGGAAATCAATATTAATTGATTTTATTAACTGTAACGCGCTATAAATGTGGCGTCCATAGTTCAATAACCTTTTCTTTCCAAATAAGATGCTAAACTTGGTCCTAAAGAGCTGTGCCCATAGTTCAATAACCTTAGTCTTTCTAAATAAAATGCTCAATTGGCTACAGAAGATTTGTGTACGTTATGACGTTGTTTGACAGTAGACATTCGTATGATCACAAACATTCTGCTTCATTCTTTATTGTGCACATTCCCACGTAGCAGTTTTAGGAAATTCCAGTTGATTACCATCTTTGCACAATTGAATTAAATCAGCCTGTGGCGACAATATCGGTCTTCTAAGATTGTGCTGGGTTTAGGTATTTACATCTCTGTTTAGTAATTTGATTGCACTTTTTCATAAGCGCTAAAACGCGGTTTAGGTGCAATGAAAGAAGCCCACATTAAAGATACCGGAAGAAAACCTAGTCTTTATTTAAATAAACATTACAGACAGTCTCCAGATTAAGGTACTTTACACATTAAGAGCGTCTATTACCAACTAAAGAAGAAGAAAGAGAGGTACACGTTGAGTTGTAGTGAAACACCGCAAAGCTGGTCGCTATCTGATAATCTGGCAGTCCGGTTTTCCTTGCATGTCCTGTAGATAAAACATGACAAACTCTAATTTGATATAAGTAATGATAAGCTCAGACAAATAAGGAACAAACCCGAAGTGGTTCACTCCACGAAATGAAATGTGTTGGAAGTAAATTCTGTGTTTTAATAAGATGTACATTTTCTATTATCTCTTACAGTTTACCAGTTATACAAAAGTCATTCAGAATAAAGAGAACTTCAAAGTTTTGTACATTTGTCATGAAATATCACACACATACAATATTATAATCAAAATTGTTGCAGCAACATTTTATAAAATCCAATATTTTTAACAATTTTGTCAATAGAGTTTACCTGGAGTGAATTATTTTCTTAGAAGATGCTGAAAGTTTGCTTTTCGTTGTATGCTATTCCCTATACAACTAGCAAAACTTAAAGACATATGAACGATGTATATATGAACATATATATAAGACATATGAACGGAGCACTGTTGCCAAGCGAGGTTGGTGTACCGGCAGAAGTTCTCTACATAGCACGTTTTACACGCCAGAAATGGTTCTACCTATTCTTCCCATAATTAGCAACACATTAAATATTCCTAATACGTAAAGATCTTACCTTGACACACGTCACAGCAGTGGAACAGCAAGCACGGTTTCCAATCCAGTAATTCGCTTTCCGACTTCATGGATCTTTCCCGGAGATTGAGATAAAGGTACGCTCCCTTTTTCTAAGGATGAAGCTGCTTCACTACAAATTCGTGCCACTGTGGCACTACCCCTTAGGATTAGGATTTTATTACCGAGGGGATTCGATAAATCGGCCACCATGCTGGACCCATTGTTCCTATGTCCACAAGTGGGGGCACACCTCGGAAGAAGACTGAGGCGAAGGAGACAGAGGGTGACCGACCAAGGAGTCATGACAGTACAGAGGGAAGAGTCCCTACAGTTTACTGAGATAGAGACTTCCCCTGACAGGCCAGGAAAACGAAATAGCTCCCCTACTCCTGGACGGCAACGAGCCCAGCAGCCCAGCTCTAATGTCCCAGGTAGGCGGTCCGAGCCCCAAAGGTCCCTGGCAGGCGATTCCAAAATGGTCCCAGCACAGGAGCGGAGACTGGCTACAGATCTACCGGAGCAGGAAGTAGCTTTTCCTCGGACCATATTGTCATGAAAGCATTGTTGAGGTGAGGTGGCGTGTGGCGCCTTTCTTCTAGCGCCGTCTTGATTGTTTGAAAGCATTCCGGATAGTGAGAAATCAATAAAAAGGGAACCGCCGCCCGCCAATGGGAACAGTCGCTAATTGAACGCGTGTGCGTGAACAGATGTGAAAGTGAACTCTTTTGTGGTCGATGACCTTGTAAGTTGTGTTGTGTATGAGACGTAATTCAGCTGATGTACGAAGTGAATTTCTACGAAAATAAACAGCAAATTTTAGTGTTTGTAACATGGACTCTTAATTTCACGAACCCAGGAGGTTACAATTGGTGTCAGGATTGGGACCAAACAATCAAGACGGCGCTAGAAGAAAGAAGAACTCTCCAGAAATCCGTCTCTTTCCACACACAGTTCCGGCGAGCTTTTATTATCCGCAGTGCACTGCCCGTCTCTTTGAACTCGTCCCTTGTGCCGCCTCACTTCAGCAATCCTGCCATACATCGTCGGGACATCCGCTAACACTTCTGCCCTGAAACAGGCCACCAGATGAGAGAGAATGTGAAAAAATAGAGGAGATGAAATGGAGGGACAGGAAATTCGGCGATGTAATTCAGCAACACAACATTTGCCTAGTGATCCAGGAAAACTCTAGGGCTTAGAGTTACCCGACATTCGTCTTGAAGGATAAGGAAAACCCCCGGAAAACTCCTTATTCCGGTAATTCACCCAGACTGAGATTTGAACTCGGGACCTCTTGAACGTGCGGCAGACATGCTACCATCTACGATACCGAGGAGGGCACCATCGTTGTTGGACAGATATGAGCCCATGTTATTTCGATCTTTTTGCGAAAATGAAATTATCACTTAAATGAGTTCGCTTTAGAGCCAGACAGACAATTATGCCAGAAGTAGAGCAGTCTGTTTGATATTAGGACAACAAGACTCTGTGGTTAGCATACGTCGTCTTCCTGATCTGTGGAGTCGAGTTTTTCATGTTGGTTCAAATTACTTATAAGCACTGCAATAATGTAACTATTTGTTCTTAACTCAATATCAATTTTATTGCATATTTTTTACATTTTGCAACACCAATACATGCTTATTTTAGACGTTTTGGTGCATAAAATACAGTTTCTAATTTTAAATTACAATCTTAAACTAATTTTTAAAAATGTGGTACAAGATAATAAAAAACGAAAGTATGACGCAAAATAAACGAATCCCAAATGTAAGGTATTTGACAAAAAACTAGTTGTCATTAAAATAAAAATTTAACTCAGCAGACGCTATTTTCAAGAGCGTCTACAAACAAATAAAGAAGAAAGAGATGTACAACTTGAGCAGTTCAAATGTCCAGCGTGTTTTCTGAGTAGCAGTGACTGCAGCAACACACAATGGAAGTATCATGCAACATGAAGTACGCCTGTATCTGATATATGGCGCACAAGTTGTAATTGCTGTGTATATATCAATGCGTCTTAAATATTAAGAAAATTTTTAAAAACATTCTAATAATGATGTTTCGCTTTGGTTTAAACCGTATACTGAATGTGAACAATAGTTACTTGTAGTTATATTACATATAAAAATGAAGATATACCGACACCAAGTATTGTATTGTTGAACAAAACTCCTCTAAGACTCATATAAGTTCCATAATTTCAAAGTCTTTTACATTATTTGTTCAAATTAAGCATTTTTGCCGTTCACATTACATTTGGTACTAGAGAATGACATCCTGATTTTTATTCGAATTTAAGTGCTCCGCACAGTTGGTGTTATTATAGACAAAGTTCTAAAATCCTCAGCTGTTCAGTGTTGTGTGTTACTTTCCCACAAAAGTAACAGCATTTATCGCTTTACACAGCTAAGGGGCCTATGTACGCTTTTTGCCTGCACAAAAGTGCTTCGTTTTAATTTCCCTGCACTCTGGTTTGCTGTCCGAAATCAGGCTTTATCCAACACCATACGAACTTCCCCTATGTAAATTACAGTTGTACTGTATACAAAAGTCAGTATAGAGCGACAAGGACCATTGTTTTCATTCTAATCTGGTTTATTAGTTTATTATTTATGAACAACTGTAACGCACTATAAGGATACAAATGATTTATCCACTTATTTAACTGTATTAATAACAAATTTTGAAAAGTTGTTCTTAAAAGAGTGCTCTTCTACGTATAAACATACAACTGGAAAATTGAGTAGCGTAACCAAGAGTACATTAGTAGGACTTTGTCTATCTCTTACCGTTTCTGAGTTGTACCAAGTAACGAAGAAAGAAAACGACGTCTGAGGTCATTCTCTGCAAGTTAAACATATGTACTTCGTTCCTTGCAGAACACTCCATTGTTAGCCCTGATCTGGCTTGAGAACGTCCACAAATAATACTTACAATCTATTTGGCAGTAGACATTCCTACCATGAAATGCATCCTGGTTTTGCCTTTACTTAGATTTATAATTTAAAATATAGTTTCGGATGCGTACGTAAAATTGGTCGTTCATATGAAGTTTGGGAAATTCCTTTCGACTAATATCTTTCTAATATTTAATTAAATCAGCGCTGTAGTGGCAGTAGGTGTCTTTTGCGTTTGTGTTGACTTTAATTTTCTCAGCCGTGTTTGGAATTTTGGTTGTGCTTTTTAATGAGACGTAGCAAACGTGGTAGAATTTTTAAGTTTAGGAGATTCGGACACTCGATTGATTATGCAAATGTTTTTATTCTCCAAGACCTTAGTAATTTAACAAGTTAAGTGGTGCTAACGAAGCAAAACCTTCAACATCTCCGGGTATAAGTTGCTCTTTAAAAAAAAAACTTAACTAATGACACATGAAGTCTATCAGAAGACGTTTCTACCCTGAAGAAAATATTTTGCGCAATTTTCAGTATTTACCATATGCATGTAATAAATTAGGACTACATTAACATTCCCGCTGTCGTAAATGGAGCTGCGGGAAGTATCATTTATAGTGTCGCCGAGGCATTGTTTTCCTGCAAGCGCAAGCCCCAGCCGGCGCGTCGGCTGGCGCTGAACGCTTGCCGAGAAGGAGAGAGAAACAGACAGAGATAGTCTGAAATTTCCCACCGCATCGTGATTGTTATCGAACGATAGACTGAATTCTAGAACAATGTCCGGAGTCTTAGTTGCGAATGAGTTGTTATTTGTGTGTGTGCAGCTGTGTAGTGATCTGAAGTGTACCACAGTGAACTCTTTCATTTGTTTACGTGTGGTGGGAATAACGACACCACCTTGAAGATGCGTTTGTGTCTTTTACGTAATTCGTCTCCTGTCAGGGTTGTACAAAGTGGTCTTACTGGAACAAAGAGCACTTTAAGTTTTTGCAAACAAGACTTTGAATTCTACGAACGCACAAATTTACAATATTTTTTCTACAAATTATTATATACGTTGCTTAAGTAGCATGGTATAATTAACTCTCGCCATTCTAAGTTAAGAAATAAATGCCATTCTCAGAGATTTGACTAAATAATCAGCACTGTAAATCACCCATTAGTTTGTTTGATGCCGTCATAGAAATAACTTCTGCAAAGATGTATCAAGTACCATAAGGAAAGCAAATATGAACAAACACATTTATAATTACAAAGACCCTGCATTGTTGCTAATGTTAACAATGGTGCCGTAATAGAGTCTGCACAAACTGCTATGGGAATATGTTACATGGGAACAGATATAACGTTAAAGCCTCTATACCCTTTGGCAGAAGAAAGTATCGCTGCGTTTTATCCTCTGTTTTTGTCAAATGATTTCAAATGTCCCGTTTCTAATTTCTCCATAAATGCACTCGGACAATATCTTAACTGCACAAATATGTATTTACCTCTTAAATTAATGTTATGTTAGTTGACGTGGAAAGTTAAATCGCTAGGAAAAAGCAATTAACAATAACAAATATCACTTTTACGTTCCGCAGCTGCAATCCCTTCAGTTGTAGGAATATGTACATTTCTTTTCGCAGCTCCAACTTCCCTGCAACATTTTATCTCGACTTAACAATTTTCCCTTACAGTAGAATGATTTAAAAATCTGAATCCCTCGCCTTACCTTATCCCGCTTCGCCCGCTGCTGTGGTAGGTTTTATTTCTGGAGGGTATCGATGTAAGAAAGTTTGCACTTTTTTATTGTACGAATTTCTGGAGTAATTACAATGCACATTCGTTATAAATCTATCTTTCACGAACTTAAAAAATAACAAAATGCTAGAAATGGAGCAATTACATACTTCCTTTGTGGAAAACAAGCTTGATTTCACTGAAGAAACACGAAGATCGCCCCAACACAAAGCTACACTACTGCACCATAGAGAGATTTATGAAAAACAAATCGGAGTTGACCGCCAATAAGAATCATCCGCGCTTTCCTTATATTAACATTTAATATTTGAATAGAATGCAACTTCTCCTCTAACTAATGTATGTAATGCTCTACACTAAAAGAAAACGTCAAGAAGAAAACCGATACAAACGTGCAGTTCAAATATTCCGCGTATTTCCTGAGTAGCTGTGACTACAGCGACACACAATGGAAGTCTCGTGTAACGTGAAGTACAGGTAGGAAACCATAGATGTCGCGCAAGCTGTAACTGCTATGTATTAATCGATATGTCTTAGTTACTAATAATAATTTTAAAAAAAATTCAGAAGATATATTCTTTTTCTGGCTTGCACTAGCTTGTAAATTTGAATGACAGTAAATTACAGCAATATCTTGTACAGTAATAAATGTATTCCAACAACAAGCGTTGTGTTTTGGAATAAACGTTTCCTAAGTTCTGTATAAGTTTCAAACATTCAACCTTAAAAAAAAAAATAATTTAATTTCTTTACTTCTTTCCCATTTTGCATACTGGCAATCTGTAAATATGCCGTAGGTATCTCGTTCTGATTGAAGGGACATTAAAACTTTTGGCGTTTGGAGACAGCGGTGCTGTATTGACGTTTTTAGCTGTAGTCCTTCTTAGAATTAGAGATATCCTAGTTTCTCCTTTATTAAATTTACGATTTAAAACATCTTGTTACATCTGTATGTACTACTGAACAATCACATGAATTTTCGGAAATTCCTATGGCTTGACACCTTTGTAACATTTAATTATATCACTGCTGTAGTGGCAATATTTGTCTTTTAAGATTGTGTTGTGCTTCAGTATTGTCAGCCCTGTGTAGAAATTGCATTGCAGTTTTTGACGAGTTGCTGAAAACATCTTAGAATTTTCAAGTTTTTATGTCATAAAAGAATCCTAAGTAACAGATACTTAAAGAACACCTAGTCTTCATTTAAATGAACTTTAAAGACAGCTGACGTTTACATAAGATGCTTACTTTCAACGGCGTCTAAAAAGAAGCAAAGAGGAAGAAGTCGACGTAGACCTTGAGCTAAAGTCAAATACTTCAACGCTGGTCGCTACCTGAAAATTTTGTTTACCTTGTGTGGCCTATAGGTAATGATTAATTTAAAAAAAACAAGGAATGTCAACGAATTACTTCACACCACAAAAATAAAAATGTATTTGACAAACTGTTTATTATAACAAGATCTACATTTTCTATTATCTCTTTAGTTTATATAGATGACAGAAAGAATAAAGGGCAATTCAGTGGTCTACCGGAAAACATATGAGTCAGCTGGAGAAATTAATATCCGATCGGGATTTTGGCAATAGTAGCTCAGTGGGTTAGAGGGACCGCAGGTAAAAGGGGAGACCCGTGGTTCAAATCCCAGCCATGGCATTGAATTTTCCAGTCTGGCTCTACTCATTTAAACCTTGGCCTACACAGAGCTAGAGTAGAAGCTATGACTACTTCCATCAATTTACATGAATAACATAGTGGTTTAACTATGAAGACTTGGCCTGCCTCGGTAACGTGGATGGTAGTCTGACTGACTCAAGTACAAGAAGTCCCGAGTCAGGGTGAGCTACCTAGATGAAGTGTTTTCGAGGTAGCTCTAAGCTCCATGGACTCTGTGACTCATTTGGGCATCATTTCACTAATTTCATTCATCGTCCGATATGTCTTAAGGTTGGAGGACGTATATATATGAAGCCTGGGACCTAAGTACTTACAGCATAGTAAGTCGCCACAAAAGGTGCGTGTCTCATAGCATATGAGAACACCTAGTAGTCTACCGGGAAACATACGAGTCAGTTGAAGAATTTAATGTCATGTCTGCATGTTGGCCATAGTAGCTCAGTGATTTAGAGCGACCGCACCGAGAGCGGCAGATCCGTGGTTCAAATCCCGGCGATAGCACTGAATTTTTTCAGTCTGGTTCTAGTCATTCAAAGCTGGAGCTTTGTTGTATATAAAAAACATCATAGATCAACAAGAAATATTGTGCTTTTTTAAAACAGAAACCCGCGAAATCCTTTATAAGATAAAAGAATTCAACGTTTGATGTATGTCCATCCAAAGCTCATTCTTCAGCTCAAATTATTTGTGGATAACTATAGCTGCCACCTCGTTACCCTAGTTACCCTGAGAATTAGTTTATTATTCTAGTTTATAATATTCCTATTTTAATAGATACATGTAAGCCTTCTTTGTGTAATAATTACAAACTCTAATAACCCTTAGGTTTCTTTCTTATTAATAAACGAATCAAGTAGCACATGTCTCTAAAACTACAATATGTATCACACATTTGTATAGTAGTAAGGGACATAATGAGACCATAAAGATATCTTGTAGATCTCTCTCTCTCTCTTCTTACATATTTCTAGATACACAAATATCTTGAAGCTCCACCAATTTACTGTAATTAGGGTAAGTAGTAAGGAAAGTCCAAAATGCTTTATTTATCTACGTCCAGCAACAGTAAGTCCTATCTGACGATGACACGAGTAAAATAATGCTCAAATAAACCGAGATAATGCGAGTCTAATGTCTTCGAGAAGAGAAATTAAAATGGGTTACGGAAAACTTCAAATATCCATTCTCATGGCAATTCACAAATTCTTCGCTCAGTCCACTCAGGCTGAGATTGCTTTGATTTGCGAGCCACAACCTATACCTATATGGATCTGTATTACACATTCAACATTTTCGAAATAGTTTCTAATTAAGGAATATTGTCTTATTGCAATTTTTTTAGCCCCAGGCGATACAAAAATTTATATATATTTGTACTGCAACCTTGACATTTAATTTGTGAGTGGAGTGCAATTTCTTCTCTACCTACCATGTATATAAAACTTAACATTAATAGGAAAGCACCACGAAGAAAACCGGTACAAACCAGCAGTTCAAATGCCACGCCTAATTTCTGAATAGCTGTGACTACAGCGACACACAGTGGAAGACAGGCGTAACGTAAAGTACACGAAGGAAGTAACAGATGTCACGCAAGTTGTGATTGCTATGTGTATACCGATATGTCTTAGTTATTAAGAAAATTTTTCAACACTTAAAACTTCGGCTTTCCTTTCCAAGTTTAAATGATATCCTGAATTTGAGCAATGGTAAATTGTAGCTATATTGTACACATAAGCCAATAGAGACCGAAAGGAAGTATTGAGTTTTGGAACAAAAGCATTCTAAACCTCTATAAGTAGCAGAAATTCAACCCTTGATTGTTCCTGGTATTTCGAATTCTAGACCTCTATTTTGAATAACTGTGGCAAGCCATTAATGTGGCGTCCATAGCTTAATATCTTTGTCCTTTCCAAATAAGAAGCTCAACTGGGTACAGAAGAGCTGTATGTTTGACAGAAAACATTTGTACCATCACAAACATCCTGCTTCAGCCTTTATTATCCACATTCCTACGTAGTAGTGTTAGAAAGTTCCTTTTGATTATCTTCTTTGGAACATCAAATTTACCCTGAATTAATTTAACTTAATTACTTATTAATTATAATTATCAATAAGTTATTAATTTATTTAACTCTGAATTAATTCAGCACTGTGGCGGGAATCTCTGTATTTTAAGTTTGTACTGTGCTTAGGTATTTATATCCGCTTAATGTTTAAGCGTAAAAACGCGGGACCATAAAAGAATTCCAAATTAAAGGTACTTCAAGAAAACATAGTCTTTATTTAAATAAACTTTAGAGATATCGACTGCAAATTAAGGTAATTTGAACATTAAGAGCGTCTATAAACAAATAAAGAAGAAGAAAGAGAGGTAGACTTTTAGTTGTAGTGAAATGCTTCAAAGTTTAAAGTTTGCCTGGAGTGAAATATCATAGAAGATGCTGAAATATTCCATTTATTGCATTTCGTTGTATACTATTCCCTATATCGCTAGCAAAAGTACGAACGCTGGCCAATGCTCTAGCGGAGCGCTGTTGCCAAGCGTGGTTGGTGTACCCGCAGAAGTTCTGTACATAGCACGTTTTACACGCCAGCAATGGTTCTGCATATCCTTCCCGTAATTAGCAACACATTATATATTCCTAAAACGTTAACATCTTACCTTGACACACGTCACAGCAGTGGAACAGCAGGCACGGCTTCCAATCCAGGAACTCCCTTTCGGACTTCATGGATCTTTCCCGGAGATTGAAATACAGGTACGCTTCCTTTTTCTAACGATGAGGCTGTTTCTCTATAAATTAGTGACACTGTTTGTGCACTACCCCTTAGCATTAGGATTTCATCACCGAGTGGATTTGATACATCGGCCACCCTGCTGGGCCCATTGTTCCTATGCCCACAAGTGGGGGCACACCTGGGAGGAAGGATGAGGAGAAAGAGACAGAAGGTGGCCGACCAAGGTGCCATGACTCTACAGAGGGAAGAGCCCTACAGTTTACTGAGAGAGAGACTTCCCCTGACAGGCCAGGTAAACGAACTAGCTCCCCTACTGTGGGACGACAACGAGCCTAGCAACCGAGTCCTAATGGCCCCAGGTAGGCGGTCTCAGCCCCAAAGGTCCCTGGCAGGCGGTCCCAAAATGGTCACAACAGAGATGCGGAGACTAGCAACAGATCTACCGGAGGAAGAAGTAGCTTTACCTCGGACCATATTGCCGCGAACGCATTTTTGAGGTGAGACGGCGTGAGGATCCTTTCTTCTAGCGCCGTCTTGATTGTTTGAAAACATTCCGGATAATGAGAAATCTATAAAAAGGGAACTGCCGCCCGCCACTGGGAACAGTCACTAATTGAACGCGTGTGCGTGAACAGACGTAAAAGTGAACTCTTTTGTGGTCGATGACCTTTTAAGTTGTATTGTGTATGAGACGTAATTCAGCTGATGTACGAAGTGAATTTGTACAAAAATAAACAACAAATTTTGGTGCTTGTAACTTGGACTTTTAATTTCACGAACCCAGTAAGTCACAATTGGAGTCAGAATTGGGACCAAACAATCAAGACGGCGCTAGAAGAAAGAAGAACTCTCCAGAAATCCGTCTCTTTCCACCCACAGTTCCGGCGGGCTTTTATCTCCGCAGTGCACTGCCCGTCTCTTTGAACTCGTCCCTTGTGCCGCCTCACCTCAGCAATCCTGCCATACGTCGTCGGGACATCCGCTAACACTTCTGCCCTGAAACAGGCCACCAGATGAGAGAGAATGTGAAAAAATAGAGGAGATGAAACGGAGGGACAGGAAATTCGGCGATGTAGTTCAGCAACACAACATTTGCCTAGTGATCCAGGAAAACTCTAGGGCTTAGAGTTACCCGACATTCGTCTTGAAGGATAAGGAAAATCCCCGGAAAACTCCTTATTCCGGTAATTCACCCAGACTGAGATTTGAACTCGGGACCTCTTGAACGTGAGGCAGACATGCTACCATCTACGATACCGAGGAGGGCAACATCGTTGTTGCACAGATATGAGCCCATGTGATTTCGATCTTTTTGCGAAGATGAAATTATCACTTAAATGAGTTCGCTTTAGAGCCAGGCAGACAATTATACCAGAAGTAGAGCAGTCTGTTTGATATTAGGACAACAAGACTCTGTGGTTAGCATACGTCGTCTTCCTGATCTGTGGAGTCGAGTTTTTCATGTTGGTTCAAATTACTTATAAGCACTGCAATAATATAACTATTTGTTCTTAATTCAATATCACATTTTATTGCATATTTTTTACATTTTGCAACACCAATACATGCTTATTTTAGACGTTTTAGTGCATAAAATACAATTTCTAATTTTAAATTACAATCTTAAACTAATTTTTAAAAATGTAGTACAAGATAATAAAAAACGAAAGTATGACGCAAAATAAACGAATCCCAAATGTAAGGTATTTGGCAAAAAACTAGTTGTCATTAAAATAAAAATTTAACTCAGCAGACGCTGTCTATTTTCAAGAGCGTCTACAAACAAATAAAGAAGAAAGAGATGTACAACTTGAGCAGGTCAAATGTCCAGCGTGTTTTCTGAGTAGCAGTGACTGCAGCGACACACACTGGAAGTATCATGCAACATGAAGTACGCCTAGTATCTGATAGATGGCGCACAAGTTGTAATTGCTGTGTATATATCAATGCGTCTTAAATATTAAGAAACATTTTAAAAACATTCTAATAATTATGTTTCGCTTTGGTTTAAACCGTATACTGAATGTGAACAGTAGTTATTTGTAGTTATATTACATATGAAAATGAAGATATACCGACACCAAGTATTGTATTGTTGAACAAAACTCCTCTAAGACTTATATAAGTTCCATAATTCACAGTTTTTTACATTATTTGTTTAAATTAAGCATTTTTGCCGTTAACATTACATTTGGTACTAGAGACTGACATCCTGATTTTTATTCGAATTTAAGTGCTCCGCACAGTTGGTGTTATTGTAGACAAAGTTCTAAAATCCTCAGCTGTTCAGTGTTGTGTGTTACTTTCCCACAAAACTAACAGCATTTATCGCTTTACACAGCTAAGGGGCCTATGTACGCTTTTTGCCTGCACAAAGGTGCTTCGTTTTAATTTCCCTGCACTCTGGTTTTCTGTCCGAAACCAGGCTTTATCCAACACCATACGAACTTCCCCTATGTAAATTACAGTTCTACTGTATACAAAAGTCAGTATAGACCGACAAGGACCATTGTTTTCATTCTAATCTGGTTTATTAGTTTATTATTTATGAACAACTGTAACGCACTATAAGGATACAAATGATTTATCCTCTTATTTAACTGTATTAATAACAAATTTTGAAAAGTTGTTCTTAAAAGAGTGCTCTTCTACGTATAAACATACAACTGGAAAATTGAGTAGCGTAACCAAGAGTACATTAGTAAGACTTTGTCTATCTCTTACCGTTTCTGAGTTGTACCAAGTAACGAAGAAAGAAAACGACATCTGAGGTCATTCTCTGCAAGTTAAACATATGTACTTCGTTCCTTGCAGAACACTCCATTGTTAGTCCTGATCTGGCTTGAGAACGTCCACAAATAATACTTACAATCTATTTGGCAGTAGACATTCGTACCATGAAATGCATCCTGGTTTTGCCTTTACTTAGATTTATAATTTAAAATATATTTTCGGATGCGTACGTAAAATTGGTCGTTCATATGAAGTTTGGGAAATTCCTTTCGACTAATATCTTTCTAATATTTAATTAAATCAGCGCTGTAGTGGCAGTAGGTGTCTTTTGCGTTTGTGTTGACTTTAATTTTCTCAGCCGTGTTTGGAATTTTGGTTGTGCTTTTTAATGAGACGTAGCAAACGTGGTAGAATTTTTAAGTTTAGGAGATTCGGACACTCGATTGTTTATGCAAATGTTTTTATTCTCCAAGACCTTAGTAATTTAACAAGTTAAGTGGTGCTAACGAAGCAAAACCTTCAACATCTCCGGGTATAAGTTGCTCTTTAAAAAAATAAAACTTCACTAATGACCCATGAAGTCTATGAGAAGACGTTTCTACCCTGAAAAAAGTATTTTGCGCAATTTTCAGTATTTACCATATGCATGTAATAAATTAGGACTACATTAACATTCCCGCTGTCGTAAATGGAGCTGCGGGAAGTATCATTTATAGTGTCGCCGAGGCATTGTTTTCCTGCAAGCGCAAGCCCCAGCCGGCGCGTCGGCTGGCGCTGAACGCTTGCCGAGAAGGAGAGAGAAACAGACAGAGATAGTCTGAAATTTCCCACCGCATCGTGATTGTTATCGAACGATAGACTGAATTCTAGAACAATGTCCGGAGTCTTAGTTGCGAGTGAGTTGTTATTTGTGTGTGTGCAGCTGTGTAGTGATCTGAAGTGTACCACAGTGAACTCTTTCATTTGTTTACGTGTGGTGGGAATAAGGACACCACCTTGAAGATGCGTTTGTGTCTTTTACGTCATTCGTCTCCTGTCAGGGTTGTACAAAGTGGTCTTACTGGAACAAAGAGCACTTTAAGTTTTTGCAAACAAGACTTTGAATTCTACGAACGCACAAAGTTACAATATTTTTTCTACAAATTATTAAATACGTTGCTTAAGTAGCATGGTATAATTAACTCTCGCCATTCTAAGTTTAGAAATAAATGCCCTTCTCAGAGATTTGACTAAATAATCAGCACTGTAAATCACCCATTAGTTTTTTTGATGCCGTCATAGAAATAACTTCTGCAAAGATGTATCAAGTACCATAAGGAAAGAAAATATGAACCACCACATTTATAATTACAAAGACCCTGCATTGTTGCTAATGTTAACAATGGTGCCGTAATAGAATCTACACAAACAGCTATGGGAAAATGTTACATGGGAACAGATATAACGTTAAAGCCTCTGCACCCTTTGGTAGAAGAAAGTATCGCTGCATTTTATCCTCTATTTTTGTCAAATAATTTCAAATTTCCGTTTCTAATTTCTCCATAAATGCACTTGGACAATATCTTAACTGTACAAATTTGTATTTACCTCTTAAACTAATGTTATGTTAGTAGACATGGAAAGTTAAATCGCTTAGAACAGGCAATTAACAATAACAAATATCATTTTACGTTCCGCAGCTGCAATCCCTTCAGTTGTAGGAATATGTACATTTCTTTTCGCAGCTCCAACTTCCTTGCAACATTCTATCTCTACTTAACAATCTTCCCTGACAGTAGAATGAATACAAATTCTGAATCCCTCACCTTACCTTATTCCGCTTCGCCCGCTGCTGTAGTAGTTTTTATTTTTGGAGGGTATCCATGTAAGAAAATTTGCACTTTCTTATTCTACAGGCTTTTGGAGTAATTCCAATGCACATTCGTTATAAATCCATCTTACACGAACTAAAAAAAACACAAAATGCTATAAATGGAGCAATTACATACCTTCTTTCTGGAAAAGAGGTATGATTTCACACTTAGACTGAAGAAACATGAAGATCGCAACAACACAAAGCTACACTACTGTACCCTAGAGAGCATTTATGAAAAACTAATCGGAGTCGACCACCAATAGGGGTCATCCGCGACTTCCTTAAATAAACATTTAATATTTGAATAGAATGCAATTTCTCCTCTAAGTAATGTATGTAATGCTCTACACTAAAAGAAAACGTCAAGAAGAAAACCGATACAAACGTGCAGTTCAAATGTCCTGCGTGTTTCCTGAGTAGCTGTGACTACAGCGGCACACAATAGAAGTCTCGTGGAACGTGAAGTACACGTAGGAAGTCATAGATGTCGCGCAAGTTGTAATTTCTATGTATATATTAATGTGTCTTATTTACCAATAATAATTTAAAAGAAAACTTCAGAAGATGTATTCTTTTTCTCGTATACTCTATCTTGTAAATGTTAATGACAGTAAATTACAGCAATATATGACACAAAAATATATTCATACCAACAAGAAACATTGTATTTTCGAATAAAAGTTTCCCAAGTTCTGTATAAGTTTCAAAAATTCAACCATTATTTTCTATATTTTTTCCCATTCATGCCAACTTGCTGTGGTATGCTGTAATTATACTGTAGGTACCTACTTCTCATAAAAGTGGCGTTAAAACTTTGACGTTGCTCAACTGGACACAAAAGAGTAGTATTTATGTTTTTGGCTGCAGGGATTAGTGGTATTACGGACATCCCAGTCTTCCCTTGATTAAATTTACAATTCAAAACATCTTGTTCCATGTGTATATAGTATGTGTATCCCAAATAACAGATATTTAAAGGAAACCTGGCCTTCATTTAAATAAACTTTAAAAACAGCTGACACATAAGACGCTTGAACTTTCAAGAAGGTGGATACAGAACTAAAGAAGAGGAAACAGAGGTAGACTTTGAGCTATAGACAAACGCTTCAATGCTGATCGCTACCTGTAACCTCGAAATGTTGTTTACCTTGTGTGGCCCATATATAAAAATTCATGATAACATCTAATGATAAATTCAAAAAAATCACAACGAATATCCACGAATTGGTTCACACCACGAAAATAAAAATGTAATTGTCAAACTGTTTATTATAACAAGATCTACATTTTCTCTTATCTGTTACACTTTATTAGTTATATAAATGTCAGAAAGAATAAAGAGGAATTCAGTTTTCTACCGGGAAACATACGAGGAAGTTGGAGAATTTAATATCCGATCGGCATGTTGGTCATAGTAGCTCAGTGGTTTAGAGGGATCGCAGGTAGAGCGGGAGACCCGTCGTTCAGATCCCGGCTATGGCATTGAATTTTTCAGTCTGGCTCTACTCATGTCAACCTTGGCTTACACACAGCTAATGTGGAAGATATGACTATTTCCATCAATTTACCTGAATAACATAGTGGTTTAACTATGAAGTCTGGGCCCCCCTCGGTAGCGTAGATGGCAGGCTGTCTGCCTCAAGTACAAGAAGTCCCGAGTCAGGGTGAGCTATCTGGATAAAGCTTTTTCGAGGTTTTCCCTTATCTTATATACGAATGTCGGTTAGCTCTAAGCTCCATGGACTCTGGACTCATTTGGGCTTCATTTCACTAATTTCATTCATCGTCCGATATGGCTTAAGGTTGGAGGACATATATATATAAATCCTGGGACATAAGTACTTACAGCATAGTAGGTCGCCACAAAAGGTGCGTGTCTCATAGCATATGAGAACCCCTAGTGGTTTACCGGGAAACATAAGAGTCAGTTGGAGAATTTAATATCCGATCGGAGTTTTGGCCATAGTATCTCAGTGGCTTAGAGCAATCACAAGGACAGCGGCGGATACGTGATTCAAATCTCGGGTATAGCAGTGAATCTTTCAGTCTAGCTCTACCCATTCAAGGCTGCGCTTTGTTGCATACAAAGAACAATATAGGTCGACAAGAAATGTGTTTTTTGAAAACAGAATGATGTATTTGATGTATTTCCATCCAAATCTGGTTCTTCAGCTCAAATTATTTGTGAATATCTATAGCTACCACCTCGTTACCCTAAAAATTAATTTAGTATTCCAAAATATATTATTCTTATTTAATAGATACATATAATCCTTCTTTGTGTAATAATTACTAACTGTAGTAACTATTCAGTTTATTTCTTATTAATAGATGGATCAATTAACACATATCTCTAAAACTACAATATTGGACAGCCCTTTGTACAGTAGTAAGGGCGTTAATGAGACCTTAAACTTATCTTATCGATCTTTCTCTCTCTTCTTACATATCTCAAGATACACATATATCTTGGAGATCCACCAATTTACTGAAATTAGGGTAAGTAGTAAGGCAAGTCCAAAATTTTATGCTTAATCTATTCACGTCATACAACAGCAAGCCATGTCTGACGATGACACGAGTGAAATAATTCTCAAGTTAGCCGAGATAATGTGAATCTTATGTCTTTGAGAAGAGATATTAAAATCTGTCTTGGCAAACTTAAAATATCCATTCTCTTGGCAAGTCACAAATTCTTCGCTCAGTCCACTTAGGGTGAGTTTGCTTTGATTTGAGAGACACAATCTATACCAATATGGATCTGCTCTTACACATTCAACACTTTCGAAAAAGTTTCTAATTAAGGGTCCGTGTCTTATTTCGAATTTTTTTAGCTCCAAGTGATAGCAAAATATATAGATATTTATACTGCAACCATGACATTTTGTATTTTAGTGGACTGCAATTTCTTCTCTACCTACTATGTATATACTACTTAACACTAGAAGTAACGCACCACGAATAAAAGTGGTAAAACCTGCAGTTCAGGTGGCCCGCATGTTTCTTGAATAGCTATGACTACAGCGCCACACAGTGGAAGACTCGTGCGACGCAAAGTACACGAAGAAGCAATAGATATCGCGCAAGTTGTGATTGCTATATGTATACCGACGTGTCTTAGCTATTAAGAATATTTTATAACATATTAGAATATCGACTTTCCTTCCCAAGCTTAAACCATATCCTGAATGTGAACAATGGAAAATTGTAGCTATATTATACACATAAACCAATATAGACCGAAAGAAAGTATGTAATATTGGAACAAAAGTCTCCTTAACCAGTATAAGTAGCAGAAATTTAACCATCGATTTGCATTTTTTATTTCTATATAACGACAATAATTAATTTTAATAACTGTAGCACGCTATAAATTTGGCGTCCATAGTTCAATAACCTTGCTCTTTCTCAATAAGGTGCTTAACTGGGTACAGAAGAGCTGTGTACGTTGTGACGTTGTTTGACATTAGACATTCTTACCATCACAAACATCCTGCTTCATACTTTATTGTGCACATTCGTACGTAGCAGTTTTAGTAAATTCCTGTTGATTATTATCATTTTAACTTTGAATGAATTCAGCACTGTGACGACAATATCTGTCTTCTATCGCATGTAAAATTTAACTCGAAAAGTTTTATCTCATGTTGAGATTGTGACAATGTCTCTGGAATTTCTCCATGCATTTTCTGTCTCGACAACAGATCACTAAATATATTATTCTTTCCTGAGATGTGCCGAATCTCAATATCATAGGAAGTAATTTCATGTATGTAACGAGATATTTTAGAGCTAGTTTACATTTTTTTTATAAATGATAGACCAATATGGTCAGTATATACAATGACTTTAGTATTGTACACATGTAACAGTATTTTTGTTTAGTAATGTTCGAAGGAATAATAAATATATAAAAATGTATGTAGTTGTGTGATTGGCCGAAGTAGTAGTGGTATGACGTGGTGTGATGACGTGTCAGTGAATCGGCCAATCACAAAATAAAGTGGGAATTACTATGGGGACAAGAAAATCAATAATCTAGAAAAAGTGAGAATCTTGTGTCTTGCTAGAGAAGGGAGAAAAGATGTTACGATGATTGTAATTGTAAAGGAAAATTAATAAGATTCAAAAAGTGTTATTCAATATTTATAATAGATAAGAGTGAATCATAGTTCATATTATATAATTAAATAATATATTACAAAATTGGACTCATCTAAATTTTATTTTCACCAAAAATCCGCATCCACACCTGAGAAAAGATCTCACGACTCTCAGTAGATTAAAACTCGACTTGGATCTTACAAAAAGTTGGCTTGCTTCTTATTAGTTGAAGATGAAGGAAAATAAAATCCCGTTACAAATGGCGCAGCAACGTGTGGGGCTCGAATAGGATAAAGAAGAGGAGATTAAAGCATCGTGCAGCTCCGTGGGAATTTAAAAGGAAAGAAGAGAGAAGAAAGAAGAAAACGAGAACTGGTTTAAGTGAGTGAAATTAAAAAAAAAAAAAACTAATAATAATAATAGTAGTAGTAGATTTATGTTGTTAAGAAATCAGAAAATAGTTAAAAAGATGGCGAGTAGAAAAGAAATAATAGTGGAAGGAGAAGTTACTGATAGTGTAGGAATGAATAGGGAGGATGCAAGATTAAGCATAGATAATGAGTCAATGTTGGAAAGAATAACAAGAATGTTAAGTAATTTAGATTCTAAAATAGAACAAAATGCAAAGAATTTAGATTTTAGAATGAGAGATGTTAAATCTGAAATGAGTAATTTAGATTCTAGAATGAGAGATGTAAAATCAGAAATAGGAGATGTTAAATCTGAAATGAGTAATTTAGATTCTAGAATGAAAGATGTAAAATCAGAAATAAGTAATTCAGATTCTAGAATGAAAGATGTAAAATCAGAAATGAGTAATTTAGATTCTAAAATAGAACAAAATGTAAACGATTTAACTAAGAAAATGAATGATTTAGATGTAGGAGTAAGACAGGAACTAGCACAAAATGTGAGTAACTTAGAAATTAATTTATTACAGAAGCTAAAACAGGAATTAAAATCTGAAATTTCACAGGAGATTAGAGAAGGGAGAAAAGAGTGTAGGGATAATATGGAAAGGCTCATGCAGATCATAGAGATTAATAAGGATGAGAATAGAAAGGAAGTCAATGAGTTGAGAGAGATAATTCAGGAAACTAGGTTAGGTCAGGACATTGTGAAACAAGAAATAAGAATGGAATTAAACAAAGAGTTAGAAACATTTAGGATACAACAGGCAGAAATAACACAAAAACAAAGAGAAGAATTAGGAGATAAAGTAGAAAAAAGAATCAATGTAATTTGTTCTGAAATGCAATTACAACATGATGAAAGTAAGATACACCAAGAGGAAATAAAGTTACAAATTGATGAGATAAGTAAAGTAAAAGAAGAAGTAATTTTGCAAATTAAAGAGGTAAAAGAACATTTTGAAAAAGAAAAGGATAACTTAGGAAAATTGACACAAGTTGTAATTGCATTACAGGCTAGAAAAGTAAATAACGGGAAAGAAATGTCTAGAATTACAAATATAAACGATTGTGACTTACCAGGTGAATTAAGCAATCATCAGAAGTCTAGTGATGTAGTAAGTGAATGTAGTGATTTTGTGAGTCCAGATAATGATATTAATTATCACAGAAACACACAGAACATGTCCTCACACACACAACTCCACAGTCTAGGTCAAAATGAATGTGTACATTATTCACTAAATGATATTAGTCCACCAAGTTTTGATGAGGAATCAGGTGATAATCCAAAAGTATTTCTTAGGGAATTGAAAGAATATTTCCGTATTAAGAGAATTCCCAATGAATTTCGGATGGTAATAGTAAAACGCTGTTTGAAGAAAAATGCTCTTGAGTGGTTAAGGTTAACTTTGGCTTCACATGAAACATACAGTACTTTCAGAAATCTGTTTATAAATAGATTTTGGGGACCTGAGAGACAAAGAAGAATAAAAGTTGAGTTAGCAACGGGTAGGTTTGAGTTTAAAAAAGGGATTTCTATGACTGAATATTTCTTAAAATTAGCAAACAAAAGTAAGTTGATCAATCCCGAAATTTCTGAGACAGAAATTGTCAACATGCTAATACGTCATTATCCACCACATATCAGAAATCATTTAATTGTGGCTAAGCCTATCGGTTTCTCTGATATGATTGAATTATTATCCGAATTTGAAGCACATAACCTCATTAATGATACTACATCCTGTGATGGTAACTATAATAACGTCCATATTGAGCGAGGAAGAAATCGACAGGAATCACAACCTACAAATAATAGGAATAATAGGACGAGTTTAAATTGGGGCGGCGCACCCGTGAGAAATCAAAGATTTGAAGGAAGAGGTTATGATCCTAGACGAACTTATGAATCTGTAATTCCCGGAACAGGAAGTGGAGTTCAAAATAATGTGCAAAGGAATTATCATAACAATCAGTCGACGAGAATTGGAAGAAATGATCAAATAAACCATGTAAGATTTTATCGAGGAAATAATCAGCGAATAAGTAATTTTAATAGGGGTAGAGGTACTAGTTTATTTAGTGCAAATCAAAGAGATTTTAGGGGTGTGAGATTTGAAAGAAGTAATCAAAATGAAATAATCGAAAATACACAAAGCACAGAGAATGATGCGAATATAAACGATAGCACCAACCTAACCAACAATGAAAGTATTAATTAAGGGCGAATAGGTGAATGGAATTTCAATTTCATTGCGTTGGTAATTCCACATTTGGCAAGAGATGTAATTTTGGGTAATGATTTATTATATGAATGGCAAAGTGTATTGAATTTCGAAATGCATGAAATGAAGGTTAAGACAGAAAATGATTTATTAGTAATAAAATTATGGGAAGAAGATGGAAGAAAAGAAGAGAACAGGGATAATATAAATAATGAAAGGTTTTTTGTGGAAGATATACTTTTGCAAGAAAATGGTAATATTGAATACGATGAAAATGAAAATTGTGGGAAGAATTTAATTATTGATGGATTGTAAAATAATGTAACTGACCTTGAAAAGCATTGTTGCCAATTATATACAATACAAGATAAGAACGGCGGAAGCCAAGTGGAGGAAGAAATAGAATTCCAGAGAATATTACAAGTAAAGTTAGAAAACACATACAATTTAGACCAAGCGAGAAAAGAACAGTTGAAATTGTGTATATTAAAGAATAGAAAAGCCTTTAGTTCAAAACCTGGACTGTGTAACAAATACACACACACACATTTAAAGTGAATGATACTGATCCCTATACACATAAAAGCCTTGACAGTAATTGAAACAATATTGAATATATACTATGTGTGTGTTAAATAATAATAAAAATAAAACATTGTTAAACATCAATATATTGTTGTATTTTAATTAATGTTAATTTATTGTTGTTAAATGTTCATTTATTATATTTCATCCAATGTATGTATATTATTATATTTTATGTATGTTGTATTGATGTTGTGTAATATTGGTGTAAACGAAATTGTTAATTGGGGCTGTTCTTCGAAATATATGGAAACAGATTGTTAATTCCTTTGTTTGGTTATTTTCCATATATTTCGAAGAGGGGCATTTGTAACAGTATTTTTGTTTAGTAATGTTCGAAGGAATAATAAATATATAAAAATGTATGTAGTTGTGTGATTGGCCGAAGTAGTAGTGGTATGACGTGGTGTGATGACGTGTCAGTGAATCGGCCAATCACAAAATAAAGTGGGCATTACTATGGGGACAAGAAAATCAATAATCTAGAAAAAGTGAGAATCTTGTGTCTTGCTAGAGAAGGGAGAAAAGATGTTACGATGATTGTAATTGTAAAGGAAAATTAATAAGATTCAAAAAGTGTTATTCAATATTTATAATAGATAAGAGTGAATCATAGTTAATATTATATAATTAAATAATATATTACAAAATTGGACTCATCTAAATTTTATTTTCACCAAAAATCCGCATCCACACCTGAGAAAAGATCTCACGACTCTCAGTAGATTAAAACTCGACTTGGATCTTACAAAAAGTTGGCTTGCTTCTTATTAGTTGAAGATGAACGAAAATATAATCCCGTTACAAAGATTGTGCTGCATTTAGTTATTCACATCCCTGATTACTAATTTGATTGCACTTTTTCATAAGCGCTAAAACGCGGTTTAGGTGTCATAAAAGAAGCCCAAATTAAAGATACTGGAAGAAAGCCTAGGCTTTATATAAATAACCCTTACAGACATAGACTCCAAATTAAGGTACTTTGAACATTAAGAGCGTCTCTAAACAGCTAAAGAATAAAAGAACAGAGGTACACCTTGAGCTGTAGTGAAATATCCCAAAGTTGGTCGCTATCTGATAATCCGGTAATCCAGTTTTCCTTGCTTGGCCTGTAGATATAAATGCCACGAGAACCTCTAATTTGATATTAGTAATGATAAATTCCGACAAATAAGGTACAATCACGAATTGGTTCACTCCACGAAATAAAATGTGTTTGACGTAAATTCTGTGTCTTAACGAGATGTACATTTTTATTATCTCTTACAGTATACCAGTTATACAAAAGTCATTCAGAATAAAGGAAACTTCAATGACTTGAACATTTTTCATAAAATATCTCACACATACAATATTATAATCAAAATTGCGGCACCAACATTTTATAAATTCAAACATTTCTAACAATTTCATATATATATATAAAGTTTGTCTGTAGTGGAACATTATCTTAGAAAATGCACGTCTCTTTGAACTTGTCCCTTGTGCCCTCTTTCATCAACAATCCTGCAATGCATCGTCGGGACATCCGCTAACACTTCTACCCTGAAAGAGACCACCAGATGAGAGATGATGTGAAAACATAGAGGAGATGTAATTAAGCTACACAACATTCGCCTAGCGATCCAGGTGAACTCTAGAGCTTAGTTACCCGACATTCGTCTTGAAGGATAAGGGAAACTCCCGGAAAACAGCTTATCCAGGTAACTCACCCAGACCAAGCTTCGAACTCGGGAACTCTTGAACGTGAGGCAGACATGCTACCATCTACGCTGCCGAGGCGGGTAACATCGTTTTTGGACAGATATGAGCCCATGTGATTTCGATCTTTTTGCGAAAATGAAATTATCACTTAGATGAGTTCGCTTTAGAGCCAGACAGACAATTACCAGAGGTAGAGCAGTCTGTTTGATATTAGGACAACAAGACGCTGTGGATAGCATCCGTCGTCTTCCTGATCTGTGGAGTCGAGTTTTTCATGTTGGTTCAAATTACTTATAAGCACTGCAATAATGTAACTATTTGTTTTTAATTCACTAGCACATTTTATTGCATGTTTTCGACATTTTGCAACATCAATGCATGCTTATTTTTAGCCTTTTTAGTGCATAAAATCCAATTTCTAATTTTAAATTACAACCTAATATTAATTTAAGAAATTTTTACAAGATAATATAAATGAAAGTATAACACATAATAAACGAATCCCAAATGAAAGGTATTTGACGAAAACCTAGTATTCATTTAAATAAAAGTTTACATACACCGGACGCTGTCTACTTTCAAGAGCGTCTGCAAACAGCTAAAGAAGAAAGATATGTACAACTTGAGCAGTGAAAATGTCCCGTGTGTTTCGTGAGTAGCAGTGACTACAGCGACACACAGTGGAATTCGCATGCAACGCGAGGTACAGGTAGGACCTGATAGATGACGCGCAGACTGTAATTGCCATGTATACATCAATATGTCGTAGCTATAGATGACGCGCAGACTGTAATTGCCATGTATACATCAATATGTGGTAGCTAAGAGTAATTTAAAAAAATGTGAGAACACTGATGTTCAGTTTCGGTTCAAACTATGTACCAAATATGAATGACATTAAATATTCGTCATATTACATATAAAAGTAAAGAAAGTCCGACAAGAAGTATTGTAGTTTCGAACAAAAGCCTCCTAAAACTTTAATAACCTCACCAATTCCACTACGTTTTACTTTATTTGTTCACATGCTTAAGTTGTCTCTGAATAAGTGTAAGATATTGGTATCATCAATCGGTGACATCTCCTATTACCAATTTTTTAGGTGATACGTCACTTTTCTTCCCCATAACCTCATATTTCCTTAAACATTAAATCTCACAGGTTCTCTAGTCTTTCACTGCACGCATAGAACTTTAAAAGCATTGCTATAATACAGAAGAAGTCTATTGACAAAACAAAGCCAAGAACTCTAAAGATAAACCTTCGAAATAACCAATAAATTTGCATGGGCACATAATAAGTACCATAAATACACACAATAAATATACTCTTAAAACAGCTGACAGTCAACTTAGCAGTTGTACTGGAATATGCTTACAAAATGTCCCACAAATCATAATTAAATATCCCTGATTGATTCTTATGTATTATTCAGTCATTGTTACATTTAATGTTGTCATTAATTCAGAGTTAGACTGAAATAAGTTCACATTTATGACTGAAATTCAGCTTAGTGTAACAATTTGGTAAGGTAAGGGTTTTTTTTGTTGTAATTTACGTCCTCCGTTGAGTCATATTGGACGGAGTAGAGTGAACTCATGCTCAAATAAATCCAGGGTCAATGGAAATTAGAGTTACCCGACATTTATCTTGAAGGATCAGACAAAAACCTTATCCAGGTAACTCACCTTGACCGATATTCGAACACGGGACCTCACTAAGATAGTAAACATTATAGCTTAGGTGGAAAAAAGCAATAGGCATATTTTAATCGACTCAAGGTGTCAAACGATTCCTTACAATCTGATTGGTTAAGGGTTACAATCCCTTTAAGAATTATACTCTAATAAAACTGCTTAGTAATTGACAGAATACCTAACCAATGAAGACACTCGCTAATTAAGGTGATCTGTAAAGGAAAAGCGGACCTAACGAACACAAAGAAGTACAGAGACATAGCACTAGAGAATACTCAGTACAAGATCCTCTCAAAATTAATAATAAGCGATCACAAGACTGTGTATTCACAGCTTCCACCATTTGATATGCAGAAAGGAATCTTATCACGACACAACTCAAGGTGTATATGTGAATTGTGCTGTCAAACCTCTAAAATATTAACACATAGAACTATATACAAAAAGGCTAAGAACAATTGCAGTTTATGAAATCGAAGATAATCATATAACAATGCATATCAAAGTGCCTTTCAAGTTTATATATTTCGAAAGTCACAGTAAAGGAAGTTGACACAAAGTTGACTGAAGAAACTCTCGAAGTTTATTGCAAGAATGATGGATATTTAAAATACATAGGATCTCAATAAAAGTAGTGTAAAGTGACGTTAAATTTATAACAAGTCAAACTATCTTAGTTACAGGACAAATACTTGCAGATACGATGTGACGTATAACACGTCAGGTCATTCATTAAAACTTGTCGTAACAAACAAGTCTGTATTAACTGTAGTCATGAGACATTGATAAAATAAACTGTGTAAATTGTGGTCTAGAGCTGCCAGCAGGGAACGTACAATATATGTTTTTGAATCTAAATGTTGAGAAATAGAGATTTGCAGCCCATGTATGTTTAAGGACGAGGAACTCTTTCGTACTGTGACTTTCTGTGCTGGGAGAATTAAAAGTCTAATTTGCCGAAATTCTAAATGTTCTTTATTTCCGTAGAAATACACTGTTCAATTGTCACGTTACAACATTACATCACATATACAACACAATTTTCCAAGGTCGATGACAATACCAAATAGCGCTCTGATTACATCAGCTCTCGTCACAACACTCTACAGCTGTATACTGCTTACCCTCCCTCTTGGCGAGTCGTCGCCTTCTTAAATACCTCATTGATAAATTTATTTTATTGCATATTTTTAACATTTTACAACATAACTGCATGTTAATTTTAGACCTTTGATTGTACAAAATCGAATTTCAAATTATAAGTTACAACCTTAAACTAACTTTTATGTCGGGTAACTTTAGCTCCATGGACCCTGGACTTATTTGAACATCATTTCACCAATTTCATTCACCGTCCGATATGACGAATTGGTTCACTCCACCAAATAAAAGTACTGCAAGAAAACCTAGTCTTTATTTAAATAAACTTTAGAGACACCGATTCCAAATAAAGGAACTTTAAACATTAAGAGCGTCTATAAACAACTAAAGAAGAGGAAAGAGAGATAGACATTGAGTTGAAGTAAAATCCACCAAAGTTGTTCGCTATCTGATAATCTGATAATCCAGTTTTCCTCGCATGGCCTGTAGATAAAACATGACAAACTCTAATTTGATATAAGTAATGATAAACTCAGACAAATAAGGAACAATCCCGAATTGGTTCACTCAACGAAATAAAATGTGAGACTTCCCCTGACAGGCAAGGAAAGGGAACTAGCTCCCCTACTGCGGGACGACAATGAGCCTAGCAGCCGAGCTCTAATGGACCCAGGTAGGCGGTCTGCCCCAAAGGTCCCTGGCAGGCAGTCCCAAAATGGTGCCAGTAGAGCGGAGACGCGCAATAAACCTACCGGAGGACGAAGTAGCTTTTCCTCGGACCATATTGTCACAAACGTGTCGTTGAGGTGAGGCGGCGATAGGCGCCTTTCTTCTAGCGCCGTCTTGATTGTTTGAAAACATTCCGGATAGTGAGAAATCTATAAAAAGCGAACCGCCGCCCGCCACTGGGAACAGTCGCTAATTGAACGCGTGTCCGTGAACAGATGTAAAAGTGAACTCTTTTGTGGTCGATGACCTTGTAAGTTGCTTTGTGTATGAGGCCTAATTCTGCTGATGTACGAAATAATTTTTACCAAAATAAACAGCAAATTTTAGTGTTTGTAACTTGGACTTTTAATTTCACGAACCCAGAAAGTCACAATTGGTGTCAGGATTGGGAACAAATAGTCAAGACGGCGCTAGAAGAAAGAAGAACTCTCAGAAACCCATCTCCTTCCACACATCGTTTCGGCGAACTTTTATCGCCGCGCTGTACTGCCCGTCTCTTTGAACTCGTCCCTTGTGCCGCCTCACCTCAACAATCCTGCCATGCATCCTCGGGACATCCGCTAACACTTCTACCCTGAAAGAGACCACCAGATGAGAGATGAAGTGAAAAAATAGAGGAGATGAAATGGAGGGACAGGAAATTCGGGGAATGTAATTAAACTACACAACAATTGCCTAGCCATCCAGGAAAACTCTAAAGCTTAGAGTTACCCAACATTCGTCTTGAAGGATAAGGGAAATCCTCGGAAAACAGCTTATCCAGGTAACTCATTCTGACCGAGATTCGAACTCGGGACCTCTTGAACGTGAGGCAGACATCTACGCTGCCGAGGCGGGCAACATCGTTGTTGGACAGATATGAGCCCATGTGATTTTGATCTTTTTGCGAAAATGAAATTATCACTTAGATGAGTTCGCTTTAGAGCCAGACAGACAATTATACCAGAAGTAGAGCAGTCTGTTTGATATTAGGACAACAAGACGCTCTGGATAGCATCCGTCGTCTTCCTGATCTGTGGAGTCGAGTTTTTCATGTCGGTTCAAATTAATTATAAGGACTGCAATAATGTAACTATTTGTTCTTAATTCAATAGCACACTTTAGTGCATGTTTTTGACATTTTGAAACATCAATTATTTAGACGTTTTAGTGCATAAAATCCAATTTCTAACTTTAAATTACAACCTTATATTAATTTTTAGAAATTTTTAAAAGACAATAAAAATGAAAGTATGACGCACAATAAACGAATCCCAAATGAAAGGTATTTGACGACAACCTAGTTGTAATTTAAATTAAAATTTGCATACAGTGGACGCTGTCTACTTTTAAGAGCCACTACAAACAAATGAAGAAGAAGGAGATGTAAAACTTGAGCATTCCAAATGGCCCGCCTGTTTCCTGAGTAGCAGTGACTGCAGCGACAGAGAGTGGAATTCGCATGCAACGCGAGGTACACTTAAGAGCTAATAGATGACGCGCATGTTGTAATTGCCATGTATATATCATGTCGTAGCTATTAAGAGTAATTTAAAAAAACTTGAGAACCGTGATGTTCTCTTTTGGTTCAAACCATGCACTAAATGTGAGTGTCAGTAAATATTTGTTATATTACATATAAAAATAAAGAAAGACCGACATAGAATATTGTATTTTCGAACAAATGTCTCCTAAAACTTATATAACATCACCAATTCCACTAATTTTTACATTATTTGTTCAAATGCCCCAGTTGCTCGTGAATTAGATTTTGTATTAGATATTGGTAACATCAATTGGTAACATCTCGTAGTACCAATGTTTTGGTGAAAAGTCACTTTTCTTCCACATACCCTCATATTTCCTTTAACATTAAATGTCACAAGTTATCTATTCTTTCACTGCACGCATAGAACCTTAAAAGCATTGGTATAATACAGAAGAAGCCTATTGGCAAAATAAAGACAAGAGTTCTAAATATAAAGCTTTGAAATATTCAATATGTTTGCATGGGTACATAATAAATACGATAAATACACAAAATAAATATACTCTTACGGCAGAAACAGTCAACTTAGCAGTTGTACCAGCATATGCTTACAAAACAACCCACAAATCATCATAAAATATCCCTGAATGATTCTTACGTATCATTCAATCATTGTTACATCCAATGTTGTAATTAATTCAGAGTTAGACTGAAATACGTTCATTTTTATGACTGAAATTCAGCTTAGTGTAATGATTTAGCCACCTCTGTAAGGTTTTTGTGTAATTTACGTCCTCCAACTTTGAGTCATATTGTACAGTGAATGAATTGGGTCCATTGAGCTTAGTGTTACTCGACATTTATCTGGAAGGATAAGGGGAAAACTTTATCCAGGTAACTCACCCTGACAGAGATTCTAACACGGGACCTCTGTAAGATAGTAAACATTATCGCTTAGGTGGAAAAAAGCAATAGGTATATTTTAATCGACTCAAGGTGTCAAACGATTTCTTACAATCTAATTGGTTAAAGGTTACATTCCCTTTAAGAATTATATTCTAGTAAAACTGCTTAGTAATTGAAAGAACACCTAATAAATAAGGACACTCGCTAATTAAGGTGATCAGTAAAGGAAAAGCGGACCTAACGAACACAAAGAAGGACAGAGACATAGCACTAGATAATACTCTGTACAGGATCCTCTCAAAATTAATAATAAGCGATCACAAGACTGTGTATTCACAGCTTCCACCACTTGATATGCAGAAAGGAATCTTATCACGACCCAAGCCAAGGTGTATATGTGAATTGTGCTGTCAAACATCTAAAAGATTAACACATAGAACTATATACAAAAAGGCTGAGAATAATTGCAGTTTATGAAACCGAAAATAATCATATAACAATCAATATTAATGTGTTTTTTAAGTTTATATATTCCAAAAGCCACAGTAAAGGAAGTTGACACAAAGTTGACTGAAGATAATACTACCAGGTACGATGTGACGTATGACACGTCAGGTCATTCACTAAAACTTGTCGTAACAAACAAGTCTGTATTAACTGTAGTCATGAGACATTGATAAAATAAACTGTGTAAATTGTGGTCTAGAGCTGCCAGCAGGGAACGTACAATATATGTTTTTGAATCTAAATGTTGAGAAATTGAGAGTTGCAGCCAATGTATGTTCAAGGACGGGGGACTTTTAATTTCACGAACCCACAAAGTCACAGTATTGTTACCCAAACGGCAAGCCTACGATAAACAAAGGCCGGCGGAGGGAGGAGAGACCCAGGAGTGACTGGGCCTTCGTTAACCCCTCCTCCTGCCGCTCAAAGGAGCAAAGAGCTTCCATAATGTTTACCCCCTTGATTAGAGGTAAACTCGGGAAACTTTGGGCCGCCGATCAATAACGGAGGCGACAGTTGAGTTGAGTTGAATGAGTCATGGCGAGCGGCGCGTAAAGAGCGCCCAGTGTATGTAGGAAAGACGAACTGGCTTATCTCTAATTGTGTACATTACGAAATTTTAATTGTGATATATGAATAAGGTGGAAATAAAGAACTTTTTTGAGTGCTGTAATTGACCTTTTTTTATTTCACGAATCCACAAAGTCACAGTATATTAGAACACCTAGTGGTCTACCGGGAAATATATGAGTCAGCTGGAGAATTTAATATCAGGCCGGTAGCTGATATTAAATTCTAAACCACTGGTAGCTCAGTGGTTTAGAGCAACCGCACGGAGAGTGGCAGATCCGTGGTTCAAATCTCGGCTATAGCACTGAATTTTTTTCCGTGTGGCCCTACTCATTCAAAGCTGCAGCTTTGTTGTATCCAAAAACAATATAGATTGAAAAAAAATATTGTGCTTTTGAAAACAGAAGTCCGCGAAGCACTTTATAAGATCCAAGAATTCGTCGTTTGATGTGTGTCCATCCAAAGCTGGATCTTCAGTTCAAATTATTTGAAATAACTATAGCTACCATCTCGTTACCCCAAAAATTAATTTTGTATTCTAAATTATATGATTCTTATTTAATAGATACATATAAGCCTTCTTTGTGCAACAATTACTAACAGTAGTAACTATTAGGTTTATTTCTTATTCATATAAGGATCAATTAACACATCTCTCTAATACTACAATATCCCAGTGGTGTCGTTTGTTGACGAGCGGTAGGCCAGCAGGAACAATGGTACCTTGACTTTCCATTCTCTCTGACGGCTGGCCACCACTTTCCTGAAATGTTTTTCTAGGGCCTCTTTGTACCTATCCACCAAGCCTTCCGAATGCGGGTGTAGGGGTATTTTGTGGGTCTTGTTCACTCCAAGACTTTCCAGTGCCTGCTTCATTAGGTTATTGTTCATTAGCCACAGCACCAACACAGATTTCGTGGTGTCATTTCTGCATTTTTGGGCTCATTTCACCCATTTCATCATTGCCCGATATGATTTAACATTGGACGATATAAATAAAAATATTGTATAAATATATTATATTACAATCTAATTGGTTAAAAGCTGCATTCCCTTCTGCAGTTGTATTACAGCATGTGTAGTAAAGGAAGGCGACGAAAGAAGAAATAAAAGATTACTGTGAGAATTATGGATAATTAATATTTTTATTAACATTTATGTTTAAGTCCATAATTTACTGAATATTGGTAACTGATCACTTCGTAGGTTTTCTTTACTCTAATAAGTCTTTACTCTAATACATTCTGGAGATTAATGTAATGTAATTAAAACTAGATTTTCTTCTTGAATAAGTGAACCCTGTCTATGATTTTGTAACTCTGAAATGAAAACCTTATAGATTAAAAAACATATGTTATACATTCTCTGCTGTCAGCACTAGATCACAATTTACACAGTTTATTTTATCAATGATTCATGACTACAGTTAATACAGACTTGTTTGTTACGACATTGTTTCAATGGGTGATCCGAAGTATTATACGTCACATCGTATCTGTAAGTAGTTGTCCTGTAACTAAGTTTGACTTGGTATACGCTAAACAATTATATTTTACACTACTTTTATTGAGTGATATGTACCTAAATCATTGACGGGATTTACTTATTCAAGAAACAAATCCAGTTTTTATTACGTTAAATTAATCTCCACGATTTACTAGAGTAAAGACAACCTAGGAAGTGATCAGTTACCAATCTTCTTCAAGTTTATGGATTTAAATATAAATGCTAATAGAAGTGTGTCTTGTATCATTGTTGAAGATACTGAACATGTATATCACTTTGGTATTTACCTCACCTTAGAGTTTTGAGTTTGCAGAATTTACCTTTTTTTAGATTCAGGTGATTACAGACTTTATATCAGCAGCACAATATTTGCATTTAATTTTTGCGTATGGTTCAATTTTTACTCTACCTACTATGTATGTAATGCTTTGCACTAAAAAGCTAATACCACGAACAAAACCGGTAGAAACCTGTAGTGCAAATGTTCCGCTTGTTTCCTGAGTAACTGTGACTACAGCGACAACAGCGGATGTCTCATGCAGCACCAAGTACACGGAGGATGCGGTAGATGACGCGCAATTTGTAATTGCTTGTATATATTCTTATGGCTTAACTGTTAAGAATGTTACAGAAAATATTAGGACAGTGATGCTTCTGTGCTTCTGGTACAACTCAGAAAGCACGTGGTGTGCCTACCTTTGCGGAGGTGGTGCGCAAGCCTGCGGATCTGCCGACGGTATCACGGGAAAAACACACACGTCCACCTAAGGCTACAGAAACAGCACCTAATACCACCCCCTCTGATAGAGCGCAGGGAAGACGCCCTGCCAGTGAGCGAGAGTCTGCTTCCGAGGCGCCGAGCGGGCGAGGTACTCCCAAACCCGATCGCCAGCTGAGGGACGGACGGGCTAACGGTAGGCCGGCGCCCAGGCACTCTTCAGCATCCCCCACTCCCACCAAAGCTTCCACTTCAATAGAAGTTTCTCCCCCCACCACACAGGCCTCGGAGATGCTGGGATGGTTGCAGCAGTTGCTGCAGAACCACGGCCGGCGTCTCTGTGAACTGGTGGTGAGGTTCTTTGACACCACAGAGTCTGCAGCCCGAATGGTCATTGCCATGGAGGCGCTTGCCTTGTTGTCCGCAGTAAGCCGCGCAAGCCAGGATGGCGGGTCGAACTAGGTCTCTGTCCTCGTTCAGATTCGCATTCTGGAATGCGTGTGGCATCAATGGTCAACAAGATGAACTCCTGCATTTCGCGAGGTCATTTGCTTTGGAACTCATCTTGGTATCGGAAACACATCTCCGTCCTGAAATGTCCTTCCGGATTTCCGGCTACCACTGCCTCAGGGTCGACCGTGTGGGCCGTCGCGGCGGCGGCACGGCGATCTTTGTGAGGAGGGGGGTTGTCTTTAAACCTGTCCAGCTTCCCGCTCTTCAAACCCTTGAAGCCACTGCCGTCTGCGTGAACCTGGGCGGTTCCGAAGTCCTGATAGTGTCTGCTTATCACCCTCCTAGCCAACAGTTCATTGCTAATGATTATCTCTCCATCCTCGCCCTACATCCCAACGTCATTATGGCTGGGGATTTGAATGCTAAACACCCGCGTTGGCACTCGGGTCCCCGGACAGACGCAAGAGGCAGAGAAATCGTCTGCATCATAGACGGAGACCCTCAACTGAGAGTAGAGGGTCCCTGGCAACCCACTCATTTCCCGCGAAGACAAGGCCGTCCTTCGGTCATTGACTTCGCAATCATCAAACATTTTCCATTTCACTTATCACTCAATTCACAAAGCGCCTTACATTCCGACCACAACCCAGTTGTGGCTGAGGTAAACTTACGGGTTGTCAGTCATGAATTCACGGTTCAAAACCGTGAAGTCGATTGGGATTGCGTACGGGTCTGCTTAAATGACTCCATACCTCCTAACCCTCACATCACAGATATACCGACCTTGGAGACGGCGATCTCCTCCTTCACCTCCATCGTAGGACGAACAGTTCGCATCCTCACCGTTCACACTCCAGCACCTCTACACCCTCACGTCATCCCGCTAGACATCCATCTTCTCATTCGTCGCTCTTGGGCGGCTCGCAGACTATATCAGCGACACCGCACTCGTCATAATCAGGTTCTGCTCGCGCGCTTGCGCCGAGAGGTTCGACTTCGACTACGCGAGCACCGTGTGCGCGCGTGGCAGGAGTTGATGTCTCGAGTGAATTTTGACAATGGCGAGGCGTGGAGGCTTGCAAAAGGACTCCGGAACCGTGGAGGAGCACCAAACACCCCTATCCAAGGCACCCAAGACCTGGTGTACGAACCCCAAGCTAAAGCAAATGTGTTTGCCGACTACCTAGAGAGGACCATGAGGCCACGAGATGACCCCAGGACCTAGACTTCACTGGCCGCGTCAAGCGGGAGGTTCGTCAGTACCTTCGACGCCCTCTTGCTGAGGCGGACCGACTACCTGTCATTAGACCCAGTGAGCTCCAGGGCGCACTCCGGCGTCTAAATCCCAAAAAAGCGTCGGGACCTGATGGGTTGACACCTATCATGCTCCGCCATCTTCCATTCAAAGCCGTTCTTTTTCTTACTCGGGTTTTTAATATGTGTCTCGCCCTGGGCCACTCCCTCCTGGGCAGTGGAGGGAGGCTCGGGTGATTTGCATTTTGAAGCCCGGTAAAAATCCGGCTCTCCCCGCTAGTTACCGCTCCATTAGCCTCCTGTCAGTCCTCTCGAAAGTCTTCGAGAGGCTTGTTTTAGTCCGCTTGTCGCCCCTTCTGGGGGACATTCAAGCTGTTCCTCCCCATCAGTTTGGTTTTCGTCCTGGGCACTCGACATCACAGTAGTTGCTCCGTCTGGTGGAGGCCGCTGCCCTGGGTTTCCAGGAAAGGGCATTCACTGTGGCGGTATCTCTGGATGTCGAGAAGGCCTTCTCTACCACCTGGCATGCAGGCCTCCTACACAAACTAATCACCCTGGGGCTTCCTGCACACATGATACACATCTTACACTCATTCCTAAAACACAGACATTTCACAGTTGTTGTGGCGGGAAAGCTTTCTACCAGACGACCCATCAGAGGAGGCGTCCCAGAAGGCTCTGTCTTATCCCCTACACTATTTAGCGTGTACGTGGCGGATCTCCCCACGGAGCAACACGTCAACATTGCCCAATATGCGGACGACGTGTTATTATACAACACAAACAGAAACGCACGCAGAGCCTTCAACCCAATACAGCGACACCTAAGCCTCATTCATGATTGGTGTAGGCTTTGGCGATTGTCTATCAACCCAGAGAAAAGCAAAGCCATACTCTTCACTAAGCGTCACTTTCCCGCCAACCTCCCCGCCTTTAATTATTCTGGCAGAAGGATAGAGTGGACAAATTCTCTCAAATACTTAGGTGTAAAGCTGGACAAGGGCCTAACTTTTCGGGGTCACATCCAGGAGGTGACTCATCGGGCATGCGGAGCTTCGGCTTCGTTATACCCCATGATGCGCTCAGGAATGCCGACACCCCTTAAGTTGCGCCTTTTTCAGGCTTTAATTCTTGCCATCATGCTTTATGCTTGTGAGATCTGGGGCATGGCCGCAGGATCATACCTGCGTCAAATTCAACGTGTACAAAATAGATGTCTCAGGGCTATCTATTCTGTTTGCTGGAGGTTTCCCGTGAGATACCTTCATGAAGCCTCATCTCTCCACTATGTGGAAGATGTCATTAGGCGCCGGGCCACAAAATTCTACGCGAGTTTGCCTCAACATCAGAGCGCCCTGGTTAGGTCTCTAGGGAACTACAGAGCAACCGAAAGACGCTACAAGCTATACCGGCTTCCCCGCATGGCGTGCGGGCACACCCGGTAACAATAGAGTACTTATTTCAGCCTAAAATCACTACTGTTTGAATTGAATTTAATAGACATTCTAAATTAAACTCTTCCTGAAAATTATCACACCAGCGGTGCTAACATAGCGTTGCACCCGAGTTTGCTACCAAGAGGAGCTACGGCTACCTCCCTTCTTTTCTTCTACATTATCTTAAACCACCAACCTGCAAAACCCCACATTTCCTGTCATTAAGTGGTTAAGTCCGTGTAGGACAGGTACACGAATGACACACATCGTGCTGACCCTCAGTCAGCCGCCAGCTACTTGAATGAATGAATAATTTCCATATTTCTTTCCTATTCATACACACTTGCTCTGGCATTGTGTAAATGTGCCGTAGATACGTCGTTCTGATGAAAGAGACATTAAAACTTTTGACGTTTTGAGACAAAAGTGCTGTATTGACGTTTTTGGCTGTTGGCGTTCGTAGCATTTCAACAACCTAGTTTTCCTTTATTAAATTTACAATTTAAATCATCTTGTTGCATGTGTATGTTGTACTGAACAATCACATGAATTTTCGGAAATTCCTATAGCTTGACACCTATGTAACATTTAATTGAATCACTGCTGTAGTTGCAATATATGTGTTTTAAGACTGTGTTGTGCTTCAGTATTGTCAGCCCTGTTTAGAAATTGCATTGCAGTTTTTGACGTGTTGCTGAAAATGTCATAGTATTCTCAAATGTTTATGTCATAAAAGAATCCCAAATAACAGATACTTAAATAAAACCTAGTATTCATTTAAATAAACGTTAAAGACAGCGTCTATAAAGAATTAAAGAAGTAGAAATGGCGGTAGTCCTTGAGCTATAGTCAATTCCTTCAATGCTGCTCGCTATCTGTAACCTGGAAATTTTGTTTACTTTGTGCGGCCTATACATAAAATACAATGACCACCTCAAAATTAATATAGGTAATGATAAATTCAAACAAATAACAAGGAATATCCACGAATTACTTCACAAATAAAAAATTAAGATATATTTGACACACTGTTTATTATAACAAGATCTACATTTTCTATTATCTCTTACACTTTATTAGTTATATAAATGTCAGAAAGAGTAAAGGGCAATTCAGTGATCTACCAGGAAACATATGAGTCAGCTGCAGAAGTGAATATGCGATCAAGATTTTGGCCATAGTACCTCAGTGGTTTAGAGGGACATCAGGTAGAGCGGGAAACCCGTGGTTCAAATCCCGGCTATGGCATTGAAATTATCAGTCTCGCTCTACTCATTTCATCCTTGGACTACACACGGCTAGTGTAGAAGATATGACTATTTCCAACAATTTACCTGAATAACTTAGTGGTTTAACTATGAAGCCTGGGCCCGCCTCGGTAGCGTAGATGGTAGTGTGTCTGCCTCAAGTACAAGAAGTCCCGAGTCAGGTTGAGCTACCTGGATAAAAATTTTATCGACGTTTACCCTTATGTTAAAGACGAATGTCGGGTAGCTCTATGCTCCATGGGCTCTGGACTCATTTGGGCATCATTTCAATAATTTCGTTCATCGTCCGATATGACTTAAGATTGGAGGACATATATATATATATATATATATATATATATATATATATATATATATATAGCCTGGGACATAAGTACTTACAGCATAGTAAGTCGCCACAAAAGATGCGTGTCTCATAGCATATGAGAACCCCTAGCGGTCTAGCGGGAAACATATGAGTCAGTTGGTGAATTTAACGTAATGCCGTCATGTTGGCAGCAGTAGCTCAGTGATTTAGAGCGACCGCACGGAGAGAGGCAGATCCGTGGTTCAAATCCCGGCGATAGCACTCAATTTTTTCAGTCTGGCTCTAGTCATTCAAAGCTGGAGCTTTGTTGTATACATAAAACATTATAGATCACAAGAAATATTGTGCTTTTTTAAAACAGAAGTCCGCGAAATCCCTTATAAGATCCAAGAATTCAACGTTTGATGTATGTCCATCAAAATCTCATTCTTCAGCTCAAATTATTTGTGAATAACTATAGCTGCCACCTCGTTACCCTAGTTACCCTGAGAATTATTTTATTATTCTAGTTTATAATATTCGTATTTTAATAGATACATGTAAGCCTTCTTTGTGTAATAATTACAAACTTAATAACTATTAGGTTTCTTTCTTATTAACAGAAAAATCAATTAACACATATCTCTAAAACTTCAATATGCATCATCCCTTTGTACAGTAGTAAGGGACTTAATGAGACTATAAAATTATCTTGTAGTTCTTTCTATCTTCTTACATCTTTCTAGATACACACATATCTTGAAGCTCCACGAATTTACTCTAATTAGGGTAAGTAGTAAGATAAGTCCAAACTTCTATGTTTTATTTATTTCCGTCCTGCAACAGGAAGTCATATATGACGATGACACGAGTGAAATAATTCTCAAATAAACCGAGGTAATGTGAATTTAATGCCTTTGAGAAGAGATATTAAAATGGGTCACGGCAAACTTTAAATATCCATTCTCTTGGCAATTCACAAATTCTTCGTTCCGTCCACTTAGTTTGAGATTGGTTTGATTTGAGAGCCACAGTATGTACCTATATGGATCTGCTCTTACACATTCAACATTTTCGAAAAAGTTTCTAATTAAGGGATATTGTCTTATTGCAATTTTTTTAGCCGCAGGTGATACCAAAATTTATACATATTTGTAGTGCAACCTTGACATTTAATTTTTCAGTGGAGTGCAATTTATTCTCTACCTACCATGTATATAAAACTTAACATTAAAAGGAAGGCACCGAGAAGAAAACCGGTACAAACCAGCAGTTCAAATGTCCCGCCTAATTTCTGAATACCTGTGACTGCAGCGACACACAGTGGAAGACTCGCGCAACGCAAAGTACAGGAAGGAAGTAACAGATGTCAGGCAAGTTGTAACTGCTATGTGTATACCGATATGTCTTAGCTATTAAGAATATTTTACAACACTTTAGATCTTCGACTTCCCTTTCCAAGTTTAAATGATACGCTAAATGTGAGCAATGGTAAATTGTAGCTATGCTGTACACTTAAACCAATAGAGACCGAAAGGAAATATTAATTTTGGAACAAAGGTCTCCTAAACCTGTATAAGTAGCAGAAATTCAATCCTTGATTGTTCATTGTAAATCGCATTCTAGTCCTCCATTTTGAATAACTGTGGCAAGCCATTACTGTGACTTCCATAGTTTAATAACCTTGTGCTTTCCAAGTGAGATGCTCAACTGGATGCAGAAGAGCTATGTGTTTGACAGTAAACATTTGTACCATGACAAACATCCTGCTTCATCCTTTATTGTCCACAAGCCTACGTAGTAGTTTTAGAAAGTTCCTGTTGATTATCTTCTTTTTAACGTCGAATTAACTATGAATTAATTTAACTTAATTAATTATAAAGTAATTAATTTAACTCTGAATTATATCAGCACTGTGGCGGCAATATCTGTATTTTAAGATTGTACTGTGCTTAGGTATTTACATACCTGTTTACTAATTTGATTGCACTTATTCGTAAGTGCAAAAACGCGGGGCCATAAAAGAATCCCAAATTAAGGCTACTTCAACAAAACCTAGTCTTTATTTAAATAAACTTTAGATATATAGAATACAACTTAAGGTACTTTGAACATTAAGAGCTTCTATAAACAACTAAAGATGAAGGAAGAGAGGTAGACCTTGAGCTGTAGTGAAATGCTTCAAAGTTTAAAGTTTGCCTGGAGTGAAATAATTTCTTAAAAAATGCTGAAATTTTGCATTTCCTTGTATTCTATTCCCTATATCACTAGCAAAAGTTAAAGACATATGAACGCTGGCCTATGCTCAAGCGCAGCGGTGTTGCGAAGCATGGTTGGTGTACCGACAGAAGTTCTGTACATAGCACGTTTTACACGCCAGCAATGGTCCTACCTATTCTTCCCGTAATTAGCAACACATTAAATATTCCTAAAACGTTAAGAACTTACCTTGACACGCGTCAAAGCGGTGGAACAGCAAGCACGGTTTGCAAACCAGTAATTCGCGTTCTGAATTCATGGATCTTTCCCGGAGATTGAAATACAGATACGCTCCCTTTTTCTAAGGATGAAGTTGCTTCACTACAAATTCCTGACACTGTGTGTGCACTACCCCTTAGGATTAGGATTTCATTACCGAGGGGATTCGGTACATCGGCCACCATGCTGGGCCCATTGTTCCTATGCCCACAAGTGGGGGCACACCTGGGAGGAAGGATGAGGCGAATGAGACAGAGGATGGCCGCCCAAGAAGCCATGACAGCACAGAGATAGAGACTTCCTCTGACAGGTCAGGAAATTGAACTAGCTCCCCTACTGCGGGACGGCAACGAGCCTAGCTGCCGAGCTCTAATAGTCCCAGGTAGACGGTCTGAGCCCCAAAGGTCCCTGGCAGGCTGTCCCAAAATGGTCCCCGCAGAGGAGCGGAGACGGGCAACAGATCTACCGGAGGAGGAAGTAGCTTTTCCTCAGACCATATTGTCATGAACGCATTGTTGAGGTGAGGCGGCGTGAGGTGCCTTTCTTCTAGCGCCGTCTTGATTGTTTGAAAACATTCCGGATAGTGAGAAATCTATAAAAGGGAACCGCCACCCGCCACTGGGAATAGTCGCTAATTGAACGCGTGTCCGTGAACAGATGTAAAAGTGACCTCCTTTGTGTTCGATGACCTTGTAAGTTGTATTGTGTATGCGACGTAATTCTGCTGATGTACCAAGTGAATTTCTACGAAAATAAACAGCAAATTTTAGTGTTTGTAACTTGGCCTTTTAATTTCACGAACCCAGAATGTCACAATTGGTGTCAGAAGTGGGACCAAACAATCAAGACGGCGCTAGAAAAATAAGAACTCTCCAGAAATCCGTCTCATTCCACCCACCGTTTCGGCGATCTTTTATCTCCGCATTGCACTGCCCGTCTCTTTGAACTCGTCCCTTGTGCCGCCTCACCTCAACAAACCTGCCATGCATGGTCGGGACATTCGCTAACACATCTACCCTGAAACAGACCACCAGATGAGAGATGATGTGAAAAAATAGAGGAGATGAAATGGAGGGACAGGTGATTCGGGGATGTGATTAAGCTACACAACATTAGCCTAGCGATCCAGGAAAACTCTACAGCTTAGAGTTACCCGACATTCGTCTTAAAGGATAAGGGAAAGCCCCGGGTAAACCTCATCCAAGTAACTCACCCTGACCAAGCTTCGAACTCGGGACCTCTTGTTCGTGAGGCAGACATGCTACCATCTACGCTGCCAAGGCGGCAACATCGTTGTTGGACAGATATGAGCCCATGTGATTTCGATCTTTCTGCGAAAATGAAATTATCACTTAGGTGAGTTTGCCTTAGAGGCAGACAGACAATTATAGCAGAAGTAGAACAGTCTGTTTGATATTAGGACAACAAGACGCTGTGGATAGCATCCGCCGTCTTCCTGATCTGTGGAGTCGAGTTTTCATATTGGTTCAAATTACGTATAAGCACTGCAATAATGTGACTACTTGTTCTTAATTCAATAGCACATTTTATTGCATGTTTTTGACATTTTGCAACATCAATGCATGCTTGTTTTAGACGTTTTAGTGCATGAAATTCAATTTCCAATTTTAAATTACAACCTTAAATTAATTTTTAGAAATTTTTTCAAGACAAAAAAAAATGAAATTATAACGCACAATAAACGACTCCCCAGTGAAAGGTATCTGCGGAAAACCTAGTTTTCATCTAAATAAAAATTTACAATCAGCAGACGCTGTCTGCTTTCAAGGGCGTCTACAAACAAATAAAGAAGAAATAGATGTACAACTTGAGCAGCTCAAATGTCCAGCGTGTTTCCTGAGTAGCAGTGACTGCAGCGACACAGAGTGGAAGTCTTATGCAACATGAAGTACGCGTAGCATCCGATAGATGACGCACAAGTTATAATTGCTGTGTATATATCAATGCGTCTTAAATATTAAGAACATTTTTTTAAAAACGTTAGAGTAATGATGTTTTGTTTTGCTTCAAACCATGTAATAAATGTGAATAATGGATATTTGTAGTTATAATACATTTAAAAATAAATACAAATGGATAAGAAGTGTTGTATTTTCGAGAAAAAGTCACCTAAGAATTATATAAGCTTCATAATTCCAGCACATTTTACATTCAGTCGAGTGTGGATATCCGTGGTGAACGGATGTGTATGTTATGCGCTCGATGTAAAGTGAGCAAAAATCGCGTAATATAGTGTACGTATAGTGCACGTAATTAGTGCATCAAAAGCGGGTAATCCGAGCCATAATAGTGCAACAGTGGAACAACATGTGCCCATAATGCAGCAGTACTGACAACAAATAGTGCATCGTTGTGAAAACCGGCAGTAAGTGGAGGCTACAACTTATAAGTGTCGCGTAACAAAATGTGCTATTTACTTTTGCAAGTGATAATTCAGAAGTTGTATTTAGCGATGTGTAAGGTAAATATACGTTAAACCTTTTCTTACACATTGTACAAAAGTGCATTAGACAGAAACTAAAGTGCAGTAGGGCGTGAAGGTCCTTCTTGCGCGCAAAAAACCAGTGCAACTACTTTTAGGTTGTGAAGTGTTGTGATTGGCGTTTGCATTGGGTGTCGTGATTGGACATTCCATTTGCCACACGCGCCCTGATTGGTGGTTATATTACTGCCTGTGATTGGCGTATACATTGGGTGTCGTGATTGGACAGTACATTTGCCACACGCGCCCTGATTGGTGGTTGTATTACTGCTTCCTATTGGCTGCTAATACACATCAGAAATGGATGCAGAAAACGCCACAGCTACCGAGACAATTGACGCCTCCATCCTTTATTATCTAGAAGGCGGTGATATTCGCACCTTCCTAGGTAATGACTTAATCACCAATCCGTCGCTACCTATAGCGAGTGTAGTATATGCCATTCTCCTTAAGGAGCTAGATGCAAGGAACTTGTACTTAAACAAGGCTGATGAGCTAGTGCAACAAGCCTTGGGAACCAGCGAAACCATCGCAATTGCTGAGTTCCAGGTATACATGGCTCACAGAAACCGTGTCAGTGCCATTACCGAACTGTTACGCAAACATAATCAGGCAGTCTCTACTACAACTTGGCACACTGTTACCAAGCGCTCTGCCAAACCAGAGCCAACCCCAACTACCAGAAAAATGGACACCTCCAACATCTATGCTGTTCTCTCCCACGAAGAGCCCACAGCATCAACCTCTACTGGAGTCAACACCAAGCGGCGCAGTTGCAGCAATCAAGTTGCAGTCACCCCAACGGATGATGACTCATCTGCCACCGCAACTCCTACTCCAGCACCACAGGCACCGCCCACAACTACCACAAACACAGCTCCTAACCGATCTAACAGGACAACACCTATTTTTCTGAGAGACCCCAACAAAGCACGGGATCTCACAACATTTCTTGCTGAAAAACATCCCAGCTTGAAGTACTCCGTGCGCAACATGAGTGGCACTGTTGCCTTCTTGTCAGAGACGCCCGAAGACCACCGGGCGCTCCGTAAACTTCTCACAGAGAGTAGTGTTCAATTTCTTACTACTCTCTTGCCTGAGGAGAAGTTGCTATATGTCACCCTGAAGGATCTGCCCATGTACATCACAGAGGCAGACGTCACCACAATGCTCAGGGGTCTTAACTATCCAGTAGAGAGGGTTGGACAACCGCGATCAAATCGTAGTCCAACTCCTAAACTACCTCCACACTTCAGAGTTGCTCTGAGGAAAGAAGGCAACTTTCAAGCCATATACAAGGAGACGAGGATGTTCAACGCCATCATCCGCGTGGAGTCCTATCGTCCTCCGGCGCAACCCCTGCAATGTACCAACTGCCAGCAGTTTACGCATAGTGCTGCTGGATGTCGGCTGGAACCTGTCTGCTCCTTCTGTGGTGAATCAGGACACAAAAGGGCAGAATGTCCTAAAGTGGGCTTAGCCAACCAAAAACCCACATGCTACAACTGCGGCGGAGAACACTCCTGCAGGTATGCCAAATGCCCTGTATGGCACGAAGCCAGAGTAGAAATGCTGCTCAATAAAAATGGGCAGAGGAGTAGATTCGACGCTGCACCAAAGTTGCCAAACCCAATGGGCCTTTCAAAGGAAGCCTTCAAGGGCACCAGATACCCAGGCCTGCCGCCTGTTAACAGAATCCAACACTCTTCGTATGCAGAGGCGCTGAAAACCAAGCAGCAGAACACCCCGCAGCAACCATTGATCAGTTGCCCGGGTAACACACAAAAAGTCGCTCCAAACCACACTACCAGAGATGTAGCTGATGAGACGACGCCCCCCAAACAGCACGCCATGTCGGGGAGCAACCCAGATCGCCCTGGAAGTGCCCGACCAGCTACCCAGAAGGAGATCGTGCAGCGTCCACGTCCCTCCAACAGTGGATTGAGGCAACCAGCCCAGCAGCGCCTGCCGGCTCATATCCCGCCCACCACCACCATTCCAAGCAAACCCATGCTAAAACCCACCATCCCTGATGCTCAGTTCCTAAATCTGATGAGCAGAATCCCTGTCCATCACCAACCGGACTTTGCTACCGTCCTAGCTGAAGCTCTGGTACAGCGTCCTGACAATATTCCACCCGAAACCATATTAGTCCACACTGTATTCATCTTTATGGGACGTTATGGCAGACAGGACTAATAGGATATCAGACCTCCTTGGACTCAAAATTTGTTCCTGGAATGCCAATGGTATCCGGAACAAGTTAACTGAAGTGTCAAACTTCATAGCGGTCAACAAAGTGCAGATTCTTCTGGTGCAAGAAACACATCTTTCTAGTGCCCAGAAGGCCTCCATCCCTGGCATGCTCAGCCATCGCACCGACCGCGCAGATGGTTATGGTGGTACGGCCATCTACATAAGCCGCAACATTCAGCATCATCGGCTACAACTGGCAACCACAGCGGCTCTCGAAGCAACTGGTACACAGTTGACCACAAATAGAGGGCCTCTAAACATCTTCTCCCTCTACATTCCGCCTGGCAGACCAATATCGCAGAGCGATTTGGACGCAGTGTTTTCCACAGGAGCCCAAACAATTGCCATGGGTGACCTAAATGCCAAAAGCCCACAGTGGAACTCCACAATCAGAAATCACAGAGGCATGGTGCTGGAACGCTATCTGGAACGGCGGAACCTCGTAGTACTTGCTCCATGATCACCAACCATAACTTACGGGGATCGCCGACCACCTGACTGGTTGGATATTGCTATCCTCCAGCATATTCGAGGTCACCCGAAAATCCTTACCATCCCGGAACTTTCTTCAGACCATTACCCCATCCTTTTTCTATACCAAGCCAGGGCAACAGCCAAGGCTCCACCAAATAGTCCGAATCCTCGTCTGACTAATTGGAGCATGTATACAAAGATAATGGCAACAAAATCAGCCGAGGTAACACCATGCACCAGCGTAGCTGAAGCCGATAACCTAGCAAAAACCATCACCTCTACAATGGCACAAGCAATGGTTGAAGCCACTCCATCACGGCGCAAATTCTATAGTGCCCAGAAGCCACTTCCCTCACAACTACGGAAGTTAATAGCTGATAAAAACAAAGCTAGGCGTCGGTTTCAGAACACGCGTAATCCCTTACACAAAAGGGAGTGGAACAGACTACAACACCTAGTCAAACTAGAGCTCGCTGACTTCCGGAATTACGAGTGGGAACGCCGTCTATGCGCTCTTGATCCGCAGGACCAATCACTCTGGCGCATGTCCAAGGCGCTGCTGCGAATACCTTCTTCTGATCCACCTCTTACCGATGACAGAAGGACGGCAGAGTCAACGAGAGAAAAAGTGGATTTAATGGCTGAACATCTAGCCTCCACTTTTCATCCAGCAGAATCTCATGATCAGGAGCTCTCTGATGAAATAGTGGAACGTGTTGAAGCTTTTCTTTCCACTCCCTTTAATGCGGATGATGTGCATTTAACAACAGTCTCAGAAGTGAGGAGTATTGTGACTAAAGTGCGCCCCTATAAAGCAACAGGGTATGACAACTTGCCATATGCTGCTTTTAAAGCACTACCAGCAGCATGGATAATACTGTTGGTCCACCTGTTCAACAGCCTACTACAACTAGCTCATTTCCCTGCTGCGTGGAAACACGCTAGGATTATCACCATTCCTAAGCCAGGAAAGGACCCCAAAAACATTAGTAGTCACCGACCCATCAGTCTGCTGCCGGCCATCAGTAAAATCTTCGAGAAGTTGTTGCAGGCCCGCCTTCAACATCTGCTGGACCAACACAATGTGCTACGACCCGAGCAGTTTGGTTTCCGACGTCAACATTCCACCTCTCACCAGTTACTCCGCCTCGTGGACGATGTAATACGCGGGTTTAATAATTGGCATTACGTTACAGCACTATTCCTAGATATCTCTCGAGCATTCGACTCGGTGTGGCATGACGGCCTCATCCATCGGCTCATCCACTACAATATCCCAGCATACCTCATAAAACTCATCAATACCTACCTTAAAAACCGTTCCTTTGTCGTCGCCAGGGACGACATCCATTCTCAACCATATGGTATTCAAGCAGGGGTACCACACAGCAGTGTCCTTGGTCCCCTCCTGTTCCTCACCTATATAAACACCCTCCCTACCCTAATAGGCTGTAACCTCTATCTATTCGCTGATGATACCGCATTAACGGTTTCATCTAAACGACACGTTAATGCCGTAACCAAGGCGCAGCGTTACGCTGATATGCTATCTGCCTGGTTCATCACTTGGCGCTTGAAGATTAATGTAACAAAATCTCAAGCAGTCACATTCACCCGCCGTACTCTACAAGACGTACCCAATCTCCGCCTGGCTGGAGAGGAAGTACAATGGTCCTCGGAGGCTACGTACCTTGAAGTAGCCCTGGATTGGCGTCTGACGTGGAAACAGCACATCACCACTGTGGCAAACAAAGTATCCAGAAGGATGGCCATGCTATATCCCATGATAAATTGGAAATCTACAATGAGCCTGCAGAACAAATTGCTCATTTACAAACAAATACTCCGCCCTGCACTAACTTAAGCTTGCACAGTCTGGGAAGTTGCAGCAAAATCACATCTCTACAAGCTACAAGTCCTACAGAACCGCTACCTTCGGATAGCAACCGCTTCCGACTGGTACATTCCAAACGACAATATCCATGCAGATCTCTCCTTCCCAAAAATCTCAGAATACATCCTTAACCTATCTCAAAATTTTTATAACAAGCTCCCTTCAAGCTTCAACAGCCTAATCCGCGGTCTGGGTGAATATGACCTAGACCCCGGTGAAACCTACAAGCGACCCAGACTAGTGCTTGCACCACCATAGGCCCATACAATCCCCTCCAGATGTTCATTACATTTCACCTCCAACAAATAAACCAATCAACCCTTAAATAATATCCGCCACCATCCACCCACCGTCATATCATTATATAACCACCATCATGCCAGTAAGGGACGATGTCCCGAAATGGCAAAACGTCGAAGGCCCCTCCTCTGCGGAGGAGGTTCACCTTCAACGACACCACTGTGCTGTGTGCTGTGTGTCTTTTTACATTATTTACTCAAATTCCTACATTTCTTTTTCGACATCATGTGGGTACATTACATTTGCTACTAGAGATTCGTCACATCAGAGACATGAAAACGTGTACAGATGGTTAGGCATTACTAAACTTTCACATGCCCTTTCGGAAATTCCTGTTGATAAACATATTTCTAACATTTCATTAAATCAGCGCTGTAGTAGCAATACCTGTCTTTCAAAATTGTATTATACTTTAGTTTTGTCAGCTCGGTTTGGAAATTTTAATTTGCTTTATAGTAAGGCACTGAAAACGTGTTCAGTTTGGTTGCTATTTCGGATATTGAATTTTACTGTTCAAATTCTATAACAATTGGTATTCACCAGAATCTTCGCAGTTTAAGAAATTAAATGGTTTCTTCACATTGCAACCTCCTCGCATTCTGTTACATAGTGTTCTATCTTCATTTTTCCCTCACACAATTCACAAATTCCCTTTTCCCTACCTCCTATCCCTCTTAGAGATATTGTTCCTGTACTCATCCAAGCTAACGCTTCTCTCTCTTGCCTACTGCAGTAATCTACTTATGCTTCTAGTCCCCAGTTTCTTTTTATTTGTTTGTAAAATTGTAATGATTTCATATTTTCAAGATCTCTCCATAATTCCTTTCTTTCTATATCTTCTATTCTACATTTTACCAATTTACCCACTTCACTTGTATTCCTTTCTTCTAATCTCCATATATCCCTCATTCCTACTTTTCCCATAGTTCCTCCTATCGCTGACCACCAACTGTTTGTGTTCTATAATCTTCTCTGCAATAACAAAATAAATGAGAGTATTGTATTTTTTATTCTTATAGTGTTCTAAACAAAAAGGAACAGTTGTGAAGTAAATATTAGTATGATATAAATGTAAATAGAACAATATCTACAAAAATATTAATTAACGTTGTAATTGCTATGTGTATACCGATATGACTTAGCTATTTAGAATATTTTACAAAACATTAGAAAATCGACTTCCCTTCTTAAGTTTAAATCATATCCTAAATGTGAACAATGGAAAATTGTAGCTATATTGTACACGTAACCCAATATATACCGAAAGAAAAGATTGTATTTTGGAACTAAAGCCTTCTAAATCTGTATAAATAGCAGAAATTCAACCCTTGATTTTCAAATCGGTGTTTATTTTTGCCCGTTGGCAGCATTGATTAAATAGCTATCATAACAATAAGGAGGGTTGTGGATGTAAGAAAATCTAGAGTTTCTTAATCTACAATTTTTTGGAGTAATTTCAAAGCACATGCGTTAGAAATCTGTCTTAAACAAACCTAAAATTAATAAAAAGTCAGAAATGGAGCAATTACATATCTCCTTTATTAATTCCCATCATCCTGTGTGGGATGATTTTTTAAAAGCTGCAGGACGCTATAAATGTGGCGTCCATTATTCAATGACCTTGGTATTTCCAAATAAGATGCTCAACTGGGTACGGAAGAACTGTGTACGTTATGACGATGTTTGAGAGTAGACTTTCGTACTATCACAAAAATGCTGCTTCATCCTTATTGTGTACATTCCTACGTAGAAGTTTTCGGGAATTCCTGTTTGATTATCATCTTTTTAGTTCTTAATTAAATCAGCACTGTGGTGGCAATATCTGTGTTCTACGATTTTGCTGTACTTATATATTTACATCCCTGTTTATTAATTTGATTGCACTTTTTCATAAGCGCTAAAACGCGGTTTAGTTGCCATAAAAGAATCCCAAATGAAAGGTACTTCAAGAAAACCTAGTCTTTATTTAAATAAACTTTACACACATAGACTACAAATTAAGGTACTTTGAACATTAAGAGCGTCTATAAGCAACTAAAGAAAAGGAAAGAGAGGAAGACCTTGAGTTGTAGTGGAATACCCCAATACCCAATACTCAAAGCTGGTCGCTGTCTGATAATCTGGAAATGCAGTTCCCTTGCATGGCCTCTAAATAAGAAAATCATCACAACCTCTAATTTGATATAAGTAATGATAAACTCAGACAAATAAGGAACAATCCCGAATTGGTTTCCTCCACGAAATAAAATGTGTTTGACGTAAATACTGCGTTTTAACAAGATATATTTATTTTATTTATTTATTTATTGTTCTCTGAAAAGGTTCCCAGAGCCAGAGCTCACGCTAGGGAACAGTACAAAAATATATAAAATGATGGCAAACAGCCCTTAACAATACTTATATTACATTTTCATAGTAGGAATGAATTACCGTACAAGAATAACATATATGAAACATACAAAGATACAGAAATTCACTATAACTCAAGAAATAATAGCAACAAAGAACTTAACAGAAAAAAAGAAGCTACATATTCAATGGGACATTAATCCATATTAATTTTTAACCAGTTCAGCTTTCAAACCAGCTATAAATGTGTAACACTTTATCAGCTATCAATATATGCCTTCAGTAAATTTTCAGCAACTTTCCTTTTAAAACCTTTTATGTTCCTGCAGCCTTTCAGTTCCAGTGGCAGCGCATTATATAAGTTGATAACGTGTGAGGTTAAGCTGTTCAGGCCATAAGTAGAAGTGTTCACTGTTGGTTTTGTTAAGTTTCCTTTATTCCTTGTATTATATATATGTGAGGAGCTTTCAAATGTTAGATTGGACTTTAGAAGATTATTTTTTATTTTGTGGAGATATATTATCAAGGACAACTCTTTGTTTACTTGTAATGGTAAAATGTTAGTTACATGGTAGAGTGTTTTTGTGTTTGTTCTAAAGGGTAGATTGTAGATTATTTTCAAGGCCCGATTTTGAAGTACTTCGAGGTCATGAATTAAATATTTAACAGAGTTACCCCATGAGACGTTTAAGTAATCCAAATGAGATTTAATTAAAGCATGGAAGATGCTTCGTAAATGATTTACACTGAATCCGTTGAATTTCAGCCTGTGAATTACAGCTAACACAGGAAGAATCTTATTTTTTACATGCATGATATGGTCCTTCCATGTGAGCGTACTGTCTAGAATCAAACCTAGATATGTGATTTCTGTTACTCTTTCAATCACTGCGTTATCAACATGTATCTTGTTATTTACTACTGGTATGTATGATCTTTTATGAAATAACATATATTTTGTTTTACAGACATTTAATGTTAACTTATTGCCCTTAAACCAGTTATTCAATGCATTCAGGTCTTGCTGTATGTCATATATCAGCTGGTGCTCAGTGTCATCTATATATAACAAACATATATCATCAGCACACATAGTCAATTTACCTTTTAGTCTTAAACATCCTATGTCATTTATAAAAATTAGGAATAATATAGGACCTAATACAGAACCTTGTGGAACACCATGATGAATTACTGATAGAGAACTGGAAATGTTGTTCATATTTACAAATTGTTTCCTATTACTGAGATAATTCTGAAACCAGTTGAGAGGAAGTCCTCTTACACCAGCATACTCAAGTTTATTTAGTAGTAAAGTATGATCTACAGTGTCAAAAGCCTTTTTAGGTCAATAAATAAACCAGTAGCTAAACAATTTCTATCCAGAGCTTTTTGAATATCTATGATAATATTTACCGTGCCAGCAAGAGTACTAGATTTGTTAATAAATCCATACTCATGATTGTGAAAAAGTTGTGTTTTTCTAGATGCTGTAATAACCTAACTTTTACTACTTTTTCCAGAATTTTGGCAAATACAGGAATAATACTTATTGGTCAGTAATTATCCCTAATTACTCTATCACCTGTCTTATAAATTGGGACAACTCTTGTGATTTTACAACCATCAGGTACTGAACCTGAACTAAGTGATAAATTACTAAAGGTTACAATGTGTGGAACCAAACTGTACTTGCACTTTGTTAACAATTCATTTGATAAAATATTATCTGTTTTATTACCTTTGTTTTTTATTGTTGCTATCATTTTTAGCACCTCATTATTATGTGTTGGATATAGAGAAAGACTATTTGGTACTGAACTATAATGTGGTGGAGTATATTGTGTAGTTATACATATCTTCACTAACTGATCAGCTATATTTACAAAGTATTGGTTAAAAGATTCACATATTTCTAATTGATTTCCTATTTTTTGATTACCTACCATTATTGTTTCTATTTGATTGCATTGTACTGGGGTTTCATTTCTTAAGATTCCATTTATTGTCATCCATACCTTTTTTTGGATCATAGGAGTTATTCAGTTTATTTGAGTAATATGCTTCTTGAAGTTCCCTTTTCATTTTAGTTACTTCATTTGCACACCTTTTGTACAGTTCAATTGCTATCGGAGAGGGAAACTTGCATTTTGTTTTGTTATACAGTAAGTTTTTCTTTTTAACTAGAGCCAAAAGGTTACTATTAACCCATGGTTTAAGTGGCAGTTTATTTGACACAACCTTTCTGCACCTGTAGGAGCAGACTGAAACCCCTTCCTTTATAAACTGCAATAATGAGTTATAATATTCATTAGGGTCATTTGTGACACAGTTAAATCCAGTATTTTGTATAAAAAAGAAAGTCTATTATGATTTATAGTGTTAAATTCTTGAATTGACATTCTGTAATTGATATACTTATCATGAAGGGCCTTGCAAAGATGTTCTTTTATGTCGATTATAAGTATGTTATGGTCACTGATATCATGCATTATGTTAGATATAGATATTGGGGTATCATTGTTATTGATAAGTACATGGTCAGTTAGTGTAGCTGAGCTATTGCCTATTCCTGTTGGGTATATTTTATTACCTTGTACAAAATTGAAACTTGTAATTAGTGTATTATAGTTTTCAAGACATTTACTCTGAGTGAGGTAATTAACATTTACATCGCCTGTGATCATGGCTTTTTTTGCAAGCTTCCTACACAGTACAGTTTCCAAATCAGTGAGAAAGTTGCCTGTATTTTGATCATTAGGATTATAAACTGCAATGATATCAAGTGTTATTAGATCCCTTTTCAGGTTTATGTGCAGTATACTGTGGACACTGCTTACTATGATTTGTACCGACGTTTTCCATACATCACTAATATGCACTGAAATTCCACCTCCTGTCATTTTCCTTATAATATGATGTGCATAGAATTTGTTTATATTAAAAAAGTTAATTATGTTTTCCCTGAGCCAGTTTACTGCTATAACAATCACATCTACTTTAGTTATTGTTGCCACAAGAAGCTCAATATCATCTAATTTGTTTACAATAGACCTAGCATTCAGGTATACAATTCTTACCTTTGGGCTCGGTTGAGATCTTGTTATGTTTAAATAATCATCTACAGAATCATATTTGAACTCACCTATAATGTTATCACAATCACACATGAAAGGTACAAATATTGCACTTCATCACAAAATAGAAACCTAAGACACTGCACTTCACTGAGCTTCTCTTGTTTCGTTCTGCACTGCTGCTGTGGTTATTGTATTATTTGAGGTTATCTTATTTTCATATGCCAGAAGGTGATTCTTTCCCATGATCCTTATTGAAGGTCCAAACTGTTTTTCTCGTATGAAGATTTTGCCATCCCTGGTCCACGCTCCTACTATCTTCCCTTCTCTCCTTAAATCCCTTGTTCTTTTAGTTGAGGGGGTCCAGGTAAGCCAATATCTTCAGTGGATACTCGTCTTTTTGTTATTCTGGCTTGGACTATTTCTTCTTTCTTCCAATGACACGTAAAGCGAACCAGTATAGGCGGATTCCTTAGATTGGTACTTACTTCGTGTTTTCTGGAGGGAAGTCTGTGTGCTGCATCGATGTCATTGTACGTCAAATGGACATCTAAGGCATTTGCAAATTGTATAACAGTATCAAATACATCTTCCCTTTCCACTTGTGGTATGCCACTGATAATTAGGTTATTCCTTCGCTGATATTGTTTTACATCCTCGATGTCATTTTCCATCACATCTATCTTAGTATCATAGATCGATCTTATGCTTTGCTCCATCTCATTCATGAATGAAGCTGCTTTCTTCACTTCTTCATTTTCTTTTCTTAATTCCTGCACCGTGAACTCTATTTTAGTTGTTAGCTCCGCTATTCATGACTGCAGTATTTGTAGGTTAGGTTGCCATTTTCTATTATCTCCTACATTTTATCAGTTATACAAAAATTTTCCAGAATAAAGAGAACTTCAAAGACTTGTACATTTGTCATAGAATATCTCACACATAGAATTTTATAACCAAAATTGTTGCAGCAACATTTTATAAAATCAAATATTTTTACAATGTTGTCTATAAAGTTTACCTGGAGTGAATTATTTTCTTAGAAGATGCTGAAATTTTGCATTTCGTTGTATGCTATTCCCTATACCGCTAGCAAAACCTAAATACATACGAACGCTGTATATATGAACATATATAAGACGTATGAAGGGAGCGCTGTTGCCAAGCGTGGTTGGTGTACCGACAGAATTTCTGCACATAGCTCGTTTTACAGGCCAGCAATGGCTCTACCTATTCTTCCCGTTATTAGCAACACATTAAATATTCCTAAAACGTTAACATCTTACCTTGACACACGTCACAGCAATGGAACATCAGGCACGGTTTCCAATCCAGTAATTTGCTTTCCGACTTCATCGATCTTTCCCAGAGATTGAAATACAGGTACGCTCAGTTTTCTAAGGATGAAGCTGTTTCACTACAAATTCGTGACAATGTATGTGCATCAACCCTTAGGATTAGGATTTCATTACCGAGGGGATTCGTTACATCGGCCGCAATGCTGGGTCCATTGTTCCTATGCCCAAAGTGGGGGCATACCTGGGAGGAAGGATGAGGCGAAAGAGACAGTGGGTGGCCGACCAAGGAGTCATGACAGTACAGAGGGAAGAGTCTCTGTGGTTTACTGAGATAGAGACTTCCCCTGACAGGCCAGGAAAACGAACTAGCTCCCCTACTGCGGGAGGACAACGAGCCTAGCAAACGAGCTCTAATGGTACCAGGTAGGCGGTCTGAGCCCCAAAGGTCCCTGGCAGGCTGTCCCAAAATTGTCGCAGCAGAGGAGCGGAGACTGGCAACAGATCTACCGGAGGAGGAAGTAGCTTTTCCTCGGACCATATTTTCGCGAAAGCATTGTTGCTGGTGAGGCGGCGGGAGACACCTTTCTTCTAGCGCCGTCTTGATTGTTTGAAAACATTCCGGATAGTGAGGAATCTATAAAAAGGGAACCGCCGCCCGCCACTGCAAACAGTCGCTAATTGAACGCGTGTGCGTGAACAGATGTAAAAGTGAACTCCTTTGTGGTCGATGACCTTGTAAGTTGTATTGTGTATGAGACGTAATTCTGCTGATGTACGAAGTGAATTTCTACGAAAATAAACAGCAAATTTTAGTGTTTGAAACTTGGACTTTTAATTTCACGAACCCAGAAAGTCACAATTGGTGTCAGGATTGGGACCAAACAACCAAGACTTTGCTAGAAGAAAGAAGAACTCTCCAGACACCCATCTCCTTCCACCCACCGTTTCGGCGATCATTTATCTCCGCAGTGCACTGTCCGTCTCTTTGAACTCGTCCCTTGTGCCGCCTCACCTGAACAATCCTGTCATACATCGTTGGGACTACCGCTAACACTTCTACCCTGAAAGAGACCACCAGATGAGAGATGATGTGAAAAAATAGAGGAGATGAAATGGAGGGAGAGGAAATTCAGGGATGCAATTAAGCTACACAAAATTCTCCTAGCGATCTAGGAAAACTCTAGAGCTTAGAGTTACCCGACATTCGTTCTGAAGGATAAGGGAAACCCCCGGAAAACACCTTATCCAGGTAACACACCCTGACCGAGACTCGAACCCGGTACCTCTAGTAAGTGAGGCAGACATGCTACCATCTACGCTGCCGAGGCGGGCGACATCGTTGTTGGACAGATATGAGCCCATGTGATTTCGATCTTTTTGCGAAAATGAAATTATCACTTAGATGAGTTCGCTTTAGAGCCAGACAGACAATTATACCAGAAGTAGAGCAGTCTGTTTGATATTAGGACAACAAGACGCTGTGGATAGCATCCGTCGTCTTCCTGATCTGTGGAGTCGAGTTTTTCATGTTGGTTCAAATTACTTATAAGAACTGCAATAATGTAAATGTTTGTTCTTAATTCAATAACACATTTTATTGCATGTTTTTATTACATTTTTAACACCTATTCAAGCTTATTTTAGAAGTTTTTAGTGCATAAAATCCAATTTCTAATTTTAAAATACAACCTTAAACTAATTTTCCGAATTTTTGTACAAGATAATAAAGAATGAAAGTATAACTCACAATAAACGAATCCCAAATTATAGTTATTTGACGAAAACCTAGATTTCATTTAAATAAAAATTTACAGTCAGCAGAGGCTGTCTACTTTCTACAAACAAATAAAGAAGAAAGAGATGTACAACTTGAGCAGTTCAAATATGCGCCTGTTTCCTGAGTAGCAATGACTACAGCGACACAGAGTGGAGGTCTTATGCAACATGAAGTACGCCTAGCATCTGATAGATGACGCACAAGTTGTAAATTGCTGTGTATATATCAATACGTCTTAGGTATTAAGAATATTTTAAAAACATTAGAGTAGTGATGTCTTGTTTGGGTTCGAACCATATACTAAATGTGAGAGATAGATATTTGCAGCTATATTGCATATAAAAATAAAGATAGACCGACAAGAAGTATTGTAGTTTTGAACAAAAGTCTCCCAAGACTTATATAAGCTCCATAATTTCAGCAATTTTACATTATTTATTCCTATTCAATAGTGTTGAGTTTCACATGGTGTGGGTACATTACATTTGGTACTAGAGATTCGTCACATCAGAGACATTCTGCTTTTCATTTGAAATTATAATTTAAAACATGTACAGATCGGTACCCGGTACTAAACTTTCACAAAAATTTTCGGAGGCTCCTGTAGATTAACATATTTGTAACATTTCATTAAATCAGCACTGTAGCAGCAATACCTGTCTTTTAAGATTGTATTATACTTTAGTTTTGTCAGCTCTGTTTGGAAATTTGATTATGCTTTATACTAAGCCACTGAAAACGTGTTTAATTTGGTTCCTATTTCAGATATTGAGTTTATTGTTCAAATTCTGTAATGTCTGGTATTCTCCACAATCTTCGTAGTTTAACAAACTGAATGGTTCAAATACAAGAAAAACTTCAACATGTCCGTGTTTAAGTTTCTCTTTAAATAACAAACTCTGCAGACTGAATGTCTGAATTCTCTCACCACATGCTTCTACCCTGAAAAAGTAATTTTAGTAGTTAATATATTCATGGAACAAATTCAGTAAACAGTCCGGTTGTCGTAAATGGCGATGAAGCAAACATTATTCATATATTTCTATTTTATTTTATATTTTGGGTAATTCGGAACTTTTAATGTACTGTTGCCCTTCTGGGGTAAGAAACAAGTACATTTCTCGGAGAACTATACCTAGACTGCGAACAAAATGCAGCTGGAGGCGTGGCTTACCACCACTGGGATGATCTACCTATCCCCCTCCATCGTTATGTTAGGTTGCCTCTCCTACATCACGCGCACTGCACTGGTTATCTGTTTAACTCACTTTCCCGTTAACTTTTACTTTCACTTTTTGCATTTTCTGCTGAATCACTACTTTGCTCCTCAGGGTTTAAAGAAACTATGATTCTATCTATTTGGTGATCGACTGTGAGGTCATGTCCGAGGTAATTATTTTCTCTTTACTTTGAAAGTAAAAACACCATTAAAACCTATGCATTTGGTGTTGTTTGCGCCTTGTTGCATGCATAAAGGGAGGGGTGAGAGTCACGTGAAGCTTGGATGGCGAGAAGGCTCTCCTTGCGCATGCGCACACCGACCGCAGTTAGTTTGTGGTCCCACTGTAACTAAATTATTAAAGCTGTAAATCCCCCATTTGTATGTTTGATGTGGGGGAATGGTATGTAATGACGTCATAGCAAGTACTGGTGAAAAGACAGGGTAACACAAGACTGGCTAAACTGCGTGAGACATGCAGCTAAGGAACAAAAAGAGGACTTTTGGAACAAAACAGCACGTGACGACATTTTGGAGCCTATAATCATAAATGTTCAATACACGGACGAGAAGACAATGACTGTGACGAATTGTCTCTTGACGTAACTGACATTCGCATAAATATGGATGCGTCACTGGCGGTTTTTTTGATTAGCAAAATAGGTAATTCAGAAAACAAGTGCATAAATACAATTGTGATTTCTACTACTGCATAGTTACTTAAGTTCGTAAAATACATTTTGAGTTCCCTGCGGCTGACGCCAAGTAGAGTAGGATAGTGTGCGATAGAGGGGGACATATGAAATGATTGGGGCTAACGAGGTGGCAACACTGAGCGGGTTATCGCATTTGATTCCCTATAGTCTAGAACTCTTCCCAATTGAAACACTTAATAGAGTAGCATACCTCGAAATACAAAGGTTCTGCATCTTTCTAAAAAATGTCCCACTCCACACATTCTCTACAAAGATCATTTTAGAATGTTGATTTTATAAAAAGTTGTAAAAGTTTCATTAGAATGCCGTTGTGTGAGATATTTTATGGCAAATGTACAGGCTGACAGTCGTTTCAGAAAAGCTGTTTATTTTGGATGACATTGTATACATATTAAACTGTAAAAGACAATAGAAGATGTAGATCTTGTTAAAACAAAAAATTATATCAAATACTTTTATCGTGGAGTGAAGCATTTCTTATGTATTCTTTAGCATTTTTTGTCAGAATTTATCAATACGTTTATCAAATTAGAAGTTTTCATCGTTTGTTTTATCTATAGGTCATGCAAGGAAAGCAAAAGGTCCAGATCACCACATGCAACAGCTCCCGAACTCTCTTTCTTCTTTTTTATTTACAGACGCTATTGAAAGCCCAAAACACCTTAATTTAACGTCTGCTGTCTGTAAATTTTACTTACTATAGCCTAGGTGTTATCAAGCACCTGTTACTTGAGATTATTTCTCTGTGCATAACACTTGCATTTTGTAAAATGTTGTATAATTATTCTAAAAATTTGTTTAGTATTCTAGCTTTAATATTATTATTTTAATGGATACATGTATGCCATCTGTGTGTAATAATTACTAACTGTAGTAACTATTCGGCTTCTTTCTTATTACTAGAAGGATCAATTGACACATCCCCCCTTTGTATGGCAGTAAGGGAGTTAATGGGATCTTAAAATTATCTTATACATCTTTCTCTGTCTTCTTACATCTTTCTAGATACACACATATCCTGAAGATCCATCAATTTATTCTCATTAGGGTAAGTACTTTGTTAAATCTCGAATGGTTCAAAGATTTATGTTTGTTTTATTTACGTCCTGCAACATAAAGTCATATCCCAGGATGAATGACACGAGTAAAATAAAGCTCACATAAACCGAGACAATGTGAATGTAATGTGACAGTGGAATTCGCATGTAACGCGAAGTACACGTTGGACTTGACAGATGACGCGCAAGTTGTAATTGCTATGTATATATCAATATGTATTAAATATTAAGAACATTTATAAAATATTAGAATAGTGGTGCTACATTTTGGTTCAAATAAATTTATTAAATGTGAATGTCAGTTACTTGTAGTTCTATTACATATAAAAGTCAAATTAGACTGACAGGAGATATTGTATTTTTGAACAAAAGTCTCCTAAGACTTATATAAGCTCTATAATTCCAGCAATTTTTACATTATTTATTCCACTTGGGATCAATGACTTTTGACATGGTGCGGGTACATCACTTTTGGTGCTAACAGCATTCGAAATATTAGACATCCTGCTTTTCATTTGAATTTATATACTCTGTACAGCTAGTGTTGTAATAGAAAAAGTTTTAAAATCGTGTGCTGTGAAGTTTTTTGTGTAGCCTTCCCACAAAAGTCACAGCATTTCTCGCTTCACAAAGCAAAAGGGGTCTGTGTGCCCTTTTTGCATGCACAAAAGTGCTTCGTTTTGATTTGTTTTCCCTGCACTTTGATTTGCTGTTGCCTTGAGGCTCTCCATTGGCTATTATCTGTAATCCTTCAACATGTATACTAATACTTTCACACCTTCTACAAACATAGAGGTGCTCTTGCACGTATTTGCTTGCAGGTGGGAGTCAGGAATGTATGTTGGTACTCCTTTCTTACTTTATTTACAATTCCAATTATTGGCTTACTGAAAACAGTTCAGTTCAAGTTATACTGTTATGGTTGATGGTATTGCCACGTCTTTTATATGCACTTACATGAATTCGGTGCGCAGCTTAATCAGTTACCCTTTCTCTAGAACCCTGGAGGAAAAAGTGCAAATTAAGCAACAGGGTAGGCTAACTCCAGAACTAAGCATAAAGCAGTGTGGAAAAGGAGGGAGAAATACTTCCTAAACCAGACGTTTTAAAACCAAAGTGTATGAGTATACCCCACAGTGGGTATGTGGATGTCAAGAAAGAAATGCTCCGTTCTAATTTCCATGCCTGCTCTTCGGAAACAATGATGCTATGAGCACAACGAGAGTGACAGATTTAGGTCACCTAACTGTGCTTATTAGTAAGCATAAAAACGTAAAGCATTTAAATAATGTACTAGATTTAAGAGCTTTAGACAATATAAACATTGCGACACAGTTAAATCGTGCATTCAGGAGGCAAGACTGAAACATAACCAGAAAGTTGAAAACACAGACATGTGCTATCGCGTATAATAGATTGCATTTTGTTGTCAATGGAGAAGAGAATTGCCTCTAAGATAAAGGATTTTAACAACAGAGCCATTACGAAGCTCTGCAGTACAAAGGAACGCCGCGTAGATTTCATACTTCGACATTAAGGAAAATCGTAACCTTGTAGCACACTCCTAATTTTATGCACCAGCCGCCACTGTGTATAGCTGCTTTTCATTAGTTCATTGTCACTCCATAGTATGTCTCCTTTATTGCACCGTCTCTATAAATCCTTAAAGTGAGGTGAGTTCAAAACACTTCTTCAGGGGTAGCGAATGTATTAAAATAAATAAAATTAAAAACTACAACCTAAAGTTAATTTTGTAAATATTATAGAAATATTACAAAAAGAGAATATAATACAAAATGAAAGAATCCGAAATAAAATGTATTTAATGAAAACCTAGGCTTTATTCAAATAAAAGCTTACAGGCAGCAGGCTATGAATCTTCCAGAGCGTCAATAAACAAATAAAGAAGAAGAAGGAGAGGTGGATCTAAAGTAAGTTTTATAACAAGTCTAGTTTACAGATATAGTAAGATTTTGTGTATCTCTAACCATTTCCGAGTGGTGCCGAACGTGGCCATTCCCTGCAAATTACACATATGTGCTCCGTTTGTCATACAAATATCTTAAACATGTAATATATGAATGAAAAGCATAAAATACGTTTTTCCAGATTCAAAAGTTCCTGAAAAGTTTTCATTTAAGTGAAATTGTGCTATCGCGAGGGGTTCTTAACACATTTTGCTGGGTTACGTTTGAAGATGATTTAAATATATCCCTTTGGCATTTGCCCGGCTTTACAGTTTTGAAATATGCAGAACAAAATTTATTTTCATTTCATGTTCAGCAGATCCGAAAATATATATTTCCTTTTCAATTTTAACATTTAATTTTTAGCTAGAACCCAATTTCTCCTCTACCTACTATATATGTGACACTTAACACTAGAAAGAGAACGCCAAGAAGAAAACCGGTACAAAACTACAGTTCAAATGTCCCGCGCGTTTCCCGACTAGCTGTGATTACAGCGACACACAACGGAAGTCTTATGTAACTGGAAGTACACATTGAATGTCATAGATGTCGCGTAAGTTTTATCTGTTATGTGTATGTCATTATGTCTAAACTGTTTAGAATGTTTCACTAAATATTAAAACTTTGATATTTTGTTTTGGTTTAAGCCATATCTCAAGTGCGAACCATCGTAATTTACTGCCGTATTGCAAACCAAAAGCAATATACACCGACAGCGATTATTGCACTTCTAAACAAATATGTGCAGGAACCTGTATAAGTTTCAGAGTTTCGAGGCTTCTTTTGTGGTTATATACGATGAACTGTAGCGCATTTTATATAACACATTTAGTCTTGGAAACATTGTTCAAACATTACACCATGTGGCTGCCAAGTGGTGTACTTCCATGTTGAACGCTGCATACACTGCATTTCCTCAAACGTACACGCTAGATAGCACTAACAGCTGAATGCGAAATATATTCAATGTCACCAACACAACTATTTTGGCTGCGGTATAGCAATACAATTGGCCTACTTTGTACCTTAATTGGGCATCAATGTACGGTGACGAAAAGACTTTAAGGTTGGCTAACCTGTACTATTTGAATGATATTTTAAAGTTAGAAATTGTAATTTAAGTTTTAACGTTAGCGAGGTGAAATTGATCCTGAACAGAATATACATCGGTTTTGAAAACCCGCAAGATTTGAAAGACCTGCGAGGTCGTATGGGCAGCAACAAGGAAGGAAATAAGTGTTCACAAAGACGTACTGGTAAGTAAGATGTAAATACGCAAAATTAGTATTCCATTACATATTCATTTATAGTTAATTTTTTTAATTCGTATAGCAATCTTATAATGTTTTACATGCAGGAGCATTGTTACTTCATTATTGTTGGGATAAAGACGTGTTTTTGCTTTCTTACTATCATCATCTCAATCTACCACAAATAGGATGGCAGAAACTAAAAGTGTAACATCAGTAGACGCCGGGTATATTTCTTGTTTTGGTGATATGCTGTGAGGATCCCCAGGAACATTAGTAGTGCACTACAAAGCTTTATTTTTCATCTATACAGCAGTTTACTGTAGCATATTTCTTAAAGTATGGAACTTCACTTAAATATCAGTGGAAACGTTATGAAAAAATTTGAAGTCTACTGTCACCAACATTTTTTAAATGTTCAGGAAATTGAAGTTATTTTAGGAAGTTGATTGAATATGTTATTGGCTTTGTATTAGTAGCTTTAAATGTTAAATGTTTGTGTCATATAAAACAGACAATCTAGGGAAAGTAGTTTGCAGTTCAAATTACTTAAATAGAGCTTTCATAAACTACAAATATTCTACAATTGTCATTTAGTTTTGATATGTTCCTATGAAAAGACATTAAGCCAAAAGTAAACACCATGAATATGATTATGTGATATCTTCGATATTTAAGCTTTGTACATTCATGAACATAAACATGAAAATCCACCACTGCACTGACAAGACACCACGCGACTACAACCGGTTTAGTTCGCTACTTCTACGTGTGTCTAGGGAGTACTGGGACAAGAGGGAGGGTAGGGTCACACTTTTAGTGCCTTTCTTCCCACTACTGATCTAGATTATATGGGTAATAAGACTTTGTCTATCTCATACCGTTTCCGGGCTGTGCCAAGTGATGCAGAACGAAGACGACATCTGAGTACAGTCCCTGCAAATTAAACAAATGTACTTCGTTTGCCATAACAATTTTCTAGATATATAATTTATAAATGTAATTCCTAGGATCTGTTTTACCAATATTTAAATTTGCATTAAATTTCCATCTAAGGGTTATTGTATAATTGAGAGATTTTCTTTAAAGTCCTCCTGTGCCATTGTTGACGATAAACACACACACGCACGCACACACACTTACACACATACAGCACTTTGGTATTGTGACTTTGTGGGTTCGTGAAATCAAAAGTCCAGGTTATAAACCCCAAAAATTGCACTTTATTTCCGTAGAAACACGCTTCGTACACAGCAGTCCGGATCTAGGTCACATACACAATACAACTTGCAAGGTCAACGACACAGCTCTCTAGCTTTCACGCACGAGAGTCCCCCCAGGGGCCTACTTCGTTAGGTACGGGTTTGGCGCACCCGAGGTCCCGAGCCAACAGTCTCCCTCGTGTGGGCTCCTCTTCGGGGTTGAGGGAAACGGTCAACAGGCCCACCCACGTATAGGCCGTGCGTGGAGACCCGTGTCGGTGGAAAGGTGAACGAAATTTTTAGTAGGTTTTGATTGACTTTTATGTACGTGTATTTTTAATAGGTTTTGTTATAATTGTATGGTTTTTAGAAAGTTTTATATCTGGCTGATGCCATGACTGGATCTTTAAAGGGCGCTGATGACCGCCCTAGTTGAGCGCCCTTATATATCATCATCATCATCATCATCATCATCATCATCATGCACGAGAGTACAATTAACGACTGACTCTTTTGGCGGGCGGGCTGCCTTTTTATAGATTACTCACATTCAGGAATTTTCTCAAACAATTGATGCGCGGCTAGAACAGAGACGAATTCTTGAGTAATCCGTCTCCTGCCCCCCCCCTCGCCGTTTCGGTGAGCTTTTATCTACACATTACACTACGCTTCCCTTTGAATGCCTCGCTGCCTCGATCTACAATGGGCTCACGACAGTATTTACCCGACTTTTCGGTTTTCTGTTTTGAGAAGAAAACAAAGTCTTTCTTTATATTCATGTGATCCCAAAACATATATTTATGGTGCAATCTTGACATATAATGTTTGGGTAGAATGGCAATTATCCCCCACCTACTATGTAGTGGAGGCTCGTGTGGGATCGGATACCTTAGGATTTCTTACATTAGTATTTCCTGACACTTAAGAAAGAATAAAATATAATTTCAGAAACTTTTATTCCACATTAAAACATTTACTAAATAATACTTTTGAAATGAAATTATAATAAAAAGATATTTAAGGTTAAGGCTCTCTTTGCATTTTTTTTTTCAAAATGTGAGTGTAGTATCATGCAGTAATTATTTTATCACGTAATTCATTTCTGGATTGCAGTGTTTGTTTACTTTTCTTTGCAATGAACACACTTGAGAGTAGGGTATTCCATTCAAGTTTGGTCCAGTTTCCGTGACACCAATATACAACATTAATCCAGTCCTCACCGAAGGTTCTCACCAGAGGTTCTCCACAAACGATAAATTTTTCTTTGTTGTTTTTGTTCATCTACTTCATCTACTTCATTCTGCACAAATTTCACCATCTTCAAGAAGGCAGCACAGGTAGCGGGGCGACTCAAGACTTTAGCCATCCAGTCCTTAGTGACTGGGTAAGGCGCATTCTGTGCAAACAGGTGTCCGGTCCTGTGAGTTGCAAGCTGTTCAGCACCTGCTGCCTAGAGGTAAGGACACCCGTAGGGTGGTTGATTGCACTTCACCTTCGGGTGCAGGGCCGTTAGTGTACCTGCGCTTACCTCTTTTACTAGTTTCCTTTTTTTTCACTTCCAGTAATTTTCCGTAATTCCAGAAGCCAATGATATTCCTTCCACCTCGACCCGTACAGGGTCTGATGACCCGGCCGCTACGGCCAACCCAAGCACCTCCACTGGAGGTATCAGGAAGAGGAAACCTTGCCAACAAAGCCATGGCGGAAAGGGCAAGGTGGTTCTTTTAGAACATTCATCTGACCAGGGCGTCTCACGGGAAGCTATTTCTCGTGTAGGCAAAATTACAGTGTCTGACTCCGACGACGAGCGCACTAGTGTGCGCAGTTTCCAGACTAGGAGTGGGAGGACATCCGTGCTCTCCTGCAACTCCTCTTACTCCTCGGCGTCTGACGGAGGCCAGGAGCCCAGCTCCTCGGACCTCTCGTCGGATGGCGAGGAGGGTGAGGAGTTCCGTGAAGTAAGGTCACGGAGAACCAAGCGAGCAGCAAAACTTGCTGCAGAGGGCGTGTCCTCTGGCCAGTCTACCCGATCAGGTCCCACCTCCGGTCAGAACCAGGCTGGAAGACAAAGGCGGCACATACCGCCAATCATCGTGCACAACTTTTTGGGGGCGGTAGGCTTCCTTAAGGAGGTCATTCCGACCCTCGAAAACGAGTGCTCGGTGAAGAAGAGCAAGAGCCGGTTTGTCTTCCACGCAAAGAACGAGGGGGACTGCACTAAAATTCTGCTGCACCTCAAGCAGAGGAAAATTCTCCACTTCACCTTTGCCCTGAATAAGGCCCGTGATGTACGCTGAGTCATCCGAGGGTTACCCGCGGACACTTCCGTGGATGACATAAGGGCAGACCTCACCCGCCAGGGCATTATCCCAAGACTTGTGAAGCAGCTCACTCGACCTGCTCCAGATCGCCAGGGAACTAAAACTCCCCTTCCCCTGTCCCTAGTAGTGGTAGAGCGGGTAAACGACCCCGAGGTTAAGCTGGATGATGTTCGCACCATCTGCTACCTCCGGATTACTCTGGAACCAGCCAAAGGCTCTGGCGGGCCCCCTCAGTGTTACCGATGTCTGGGGTTTAATCGCTCCAGCCTCTTCTGCCTCCACTGTCCTCGCTGCTTGAGGTGCGGTGGCACCCACCTCAGGGAGGACTGCCCCCGTGCCATCACGGAAGTTCCGACCTGCACTTACTGCAAAGGAGAGCACATAGCGTGCTATGGAGGTTGCCCTACCAGGAAGGCGGTTATTGCCTCTAGGGGACCAGCTCCAGGGCCAATAACCCAGAACACCCGTTCTGAGCCAGTAGCGGAGAGAGCAACCTCTTCCATAGCACCACGGCAACAATTGCCTAGCTCCAATAGTGCCCCATCCTTTGCTGAGGTGGTGTGCAAACCAGCCGGTGGCTCGACGCCATAAATGTATCCCAAATTAAAGTACTGCAATAAAACCTAGTCTTTATTTAAATAAACTTTACAGACATACACTCAAAAGAAAGGTACTTTGAACAATAAGAGCGTCTATAAACAACTAAAGGAGAAGAAAGAGAGGTAGACCTTGAGTTATAGTGAAATACCCCAAAGCTGGTCGCTATCTGGTAATCCAGTTTTCCTTGCATGGATTGTAGATAAAACATGACAACTCTAGTTTGATATAAGTAATGATAAATTCAGACAAATAAGGAACAATCCCGAAGTACTTCATTCCACGAAGTAAAATGTGTTTGACGTAAATTCTGTGTTTTAACAGGGCGTACATTTTCTATCATCTCTTACAGTTTACCAGTTATACAAAAGTCATAAATGGTATAAATAGAACTTCACGGACTTCTACATTTGTCATAAAATATCTCACACATAAAATATTATAATCAAAATTGTTGCACCAAATTTTCTAAAATCAAAATTTTTTAACAATTTTGTATGCTATTCCCTATACCGAAACCTGAAACACGAATGTCGGATAACTCTAAACCCCATGGACCCTGGGCTCATTTGAACATCATTTCACCCGATCCATTCATCGTGCGATATGGCAACGTTGGAGGATGTAATTTACAAAAGGAAGGGAAAAAAACATTTTCTGTGAAATAGCCGTAGTTCACACCTTGTTCATTCTATCTAAGATGCTCAACTGAGTACAGAAGTTGTATACTCTTAGGTTGATCTTTGACATTGTGTGAGTACATTACTTTTGGCACTAGACATTCGTCACATCAGAGACATACTGATTTTTATTGGAATTTATAACTCCATACGTGTTCGCATTCGTACGCATTACTAAACATTCACATGAATTTTCGGAACTTCCTGTTGGTTAACATATTTGTAACATTTCATTAAATTTGCACTGTAGCAGCAGTACCTGTCCTTTAAGATTGTAGATTGTATTATACTTTAGTTTTGTCAGTTCTGCTTGGAAATTTGATTGTGCTTTATAGTAAGCCACTGAAAACGTGTTCAGTTTGGTTCCTATTTCGGAAATTGTGTTTATTGTTCAAATTCTATAACATTTCGTATTCTCCAGAATCTTCGCAGTTTAAAATATTGAATTGTTTCTTCACATTGCAATCTCCTCGCATTCTGTTACATATTGTTCTACGCTTCCTTTTTCCTCACACAATTCACAAATTCCCTTTTCCCTACCTCTTATCTCTCTTAGAGATATTGTTCCTTTTTCTCATCCACGCTAACGCTTCTCTCTCTTGCCTATTGCAGTAATCTACATATGCTTCCAGACCCCAGTTCCGTTTTATTCGTTTGTAAAATTGTAATGACTTCATATTTTCTTGATCTCTCCATATTTCCAGTCTTTCTATATCTTCTATTCTACATTTTACCAATTTACCCACATTACTTGTATTCCTTTCTTCTAATCTCCATTTATCTCTCATTTCTACTTTTTCCTTAATTCCTCCTATCGCTGACTATCAACTGTTTGTGTTCTCTAATCTTTTCTGCAATAACAAAATATAGAAGAGTATTGTATTTTTTATTCTTATAGTGTTCTAAACCAAAATGAACAGTTGTGAAGTAAATATTCGTATGATATAAATGTAAATAAAACAATACCTACAAAAATATTAACTAACGGATGGCACGCAGTTGTAATTCCTATATGTATACCGATATGTATATATGTATAGTGTGGTTCCTACTACGGATATTGAGTTTATGTTCAAAATCTGTAACATCTGGTATTCTCCAGGATCTTCGCAGTTTAAAAAACTGAATGGTTCTAATGAAGGAAATTTGTCGACATGTCCGTGTTTAAGTTTCTCTTTAAATAACAAACTCTATATACTGAATGTCTGAATTCTGACACTACTGTTTCTACGCTGAAAAAATAATTTTAGTAATTAGTATATTCTTGGTACAAAAACAGTTAACAGTCCGGTTGTCGCAAATGGAGATGAAGCAAGTATTATTTACATGTTTCTAATTATTATTATTATTATTTTTTGTTAAATTGGAACTTTTAATGAACTGTTGCTCTTCTGAGGTAAGAAATAAGTACAGTTCTCGGAGAACTAATTGATTATAAAATTCGTAAGTCACCCATTTATATCCTTTTTGTTATGATGGCTATTTATCAATGCTGCCAACTGGAAAAAATAAACACTGCTACAACAGCGAGGGAACCGGGTTAATATATGGGGGGGGGGTTCAATATTTGTATATCATTTTCACTTACGTCGTTCAACTTCACGTCATATCGGACGATGAATGAAATGTTGCTCAAATGAAACCAGAAATATGGAGAACGTTACAACTAATTCTGTGTGGACGCTATGGGTAAAAAAGCAATTCATAAGTGGAAAGTCTGTGTGAGATACTCAAAGATATAAATATACAAGCTTAATAATGTGCTATTGTGTTCCCTTGATGACATTATGTACCGAAATTGAATGTCCCAACGTTTTTTACCTTCCCATTCTTCCGCTGTGATAATCTTATTCGTACTGCAATTGCAGGCGATTAGCATTTGTTACCGCTCGGAATAAAAATGAAAACGGAAGTATACAGAAACCTCTTCATTGAACAACTTACCATTTGACAATTTAGAGTCTCCAGGCTTCAATGCAAAGCAAAAGTTTTTATATGGCTTTTGTAAAATAATTTCAAAATATTGATCCAATTCTCCGACGCTTACGTTACATGTTGGGGGACTATTGTGTGTTTAAATGAGATGATGTTTGTCCTTGAACGATACTAGGCGATCAACCAATCGGAGTCCTAATTGCATTCCCCGTTAGTGGCCAGCTGAATGCATCTCTAAAATGTGATCCATGAGGAGGATATAGAGTAAGGTGTCTAACATAACCGTACAACTCCCGTATATTAGCTCAAATAGGTTTCTAATACAACTAAATGAAGTACCAATATATTGTCACAATGCATCGTGACGTAAGCGCTGTGATGATCATTATTATTGTTTGGTATGTGTGCGTGTACGTATATTTGTAATTACTCATAACTGAAGTGTAAACTTTTGATATGACATGATAAAATAATTGTTTGGAATAAGCCAAGGTGTTGTTAAATTCGGGAGAGCTAGGGTAGACAGTACACTTCCTCTTGGCTTGAAGAATGCTGAATAGGTAAAACGGTTGTCCTCTCATTGTATACTTGTTTACAAATTGTTCGTAATGTCCATTTGCTCTAGGGAGTACAAAGCAATATTAATCAGTTGTTCTTCCATTGGGAAAGGTGTATCAGCTGGATTATCTTGCAGTTGAAATGAGTTACGAAGTAATTTCCGCTCCCTTATCACTGGAAATAAAGCCCAATTGAGTGAATGTGGGCACATATTATGTTGGAAACAGAAATAATACGTATAAACTGACCGATGTTAAGGACTTAATTACGAAAAAATCGACATGGTAACACAAGACTGACTAAACTGCGTGTCACATGCAGATAAGGTACAAAAACACGAATTTTGGGACGAAACAGCACGTGACGAGATTTTGGAGCCTATCATCATAAATGTTTAATACATGGACGAGAAGACAAAGACAATGACGAATTGTCTCTGGACGCAAGTGAAATTCGCATATATATGGTTGCACCACTGGCAGTTCTTTTGTTTAGCAAAAGAGGTAATTCATAAAACAAATGCATAAAATACAACTGTGATTTCTACAACTGCATTATTACTAAAGTTCGTAAAATACATTTTGGGTTCCCTTACGGCTGACGCCAAGTAGACTAGGATAGTGTGCGACATAGGGGGACATATGAAAAGAGTGGGGGTAACAAAGTGGCAACGCTGAGCAGGTTAACGCATCTGATTCGCTAGAGTCCACAACTCTACCCAATTGAAACACTTAATAGTGAGTAGCATACCTCGAAATACAAAAGTGCTTCATCTTTCTAGAAAATGTCCCACTCCACACATTCTCTACAAATATCATTTTCAAAAAATGTTGATTTTATAAAAGGTTGTAAAAGTTTTCATTAGAATGCCGTTGTGTGATAAATTTAATGACAAATTTACAGCTTGACAGTTGTCTCAGAAACGCTCTTTATTCTGGATTACATTGTATAATTAGTAAACTGTAAGAGACAATAGAAAATGCAGATCTTGTTAAAACAAAAATTCATATCAAATACTTTTATCTTGGAGTGAACCATTTCTTATATACCTCTAATTATTTGCCTGAATTTATCAATACGTTTATCAAATTAGAAGTTTTCATCGTTTGTTTTGTCTATAGGTCATGCAACGAAAGCAAAATGTCCCACATGCGACAGTTTTAAAATACTTTGCTCTACCTTAAAGTCTAACTCTCTCTCTCTTCTTCTTTATTTATGGACGTTATTGAACGCTCTAAACACCCTAATTTAACGTCTGCTGTCTGTTAATTTTATTTAATATAGCCTAGGTGTTTATCAAGCACCTGTTACTAGAGATTCTTTTACTGTGCATAACACTTGCATTCTGTAATATTTGTATAATTATTCTAGAAATTAGTTTAATATTCTAGCTTATAATATTAGTATTTTAATAGATACATGTAAGCCTTCTTTGTGTAATAATTACTCTTTTAAGTATTCGGTTTCTTTCTTATTACTAGAAGGATCAATTGACACATCCCCCCTTTGTATGGCAGTAAGGGAGCTAATGGGATCTTAAAATTATCTTATACATCTTTCTCTCTCTTCTTACATCATTCTAGATACACACATTTCTTGAAAATCCATCAATTTATTCTCATTAAGATAAGTATTATGTTAAGTCATGAATGGTTCGAAGATATATGCTTGTTTTATTAGTCGTGTAACATTAAGTCATATCCCAGGATGAATGAAGTGAGTGAACTAATGCTCAAATCAGCCGAGACAATGTCAATGTAATGTCTTTGGGAAGAGAAATTTAAATCGGTCACCGCAACCTTCAAATATCCATTCTCTTGGCAATTCACTAACCCTTCGTTCAGTCTACTCAGGCTGAAATTGCTTTGATTTGACACCCACAACCTATACCAATATCGATGTGCTCTTACACATTCAAAATTTTCCAAAAAATTTCTGAAAATCGGATATTGTTTTATTTTTTTTTTCACTTTCAGATTATACCAAAATACATATTTACGCTACAACTTTGATATTAAATTTTTGAGTGGAGTGCTATTTCTTCTCTACCTATTATTTATATAAAACTTAACACTAAATGGAAAGCACCACGAAGAAAATCGGCACAAACCTGCAGTTCAAATGTCCCACGTGTTTCCTGTGCAGCTGTGTCTACAGCGACACACAGTGGATGACTCATGCAACGCAAAGTACACGAAGGAGGTAACAGATGTCACGCAAGTTGTAATTGCTATGTGTATACCGATATGTCTTGGCTATTAATAATTTTTTACAACACATTAGAACATCGACTTTCCTTTCTAAGTTTATACCATATACTAAATGTGAACAAAGGAAAACTGTAGCTAATTTGTACAGATAAACCAATATAGCCCGAAAGGAAGTATAGAATTTTGGAACAAGTCTCCTAAAACTGTATAAGGAGCAGAAATTCAACCCTCGATTTTCAGATGTGGCTGACCTTCCCACTGAACAGCACGTCAACATAGCACAGTATGCTGACGACGTGCTGTTATTCTCAACAAGCAGACACCCACGCAGAACCTTCAACCCCATCCAAAGATATCTAATCCTCCTCCAGGAATGGTGCACGCTTTGGCGATTGTCCATTAATACGGAGAAAAGCCAAGCGATATTGTTCACCAAGCGCCGCTTTCCCGCCAACTTCCCCCAATTTACCTACTTCGGGCAAAGGATCAGATGGGAGAATTCAATCAAGTACTTGGGAGTGAAGCTGGACAAGGGCCTAACTTTTCGGGAGCACATCCAGGAGCAAGCTCATCGGTCGTGTGGTGCCGTGGCATCACTATACCCTGTGCTTCGGTCTGCGATGTCTGTTCCCCTAAAGTTGCGCCTCTTTATGGCTCTGGTCCTCCCTATCATGCTCTATGCGTGCGAAGTCTGGGGTATGGCCGCAGGCTCACATCTAGTTCTGCTCCAACGTGCACAGAATAAATGTCTTCGGATTATTTATTCTGTCTGTACAAGGTTCCCCGTGAGATTACTTCATGAGGCTTCATCCCTCCGATATGTGGAGGATGAAATTAGACGCCGGGCGACAAAATTTTTCGAGGGTTTGCCCCAACATCAGAGCGCCCTAGTCAGATCCCTTGGGGATTATGTTCCTCGTGAGCGTCGCTATAAGCGATACCGGTTACCCCGCATGTCTTGCGGTCACTACCGGTAACCACATGATCTCCATTCCAGCCTAAATTAAATTTCAGCTACTCCAAAATTGTCATTATGGAATATTCAAAATTATTCAAACCTTCTTCCTAGTTTATTAACTAACCCACCAGCGGTGCTCGCTGTCCGTAGCACCCGGTTCATCATTCCCTGAGGAGCAAAAAGCTACCTCCCTACACTAATCCCACTTAAATTACACCCGTCATTCTGCAACATCCACATCCCGCCACTACGTGGTTAAGCTCTTCCCAGAGCAGGTACACGTTTTGACCACCCTTCGGGCTGTTCCTAACAGCCTGCCAGATTTGTGTCTGTCTGTCTGTCTGTCTCGATTTTCAGTGTATATTCCCATGATTCTAGATCTGATCATGTTTTGAAAACTGTACCACGTTATAAATGTGCCATCCATAATTCAATGACCTTGGTATTTCCAAGTAAGATGGTCAGCTGGGTGCAGGAGAGCTGTGTGCGTTGAAAGTTACTTTAAGAGAATCTAGTCTTTATTTAAATAAACTTTAGAGACGTAGACCCCACATTAAGGTACTTTGAACATTAAGAGCGTCTATAAACAAGTAAAGAAGAAGAAAGAGAGGTACTCCTGAGTTGTACTGAAATACCATTAAGCTGGTCGTTATCTGGTATATATCTGGTATCTCATAACCTGGAAATCCATGTTTCCTTGCATGGCCTGTAGATAAAACACGACAACCTCTAATTTGATTTAGTAATGATAAATTCAGACATATAAGAAGCAATCACGAATTAGTTGATTCCAGCGGAAGCTTTTTGTAACACGAAGTACACATAGGATGTTACAGATGGCGCGCAAGTTCTTATTGTTATGTGTATATCAGCATGTGTAAACTCTTAAGAATCTTTTACAAATTATTAAAACAGTGATGTTTTGTTTTGGCTTAAACCATATCACAAGTGTGAACCATCGTAACTTATAGCTATATTGAACACAAAAAGCAATATACACCGACAGCGATTATTGCACTTCTGAACAAATATCTGCACCAGCCTGTATAAGTGTCAGATGTTCGACCCTTTAAATTACACCCGTCATTCTGCAACATCCACATCCCGCCACTACGTGGTTAAGCTCTTCCCAGAGCAGGTACACGTTTTGACCACCCTTCGGGCTGTTCCAAACAGCCTGCCAGATTTGTGCTGCTTCTTTTGTATTACTTTTGTCATTTTATAGGTGGTGGGGTTATTTATGAACAACTATAGCACGTTTTATACAACACATATAGACCTGTAAACATTATACAAAGCTTAGACTATGCGGCTGCCAGGTGGTGCCAAACGTACATTTTGAACGCTGCATATACTACATATCCGCAAACGTACACGCTAGATAGTACTAACAGATGAATGCGAAATATATTCAGTGTCACCAACACATATTGCTATGGCTGCTGCATAGCAATAAAATTGGTTTACTTTGAATCTTACTTGAGCACAATATACCGTGTCGATAAGATATTACAGTTGGCTAACCTGTACTATTTGAACGAAATTCTAAAGCTAGAAATTGTAATTTAAGTTTTAACGTTAACAAAGCGAAACTGAGCCTGAAGATAATTTACATCGGTTTTATAAACTCGCAAGATTTGAAAGACCTGCGAGGTCGTATGGGCAGCAACAAGGAAGGGAATAAATGTTCACAAATAACTATTGGCAGGTAAGAAGTAAATACGCAAAATAAATATTTCATACAATATTCATTTATAATTAATTTTCTTAAACTCATATAGCACTCTTATAATGTTTTACATGCAGAGGCATTATTAATTCATTATTGTTGGAATAAAGAAGTATTTTTGCTTTTTAGCGATCATCATTCAATCTACCAGCAATACGATGGCAGAAATTGAAAGAGTAAAATAAGCAGAAGCCGGGTATGTCTCTTGTTTTGGTCATGCGCTGTGTTGATCCCCATGGACATTAGTAATGTAGTACGAAACTTTCTTTTTCTTCTATACAGGAATTTACTGTGACACATTTTTTAAAGTATGGAGCTTCACTTCAATGTCAGTGGAAACTTTAAGAAAAACTTTGAGGACTACCATGACAAACATTGTGAAAATATTCAGGAAATTGAAGTAATTTTAGGCAGTTGATTGAATATATTATTGGTTTTTGTATTAGTTTCTTTAAATCTCAAATCTTTTTGTCATATAAAACGCACAATAGAAGGAAAGAAGTCTGTAGTTTAAATTACTAATAAACAGCTCTCATAAACTACATCTATTCTGTAATTGTTATTTAGTTTCGATGTGTTCATATAAAACAATATTAAGCCAAAATTAAACACCATCAATATAATTATGTGATATCTTCAGTATTTAAGCTTTGTACGTTCATGAGCATAAACATGAAAATCCACCACTGCACTGACAAGACATCACGCGACTATAATCGGTTTAGTTGGTTCCTTCTACCTGTGTTTCGAACAAAACTCTTATAAGTTCCAGAAATACAACTCTTGATTTAATCCTTCATTCTAACCTTGTTTATTAGTTGATTATTTGTGAACAACTATAACTCACTATAAGGACACAAATGATTCTTCCAGTTATCGGACTGTATTAATATCAAATTTTCAAAAGTTGTTGATAAAAGAGTGCTCTTCTACGTATAAACATACAACTGGAAAATTGAGTAACCAAGAGTACATTAGTAAGACTTTGTCTATCTCTTACCGTTTCTGAGTTGTGCCAAGTAACGAAGAAAGAAAACGACGTCTGAGGTCATTCTCTGCAAATTAAACATATGTACTTCGTTTTCCATAAAAAATATTTTAAACATTTAAAATATTAGTATAAAATCATAAGATCTCCTTTTAAATGTTCAAAATCATATAAAGTATTTTCAATTAAGGGTTATTGTGTTATTTCCAGATTTTCTTCAAAATCCCTCTTTGTGATTCTTGAAGAACACTGAACATTTGTATTACTTTGGTATTTACCTACCTCACATTTCACTTTTAAGTTTTGAGAAGAAACTGTCGTTTACATGCACGTGCCCCAAAATATAAATCTGTAGTGCAATCTTAACATTTAATTTTGGTTAAAATGCAGTTTCTCCTCTTATGTAATACATAACACCAAAAATATAACGTCACGAAGAAAATCGAACAAACAAAATAACCTGTAGTTCAAATGTTCCGCGTGTTTCCTGAGTAGCTGTGACTACAGCGACACACAGTGGGAGACTCATGTAACGCAAAGTACACGAATAAAGTTATAGATGTCGCGGAAGTTGTAATTGCTATGTGTATACCGATATGTCTTAGTTATAAAGAATCTTTTACAACACATTACAATATCGACTTTCTTTTCTATGTCTAAGTACTGCCCTAATGTGAGCGATGGTAAATTGTAGCTATATTGTACACATAAATCAATATAGACCGAAAGGAAATATCTTTTTTTTAGAACAAAAGTCTCCTAAACCTGTATAAGTAGCAGAAATTCAGCCCTTGATTTTCAATCATTAATGCAAATCAGTATCAGAAAATAACTGTATCATGCTTTAAATGTCAATTCCATAGTTCAATAACCTTGTACTTTCCAAATAACATGCTCAACCGAGTGCAGAAGAGTTGTGTACGTTATGACCATGTTTGACAATAAATATTTGTACCATCAGAAGCATCCTACTTCATTATTGTTCACATTCCTACGTAGTTGTTTTCGGAAATTCCTGTTAATTATCATCCTTGTAACATTAGATTAATTGAGCACTGAGGCGGCAATATCTGTTTTTAAGACTGTGTTGTGCTTTGTTGGTTCGTGAAATTACAAGTGCAGGTTACAAACACTAACAATTGCCCTTTATCTCCGTAGAAACACGCTTACACATAAAACTTGCAAAGTCATCGACCACAAACAAAGTCCACTTTTACAACTGTTCATGTGCACGTGTCCAATTACCGACTGACTGACTCACCTCTTTTTTATTTTAAATTAATGTGCCTGGTGCCGGTAAACTGGACGCGGTTTACAGGCCCTAAGTTTACATAAATTTATAATCTGACTGACTATGGCAGGCGTGGGAACCTTTTATAGCTACTCACTATTCCTGAAATTCGTGGAATGTTCTCAAACAATTAAGACTGCGATGGAAGAAAGACGAACTCTCCAGAAATCCGTTTCCTTACCTCACCGTTTCGCGGAGCCTTTATCTCCGTGTTGTACTGCCCGTCTCTTTGAACTCATCGGCTGCGCCACATCCTCAGCAATGCATTCGCGACACTGCTCTCTACTCAAGGCTGGTCGTCCCGAACAGCACTATCGTATCTGGGCTGACGGTTCACGTGCACCACCATCATCTTCCTTCGGGGCACCTTCTGGATGTGGTAGACTACGTCATTAAACCTCTTTACCACCCAGTGCGTTCCTTGCCATGGTTGCTGAAGCTTCCGGCAGCGTCCGTTGGTCCGGGTAGGGTGACACAACCAGACCAAGTCACCTGTAATGGTCTCTTAAACCAGAATATAGTAATATAGCACTTAATTCTGATGATAAGAAATTAGTTAATTTATAACATTGGTATGTCATACTAAAATTATCAGATATAGCTAATATTTCTTCCCTTGGCTGTTGGCTTGCCTGTCGTATCGGGTCTTCCTGCGGTCACTCGCCATCAGATGTTCTGACGAGACAGCTCAGGCATGTAGTGGAGACGATCCACCAAGTTCTCCACGTACTTGGTTGCTGGCTGTTTTGGGTCCGGGCAGCTCCCGAAAGCCAGATCACAAGGGAGGCAAACTCTCGGTCGAACTGGAGTTATCCCAGTGGTGTCGTTTGTTGACGAGCTGTAGGCCAGCAGGAACAGTGGTACCTTGACGTTCCATTCTCCCTGACGGCTGGCCACGACCTTCCTGAGATACTTTTTTAAGTTCTTCATGTACCTATCGACCATGCCTTCCGAATGCGGCTGTAGGAGTATTGTGCGGGTCTTGTTCACCACAAGTCTTTCCAGTGCCTCCTTCATCAGGTTATACTTCATTAAGTACAGCGTCCACACAGATTTCGTGGTGTCATTCTACATTTTTCTGGGTCCATTTCACCCATTTCATCATTGCCCGATATGATTTAACATTGGACGATATAAATAAAAAGATTGAATTCCCCGCCTTACCTTAATCCTTTTCGCCCGCTATTCTTTCTTTCTTGCTTTCTTTTTTTCTTGTTTTTTGTAATTTACGTCCTCAAACTTTTTCTCAATCGGACGATGAATGATATGGGTGAAACGATGCTCAAATGATGGAATCCACTGAGCTTAGAGTTACCTGAAAGTCGTCACTCAGGATAAGGGAAAACTCCGGAAGAAACATCCAGAGAACTCACCTGCGCTCAATTGTGGTACTCATTAACTATCATAACAAGAGAGAATGTTATGGATGTAAGAAAGTTTGTTTTCTTAATGTAGAAGTTTCTGGAACAATTTTATTGCATTTGGGTTATAAATCTATCTTAAAAGGACTAAAAAATAGTCAAATGCCATAAATGGAGCAATTACACATGTCCTTTCCAGAAAAGAAGCTGGACTTCTCACTTATACTGCAATCGTGTTAGACATTCAACTGTCTCAGGTAGCCAACTCCGCCAACACAATACTCTACCGTCCAATACAGAGCAGATTTAGAAAAACTAATCCAGGTGTCCCGCTAATATGAATCAGCTGTGCTTACCTTAATTAAACGTTTAAATTTTGACTAGAATGCAACTTCTCTTCTATCTACTATGTGTATAGTACTTAACAATAAAAGGATAAAGCTACGAAAAAAACAGCTACAAAACTGCACTTCAAATCTCACGCGTATTTCCTGAGTAACTCTGAGTACAGCGACACATAATGGAAGTCTTATGTAACACGAAGTACACGTAGGATGGTATAGATGACGAGCAAGATGTAATAGCTATGTATTATCAATATGGCCTAGCTATAAAGAATTTTTATAAAACGTTAGAACAACAATGCTTCGTTTTGAGTTAGGTCATATCCTGATTGTGAACAATATTAAATTGCACGCTCATTCTATACAAAACTTAATATATAGCGACAAGAAAGATTCTTTCCGCAGTTAGCCGTCAGCTTTCACCACACACACATTGTACCAGTTGAATGAAGGGAGCGCCCCGGGACCTACAAGCACGCTTCCTCTATTCTTACATATTTCAAGATACACACAACTTGTAGAACCACACATTTACTATCATTAACGTAAGTATTATGTTAAGTCTGGAATGGTTCACAGCTTTACGTTTGTTTTATTTAGTCCTGCAACATAAAGTCATATCTGACGATGACACGAGGGAAATGAAACTCACACAAACCGAGACATAGTGAATGTAATGTCTTTCGGAAGAGAAGTTAAAATGGGTAGTGGCAAACCTCAAATACTAATTCTCTGGGCAATTCACTAATTCCTCGTTTAGTCCACTCAGGTTGAGATTGCTTTGATTTGACAGCCACAACCTATAGCTATATAAATCTGCTCTTACACATTCAACATTTTCGAAAAGGTTTATAATTAAAGGATATTGTCTTATTGCGTACTTGTTTTAGAGTCAGGTGATACCAAAATATATACATACTTATACTGCAAGCTTGACATTTCATTTTTGGGGAGAATACAATTTCTCCTCTACCTACTATGTATATAATATTTAACACTTAAAGGAGAGCACCACGAAGAAAACCGGTATAAAGCTGCCGTTCTAATGCCTCGCGTGTTTCCTGAGTAGCTGAGACTAGAGCGACACACAGTGGAAGACTTATGTAACACGCAGTACGAGTAGGACATCATAGATGTCGCGCAAGGTGTAATTGCTGTGTGTATACAGATATGACTTAGCTTTTAAAACTATTTTACAACACATTAGAACATCGACCTTCTTTTCTAAGTTTAAGCCATATCCTAAATGTGATCCATAGAAAATTGTAGCTATATTGTTCACATAAACCAATACATACCGAAAGGAAATGTTGAATTCTGGATTAAAAGTCTCCTATACGTGTATAAGTAGCAGAAATTCAACCCTTGATATTCATTGCTCATAGCAATTCCTACTCATCTAACTATATTTTGAGTAACTGTGGCACGCTATAAATTTGGGGTCCATAGCTTAATAACCTTGGTCTTTCCAAATACGATGCTGAACTGAGTACAGAAGAGTAGTGTACCTTATGAGGTTCTTTGAAGGTAGACTTTCCTACCATCACAAACATCCTGCTTCGTGCATTATTGCCAACATACCTACATAGTAATTTTTTCAACATAGTAATTCTTCATGTAGGACGAGATTATTTACAAACACTGGAATAATGTAACTACTCCTGAAATGTTTATTTGTTGTGATTCAATAGCATATTTTATTGGATGTTTTTAAATTTTGCAGGCTAAATGCTTGCTTATTTTATACGTTTGTGCTGCATAAAATCCAATTTCTAACTAGAAGTTACAGCCTTAAACTAATTGTTAGAAAAATTGTAAAACATAATAAAAATGAAAGTATAACGCACAGTAAAGGATTCTCAAATGAAATGTATTTGAGGAAACCCTAGTCTTTAATAAAATAAAAATCTAGACATCAGACGCTGTCTGGTTTCAAGAGCGTCTACAAGCAAATAAAGAAGAAATAGAGGTAGACCTTGAGGAGTTCAAATCTCCCGCATGTTTCGTGAGTAGCAGTTACTGCAGCGACACAGAGTGGAAGTCGCATACAACACGAAGTACACGCAGGGTGTGATAGATGAGGCGCAAGTGTAATTGTTCTGTATAAATCAATCTGTCTTAGATATTAAGAATATTTTAAAAACGATAGAACAGTGATGTTTTGTTTTGGTTCAAATCATGCATAGAATATGAATGATAGTTATTTTTAGTTATATTAAATATAAAATAAATATAGACCAACAAAAGATATTGTATTTTCGAACAAAAGGCTCCTAAGACTTACATAACCTCCATAATTCCAGCACATTTTACATAATTAATTCAATTTAAGAGGTTTTAGGTTTGACATTGTGTGGGCACTTTTCATTTAGCACTAGTCATTCGTCACATCAGAGACATCCTGCTTTTTATTTGAATTTATAATTCAAAACATGTACAGATGCGTACGCATAACTAAACTTTCACATGAATTTTCGTAAATTCCTGTTGATTAACATATTTGTAACATTTCATTAAATCAGCATTGTAGCAGTAGTACCTGTCCTTTAAGATTGTATTATACTTTAGCTTTCTCTGCTCTGTTTATGGAAATTTGAATATGTTTTCCATAGTACGCCACTGAAAAAGTGTTTAGTTTGGTTCCTGTTTTGGATATTCAGTTTATTGTTCAAATTCTGTAACATCTGGTACTCTCCTGGATCTTTGCAGTTCAACAATTTGAATGGTTTTAATGAAGAAAAATCGTAGAATTGTCCGCGTTTAAGTTTCTCTTTAAATAACAAACGCTGCATACTGAATGTCTGAATTCAGTCACAACATGTTTCAACGCTGGAAAAAACTGGTAGTTGATATATTAATGGAAAAAAATCAGTTAAGAGTCCGGTTGTCGTAAATGGCGATGGAGCAAGTATTCTTTAAATTTTTCTAAGTTTTATTTTATATTTTGGTTAAATCAGAACGTTTAAAGGACTGTATCTATTCTGAGGTAAGGAATAAGTACATTTCTCGGAGAACTAAGCAAATTATTTAAGTTGTAAGTCGCCCCTTTGTATGTTTGACCTAGAATAATGGTAGCTAATGACGTCATAGCTATAACTTGTAAGCTGTTATCTTTAGTGCTCTAAATATGTTTACTAAATACAAAGAAAAATGCTTCATTAAAAATCAGGTTGCTAGAGGTATCAATGCTCGACTATGACATTCAGAATTATTGGAAGTTTGTGGTAGACAGACTTTAGCATATCGTACCGTGGCTAGGTGAGCGAATGCATTTCGTAGAGGAAGAGAAGCCGTGGGGCTGAGAGACAGCAATCAGCAAGTGATGATGTGTTTGTGAATGCTGTTAGACCACAGGTAGGAGAACATTGTTGTTGGACAGATATGTGCCCATGTGACTTCGATCTTTTTGTGAAAATGAAATTACCACTTAGATGACTTCGCTTTAGAACCAGTCAGACAATGATACCAACAGTAGAGCAGTCTGTTGATATTAGGACAACAATACGCTGTGGATGGCACCCGGCGCTGATGTGTGGAGGTGAGTATTTCATGTTTTAGAAGATTATTTCTAAGCACTGCAATAATGTAAGTACTCCCAAAAGGTTTTATTTGTTGTTAATTCAATACTACATTTTATTGCATATTTTTAATACGTTACAACATAAATTCTTGCTTATTTTAGATGTTTTTATTGTATAAAATGCAATATCTAATTAAAAGTTACACCCTCCAACTATTTTTTAGAAAATTTGTACAGCATAATACAAGATGAAAGTATAACTTACAATGAACGAATGCCAAACGAAAAGTATTTGATAAAGTCCTAGTTGTCGATTAAAGAAAAATTTACAGATATCAGATATAAATTATTTCTTTTGAACATTCAAGTGCTTCTACAAACAAATAAACAGGAGAGGTAGGCCTTGAGCAATTCAAATGCCAGGCGTGTATCCTGAGTAGCAGCGAATGCAGCGACACAGGGTAAAAGAGTCGTGCAACACATAGTACGCTTAGGATGTGATAGATGACGCGCAAGTTGTAATTTCTATGTATAAACAAATAAGCCTTAGCTATTAAGAATTGTTTACAAAATAATAGGACGATTATGCTCTGTTTTGGTCTAGAGCATATAATAAATTTGAATTATAGTAAGTTGTGCCTATAAAACATATAAGGATCAATAGAGACCGACAAGAGTTATTGTATTTTCGAACAAAAGCCTGCAGAAACTTGGATATGCTCCATAATTTGAACTGTTTTTCCATATTTAATTCAGCATTGCCTTCTTACCGTTAGTTTTATAGATCTATCGCGTAATGTCCTACATAGTTAAGAAGTAATCATTTTAATTGAAATAATTTTAATCTTTCGAATTAAGATGCTCAACTGAGCGGAGAAGTTGTATACTCTTCCGATGCTCTTTGACATTGTGTGAGGACATTGTATTTGCCTCCAGACACTCCTAACATCAGAGACATCCTGCCTTTTATTTAGATTTATAATTCCAAACGTCTTCGTATGCGTACATATTACTGAACAGTCACATCAATTATAGGAAATTCCTGTTGATTAACATATTTGTAACATTTCGTTAAATCAGCACTAAAGCAGTAATACCTCTAGATTGTATTATACTTTATTTTTCTCTGCCATGTTTGGAAATTTGTTTGTGCTTTATAGTAAGCCACTGAAAACGTCTTTAGTTTGGTTACTATTTCGGATATTGAGCTTACTGTTCAAATTCTATAACATATGATATTCTCCAGGATCTCAGCAGTTTAACAAACTGAATGGTTCTAATGCAAGAAAAATGTCGACATATATTTGATTACGTTTCTCTTTAAATAACAAATTCTGCATACTGAATGTCTGAATTCTGTCACAACATGTTTGTACCCTGAAAAAATGTTAGTCCTTAATATATTCATAGAAGGAATTCAGTTAACAGTCCGGTTGTCGTAAATAGCAATTAGGCAAGTATTATCTATGCATCTAAATTTTATTTTATACTTTGGTTAAATGGGATCCTTTAATTACCTCTTGATCTCCTGAGGTAAGAAATAAATGCAGAGATAGGAGATCTAACTAAATTATTAAAGCTGTAAGTCTGCCATTTGTGCCTTGAGGTAGGATAGTGTTAGTTACGTAATGACGTCATAGCAATAACTTATGATATCAAGTATCCTAATGGAATAAAACATGAATAATAAGATATTATATAATTAAAATAACCCTACATTGCTATTCTTATATTAACAATGGTAACGTAAATAAAATCTACCCAAAAAGGTACGAGAACATGTTATATGAGAACAAATGTAGGACAAATATATTATACCCTTAGGGAGAAAAAAAATAAGTATGGCCTTGGACCAAAACCAAGAGCAGCTGCTAATCTAAGCCTACCTCAAGGATCTTCATTGAGTCTTATTTTGTATCAAATATAACTTGGATATTGTCTCAAACTCTTACTACAAATATGAAAGTGTCGTCTAACCAAAACCTCTTCAAACATTCAGCACAACTTATCGCCATCGAACAGCTATCTCATAGATTATAAATAATCAAATATATGAACCAATGAATTATTTATTCGTGCATATTCCAAAAGTTTACAACTTCAGGCTACATTTATTTGTCTTTACCTTGTTGCTACCTTGGCTTACATAACACCCTCGTCTTCTGCTCTGTCAGGTAACTCTTAACCTCCATGCCTCCTTGTTACTTAATTAGCCACTTTCCTACCTCCATCTTCCTTTCTCATATTCTTTACATTTCTTACCCATTTTTCTTTTACTTTCTGTAAGAATTCACGAATACTTCTTACCTTCTCCTCCTTTACCGTTAACTTTTTTATAGCTACCATCCTCTTCTCTACTTTCTCACACTTTCCTCCCAAAGCATTTTCTCCATATTGCAACCTCCTCGCATTCTGACACATGGTTTTGTATGCTTTCTTTTCCCCCACACACAGTTCACAAATTTCCTTTTCCCTACCTCTTATCCCTCTTAGGAATATTGTTCCTCTTCTAATCCAAGCTAGCCCTTCTCTCTCTTGTCTATTGCCGTAATCTACATATGCTTCTAGTCCCCAGTTTATTATTACTTGTTTGTAAAATAGTAAAGATTTAATATTTTCTAGACTGGCCCATAATCCCTGACTTTCTATATCTTCTATTCTGCAGTTTAGCAATTTACCCACATCGCTTGTATTCCTTTCCTCTATTCTCCATATATCTCTCATTTCTACTTTTTCCATAATTCCTCCAGTTCCTGCCAACTAACTATTTAAGTTCTTTAATATTTTCTGCAATAACAAAATATATAAGGGTATTGTATTTTTATGCTTATAGTGTTCTAAACTAAAAGGAACAGTTATGAAGTAAATTTTAGTATGATATTAATTTAAATAAAACATAAGATATACAATAAAGATTAACTATCAGAGTAATCTATGAAAACTCTAAAATGAATCTATTGACAAAGAAGGCAACAAATGAGAATATATTGCTGAATATTTAACATGTGTGAGTCCAAAAAGTAGAAAAATGTAAGTAAATATCTCTTGGACATTCTTAAAATTACATTATATTCCTTACTACTGAAGAATGGTATGATCCATATTGTAGTTGTGGAGAGATGTGTAAATTGTTTCTTGTATTAATAGCATAGAAAAAGAAAAATTATTACAGTTATTAATAATTATACCAAGAATATTTACATATAGTTATTAAAAGTACAAATATTGTAAGTTACAACCTTAAACATATTTTTAGAAATATTATACTACATATTAAAAATACGATGATAAAATGCAAAATTAAAGAATCCCAAATCTCTTATAGTTTACCACTTATACAAATGTCATACAGAATAAAGAGCACTTCAGAGATTAATGTCAAACTGTACATTTGTCTTAAAATATCTCACATATACAGTATACTAGTCCAACCTGTTACACCAAATTTATGTAAAATCAAACATTTATAAAAATTTTCCATGTAGATGTTGCTTGCAGTGGGACATTTTCTTGAAAGATGCACAACATATTATTTCGTGGTATGCTATACACTAGTCCTCTAACATATGAGGTAAGTGCAGGTAAATCGGATCAATATTCCAAGGATCTTACACAAAAGCGTTATATATCAATTAAATATGAACTATTTTACCTTATATTGAAGCCTAATCGCACTCAATTGGAGGATGAACAGGATTGGCATAGTGAACGAATCAGAATGGAATTAGAACTGGTCAATCTGTTTGTTGTTTTGTTCTCATTATTACACAATGTTTTCATGAGAACAAAATAATAGATTTCTAAACTCTTATATTCATATCTTTATGCATCTCACACACAGTTTCCACATATCATTTGCCTCTTTCCCCACAGCGCCTACACAGACTGCGTGGTACCATTCTTTACCTTCCTGGGCTAATGTAAGCATCATTTCCCTATTTTCTTTCATCCTCCGATATAAACTAACGTTGGTCGAAGCAAATAAGTGGAACTAAAAATAAAGTTTTGATTCGTCCGCTTTTCCTTAATCTGCTTTTTCCGCTGTTTTACCGGTATTAGCTTTTCCCCGTTTGCTGCACTCATTATGTGACTATCATAACAACAAGGAGGAATATGGATGTAAGAAAGTCTGTATTTTCTTACTGTACAAGTTTTGGGAAAAATTTGAATTAACATTTGGTATACAAATTGGTTAATCTATCTTAAACTAACTTAAAAAATAACAAAACCCCAGAAATGGAGCTACATACCTCCTTTACAGAAAAGAAATGTGATTTCTCACTTAGACTGAAGAAACACCATGGTATTACACACTCAACTGTTTCAGGTAATTAACTTCGTATCCTACAAAGTCAGTCCAACACAACAATACATTACCATCCCCTAGAGAGCATTTGTGAAAAATTAATCCGAGACGACCACTAATAAGAATACACCAAAAAGAAAATCGGTACAAACCTGCAGTTCAAATGTCCTGCGTGTTTTCTGTGTAGCTCTGACTACAGCGACACAGTAGAAGTCTCGTGAAAGGTAAAGTACACGTAGGATATAATAGATGTCACGCAAGCTGTAATTGCAATGCATATATCAATATTTCTTAACAGTTAAGAAACTTTAATATAACATTATAACAATTGTGCTTCATTTTCGATTAGAATCTTTCCTAAATCTGAACAACAGTAAATTGCAGCCATATTTTACACGGAAATCAATATAGGCTGACAACGATTATTGTGTCTGGAGACAAAATTCCACTAAAACCTGTACAATTTTCAGCGTCTCACACAGCAGTGGTGCTCCACACGTTCTCGCTGCAGCGACCTAACCTGGTGCGCAGAGTCATCCGAGGTCTCGGATCTGACACCGACCCAGAGGACATAAAGGTGGGCCTGGCGGAAGAACACGGCATTACGCCGCGTACCGTGGTCCAGCTGACCAAGCAAGTCCGCGAGGAAGGCAAGGAGCCCGTAAGGACTCCCATGCCACTATTCCTCGTAATAGTGGAGAAGGAGGGCGAAGGTCTTCCCAAAATTGATGAGGTGTCCCACCTCTATAACACCAAGATCAGAATCGAACCGTACCATGGCAGAGAGGGGCCAGCCCAATGCTACAGGTGCTTGGGCTTCCACCACTCGAGCCATGCGTGCGAGAGGAAGACCGCCTGCATACGATGTTCAGGCCCTCACCACGTCAACGAATGCCCGAACCCCAGAGAGGAGAAAAAGTGCGCCAACTGCCGAGAGGCCCACATAGGCATCTACGGCGGCTGTCCCGCTAGACTGCGAATAGTGCAGGCAAGACAGGGCAGGAACGCAAACAGGGAGCCAGCACAAGTTCGGCCTGGAGTCAGTTTTGCCCAGGCGCTGCGCAAGCAGGAACAGCTGCTGCAGCAGGCCGAGGCAAGCCAGATTCCGGCAGCGACCCAGCCAGTAAGCTCTGGAACTACCACCAAACAACCACCAGCTGCATCTACAGCAAAGCCACAGCGGCCTCCTCGCCAGAAGAAGGCCACCGCAGCCCGGCGGGAGAAACCGCCGGCAACTGCGGCAGCAACGGCCGGGCAACCAGCCCAAGAACCTGCGGGGAGACAGAGCGGCCCTGCCGCCACTGCTCTCCCCCCTCCACCAGCTCCAGCTGCAGTGGCTTCAACAGCCAATGAGGGAGAGGCACCCCTCGCTACAACACCTGCGCCGATTTGGGACACTGGCGTCTCAAACGAGGACTTAGCGGAGTTCCATGAGCTTTCTGCCTGGTTCGCCGAACTGATTCATCGCTCCCTCCCCATTCTGAGGCGCTGCAGGGAGCAACTGACAGATCCCCGCATCCCTGCTCTGCAAAAGCACAGCATTCTGCAACAGACTGCACGGCTCCTCTTCCCTGACTCCAGCTCGTAAATGGCGTTGAGAAGAACTCAGCGAACATTGAGAGCCGCGTTCTGGAACGCAAACGGAGTCCGGGAACAGAGACCGGGCATCTTGGAGTTTGTAAGTGACCACGGGATTGACCTCCTTATGGTATGCGAAACGCATCTGCATGCTGGTGTACAATTTAACCTGCCAAGTTACGCCGTCCACCGAGCCGATAGAGTCGGCCGGCGGGGCGGCGGTACAGCTATCTTCATAAAAAATCACATCACCCATACTCCCATTACCATTCCCCCGCTTCAACACTTGGAGGCGACCGCCATAAGGCTCTCCTTGGGCGGTTCAGACCTAGTGCTTGTGGCGGTGTATGACCCGCCCAACCATCCCTTCTATGAAGCGGATTACAGGGCACTCCTAAACCTAGACCACCGAGTGTGCATAGCCGGTGACTTCAATGCCAAACACCCAGGATGGAACAGCCGAACCCAGAATGATAGGGGAAGGAGCATCTACCGCTTCATCTGCGGAGATCCAACCCTTCATGCGCATGGCCCGCGGGGTCCAACGCACTTCCCGCCTCGTGGCAGGGCGGACGTCATAGATTTCGCAATCACCAAGAACATTCCATTTCATCTGGACCTCACGGCGGTGAATGCTCTGGATTCTGACCACAACCCAGTTGTGATCAATTCAGACGTTACCGTCGCAGCTCTGGCAACGGCTGACTGGGTGGATGAAGTCGACTGGGATGCCGCCATTCTTCACATCCAAAACTCCGTGGAAGCCTGCCCTCGAATCGACTCTGTGGAGTCGCTCGAGGCGGCAGCCAGGGAGTTCTCCACATCCATCCTCAACGCGGTCCGTGCTCACACACACCGCATCCCAATAGACACGCCAAACCCCACAGATATCCCAGGACCCATCAAACAACTCATAAGGGCTAAAAACGCCGTAAGAAAGCTGTGGCAGAGATTTCGCCATCCCAGGATAGGAGAAGTACACCAGAGGTTCAAATCCCTGGCAAGACGACTCCTAAGAGCACACCGCAAAGAGGCCTGGGAAAACATGTTAAGGCAAACCAATCTCCAGGAGAGAAAACCATGGCGAATAGTCCGTAGCCTGCGGAAAGACAAAACCGTACACCAGCACCCCCTACATAGCCCTAGAGGTCGACTCGTCTACGAGTCGAAAGAAAAGGCAGAGGCGCTAGCAGATTATCTGGAGGCTCAGTTCCAACCCAGGGTAGAGCCAATGGACGATGACCATGCTGACCTCGTGGAACAGGTGGTGGAGGACTTCCTAGAAGCTCCGCCCCCTGACCACGAGGAGTTCCACATTCCCATCGTTACCCCTAGAGAGTTAGCGACCACGCTTAACTCTCTAAGAACCAACAAAGCACCTGGGCAGGACCGTGTGACAGCGGAAATGCTCAAGCACCTTCCACGAAGAGCCGTGATTCACTTAACCCGGATTTATAACGCGTGCCTATACATGCGCCACTTTCCAGCTATCTGGAAGGAGGCGCGCGTGGTGTGCGTTTTAAAGCCGGGGAAAAATCCGGTTTTTCCTTCCAGTTACCGATCAATCAGCCTTCTCCCAGTTTTATCGAAGGTATTCGAAAAACTGCTCCTCTCCCGGCTCCTTCCTCATCTGGAGGAAAGGGGCCTAATCCCGGAACACCAGTTTGGCTTCCGTTCTGGCCACTCCACGACCGAGCAGCTACTGCGGGTTGCCGAGAAGGCCTCCCTGGGTTTCCAGGAAAGGTCTAAAACGGTAGCAGTGCTGCTCGACGTGGAGAAGGCATTCGCCACTACCTGGCATGAAGGACTCATTTACAAACTCCTGGAGCATGAAATTCCCCGTCCATACATTTCCTTGGTGGCCGGTTTCCTCGGAAACCGAAGCTTCCGAGTAAAGATGGAGGGGAAGCTGTCCACCGAGCGGCCCATTGGCGCTGGAGTACCGGAAGGCAGCGTGCTGTCGCCGGCGCTCTTCGCAGCTTACATGGCCGACATCCCAACTCATCACAACACCCAAACCTGTCAGTATGCGGACGATCTCATGATCTTCGCAGTGAATAGGAATACACGGTACAGCTTCCGGCAAATCCAAACCCAGCTCCGGGCCATTGGCGAATGGAGCGCAAAATGGCGAATGGCAATTAACCCGGAGAAGAGCTCTGCTATTCTCCTGGCGAAAACCATAGCCAACCGGTTGCAGCAGAACTTCGTTTTACGGCGCCGTCGAATCCCTTGGGTGCAAACGGCGAAGTATCTCGGGGTGACGCTGGACCGTAAGTTAACTTACGTTCCGCACGTCAAGGGCAAGGTCCAGCTGGGGCACGTCGCACTCCGGAGCCTATACCCTATCTTCAGATCAACCATGCCGATCCGTCTCAAACTCCAACTGTATCGGGCGATCATTCCGCCTATGATTCTGTACGGCTGTGAGATCTGGGGAACAGTGGCTAATACCACTTTCGTCAGACTCCAGACGCTGCAGAACAAGGCACTACGCATCATCTACGATACAGGCTGGAGATTCCCGGCTCATATCCTACATGAGCACTCCCAGATCCCGTACATTGTCGACGTCATTCGCGAGAGGGCACGATCAATGTACGAGAAAATCCAAATTCACCCCAACCCCTTAGTGAACTCCCTGGGAAGGTATGACCCGAGAGATCAAAGGCGCTTGCCGTCCTTCAGACTGCCGAGAGACGTCCTGGGACCCCTTAGGTAACCCAAGGAAAACCGCAGATGTCTCTGGGAACAACTTCTACGCCAAAGGACAAGCGCTACACAACCCGTATCCAAAACGGGGCAAAAAAACTTATTCGTGTCTCCCAAAAAGGGAGAACGATTAAGTACAGCTGCCCACGATAAAGAGGGGCAACCCATTCCAAACCTATCCAAAATTTCAAACAGTAAACAAATTCAAACACCCCAGCAGAACATGGATCTACTAGTTCATTTCGCAGGTTAAGCCGCAAAGCGGCTAGGTACTGCGGCATATGACACCCGGACGGGGAAAGCCCCGCCCGACTAGGACTACCTCTGGACCTCTGGCAGTGGTGCAACCGACCAAACTTCCACTTCAGGGGCCGAAGGATAGAGTGGACTAATTCCATCAAGTACCTGGGCGTTCAACTTGATAGAGGCCTAACTTTCCGCGGACACATCAGGGAACTATCGGCACGGGTGCAGGGGGCTATTGCCTCTCTGTACCCAATACTGGGTTCTCGCTCGATGCCAGTCCGCTTAAAGCTACACCTCTTTCGAGCGCTGATAATCCCACTCATGTTGTACGCCTGTGAAATCTGGGGCATGGCTGCCGATAGCTGGATAGCATACCTTCAGCGTGCACAGAATAGAGGACTCCGATCCATCAATTCTGTGGGCCGTTCTTTTCCCGTGAGGTTACTTCACGAAGCTTCCCTTCTCCCATACGTGGAGGACGAAATTAGACGCCGGGCAACAAAATTTTACGATAAAATTCCAGCTCATAGAAGCGCCCTGGTTCGGTCTCTAGGAGACTACGACGCTGCGAGCCGCCGTTTCAGGCTTTACCGGGTACCCCGTATGGCTTGCGGGCATCCGAGGTAACAAAGGAGTTAATCCTTACAGCAGCATAAGCTAAATTACAAATCTTCAAAAGAGCTGTTTGGCTACTAAATTTACCCCATTTTAGAAAAATAAAACACCAGGGTGTAAGCAAAAAAGCGGTTTGGCATCCTGTACAAAATTAAAGAGGAGCAAAAAGCTACCTCAATAAAATTTTCTTCAACAAAAAATATCACATCATCCTACAAACATCACAATTAACCACCTGCGGTCAGACCCAAAACCTGGGTGGGTACGCAGCAAAAACCTTCTGGCTGTTAACAGCCTGTCAGTACACGACTTGGACTTGGACTTGGAGCAGTGGTGTAGGCGTTGGAGGATGTCCGTTAATCCGGACAAAAGCCACGCCATACTTTTCACAAAGCGCCACACCCCCGCAGACTGCCCCAATTTCAGCTACCGAGGTCGAAGGATAGAGTGGACTAACTCTGTCCAGTACCTAGGTGTTAACTTGGACAAAGGTCTAACCTTTCGCCAACACATCAGGGGCCGAGCGGCTAATGTACAGGGAGCAATTGCTTCACTGTATCCAATGCTGGGGTCAACCTCGATGCCAGTTGGCATGAAGTTATACCTTTTCCGAGAGCTGGTAATCCCGGTTATGCTGTATGCCTGTGAGATCTGGGGCATGGCCGCAGACAGCGTGCTAGCATGGCTCCAACCTGCACAGAATAGAGGGCTCAGGTCTATATATTCTGTGGGTCCTTATTTTCCTACCAGGTTGCTACACGAGGCCTCGAGTCTCCCATACGTGGAGGATGAAATCAGGCGCCGGGCATCAAAATTTTACGAAAGTTTACCATCTCATAGAAGCGCCCTTGTCAGATCCCTGGGAGATTATGACCCCACTAGACGTCGCTCTAGTCAGCACCGGTTACCCCGCATGGCTTGCGGGCATCCGAGATAACCACGGAGCTAATCCGAACAGCAGCTAAAGCAGAGCTCCACATAATCCTTCCAAGCTGCTTGGCATCAAAATTAAACCCAAAATTTAAATAAACAAAACACCAGGGTGCAAGGTGTTGCATCCTGTCCATCAACCCCCAGGTACAACTAGTAACCTCAGAAAAATTCATCATCCTAACAATCAACATTTCATCCTACAACATCCCGATATTACCTTACCTGCGGTAAAACCCTTAACGGGTGGGCACGCAGCAAAAACCTTCTGGCTTTATACAGCCAGCCAGCACCACATGGCATGGCATGGAGTTTCGTTGATAATTCCCATCGCATTCTGCATGATTATTTTTAATAACTGCAACACGCTATAAATGTGGCGTCAATAGTTCAATAACTTTGGTCTTTCCAAATAAGATGCTCAACTGGGTACAAAAGAACTGTGTACGATATGACGTTTGACAGTAGAATTCGCACCAGCATAAACATCTTGCTTCGTCCTTTACTGTCCACATTCCTACGTAGTAGTTTTAGTAAATTCCTGTTGATTATCATCTTTTTAACTCTGAATTAAATCAGTACTGTGGCGGCAACAACTGTCTTCTAAGATTATGTTGTCCTTAGGTATTTACATCCCTGTTTAGTAATTTTATTGCACTTTTTCATAAGCACTAAAACGCGGTTCAGTTGCCACAAAAGATTCCCAAATTAAAATACTGCAAGAAAACGTAGTGTTTATTTCAATAAACCTTAGAGACACAGATTCCAAATTAAGGTACTTTACACATTAAGAGCGTCTCTAAACAACTAAAGAAGAAGAAAGAGGGGTAGACCTTGAGTTGAAGTGAAATACCCCAAAGCTGTTCGCTATCTGATAATCCGGTAATTCAGCTTTCCTTGCATGGCCTGTAGATAAAAAAATTCATGACAACCTCTAATTTGATATAAGTAATGATAAATTCAGACAAATAAGGAACAATCCCGAATTGATTCACTCCAAGAAATAAAATGTGTTTGACGTAAATTCTGAGTCTTAACAAGATGTACATTTTTTATTATCTCTTACAGTTTACCAGTTATACAAAAAACATACAGGATAAAGAGAACTTCAATGACTTGTACATTTTTCATAAAATATCTCACACATACAATATGATAATCAAAATTGCGGCAGCAACATTTTATAAATTCAAACATTTTTAACAATTTTATATATAAAGTTTGTATTGGGGTATTATCTTAGAACATGCTGAAATTTTACATTTCGTTGTATGCTATTCGCTAGCAAAAGTTAAAGACATATGAACGCTGACCAATGCTCAAGCGCAGCGCTGTTGCCAAGCGTGGTTCCTGTACCGACAGAGGTTCTGTACATAGTACGCTTTACACGCCAGTAAAGGTTCTGCCCATTCCTCCAGTAATTAAACAGGACATTGAATATTTCTAAGACATTAAGATCTTACCGTGACACACGTAACAACAGTGGAAAACCAAGCACGGTTTCCAATCCAGTAACTCGCTTTCTGACTTCATGGATCTTTCCCGGAGAATGAAATAGGGGTTCGCTCCCTTTTTCTAAGGTTGAAGCTGCCTCACTACAAATTCGTGACACTGTATGTGCACTACCTATTACGATTTTGATCTCATTAGGATCTCATCTCATCTCATATAGTACGTAGGCCACCATGCTGGCCCCATTTTTCCTATGCCCCAAGTGTGGGCATCCCCGGGAGGAAGGATGATGCTAAGGAGACAGACGGCTGCTGACCCAAGGAGCCATGACAGTACAGTGGGCAGGGTCCCTACAGTTTACTTGGATAGAGACTTCTCTCGACCGGCCAGGACAAGGAACACGTTCTCCTACAACCGGATGGCAACGAGCCCAGAAGCCAAGACCTAAAAGTACCAGGCAGGTGGTCAGAGCAACAAAAGTTCCTGGCAGGCGGTCCCGAAATGGCGCAGCAGAGTAACAGTGACTGGCACCCGACCTACCGGAGGAGGAAGTAGTTTTCCTCAGACCATACTCTGGCGAACGCATGTTGTAGCCTCCCGTAGGGCAGGGATCCGTCCCATTCAGCTGCCATGGTGCGGACGCTGCTGACCACTAGCCCTCATGGTACCTCTAATGTTACTAGACAAACCTCGGGCCGAACATTCGAGCCCCTCCCTGATTGGAAGTTGTTCGAATTGGGTTGGAATCGAGGGGCAGTGGTTCCCGATACCCGTGGGAGATCGGGTACGTCTCCGGACGCGTACTAGCCAGCATAGCTAGTATAAGTTCTGCTAGAACACCAGGCGACGCTACCGAGGTCGTATTGGTAGCCTTCACATTTGCAATTTGGCACGCGTAAGTGGCGTATCCACTTCCATCCCCTCATGAGTCCACAGAACCAGATGGAGCGGTCTTGGTAGTATCTAGGTCTTGGCCTATGGAAAGCCCCAACGAAGCGCCTCGCGCTTCTTCGGGACAGCTCGGTGCCTCCCTGGTCGTCAGAGCGGGGGGGGTGTGGGGGTTCGTTTTCACTCTGTGTGGATTTCCCTTGTATATACCCACGAGTTTATATTTATGTTGCAAACGGATGTTGAGGTGAGGCGGCGGAAGTGTGAGTCCAAAGAGACGTGCAGTGTAGTGCGAAGATAAAGGTTCGCCGTACAGGTGAGGAGAAAGAAGAGGATTTCAGGAGAGTTGGCCTTTCTTCTAGCACCGTCTTGATTGTTTGAGAACTTTCCGTGTAGCGAGAAATCTATAAAAAGGGAACAGCTGCACACCACTGGAAACAGTCGCTAATTGAACGCGTGTCCGAGAACAGATGTAAAAGGGAACCCTTTTGTGGTCGATGACCATGTAAGTTGTTTTGCGTAAGAGGCGTAATTCTGCTGATGTGCTAAGTGAATTTCTACGAAAATAAACAGCAAATTTTAGTGCTTGTAACTTGGAGTTTTAATTTCACGAACACAGAAAGTCACAATTGCTGTTAGAAGTGGGACCAAACAATCAAGACGGCGCTAGAAAATAGAAGAACTCTCCAGAAATCCATCTCCTTCCACCAACCGTTTCGGCGAGCTTTTACCTCCGCAGTGCACCGCCCGTCTCTTTGAACTCGTCCCTTGTGCCGCCTCACCTCAACAATACTGTCATACTTCGTCGGGACATCCCCTAACACTTCTTCCCTGAAAGAGACCACCAGATGACAGATGATGTGAAAAAATAGAGGAAATAAAATGGAGGAACAGGAAATTCGGAGAAAGTAATTATACTACACAACATTCGCCAAGCGATCCAGGAAAACTCTAGAGCTTAGAGTTACCCGACATTCGTCTTGAAGGTTAAGGGAAACCACCGGGAAACACATTATCCAGGTAGCTCATCCCGACCGAGTTTCGAACTCGGGACCTCTTGAACGTGAGGCAGACATGCTACCATCGACGCTGCCGAGGTGGGCGACATCGTTGTTGGACAGATATGAGCCCATGTGATTTCGATCTTTTTGCGAAAATGAAATTATCACTTAGATGAGTTCGTTTTAGAGCCAGGCAGACAATTATACCAGAAGTAGAGCAGTCTGTTTGATATTAGGGCAACAAGACGCTGTGGATAGCATCCGTCGTCTTCCTGATCTGTGGAGTCGAGTTTTTCATGTTGGTTCAAATTACTTATAAGTACTGCAATAATGTAACTATTTGTTCTTAATTCAATAGCACATTTTATTGCATGTTTTTGACATTTTGTAACATCAATGCATTCTTATTTTAGACGGTTTTAGTACATAAAATCCAAGTTCTAATTTTAAATTACAATCTTAAACAAATTTTTAGAAATTTTGTACAAGATAATAAAAAATAAAGGTATTACGCACAATAAACGAATCCTTAATGAAAGGTATTTAACGATATCCTAGTTTTCATGTAAATAAAAAGTTGCAGACGCTGTCTACTTTCAACAATGTCTACAAACAAATAAAGAAGAAGGAGATGTACAACTTGAGCAGCTCAAATGTCCCGCGTGTTTCCTGAGTAGCAGTGACTGCAGCGACACAGAGTGGAAATCTTATGCAACATGAAGTAAGCCAAGTTTCTGATAGATGACGCACAAGTTGTAATTGCTGTGTATATATCAATATGTCTTAGGTGTTAAGAATGTTTTAGAAACATTAGAGTAGTGATGTTTAGTTTTGGTTCAAACCATGTACTAAATGTGAGAGATAGATATTTGTAGTTATATTATATATAAAAATAAACACAGACCTACAAGACGGAGTATATTTTTGAACAAAAGTCTTCTAAGACTAATATAAGCTCCATAATTGCAACAACCACTGTGCTTCTTAACATTCATGATCAACAATGGCTGTTAGAGGTGGCAATGTTTCAGATCTTCTCTCCCTGAGAGTCTGCTACTGGAATGCCAATGGACTCAGACAGAAGTTACAAGAAACCTCCAACTTCATAGCAGACAAAGGCGCGCATATCCTATTGGTACAGGAAACTCACCTGTCTTCCAACATTAAAGCCCGGCTACCTGGCATGATTTGCTACCGTACTGACAGAGCAGACGGCTATGGTGGTACTGCCATCTATTTGCGCCGCAACATAGCTCACCATCCGCTAACAACTGGTCAGACACCAAACTTGGAAGCCACAGGCATACAGGTGGAAACTACTAAAGGACCACTTCGACTTTTTTCAGTCTACATCCCCCCCAATAAACCTATAGTTGCTGGAGAACTTGACACCTTATTTGCTGCAAATACTGCCACACTGGCCATGGGCGACTATAACGCCAAAAGCCCAGCCTGGAACTCCACCATTCTGAATGCACGAGGAGCAAGCTTGGAACGTTATATTGAAACAAGGAACATCATGGTACTCTCACCGTCCTCCCCTACAATCTTCCATGGTAATCGTAGCCCTCCGGACTGGCTAGATATTGTGTTAGTCAAAAATGACCGTTCACATCCCAGGCTATTTACTCTTCCAGAACTGTCTTCTGACCATTACCCCGTGCTACTACTCTTCCAGACTCGCCCAAACTTCAAGGCTAAACGCCTGTTGCCAAACCCCCGGCGTACCAACTGGGAGGAATACACCAAGATTATGGCAGCTGAACCTCCGACCTTTGACAGATGTACTACCACCAACGAGGCGGATGCAGTCATCATGAGCATCTCGTCATCTATTACAAATGCTATATCAAGGGCCACACCACCTGCCCGTAACACTTATAGCAAAGTCCGGAAACTCCCTCGTCACCTGCGCGATCTAATTGCGGCAAAGAACAAGGCTCGGCGTCGAGCACAACACACAGGCTGTCCCATGGATCGCAGGGAATACAACAGACTCCGGCAAAATCTCAAAATTGAGCTCCATGATCATTCTAATGCGGATTGGGAACGTCGACTCTCAGCACTAGACACAGAAGATCAGTCACTATGGAGAATGTCAAAGGCTCTATTAAGGCTCCCAGTTCAGGATAAACCTCTTCGCCATGGCTTAATCACCGCCCAATCCACAGGAGAAAAGGTAGGACTCATGGCTACTTATCTTGAAAGCACCTTCCATCCAGCAGACACCTGTAATGGGGACCATATCCACCAAACAAATGAAGCAGTTCGGACATACCTCTCTCGGCCACATGATCCAGAAGAACCTCCATCTACAAACCTCACGGAGCTGCAGCAATACCTATCCTCCGTAAAACCTTACAAGGCCGCAGGCTACGACAATATTCCCTATGCTGCACTGCAGCAATTACCAATCAGCTGGAAAGAAGCCCTGGTCAACCTGTTCAACGATCTGCTCCGGCTTGCGTACTTTCCGACCATCTGGAAGCACGCCAAGGTGATCACCCTCCCGAAACCTGGCAAGGATTCGTCCACTCCAGAGGGTTATCGTCCCATTAGCTTGCTCTCCAGTTTGAGCAAAATTTTTGAGAAGGTCATCCAATCTCGCCTTAACCAAACACTGGAGACACTGCAAATACTACGGCCCGAACAGTTTGGCTTCAGGCGTGAACATTCCACGGTCCATCAACTCTTGCGCTTAGTGGATCACATTATCACTGGCTTCAACAACCGCCACTTTGTCGTAGCTCTGCTTCTGGATCTTACTCGTGCTTTTGATTCTGTCTGGCATGCAGGCCTCATTTTTCGTCTCGTACAGTATAACATTCCCTCTTATCTGATTCATCTAATTAACACTTATCTAAACAATAGGACTTTCAGTGTCACCATTGAGGAAATCACCTCTCAATCTCATCCCATCAATGCTGGTGTACCCCAAGGCAGCGTTCTTGGACCTGTCCTTTTTCTCATCTACATCAATACCCTGCCATCCTACGCAAACTGCACGCTCTTCCAGTTTGCGGATGATACAGCAATTGCCACCTCCTCAAAACGGCATGAACTTGCTGTACGAAGACTTCAAAGCTACGCGGACCAATTAACAACCTGGTTCAACACCTGGCGGCTTAGTGTAAATCCAACTAAGTCCCAAGCCATCACCTTCACCAGACGAACAGAAGATGATGTCCCGGAATTGAGTATTGCCGGCGGCTCTGTTCACTGGACAAACCAGGCCAACTATCTTGGTGTTACGCTCGACAGCAAGCTCACCTGGAAGCCGCATATAGAAAAAGTGTACAGCAAAATCTCCCGTAGGATTGCTCTACTTTATCCCCTCTATAATAGAAATTCCTGCATGTCCATCCCCAACAAACTGCTTCTCTACAAGCAAGTCCTCCGTCCTGCTATAACTTACGCATGCCAGATATGGGGCATTGCTGCTCCTACATATCTTGATAGGCTCCAAGTACTTCAAAGCCGCTTCCTCAGAATTTCAGTCAATGCTGGCTGGTACATACCCAACAGCAATATTCACCGCGACACATCTATCCCCACTCTCCATGACTACATCCACTCTCTCTCCCAAAAGTTCTTTGACTCTCTCCCGCACAGCTTCAATTCTCTAATTCGAGGACTTGGAGAATATGACATAGACCCTGGTGAAACTTACAAAAGACCTAGACTTGTCCTCAGCAACTAAAACCTAAACATTCTTTCAACTCATTCTGATTTCCATTCTTCAAAACATCTATACCCACTTCTAGACTATATACCCTCTAAAACAATCCCACCGCCTAACCACAATCTTTCTACTACAACAACCATTCCTCTACCAGCAAAGGACCTAGTCCTGGTACGGAAATAGTAAGGGAAGCACCGCCTGAAAGGCGGCTAACTTTCCAGCGACGAGTACACCGGAGGAAACCACTGTGCTGTGTGTGCTGTGTATTTTGATATTATTTATTCCTATTCAGAATTGCTATGTTTGACAATACATTACATTTGGTACTAGATAATCGTAAAATCAGAGACATCCTGCTTTTTATTCTATTTTATAATGCGAAACACATACAGACGGGTACGCATTACTAAACTTTCACAAGAATTTTCCGCAATTCCTGTTTATTAACATATTTGTAACATTTTAGTAAATTAGCATTGCAGCAGCAATATCTGTCATATACAGTTGACCTCCTGACATACATACATACTAATATTCTGAGTCTTTGAACCAGTTACTATTGTGTATACCGTCCTTCTGCTATTAGTGCCCACGTAATACAAACTGTTTAAGTGATAAGTCACTTTTCTTCCCCATTACCCCATATTTCCTTTAACGTTAAATCTCACAGGTTCTCTAGTTTTGCACTGCACGCATAGAACTTTAAAAGCATTGATATAATACAGAAGAAGTCTATTGACAAAATAAAGTTAAGAATTCTAAAGATAAACCTTTGAAATATCGAATTAATTTGCATGGGCACATAATAAACACCACAAATACACACAATAAATATACTCTTATGACAGCTGGCAGTCAACTTAGCAGTTGTACCAGCATATGCTTACAAAACATCCCACAAATCATCATAAAATATCCCTGAATGATTCTTATGTATCATTCAATCATTGTTACATCCAAAGCTGTCATTAATTCAGAGTTAAGCTGAAATAAGTTCATTTTTATGAATGAAATTCAGTTTAGAGTAATATTTTGGCCACCTGTATAAGGTTTCCTCCAACGTTGAGACATATTGCACGGTGAATGAGTTGGATGAAATCATGCTCAAATGAGTCCAGGGTCCATAGATCTTAGAGTTACATGGCATTCATCTTGAAAGATAAGGGAAAAAACTTATCCAGGTAACTCACCCTGACCGAGATTCGAACACGGGACCTCTGTAGGATAGTAAACATTATCACTTAGGTGGAAAAAAGCAATAGGTATATTTTAATCGATTCAAAGTGTCAAACGATTTCTTAAAATCTGATTGGTTAAAGGTTACATTCCCTTTAAGAATTCTATTCTAATAAAACTGCTTAGTAATTGACAGAATACCTAATCAATGAAGACACTCGCTAATTAAGGTGATCTGTAAAGGAAAAGCGGACCTAACGAACACAAAGAAGTACAGAGACATAGCACTAGAGAATACTCAGTACAAGATCCTCTCAAAATTAATAATAAGCGATCACAAGTCTGTGCATTCACAGCTTCCACCATTTGATATGCAGAAAGGAGTCTTATCACGACCTAACCCAAGGTGTATATGTGAAATGTGCTGTCAAACCTCTAAAATATTAACACATAGAGCTATATACAAAAAGGCTGAGAACAATTGCAGTTTATGAAACCGAAAATAATATCACAATGCATATTAATGTGCCTTTTAGGTTTATATATTCCAAAAGGCACAGTAAAGGAAGTTGACACAAAGTTGACTGAAGAAACACTCGAAGTTTATTGCAAGAATGATGGATATTTAAAATACATAGGATCTTAATAAAAGTAGTGTAAACTGACGTTAAATTTATAACAAGTCAAACTAACTTAGTTGCAGGACAAATACTTCTAGATACGATGTGACGTATAACACGTCAGATCATTCTTTAAAACTTGTCGTAACAAACAAGTCTGTATTAACTGTAGTCATGAGACACTGATAAATTAAACTTTGTAAATTGTGATCTAGAGCTGCCAGCAGGGATCGTACAATATATGTTTTTGAATCTAAATGTTGAGGAATTGAGAGTTGCAGTCCATGTATGTTTAAGGACGAGGAACTCTTTCGTACTGTGACTTTGTGTGTTCGTAGAATTAAAAGAAAATGTAGATCTTGTTAAAAGAAAATTTCATATCAAATACTTTTATCTTGGGGTGAAGCATTTCTTATGTATTTCTTATTATTTGTGTGAATTTATCAATACGTTTATCAAATTAAAAGCTTTCATCGTATGTTTTATCTATATGTAGATATATATTTATATATAGGTCATGCAACCAAAGCAAAATGTTCCGCATGCGCGACTTTTAAAATATTTTGCTGTAGCTTAAAGTCTAACTCTCTTCCTTGTTCTTTATTTATAGGCGCTACTGAAAGTTCAGCATACCTTAATTTAACGTCTGCTGCCTATAAATGTTACTTACTATAGCCTAGGTGTTTATCAAGCACCTGTTACTTGAGATTATTTTACTGTGCATAACGCTTGCATTTTGTTATATGTTGTATAATTATTCTAAAAAAATAGTTTAGTGTTCTAGCCTATAATATTAGTATTTTAATAGATATATGTAAGCCTTCTGTAATAATTACCAACTGCAGTAACTATTCGGTTTCTTTCTTATTACTTGAAGGATCAATTGTCACATCCCCCATTATAAGGCAGTAAGGGAGTTAATTGGATCTTAAAAATATCTTATACATCTTTCTCTCTCGTCTTACATCTTTCTAGATACACACACATCTTGAAGATCCATAAATTTATTCTCATTAAAATAAGTATTATGTTAAGTCTGGAATGGTTAAAAGATTTATGTTTGTTTTATGTACGTCTTGCAACATAAAGTCATATCCCAGGATGAATGACACGAGTGAAATAAATCTCACATAAACCGAGACAATGTCAATGTAATGCCTAGAAAGAAAGAAATAAGAAAGAGAGGTAGACCTTGGGCATTTCAAATGTCCTGCGTGTTTCCTTAGTAGCAGAGACTGCAGCAGCACACAGTGGAATTCGCAAGTACACGTAGGATGTGACAGATGGCGCGCAAGTTGTAATTGCTATGTATATATCAATATGTCTAAATATTAAGAATATTTTAAAAACATTAGAATAGTGATGTTTTATTTTGGTTCAAACCATTTACTAAATGCGAACGTTAGTTCTCTGCATTTCTGTTACATATAAAAGTCAAATTAGACTGACAAGAAATATTTTATTTTTGAACAAAAGTCTCCTAAGGCTTATATAACCTCCATAGTTCCAGCAATTTCTACATTATTTATTCGAATTCCGTTAAGTTATATTTGACATAGTGTAGGCACATCACATTTGGTACTAACAACATTTGTAACATTAGAGACATCCTGGTTTTCATTTGAATCGTAATGCTCTGTACAGCTATTGTTGTAACAAAGCGCTGAAAGCGTGTGCTATGCAGTGTTTTGTGTAGCTTTCCCACAAAATTCACAGCATTTCTCGCTCCACACAGCAAAAGGAGTCGGTGCGCCATTTTTGCACGCACAAAAGTGCTTCGTTTTGATTTGCTTTCCCTGCACTTTGATTTGCTGTTGCATTGAGGCTCTCCATTGGCTATTATCTGTCATCCTTCAACATGGATACTAATACTTCAATACCCTCTATAAACATAGAAGTGCACTTGCACGTATTTGCTTGCAGGTGGGAGCCAGGAATGTATGTTGGTACTCCTGTCTTTCTTTATTTACAATTTGAATTATTTGCTTACTAAAAACATTGTTCGTTTAAAGTTACACTGTTATGGTTGATGGTTCTAATGCAAGAAAATTGTCGACATGTACTTGATTAAGTTTCTCTTTAAATAACAAATTCTGCATACCGAATGTCTGAATTCTGTCACATGTTTCCACCCTGAAAAAATAATTTTAGTAGTTAGTATATTCATAGAAGGAATTTAGTTAACAGTCCCATTGTCGTAAATAGCAATTAGGCAAGTGTTATCTATGTTTCTAAATATTATTTTATACTTTGGTTAAATGGGATACCTTAATTACCTCTTGATCTTCTGAGGTAAGAAATAAATGCAGAGAACTAAGTTATTAATATTGTAAGTCGACCGTTTGTGCCCTGATGTGTGATAATGATTGTTAAGTAATGACGTCATAGCAATAACTTCTGATATCAAGTATCCTAATGGAAGAAAATATGAGTAAGATATTATATAATCACAAGGAACCTACATTGTTGTTGTTATATTAACAATGGTAACGTAAATAAAGTTACACAAACAAGTACGGAAGAATGTTTTATTAGAACAAATGTAATATAAAATCTACCATACCCTTCGGTGGAAAAAATATAAGTACAGTCGTAAACCATAACAAGAGCAGCTGCTAATAGAACACTAACTTAAAGATCTTCATTCATTCTTATTTTTTATCTAATGTAACTTGGAAATTATCTCAAACTCTTACTACAAATATGGATGTTCTGCTTAACCAAGATATCTCCATACATTCAGCACAATCGCCACTCAAACAGCTATCTCATATATTATGAATAACCAAATATATTAATCAATGCCTTGTTTATTGTGTATACTACAAAATTGTACAACATTAGGCTACATTGTCTTTACCTAGTTGCTACCTTGGCTTACATGATACCCTCGTCTTCTGCTGTCAGGTAGGTCTTAACCTCCATGCCTTCTTGTTACTTAATTTGCCCCTTTCCTCCCCAATCTTCCTTTCTTATATTATTGCCCATTGTTTTACATTCTCTAAGAACTCGACAGTACTTCTTATCTTCTTTTCCTCCATTCCTGGTGACACTTGTATAACTATTATCCTCTTCTCTATTCTCTCCCATTTTTTCCTCCCAAAACATGTTTCTCCTTATTGAAAGCTCTTCGCATTTTGTTACATAGTGTTCTATACTCTCTTTTCCCCCCCACAGTTCACAAATTCCCTTTTCACTACCCCTTATCCCTCTTAGGAATATTGTTCCTCTTCTCATCCAAGCTAACCCTTCTCTCTTGCCTATTGCAGTAATCTACGTATTGTCACCCATTTAGGGAAAGGGATGACCGGCGACCGCTGGAAGGAACCCGAGGCAGCTGGGCCACACCCACTCATCAGTCTCTGTCACTAACTGAGGGGGAAGATTAGAGGAAATGTCACTTGCGCTGGCGGCCACTTCCCTCTCTTCCACGGCCATCTGGAACCTTCGCTTAGAAACTAGAGAAGTCGAGAAAACTGCGATATTTCTATAAAAAGGGGCTGCAGCGAGCGAAGTCTGTCAGTGCTTGACGTGCTAGTGAAGTAGTGCCGTGTCAGTGGAAGAGAAGACTGTGCGACGGAAGAATTTACGTAATTGTGTACGTGCATCGGAACGGTAACGTACGAACTGGTGAATCGTAATTGTGTGCATTACGTAACTCTGTGTAATTGGCAAGTGTTTAACTGTAAGTCGGTGGAAATAAAGAACATTTTTGAGTGGTGAAATTGGACTTTTCATTTCACGAACCCACAAAGTCACACTGGTGTCAGGAAGCGGGAAGACAACAGCGATCATTACAGCCATGGACGCGGCATTGGAAAATATTTTGGAGAAGATGATAGAAATGAAGGCCGAATTAACAGAGAAGACGGAAGCGGCAAGTAACAACCTGGCTGCGAAGATGGAAGCGGCAAACAACAACTTAGCCACGACAATGACCGCAAAGATGGCCGAACTGACAAAGGAGATGAGGGAGGCGAACGAGTACCTCGCCGCCAAGTTTGAGGAACGTTTGGCCGGCGTGAGGGATGACGTCATGAATCTGGGCAAGCGGGTGGGTCAAGTAGACGACCGCCTTAATGATTTAGAGGAAAAGGCCGACAACATCGCAAAACCCTTCACCCGCCTGACGGAGGAACACTGGCCTTATGTGTGGACAGAGGACGCCGACAACGCTTTCCAGCACCTAAAGGAGACCCTGTGCAGTGCTCCAATTTTGGGTTTCCCACAACCGGGTGGCGCCTTCATTGTGGACACCGACGATAGCGACCATTGCATTGGAGGTGTCCTATCGCAGATCCAGGACGGCCATGAGCGGGTGATAGCCTACTACAGGAAGACGCTATTCAAGGCAGAGAATAACTACTGCGTCACCCGACGAGAATTATTGGCGGTAGTAAAGACCTTGGAGCACTTCCATAAGTACCTGTACGGTCAGCCATTCCACCTGAGGACTGACCATTCCGCCCTAACCTGGCTATTGAGCTTTAAGAACCTGGAAGGCCAGACGGCACGTTGGGTCCAGAGGCTGCAGGAGTACGACTTCACCTCGGAACATCGTAGAGGGAAGAGCCACGGTAACGCAGACGCCATGTCCCGAAGACCCTGCCCAGTAGAGTGCGGCCAGTGCACAAGAGTGGAAGCGAAGGAGCGTGCCGCAGCAGTCTGAGTAGTTGTGGCAGTGCCTTCGGACGGCTGGGATAGCGCAGGCCTGAGGAGGGAGCAGCTGGCGGACGCAGACTTGGGGCCACTCTTGAGGGAAGTGGAGGCAGGGACAAGACCAACCTGGGAGGACATCGCACCAAGGGGCGCCACCTACAAGTCGTACTGGGCCCAACGGGACTCGCTGAAGACCAGAGAGGGCGTGCTGTTCCGGGTATGGGAGTCACCCGATGGGAAGGCGCAGAGAGAACAGTTGGTACTTCCCCGGAGTAAGGTCCCGGAAGTCTTGGAGGAGGTGCACGCCGGTACTTCAGGAGGACACCTGGGAGCGAACCGACCGATTCACAAACTACGGCAGCGCTACCACTGGCTGAGACTCCGAGCAGATGCTGGTGGTGCACCTGGACCGCCTGGCACGCTACGATGGTACTGTTGGGGACGACCAGCTTTGAGGAGGGAGCAGTATCACCCAATTAGGGAAAGGGATGACCGGCGACCGCTGGAAGGAACCCGAGGCAGCTGGGCCACACCCACTCATCAGTCTCTGTCACTAACTGAGGGGGAAGATTAGAGGAAATGTCACTTGCGCTGGCGGCCCCTTCCCTCTCTTCCACGGCCATCTGGAACCTTCGCTTGGAAACTAGAGAAGTCGAGAAAACGGCGATATTGCTATAAAAAGGGGCTGCAGCGAGCGAAGTCTGTCAGTGCTTGACGTACTAGTGAAGTAGCGCCGTGTTAGTGGAAGAGAAGACTGTGCGACGGAAGAATTTACGTAATTGCGTACGTGCATCGGAACGGTAACGTACGAACTGGTGAATCGTAATTGTGTGCATTACGTAATTTTGTGTAATTGGCAAGTGTTTAACTGTAAGTCGGTGGAAATAAAGAACATTTCTGAGTGGTGAAATTGGACTTTTCATTTCACGAACCCACAAAGTCACAGTATGCTTCTCGTTCCCAATTTCTTTTTATTTGTTTGTAAAATTGTAATTATTTTATATTTTCTATAGTTCCGTATTTTTCCTGCATTTCTATGTGTTCTATTCTGCATTTTACCAATTTTCCCACACCGTTTGTATTCCTTTCCTCTATTCTCCAATTATCTCCCATTTCTACTTTTTCCATAATTCCTCCTTCCGCTGCCCACCAACTATTTGAGTTTTCTAATCCTTTCTGCAGTAACAAGATATATAAAATAATTCTTTTTTATTATTATAGTGTTCTAAACTTAAACCAACTGCTATCCAGTAAATATTAGTATGATATAAAAGTAAATAAAAAATAAGATTAACTATTAAATAAACTATTAATTAACTGCTGAAAAGGTTAACTATCAAAGTAATCTATGAAAACTTTAAAATGAATCTATTAGCAAAGAAGGCAAGAAATGAGAGTAAATTTCTGGAAATATGACATATGTGAGTCAAGAAAATAATAAGAGGATAAGGAAATATCTGCAAGATATTCTTAAGTTAACAGTATCTTTCTTACTACTGAACAATGGTATGATCCATATTGTAGTTGTGGAGAGATGTGGTAATTATTTCTTATATTAATAGCAAAGAAAAGTTCAAATTAATACAACTATTAATTATTATAGAAAGAATAATCACATGTAGTTATTAAAATTACAAATATTGTAAGCTACAAATTTAAAATAATTTATAGAAATATTATAAAACACATTAAAAACCGAAGATAAGCCGAAAAATTCAAGAATCCCAAATCTCTTACAGTTTACCAACTATACAAAGGTCATCCAAAATAAAGAGCACCACAGAGATTACTGTCAAACTGTACATTTGTTATAAAATATCTCACACATACCGTATACCAAACAAAATTTCTATAAAATCAAACATTTATAAAAACGTCCCATGTAGCTGATGCATGGAGTGGGGCACTTTCTTACTTAAAATGTTTAAATATTTTAAACACTTAAAAATATTTTAAACATTTAAAATATTAGTATAATTACATAAAATCAGCTTTTAAAAATTCAAGATATTTCAAAATATTTTCAATTAAGGGTTATTGTGCTATTTCCATATTTTCTTCAAAATCCTCCTTTGTGATACTTGAACAACACTGAACATTTGTATTACTTTCGTATTTACCTGACATTTCAGCTTTAAATTTTGAGAAAAAGCTATCGTTTACCTCCAGGTGATCCCAAAGTATAAATCTGCAGTGCAATTTTTACAATTTCTCTTCTTATGTAATACTTAACACTAAAAAGAGAACGTCACAGAAAAAACCGGTACAAAGCTGCAGTTCAAGTGTCCCGCGTGTAGCTGTGACTACAGCGACACACAGTGGAAGACTCATGAAACGCGAAGTAGACACAGGATGTTATAGATGTCACGTAAGTTGTAATTGCTATGTTTATAATAATATTTCTTTGCTATTAAGTATCTTATACAGAACATTAGAACTGCAGCTCTTTTTTGGATTTATATTATGTAGCAAATGTGAACAATAATAAATTGCCGCTATACGACATGCAGTAATCATATTCACCAACAAGAAATATTGTGTTTTAGCACAAAAGTCTGTAAAATACTGTATAAGTTCCAAAATTTGAGTTGTTTTCCTGTATATTCTATTTGAATGCTTAGGACGTTTTCTAACTTATTTATGAGTAAAACTAGCGTTCTATAAATACAGCACAGATAATTCTGATGAATGTATTATGCAACTGTGGTCTTTAGACGCAGAAGAGCTCTATACATCTACGACGATCTTTCACATACTTCTATCGTTTACAAATAATATAATCTATTTGGCAGTGGACATTCGTACCATGAGAGGCATTCTGGTTTTGTCTTTACTTTATTGCAGAGGCGCTGAAAATGCCATTGAATTTTCAAGTTTATATGTCATAAAGGAATCTCAAGTAACAGATACTTAAATAAAACATAGTCTTCGTTTAAATAAACTTTGTACACAGCTGACGCTTAAATAAGATGCTTGAACTTTCAACAGCGTCTATAAAGAACTAAAGAAGAAGAAATCCACGTAGACCTTGAGCTATAGACAAATACTTCAATGCTGGCCGCTACCTGTAACCTGGAAATTTGGTTAACCTTGTGTGGCATCACATAAAAATTCATGACCACCTCTAATTTAGTATAGGTATTGATAAATTCAAACAAATAACAAGCAATATCAATGAATTGGTTCACACCACGAAAATAAAAATGTATTTAACAAACTGTTCAGTGGTCTACCGGGAAACATATGAGTCAGTTGGAGAATTTAATATCAGGTCGGCATGTTGGCCATAGTAGCTCAGTGGTTTAGAGAAACCGCATGGAGGGCGGCAGATCTGAGTTTCATATCTCGGCTATACCACTGAATTTTTTCCGTCTGGCCCTACTCATTCAAAGCTGCAGTTTTTTTTGTATACTAGAAACAATATAGATCGACAAGAAATATTGTGCTTTTTGAAAACAGAAGTCCGCGAAAACCTTTATAAGATCCGATAATTCAACGTTTGATGTTTTTCCATCCAAATCTGGTTCATCAACTCAAATTATATGTGAATAACTATAGCTACCACCTCGTTAACCTAAAAATAAATCTAGCATTCCAATTTATATGATTAGTATTTTAATAGATACATGCAAGCTCTCTTTGTGTAATAATTAATAAACTGTAGTAACTATTAGTTTTCTTTCTTATCAGTAGAAGGATGAATTAACACATATCTCAAAAACTACAACATGGATCAGCCCTTTGTAAGGGAGTTAATGAGACCTTAAAATTATCTTGTAGATCTTTCTCTCTCTTCTTAGATCTTTCTAGATACACACATATCTCGAAGATCCACCAATTTACTATCATTAGGGTAAGTAGTAAGGTAAGTCCAAAATTTTATGCCTTATTTATTTACGTCCTGCAACAATTAGTCATATCTGACGATGCCACGAGTGAAATAATGCTCAAATAAACCGAGACAATGTGAATCTAAAGTCTTTGAGAAGAGAAATTAAAATGGGTCACGGCAAACTTCAAATATCCATTCTCTTGGCAAATCATTTTTCTTGGTTCAGTCCACTTAGGCTGAGATTGCTTTGATTTGATAGCCACGACCTATACCTATATGGATCTGGTATTACACATTCAACATTTTCGAAGAAGTTTATAATTAAGGGATATTGTCTTATTTCGAATTTTTTTTAGCTCCTGGTGATACCAAAATATATATTTACACTGCAACCTTGACATTTAATTTATAAGTGGGATGCAACTTCTGCTCTACCTACTATGTACTAAAAGGAACGTACCACGAACAAAACCGTTACAAACCTGCAGTTTAAATGCTCCGCGTGTTTCCTGAGTAGCTCTGACGGCAGCGACACACAGTGGAAGACCCGTGCAACGCAATGTACACGAAGGAAGCAATAGATTTTGCGAAAGTTGTAATTGCTATATGTATATCGATTTGACGAAATCCTAGTTTTCATCTATATAAGAAGACGCTGTCTACTTCCAACAGTATCTAGAAACAATTAAAGAAGAAGGAGATGTGCAACTTGAGCAGTTCAAATTTCCCGCGTGTTTCGTGAATAGCAGTGACTGCAGCGGCACAGAGTGGAAGTCTTATGGAACATGAAGTACGCCTAGGTACTGATAGATGACGCACAAGCTTTAATTGCTGTGTATATATCAATATGGTGGCCGTATTTTTTCGGCATTTTAAAGACAAGAAATATTCAAGTACTATTTATAATTTATTAAAGGATTGTTGTTCCAATAGAGAAGTATTCATTGGTGGATTAAATTTTGAAACTAGGAAGAAGTTAACCAAGGGTTGCCCTCAGGGTTCTATCTTTGGGCCCCTTTTTTGGGATATTTTATCAGAAGATTTATTAGAACTACTGGAAAGAGATCATAAGGTTTGGATGTAATAGCGTATGCTGATGACATAGTCATAATGATGGATGGACAGAGCAGACTAGAGCTAGAAAATAAAGCAAGAGAAGTTACAAATACATTATCAAATTGGTGTTTCAGAACAAAACTAAAAATTGCACCAAACAAGTCAAATTATGTGCTTTTTAAGGGAAATTTAAAGCGGGATCCTACAGTGAAGATAAATAATCAGAACATTACACGGGAAAAAGAGATGAGATATTTGGGTATCATGATAGATGAAAAATTTCATTTCAGAAAACACACGGAGTATATTAGGCAGAAAACAGAGAAAATAGTGCTAAATCTAGCAAGAATAACCAATTTAAATTTTGTACTTCCATTGCATAACATACAGATATATCATAACACCATTTTTGCTTCAATTATGACGTATGCGGCAGCAGTTTGGGCAGAAAGGATGGATGATGTGCAAATAGGAAGATTGTTGAGAAGAACGCAAAGAAAAGTATTATTACGTCTGACAGGAGCTGTAAAAACAACACCAACTATGGCATTGCTAGTAACAACGGCCATTTGGCCGATTGATTTATTAATAAGATTGAAGGGCGCAAAATTTTGGGCGAAAAAAGGAAACTTAGAAAAAGTTTATAATATAACTGGAGTCAGAACAAACAAATCTTGGGTGATTAAAATAGTTTAAAAGATAAATGGCAAAAAGAATGGACAGAAAGTCTAGAAGGTAGAAGAGTGTTTGAAATTTTTCAGAACATCAAAGAGAGACTGAAATTCAATTTTATTCAACCAACAAAAGGATTTATACATTATATAACAGGACACGGACCTTATAAGACCTATTGGAAGAAAATCAATAAAACTGAAAATGATATATGTGAATTATGTAACAAACAAGATAATCCTGAACATGTAGTATTTGAATGTGGAAGATATGCAGTTCACCAACAAGAAGAGAGGCATGCGCTAGCAGGATATATCGTATATGACATAATTCGAGATCAACAATTGGTAAATAAATTACAAGTTTTGACTAACTTTGTAAGTAAGAAAGCATGGGAGGTAAAAATATTCAAAGGAGAAAGAGTTGATAATAGGCGAAGAATAGTACAAGATCCAAGAAGGAGTTCTAGAATACAAAATAGGATAAGACGGGAAGAATTATCGAATAATCTAACAATGGAGTTGACTGCATGGGCGGCGGAGGGAAAGAGTGATGGCAGAGGCCATGGTGGACTACAGAATTAGTAGATTTAGATATAGATTTAGGAAATAAGGATTTTGTAATTTTTATAGTTGTTTTCTTTTGTTTTTTGCTTTTTTGTGTTTATTTCTGTTATTTTATTTCATTTTATTTTTGTAGAGTAGTTTTCTGAGAGATTTTTATAATTATAACATTTGTAAGGATTTTATGGAAAAATAAAGAGAAAATTTGGATATATGCCCCGGTATAGTTGTCTAGGTGCCGGGGTAGAATATTCAGATCTTATTTATTTATATATCATTTATATCTTAGGTATTAAGAGTATTTTAGAAACATTAGAGTAGTGATGTTTAGTTTTGGTTCAAACCATGTTCTAACTGTGAGAGATAGATATTTGTAAGTATATTATATATACAAATAAACACAGACCGAAAAGACGTATTGTATTTTTGAATCAAAGTCTTCTAAGTCTTATTTAAGCCCCATAATTCCAGCAATTTTGACATTATTTATTCCAAATCAGAATTACTACGTTTGAAATTACAACATATTTGCTACTAACGATTGGAAAATTCAGAGACATCCCGCTTCTTATTCTAATTTATAATGCAAAACATGTACAGATGGGTACGCATTACTAAACTTTCACAAGAATTTTCGGAAATTCCTGTTGATTAACATATTTGTAACATTTTAGTAAATTAGCATTGTAGCAGCAATATCTGTCTTATACAGTTGATCTCCTGACATACATACATTCTGAGTGTTTGAACTAGTTACTATTGTGTATACCGTGCTTCTACTATTAGTGCCCTCGTAATACCAATTTTTTAGGTGATAAGTCATTTTTCTTTCCCATAACCCCATATTTCCTTTAACATTAAATCTCACAGGTTCCTAGTCTTGCACTGCACCCATAAAACTTTAAAAGCATTGGTATAATACAGAAGAAGTCTATTGACAAAATAAAGCCAAGAATTGTAAAGATAAACCTTTGAAATATCGAATTAATTTGCATGGGCACATAATAAACACCACAAATACACACAATAAATATACTCTTATGACAGCTGACAGTCAACTTCGCAGTTGTACCAGCATATGCTTACAAAACATCCCTCAAATCATCATAAAATATCCCTGAATGATTCTTATGTATCATTCAATCATTGTTACATCCAAAGTTGTCATTAATTCAGAGTTAGGCAAAAAATAAGTTCATTTTTATGACTGAAATTCAGCTTAGTGTAATAATTTAGCCACCTCTGTAAGGTTTTTTGTGCAATTTACGACCTCCAACGTTGAGTCATATTGTACAGTGAATGAATTGGGTCCATGGAGCTTAGTGTTACCCGACATTTATCTTGAAGGATAAGGGAAAACGTTATCCAGGTAACTCACCCTGACCGAGATTCTAACACGGGTCCTCTGTAAGTTACTAAACATTATCAATTCGGTGGAAAAAAGCAATAGATATATTTTCATCGATTCAAAGTGTCAAACGATTTCTTACAATCTGATTGGTTAAAGGTTACATTATCTTTAAGAATTATATTCTAATAAAACTGCTTAGTAATTGACAGAATACCTAACCAATGAAGACACTCGCTAATTAAGGTGATATGTAAAGGAAAAGCGGACCTAGCGAACACAAAGAAGTACAGAGACTTAGCACTAGATAATACTCAGTACAAGATACTCTCGAAATTAATAATAAGCGATCACAAGACTGTGTATTCACAGCTTCCACCATTGGATATGCAGAAAGGAGTCTTATCACGACACAAGCCAAGGTGTATATGTGAATTGTGCTGGCAAACCTCTAAAACATTAACACATAGAACTATATACAAAAAGGCTGAGAACAATTGCAGTTTATGAAACCGAAAATAATCATATAACAATGAATATTAATGTGCCTTCTAAGTTTATATCTTCCAAAAGACACAGTAAAGGAAGTTGACACAAAGTTGACTGAAGAAACATTCGAAGCTTATTGCAAGAATGATGGATATTTAAAATACATAGGAACTTAATAAAAGTAGTGTAAACTGACGTTAAATTTATAACAAGTCAAACTATCTTAGTTACAGGACAAATACTTCCAGATACGATGTGACGTATAACACGTCAGGTCATTCAGTAAAACTTGTCGTAACAAAACAGTCTGTATTAACTGTAGTCATGAGACATTGATAAAATAAACTGTGTAAATTGTGATTTAGAGCTGCCAGCAGGAAACGTATCATATATGTTTTTGAATCAAAATGTTGATAAACTGAGAGTTGCAGCCCATGTATGTTTAAGAACGAGGAACTCTATCGTAATGTGACTTTGGGTGTTCGTAGAATTAAAAGAAAATGTAGATCTTTTTAAAACAAAAATTTATATCAAATACTTTCATCGTGGAGTGAAGCATTTCTTATGTATTTCTTATTATTTGTCTGAATTTATCAATACGTTTATCAAATTAGAAGTTTTCGTCGTTTGTTTTATCTATAGGTAATGCAACGAAACAAAATGTCCCACATGCGATAGTTTTAAAATACTTTGCTATAGCTTAAGTCTACCTCTCTTTCTTCTTTATTTATAGACGCTATTGAAAGCTCAAGACACCTTAGTTTAACGTCTGGTGTCTGTAGATTTTATTTAATGTAGCCTAGGTGTTTTTCAAGCATCTGTTACTTGAGATTTTTCACTGTGCATAACACCTTTATTTTGTAATATGTTGTATAATTATTCTAAAAATTAGTTTAATACTTTATCTTATAAGTATTTTAATAGATATATGTAAGCCTTCTGTGTGTAATAATTACTAACTGTAGTAACTACTATAATTTACTATTCGGTTTCTTTCTTATTACTAGAAGGATCAACAGACACATCCCCCCTTTGTATGGCAGTAAGGGAGTTAATGGAACTTTAAAAATATCTTATACATCTTTCTCTCTCGTCTTACATCTTTCTAGATACACACATATCTTGAAGATCCATCAATTTATTCTCATTAATGTAAGCATTATGTTAAGTCTGGAATGGTTCAAAGATTTATGTTTGTTTTATTTACGTCCTGTAACATAAAGTCATATCCCAGGATGAATGACACGAGTGAAATAAAGCTCACATAAACCGAGACAATGTCAATGTAATGCCTAGAAACAAATAAAGAAAGAGAAGTAGACCTTGGGCATCTCAAATGTCCCGCGTGTTTCCTTGGTAACAGAGACTGCAGCAAGACAGTGGAATTCCCATGTAACGCGAAGTACACGTAGGATGTGATAGATGACGCGCAATTTGTAATTGCTATGGATGTATTAATATGTCTTATATATTAAGCATATTTTAAAAGCTTTAGAATAGTGATGTTCTATTTGGCTTCAAACCATTTACTAAATGTGAATGTTAGTTATTTGTAGTTCTATTAAATATAAAAGTCAAATTAGACTGACAAGAAGTATTGTATTTTTGAACAAAAGTCTCCTAAGACATATATAACCTCTATAATTCCAGCAATTTTTACATTATTTATTACAATTGGGATCAAAGACTTTTGCCATGGTGTCGGTGCATCACATTTGAATTGAAATGCTCTGTACAGCTACTGCTGTAATAGACAAAGTTCTAAAGTCGTGTGCTGTGCAGTGTTTTGTGTAGCTTTCCCACAAAATTCACAGAATTTCTCGCTTCACACAGCAAAAGGGGTCTGTGTGCCCTTTCTGAACGCACAAATGTGCTTCGTTTTGATTTGCTTTCCTTGCACTTTGATTTGCTGTTGCAGTGAGGCTATTGGCTATTATCTGTCATTCTTCAACATGGATACTAATACTTCCACACCTTCTACAACCATAGAGGTGCTCTTGCACGTATTTGCTAGCTGGTACTCCTGTCTTTCCTTATTTACAATTCGAATTATTGGCTTACCGAAAACGTTGTTCGTTTGAAGTTACACTCTCGTGGGTGATTGTATCACCACGTCTTTTATGTGCACTAACATAAATTCGGTGAGCAGCTTAATCAGTTACCCTTTCTCTAGAACACTGGTGGAAAAAGTGCAAAACAAGCAACAGGGTAGGCTAACTCCAGAACTAAGTATAAAGCAGTGTGGAAAAGGAGGGAGAAATAACTCCTACACCAGGCAGTTTAACCCCAATGTGTATGAGCATAAGTGGGTATGTGGATGTGAAGAAAGAAATGCTGTGTTCTACTTTCCATGGCTGCTCTTCGGAAACAATGATGTTTGGAGCACAACGGGAGTGACAGCTTTAGGTCATCAAATTATGCGTTTTAGTAAGCATAAAATAAACGTAAAGCTTTTAAATAATGTGCTAGATTAAAGTACTTTGGACAATATAAACATTGCGACACAGTTAAGTCGTGCATATCAGGAGGCGAGGTGGAAACATAACAAGCAATTTGAAAAAAAAAAAAAACAACAGACATATGCTATCGCGTATAATTGATTGCATTTTGTTGTCAATGGAGAAGAGCATTGCCTCTAAGATGAAGGATTTTAACACCAGAGTCATTAAGAAGTTCTGCAATAGAAAGGAGCGCCGCGTAGACTTCATACTTCGACATTAAGTAAGACCGTAACCATGTAGGACACTCCTAATTTTATTCACCAGCCGCCACTGTGTAAACCTGCGATTCATTAGTTCATTGTCACTCCATATTATGTGTCTTTTATTGCACTGTCTCTATAAATCCTTAAAGTGAGGTAAGATCAAAAACATTCTTCAGGGGTCGCGAACGTATCAAAATAATTAATATTAAAGGCTATAATCCAACATAAATTTTGTAAATATTATACAACATATTAAAAATGAGAATATAGTGCACAATGAAAGAATCCGAAATAAAATATATTTAATGAAAACCTAGGCTTTATTCAAATAAGCGTTTACAGGCAGCTGGCTTTGAACCTACCAGAGCGTCAATAAACAAATAAAGAAGGAGAGGTGGACCTAAAGTATGTTATATAACAAGTCTAGTTTACAGGTGTAGTAAGATTTTGTGTATCTCTAACCATTTCCGAGTGGTGCCAAGTGATGCCGAACGTGGCCATTCTCTGTAAGTTACACATATGTACTCCGTTTGTCATACAAATATCTTAAACATGTAATATATGAATGAAAAACGTAAATCCTATTTTTCCAGATTCAAAATTTCCTAAAAAGTCTTCGTTTAAGTGTAATTGTGCTATTGCTAGGTGTCCTTAAAAATTGTCCTGTGTTATGTTTGAAGATGCTGAACATAGGTATATATATTTGGTATTTGCCTGACTTTACAGATTTGAAATATGCAGAACAAAAATTATTTTCATTTTAGCTTCAGGAGATCCGAAAATATATATTTCCTTTTCTATTTTGGCATTTAGTTTTCAGCCAGAACGCAATCTCTCCTCTACCTACTATACATGTGACACTTGACACTAAAAAGAGAACGCCAAGAAGAAAACCGGTACAAACCTGCAGTTCAAATGTCCCGTGTGTTTCCCGAGTAGCGGTGACCATAGCGAAAAGAGCGGAAGTCTTATGTAACACGAAGTACACGGAGGATGTTACAGATGGCGCACATGTTCTAACTGTTATACATATATCAGCATGCCTAAACTGTTAAGAATAATTCACTAAATATTACAGCAATTATGTTTTGTTTTAAACCATATCTGAAGTGTGAACCAATGTAATTTATAGCTATATTGCACACCGAAAACAATATACACCGACAGGGATTATTGCACTTCTGAACAAATATCTGCAGGAGCCTGTATAAGTTTCAGAGATTCGACTCTTCTTTTGTATTAGTTTTGTCAGTTAAAGGGTGGATGAGTTCTTTATGAATAACTATAGCACGTTTTAAACAACACATATAGTCCTGGAAACGTTATATAACGATTATAACATGCGGATGCCAAGTGATATACGTACCGAAAGTCCTAATGCCAAACGTCCATTTTGAGCGCTGCATGCACTGCATATCCTCAAACGTACACGCTAGAGAGCACTAACAGCTGAATGCGAAATATATTCAGTGTCACCAACACAACTATTATGGCTGCTGCACAGCAATAGAGTTGGCCTAGTTTGAACCATACTTGAGCTCAATGTACCGTGTCGATAAGATATTACAGTTGGCTAACCTGTACTATTTGAACGAAATTCTAAAGCTAGAAATTGTAATTTAAGATTTAACGTTAGCAAAGAGAAGCTGAGCCTGAAGAGAATTTACATAGGTTTAGAAAACTCGCAAGATTTGAAAGACCTGCGTGGTCCTATGGGCAGCAACAAGGAAGGGAATAAATGTTCAAAAAGACGTACTGGTAAGTAAGAAGTAAATACGCAAAATAAGTATTTCATAACATATACATTTTTAGTTTTTTTTAACTCATGTAGCCTCTTATAATGTTTTACATGTAGAAGCATTATGACTTCATTATTGTTGGAATAAAGAGGTATTTTTGCTTTTTAGCGATCATCATCTCAGTCTTATAGCAACACGATGGCAGAAATTGAAAGAATAAAATCAGCAGAAGCCGGGTATGTTTCTTGTTCTGGTGATGCGCTGTGTTACTCCCCATGTACATTAGTAATGTAGTACGAAACTTTATTTTTCTTCTATACAGCAATTTACTGTGGCACATTTCTAAAAGTATGGAGCTTCACTTCAATATCAGTGCAAACTTTAAGAAAAACTTTGAGGACTACTATGAACAACATTGTGCAAACTTTCACAAAATGTGAAGTCATTTTAGGCAGTTGATTGAATATGTTATTGGTTTTTGTATTAGTAGCTTTAAATCTTAAATGTTTGTGTCATATAAAACAGACAATAGAAGGAAAGAAGTCTGTAGTTTAAATTATTAATAAACAGCTTTCATTAACTACAGCTATTCTGTAATTGATATTTAGTTTCGATGTGTGCATATGAAACAACATTAAGCCAAAATTAAACAATATCAATCTAATTATGTGATATCTTCGTTATTTAAGCTTTGTACATTCATGAACATAAACATGAAAATCCACCACTGCACTGACAAGACACCACGCGACTATAATCGGTTTATTTGGTTCCTTCTACCTGTGTTTCGAACGAAACTCTCATAAGTTCCAGAAATACAACTCTTGATTTAATCCTTCATTCTAATCTTGTTTATTAGTTGATTATCTGTGAACAACTATAGCTCACTATAAGGACACAAATGATTCTTCTGATTATCGGACTCTATTAATAACAAATTTTGAAAAGTTATTGATAAAAGAGTGCTCTTTAACGTATAAACATACAACTGGAAAATTGAGTAACCGAGAGTACATAAGTAAGACTTTGTCTATCTCTTACCGTTTCTGAGTTGTGCCAAGTAACGAAGAAAGAAAACGACGTCTGAGGTCATTCTCTCCAAATTGATGTCATAAAAATATTTTAAACATTTAAAATATTAGTATGAAATCAAAAGATCTCTTTAAAAAAGTTCAAAATCTTCGAAAGTATTTTCAATTAAGGGTTGTTGTGTTATTTCCAGATATTCTTCAAAATCCCCCTTTGTGATTCTTGAAGAACACTGAACATTTGTATCACTTTGGTATTTACCTACCTCACATTTCTGTTTTAAGTTTTGAGAAAAAACTGTCGTTTACATTCACATGCACCCGAAACATAAATCTGCAGTGTAATCTTAAAATTTAATTTTGGTTAAAATGCAGTTTCTCCTCTTATGTAATACATAACACTAAAAAGATAACGTCACGAAGAAAATCAAACAAACAAAAAGACCTGTAGTTCAAATGTTCCGCCTGTTTCCTGAGTAGCTGTGACTACAGCGACACGCAGTGGAAGTCTCATAAAAAGCAAAGTACACGTGGGATGTTATAGATGTCACGCAAGTTGTAATTACTTCGTTTATAATAATATTTCTAAGCTATTATGTAGCTTTTATAAAATATCACAACTGCGGTTCTTGTTTCGGTTTAAATCATATCGGAAATGTAAACTATGACAAATTGCCGCTATACGATATACATTAATCATATACTGCAACCAGAAATATTGCGTTTTAGAACAAAAGTCTGTAAAATTCTCTATAACTTCCAAAAATTGTACCGTTTTCCTGTATTTTTCATTTGAGTGCCTGCAACGTTCACTAATTTATTTGTGAATAAAACTAGCGTGCTGTAACTATAGCATACATAGTTCTGATGTCAAATGACTAAAAATTACTGTTCAGATCTTTGGATGCAGAAGAGCTCTATACATTTCCGACGATCTTTCACGTAGTTCTCTTATTTACAAATAATACAATCTATTTGGCACTAGACATTCGTACCATGAGAGACATTCTGGTTTTGCCTTTACTTACATTTATAATTTAAAATATCAATTAGCATGCGTGCGTGGAACTTAACATTGATATGAATTTTGGGAAATTTATTTTGAACAATATATTTCTAAGAATTAATTAAATCACTACAGTAGTGCAATACCTGACTTTTACGATTGTGTTGCACTTTAATTTTCTCAGTCGTGTTTGGAAATTTGGTTGTGCTTCTTAATGAGGCATAGGAAACTCGGGAGCATTTCTAAGTTTAGGAGTTGATTCGGACACTCCATTGATTATTAAAATTCTGGTATTCTTGAAGACCTTAGAAATTTAAGGAGTGTAGCGGTTATGTTATGTTATGTTAGTTGACGTGTACAGTTAAGTAGCTTAAAAAGGCAATTCACAAAATAAATATCATCTTAAGTACGGCAAATAAAATCCCTTTAGTTGTAGGATTATATGCATTTGTTTTCGCAGCTATCACTTCCTTGCAACATTTTATCTCTACTTAACTATCTTCCCTGACAGTAGAATGAATACAAATTCTGAATCCCTCGCCTTACCTTATCCCGCTTCGCCCACTGATGTAGTGGCTTTTATTTTTGGTGGATATCTATGTAAGAAAGTTTGCACTTTCTTATTGTACGAATTTCTGGAGTAATTCCAATGCACATTCGTTATACATCTATCTTACACGAACTTCAAAAATAACAAAATTCTAGAAATGGAGCAATTACATACCTTCTTTGAGGAAAAGAAGTTTGATTTCACACTTAGACATAGAAACACGAAGGTCGCACCAACACAAAGCTACACTACTGTACCATAGAGAGCATTTATGAAAAACTAATTGGCGTCGACCGCCAATAGCAATCATCCGCGCTTTCCTTAAATAAACATTTAATATTTGAGTAGTATGCAGTTTCTCCTCTAACTAATGTATGTAATGCTATACAGTAAAAGAAAACGTCAAGAAGAAAACCGATACAAACGTGCAGTTCAAATGTCCAGCGTGTTTCCTGAGTAACTGTGATACAGCGCACACAATGGAAGTCTCGTGTAACGGGAACTACACGTAGGATGTCATAGATGTCGCGCAAGTTGTAATGCTATGTATATATCAATATGTCTTAGTTACCAATAATAATTTTAAAAAACTTCAGAAGATGTATTCTTTTTCTCGTTTACACTATCTTGTAAATGTGAATTTCAGTAACTTACAGCAATATCTTATACAGTAATAAATGTATACCAACAAGAAGCGCTGTGTTTTTGAATTAAAGTTTCCGAAGTTCTGTATAAGTTTTAAAAATTCAACCAATAATTTAGGTATTTCTCTCCCATTCATACTCACTTGCTTTCGCATTTGTAAATATGCCGTAGGTACCTCGTGCTGATTAAGGAGACATTAAAACGTTTGACGTTTTGAGACAAAAGTGCTGTATTGACATTTTTGGCTGCAGGCGTTCGTAGCATCACTATATCCTAATTTTTCCTTTATTAAATTTACAAGTTCCTGCTGCTTGACACGTTTGTAACATTTAATTGAATCACTGCTATAGTGGCAATATTTGTCTTTTAAGACTGTGTTGTGCTTCAGTATTGTCAACCCTGTTTAGAAATTGCATTGCAGTTTTTGACGACTTGCTGAAAACGTCAGAGAATTTTCAAGTTTTATGTCATAAAAGAATCCTAAATATCAGTTACTTAAAGAAAACCTAGTCTTCATTTAAATATACATTAAAGGCTGTAGACGCTTAAATAAGATGCTTACTGTTAACAGCGTCTATAAAGAACTAAAGAAGTAGAAATAGATGTAGACCTTGAGCTATGGTCAAGTACTTGAATGCTGGTCGCTACCTGTTACCTAGAAATTTTGTTTACCTTATGTGGCCTATACATAAAAAGTCATGACAACCTCTAATTTAATATAGGTAATGATAAATTTAAACAAATAACAAGAAATATCCGTGAATTGGTTCACACAACGAAAATAAAAATGTATTTGACAAACTGTTTATTATAATAAGATCTACACTTTCTCTTATCTGTTACACTATATTAGTTACTTAAATGACAGAAAGAATAAAGGACAATTCAGTGGTCTACCGGGAAACATATGAGTCAGTTGGAGAATTTAATATCAGGTTGGCACGTTGGCCATAGTAGCTCAGTGGTTTAGAGCGGCAGATCCGTGGTTCAAATCCCAGCTATGGCATTGAATTTTTCAATCTGGCTGTACTCATTTACTTGGCCTACACACGGCTAGTGTAGAAGAAATGACTATTTCCTTCACTTTACATAAATAACATAGTGGTTTAAGAATGAAGTCTGCGCCCGCCTCGGTAGCGTAGATGGTAGGGTGTCTGCCTCAAGTTCATGAGGTCCCGAGTTAGGGTGAGTTACCTGGATAAAGTTTTTCTGAAATTTTCTCTTATCTTAAAGACGAATGTCTGGTAGCTCAGAGCTACATGGACTCTGGACTCATTTGGGCATCATTTCACTAATTTCATTCATCGTCCGATGTGACTTAAGGTTGGAGGACGTATGAGTATGAAGCCTGGGACTTAAGTACTTGCAGCATAGTAAGTCTCCACAAAAGGTGCGTGTCTCATTGTATATGAAAACTCCTAGGTTCCCACCGGGAAACATACGAGTCAGTTGCAGAACTTAATGTTATTTCGGCATGTTGGCCATAGTAGTTCAGTTGGTTAGAGCAACCACACGGACAGCGGCAGATCCGTGGTTCAAATCCGGGGTACAGCAGTGAATTTTGCGGTCTGGCCCAACTCATTCAAAACTGCAGCTTTGTTGTATATAAAAACAATAAAAGTCGACAAGAGATGTGTTTTTGGAAAACAGAACTCCGCGAAAGCTTTTATAAGATCCAAGATTTAAAAGTTTGATGTATGTCCATCCAAATCCGGTTCTTCAGCTCAACTTATTTGTTTATTACTATAGCTACCACCTCGTTAAGCCCGTAATTTTTAAAAATTAATTTAGTATTCTAGTTTATATGATTCGTATTATAACAGATACATGTAAGCCTTCTTTATGTAATAATTACTAACTGTGTTAACTATTGGGTTTCTTTCTTATTAACAGTAGGATGAGTTAACACATCTCTCTAAAACTACAATATGGACCTTCCCTTTGTATACTAGTAAGAGAGTTAATGAGCCTATAGAATTATCTTATACACCTTTCTCTCTATTCTTACATATTTCTAGATACACACACAACTTGTAGAACCACCAAGTTACTATCATTAACGTAGATATTATGTTAAGTCTGGAATGGTTCAAAGCTTTATGCTTGTTTTATTTACGTCCTGCAACACAAAGTCATATCTGACGATGACACGAGTGAAATGAAGCTCACACAAACCGAAACAATGTCAATGTAATGTCTTTCGGAAGAGAAGTTAAAATGCGTTACGGCAAACTTGAAATATCCATTCTCTTGGCCATTCACTAATTCTTTGTTCAGTCCACTTAGGTTGAGATTGCTTTGATTTGACAGCCACAACCTATACCTATATGGATCTGCTATTACACTTTCAACATTTTCGAAAAAGTTTATAATTAAAGGATATTGTCTTATTGCGTATTTGTTTTAGATTCAGGTGATACCAAAATATATACATACTTATACTGCAAGCTTGACATTTCATTTTTGGGTAGAATACAATTTCTCCTCTACCTACTATGTATATAATATTTAACAGTTAAAGGAGAGCACCACGAAGAAAACCGGTTTAAACCTGCCGTTCTAATGCCTCGCGTGTTTCCTGAGTAGCTGAGACTAGACCGACACACAGTGGAAGACTCATGTAACACGCAGTACGCGTAGGATATCATAGATGTCGCGCAAGGTGTAATTGCTGTATGTATACAGATATGACTTAGCTTTTAAATCTATTTTACAACACATTAGAACATCGACCTTCTTTTCTAAGTTTAGGACATATCCTAAATGTGAACCTAAGAAAATTGTAGCTATATTGTTCACATAAACCAATATATACCGAAAGCAAATATTGAATTCTGTATTAAAAGTCTCCTAAAGCTGTATAAGTAGCAAAAATTCAATCCTTGATTTTCATTGTTCATAGCAATACGAAATCATCTTTCTATATTGTGAGTAACTGTGGCACGCTATAAATGTGGGATCCATAGCTTAATAACCTTGGTCTTTTCAAATAAAATGCTGAACTGGGTACAGAAGAGTTGTGTACCTTATGAAGTTGTGTCACAGCAGACATTCCTATCAAACATTTTGCTGCATCCTTTATTGTCCACATTCCTACATAGTAATTCTTCATGTAGGAGGAGATTACTTATAAACACTGGAATAATGTAACTACTCCTGAAATGTTTATTTGTTGTAATTTAATAGCATATTTTATTGGATGTTTTATAAATTTTGCAACATAAATGCTTGCTTATTTTAGACGTTTGTGCTCCATTAAATCCAATTTCTAACTATAACTTACAACCTTAAACTAATTGTTAGGAAATTTGTAAAACATAATAAAAATGAAAGTATAACGCACAGTAAAGGATTCCCAAATGAAATGTATTTGACGAAACCCTAGTCTTTAATAAAATAAAAATTTACAGACATTAGACGCTGTCTGGATTCAAGAGCGTCTACAAGCAAATAAAAATGAAATAGAGGTAGACCTTGAGGAGTTCAAATCTCCCGCATGTTTCGTGAGTAGCAGTTACTGCAGCGACACAGACTGGAAGTCGCATGCAACACGAAGTACACGCAGAGTGCGATAGATAACGCGCAAGTGTAATTGTTCTGTATAAATCTATCTTAGATATTAAAAACAGTTTAAAACGATAGAACAGTGATGTTTTGTTTTGGTTCAAATCATGCATAGAATATGAACAATAGTTATCTTTTGTTATATTACATATAAAATAAATATAGACCAACAAGAGATATTGTATTTTCGAACAAAAGCCTCGTAAGACTTACATAACCTCCATAATTCCAGCACTTTTTAGATTATTTATTAAAATTAAGAGATTTTAGGTTTGACATTGTGTGTGCACATTTCATTTAGCACTAGTCATTCATCACATCAGAGACATCCTGCTTTTTATTTGAATTTATAATTCAAAACATGTACAGATGCGTACGCATTACCAAACTTTCATATGGATTTTCGTAAATTCCTGTTGATTAACATATTTGTAACATTTCATTAAATCAGCACTGTAGCGGTAGTACCTGTCCTTTAAGATTGTTTTATACTTTAGCTTTCTCTGCTCTGTTTGGGAATTTAAATATGCTTTCCTTAGTACGCCACTGAAAATGTGTGTAGTTTGGTTCCTAAATTGGATATTCAGTTTATTGTTCGAATTCTGTAACATCTGGTATTCTCCTGGATCTTTGCAGTTCAACAATTTGAATGGTTTTAATGAAGGAAAATCGTACACATGTCCGCGTTTAAGTTTCTCTTGAAATAACAAACTCTGCATACAGAATGTCTGAATTCTGTCACAACATGTTCCTACGCTGAAAAAAAATTAGTACTTAATATATTCATGGAAAAAAATTCAGTTAAGAGTCCGGTTGTCGTAAATGGCGATGAAGCAAGTGTTATTTAAATTTTTCTAAGTTTTATTTTATATTTTGGTTAAATCAGAAAGTTTAATGGACTGTTTCTATTCTGAGGTAAGAAATAAGTACAGTTCTCGGAGAACTAACTAACCTATGCAATTTGTAAGTCGCCCATTTGCATGCTTGATGTAGGACAGTGTTAAGTAATGACGTCATAACAATAACTTTAGTTTGTTATCTTTAGTGCTCTAAATATGTTTACTAAATATGAACAAAGGTTTTCATTGAAATTCAGGTTGCAAGAGGTATCAATGCTCGACAATGTCATACAGAATTATTGGAAGTTTGTGGTGGACAGACTTTACCATATCGTTCCATGGCTAGAATGGCGAATGCATTTAGTAGAGGAAGGGAAGACGTGGAGCTGACAGACCGCAATCAGCAAGTGATGATTTGTATGGGAACGCTGTTAGACCACTGTTGGGAGAACATCTTTGTTGGACAGATATGAGCCCATGTAACTTCGATCTTTTTGCGAAAATGAAATTACCACTTAGAGGACTTCCTTTAGAGCCAGACAGACAATTATACCAGGAGTAGAGCAGTCTGTTTGATATTAGGACAGAAAGACTCTGTGGACGGCATCCGGCGCAGATGTGTGGAGGTGAGTTTTTCATGCTTTAGGATATTACTTCTAAGCACTGCAATTATGTAGGTACTCCGAAATGCTTTTATTTGTCCTTAATTCAATAGCACATTTTATTGCATATTTTTAATATTTTACAACATAAATGCATGCTTATTTTCGACGCCTTTATTATATAAAATGCAATATCTAATTAAAAATTAAACCCTCCAACTAATTTTTAGAAAAATTGTACAACATAATACAAGATGAAAGTATAACGCACAATGAACGAATCCCAAATATAAAGTATTTGATAAAGTCCTAGTTTTCGATTAAAGAAAAATTTACAGATATCAGAACTAAAATTATTTGTTTTGAACATTCAAGTGCTTCTACAAATAAATAAAGAAGAGAGGTACAGCTTGAGCAGTTCAAATGCCAGGCGTGTTTCCTGGGTAGCAGTGACTGCAGCGACACAGAGTGAAAGAGCCGTGTAACACATAGTACGCGTAGGATTTGTTAGATGTCGCGCAAGTTGTAATTTCTATGTATACATAAATAAGTCTTAGCTATTAAGAAATGTTTACAAAATAATAGGACGATTATGCTCTGTTTTGGTTAAGAGCATATAACAAATTTGAATTATAGTAAGTTGTGCCTATAAAACATATAAAAATGAATATAGATCCACAAGAGTTATTGTATTTTCGAACATAAGTCTCCAAAAACCTGTATATGGCCCATAATTTGAACTGTTTTTCCATGTTTAATTCAGCATTACCTTCTTTAAGTTATTTTTATAGATCTATCGCGTAATGTGCTACATAGTTAAGAAGTAATCATTTTCTTTGAAGTAATCTTAATCTTTCGAACTAAGATGCTCAACTGAGTGGGGATGTTGTATACTTTTACGATGCTCTTTGACATTGTGTGAGGATATTATATTTGGCACTAGACATTCCTAACATCAGAGACATCCTGATTTTTATTTAGATTTATAATTCCAAACGTCTTCGATCGCGTACACATTACTGAACATTCACATCAATTATCGGAAATTCCTGTTGATTAACATATTTGTAACATTTCGTTAAATCAGCACTATAGCAATAATACGTCTAGACTGTATTATACTTTATTTTTCTCAGCTTTGTTTGGAAATTTGTTTGTGCTTTATAGTAAGCCACTGAAAACCTCTTTAGTTTGGTTGCTATTTCGGATATTGAGCTTGGTGTTCAAATTCTATAACATCTGATACTCTCCAGGATCTTCGTAGTTTTACAAACTGAGTGGTTCTAATGCAAGAAAATTGTCGACATATCCTTGATTAAGTTTCTCTTTAAATAACAAATTCTGCATACCGAATGTCTGAATTCTGTCACAACATGTTTCTACCCTGAAAAAATAATTTTAGTAGTTAATATATTCATAGAAGGAATTTAGTTAACAGTCCGATTGTCGTAAATAGCAACTAGGCAAGTATTATATATTTTTATAACTATTATTTTATACTTTGGCAAAATGGGATCCTTTAATTACCTCTTGATCTTCTGAGGTAAGAAATAATTGCAGAGATTGGAGACATACTAACCTTGGTGTAGGATAATGTTAGTTAAGTAATGACGTCAATGCAATAACTTCTTATATCAAGTATCCTAATGGAAGAAAGTTTGAATTATAATATATTATATAATTACAAGGATCCTACTATGCTTACATTAACAATGGTAACGCAAATAAAATCTACCCAAAAAAGTACGGGAAAATGTTATATGAGAACAAACGTAAGATAAAATCTATTATAACCTTCGGTAGAAAAAACATAAGTACAGCCGTAAACCAAAACAGGAGCAGCTGATAATATAATCCTAACTTAGAGATCTTCATTGAGTCATATTTTGTATCATATGTAACTTGGAAATTATCTCAAACTCTTACGACAAATATGAATGTTTGCCTAACCAAGATCTCTGTATACATTCAGCACAACTTATCACCACTCGAACAGATATCTCATATACTATGAATAACCAAATATGTGAAAGAATGCATTATTTATTGTGTATACTCCAAAATTGTACAACCTTTGGCTACATTTATTTGTCTTTACTATGTTGCTACCTTGGCTTACAAGACAACCTCGTCCTCTGCTCTCCCAGGTAGCTCTTAACCTCCATGCCTCCTTGTTACTTAATTAGCCCCTTTCCTCCCGCAACTTCTTTCTTATATTCTTGCCCATTTTTTTACATTCTCTAAGAACTCGCCAATACTTCTTATCTTCTTTTTCTCCATTCCTGGTAACACTTGTATGACCAGTATCCTCTTCTCTATTCTCTCCCATTTTTTCTCCAGAAACTTGTTTCTCCATATTGCAAGATCCTCGCATTCTGTTACATAGTGTTCTATACTCTCTTTTCCCCCACACAATTCACAAATTCTCTTTTCCCTACCTCTTATCCCTCTTAGGAATATTGTTCCTGTTCTAATCCAAGCTAGCCCTTCTCCCTTGTCTATTGCAGTAGGCTACGTATGCCTCACGTTTCCAATTTCTTGTTATTTGTTTGTAAAATTGTAATTGTTTCATATTTTCTAAACTTCCGCATATTTCCTTCTTTCTATATCTTGTATTCTGCACTTTACCAATTTACCCACATCGCTTGTATTCCTTTCCTCTAATCTCCATATATCTCCCACACTGTTTGTGTTCTCTAATCTTTTCTGTCATAACAAAATATACGAGAGTATTGTATTTTTAAGTCTTATAGTGTTCTAAACTAAACGGGACAGTTAGTAAGTAAATATTAGTATGACATAAATGTAAATAAAAAGTGAGATTAAGTATTAAATTAACTACTAATTAAATACTAAAAGATTAACTATCAAAGTAATCTATGAAAACTTCAAAATGAATCTATTAGCAAAGAAGGCAAGAAATGAGAAAAAGTTGGTGAATATTTTACATATGTGAGTCAAGAAAGCGATAAGAAGATAAGAAAATATTTGCAAGACATTTCTAGATGAAATTAACTCCTACTACTGAACAATGCGATTATCCATATTGTAGTTGAGGAGAGATGTTTAATTGTTTCTTGTATTAATAGGAAAGAAAAAGATTAAATTACCACAGTAATTAATTATTATACAAAGAATATTTACATGTCGTTATTAAAAATACAAATATTGTAAGCTACAACCTTAAACCAATTTTTAGAAATATTACACAACATATTAAAACCCTAAGATAAGCCGAAAAATTAAAGAATCCCAAGTATCTTATAGTTTACTAATTATACAAAAGTTATCCAAAATAAAGAGCACTACTGAGATTACTGTCAAACTGTACATTTGTCATAATATGTCTCACACATACCGTATACTAATCAAATTTGTTACACCAAATTTTTATAAAATCAAACATTTATAAAAATGTCCCATGTAGATGGTGCGTGCAGTGGGGCATTTTCTTACTTAAAAGGTTTAAATAGTTTAAGCATTTAAAAATATTTTAATAATTTTAATTATTTTCAATTAAGGGTTATTGTGCTATTTCCGTATTTTCTTCAAAATCATCCTTTGTGATTCTTGAAGAACACTGAACATTTGTATTACTTTGGTATTTACCTGACATTTCAGTTTTAAATTTTGATAAAGGCTATCGTTTACATTCAGGTGATCCCGGAATATAAATCTGTAGTGCCATTTTTACATTTAATTTTGGGTAGAATGCATTTTTTTTTTTTTTTTTTTTTTTTTTTACCGTGGACGGGAGAAACCCAGTTACAGGTGACGGCCCACGTGCGATGGCCGACAGTGTGAGGGTCCCTGTGCCCTGAGGGGGCCAGGCATACTCACTAAAAAAACCCTCCACGTGTTAGTTACGTGAATCTTATATTATTTTGCGTGCTTTTATTAACATGCTTAGTCGGGTCCCGCATAGCACCCCGGTTAGTATGTGGTATCCACTAAGCTGACAAGCGATGCATGCGAGCGCGTCTATGTTGCTTCTTGGTGGTGACCATGAAACCTGGGCACCACCAAGTGTAATTCATGCTTTAGTTTAATTATATACCTGTGGCTCAGGTCAGGTAGGCCTGTTGGTCAGTGTTACGTGTAACTTATCTATTATTTATGTGTGCTTTGTAAGCCTATGTGTATTATAATAATAAAGCTCAGGCCTTGGTGACCTGATAGTCAGGGATTGGTGTTGGTATGGTTATTAGTTCTACTTATGGCCCCAGTTTCCTGGGTTTGTCAATGGTTTGTACGTGGCATGCAATTCGAGCTATGTGTTCGGTCGTCCTTAGTTCCGGCGTGGCCGTCCGTTATTTCCTTAGTCCATGCGTTGTGTCGTCGGTGTGTCCTACTCCATCTGCAGTCGCCCGCTGTCTCTGCGCCTGTAGGACACTGGTGGGAGGCCCTCTAACTACCGGACCGCCTTGACTATTGTCAAGGGCTTGGAGGGCTCTGTGCGGGCAGCGTTCTGAAAAGAGTCAGTAAGATAAAGATTAATGAAGGGAAAGTAGGGGTGTCATCCTAACTGTCTGTGTCAGTTGTCCCTTATTAGGTTGTTCAGGAAGTTCTGAACGTCGTCTTCGTCGTCATGTGATAATGGTCGCGCGTGTATATTTATTTCTGTAGTGTAGTTTCCGAGTCGTGAGATTAGAGGATTGTAGTGTATTTCAAGGTTTTTATAGGTGTCATATGCCAGTTTCTTAATGAATTCTTCTACTGTGTGCATCTTTAGCTCGCTGTGTAGTAGGTCGGCTGGTGCTGTGTGAGGTACTTTTGCTATCATTCGTAGTATTTTGTTTTTAAATTTTTGTAATCTTAGTATATATGTTTTGGCAGCATACCCCCAGACCGGCGTTGCATATGTGAATGTGGGCCTTATAAGAGTTTTGTATAGCGTGAGCTCTAAGTTTATGTTTATATGGGAGCTCATGTTTATGAGGGGGTAGAGCTTGCCCAATTGGGCGTTGGCTTTACCCCTGATTTGGTGGACGTGCTTTTTCTACGTCAGCCCTTGGTCCATTTCGAGTCCTAGCCAGGTGAATGTGTCCGTCCACTCTATATTTTCTCCGAATTTAGAGAGTGGGGGGAGCTGGTGTTTCCCCAATCTGTGCTTAAACTTTTTGGTGAAAATTATGGCTTGCGATTTTCTTGGGTTTACTTTAATACGCCATTTTGTGAGCCATTCTTCTAGATTATTCAGGGCGTTTTGTAGTCTCCGGTAGATGAAGTCCAGTTTGGCTGATTGAGTCACAATTGCTGTATCATCTGCGTAGATATACAAATCTGTGTAATTGGTTTTCGGTATGTCGTTCATAGTGATGTTAAAGATAATCGGCCCTAGGATACTTCCCTGAGGGACTCCCGCTTTGATCTGGCGGGGGGTCGATAATTGGTTGTTAACTTTCGATTGGAATTTGCGGTCGTGTAGGTAGTTCGCGATGAGCTTTATTAATATGTCGTGTATGTTCAATGTTTTAAGTTTTTTGAGCAGTCCTGCGTGCCACAACCTGTCGAGTTTGCTTGACTAGCTGTGACTACAGCGACACACAGTGGAAGACCCATGAAAAGCGAAGTACACACAGGATGTTATAGATGTCACGTAAGTTGTAATTGCTATGTTTATACTAATATTTCTTTGGTATTAAGTATCTTATACAGAACATTAGAACTGCAGCTGTTATTTGGATTTATATTATGTAGCAAATGTGAACAATAGTAAATTGCCGCTATACGATAAACAGTAAACATATACACCAACAAGAAAAATTGTGTTTTAGCACAAAAGTCTGCAAAATTCTGTATAACTACCATAATTTTGAGTTCTTTTCCTGTATTTTCCATTTGAATGTTTATGACGTTCTCTAATTTATTTTTGAGTAAAACTAGCGTTCTATAAATATAGCACAGATACCTCTGATGAATACATTACACAAATCTGGTATTTAGACGCAGAAGAGCTCTATACATCTACGACGATCTTTCACATAGTTCTATCGTTTACAAATAATACAATCTATTTGGCAGTAGACATCCGTACCAAGAGAGGCATTCTGGTTTTGTGTTTACTTTATTGCAGAAGCGCTGAAAATGCCATTTAATTTCAAGTTTAGATGTCATAAAAGAATCTCAAATAACAGATACTTAAAGAAAACCTAGTCTTCATTTAAATAAAAGAATCTCAAATAACAGATACTTAAAGAAAACCTAGTCTTCATTTAAATAAAAGAATCTCAAATAACAGATACTTAAAGAAAACCTAGTCTTCATTTAAACAAACTTTATAGACATCTGACGCTTAAATAAGATGCTTACCTTCAACAGCGTCTATAAAGAACTAAAGAAGAAGAATCGAGGTAGACCTTGAGCTATAGTCAAATACTTTAATGCTGGTCGCTACCTGTAACCTGGATATGTTGTTTACCTTGTGTGGCCTAGACATGAAATATCATGATAACCTCTAATTTAATATAGATATTGATAGATTCAAACAAATTACAAGGAATACCAACGAATTGGTTCACACCACGAAAATAAAAATATATTTGACAAACTGTTTATTATAACAAGATCTACATTTTCTCTTATCTGTTACACTTTATTGGTTATATAAGTGACAGAAAGAAGAAGGGGTAATTCAGTGGTCTACCGGGAAACATACGAGTCACCTGAAATTTAATATCCGATCGGCATGTTGGCCATAGTAGCTCAGTGGCTAAGGTCAACCGCACGGAGAGCGGCAGATCTGTGTTTCAAATCCCGGCTATAGCACTGAATTTTTTCCGTCTGGCCCTACTCATTCAAGGGTGCAGCTTTGTTGTATAGAAAACACAATATAGATCGGCAAGAAATGTGTTTTTTGAAAACAGAAGTCCGCGAAAACTTTTATAAGATCCAGGAATTCAACGTTTGATGTATGTCGGTCCAAATCTGGTTCTTCAGCTCAAATCATTTCTGAATTACTATAGCTACCACCTCGTCACCCTACAAATTAATTTAGTATTCTATTTTATAATATTCGTATTTTAATAGATACACGTAAAATTTCTTTGTGTAATAATTACTAACTGTAGTAAGTACTCGGTATCTTTCTTTTTAATATAAGGATCAATTAACACATGTCTCTAAAACTACAATATGGATCAGCCCTTTGTATAGAAGTAAGGGAGTTAATGAGACCATAAAATTTTCTTATCGATCTTTCTCTCTCTTCTTACATTTTTCTAGATACACACATATCTTGAAGATCCACCAATTTACTATCATTAGTGCAAGTATTAAGCTAAGTCCAAAATTTTATGCTCTCTTATTTATGTCCTGCGACAGGAAGTCATATCTGACGATGACGCGAGTGAAATAACGCTTAAATAAACCGAGAAAATGTGAATCTAAAGTCTTTGAGAAGAGAAATTAAAATGTTTCTCGGCAAACTTCAAATATCCATTCTCTTGGCAATTCATTAATTCTTGGTTCAGTCCACTTAGGTTGAGATTGCTTTGACTTGATAGCCACGACCTATACCTATATGAATCTGCTACTACACATTCAACATATTGGAAGAAGTTTCTAATTAAGGGATATTGTCTTATTGCGAATTCTTTTTAGCTCCAGGTGATATCTAAATATATATTTACACTGCAAGCTTGACATTTAATTTTTGAGTTAAATGCAATTTCTCCTCTAGCTACTATGTACTAAAAGGAACGAACCACGAACAAAACCGGTACAAACCTGCATTTTAAGTGCTCCACGTGTTTCCTGAGTAGCTCTGACTACAGCGACACACGGTGGAAGACCCGCGCAACGCAAAGTACACGAAGGACGCTATAGATGGCGCGGTGGTTGTAATTGCTATGTGTATACCGATATATCTTAGTTGTTAAGAATATTTTACAACACATTAGGACATCGACCTTCCTTTCCAAGTTTGAATCATATTCTCAATGTAACCTATGGTAAGCTGTATCTATATTATACACATAAACTAATATAGACCGAAAGGAGGTATTGAATTTTGGAACAAGAGTCCCCTAAATCTCTATAAATAGTAGATTCAACCCTTGAGTTCCGTTGATAATTCTTATCGTATTCTGCATGATTATTTTTAATAACTGCAACACGCTATAAATGTGGCGTCAATAGTTCAATAACTTTGGTCTTTCTAAATAAGATGCTCAACTGGGTACAAAAGAACTGTGTACGATATGATGTTTGACAGTAGAATTCGCACCAGCATAAACATCTTGCTTCGTCCTTTACTGTCCACATTCCTACGTAGTAGTTTTAGTAAATTCCTGTTGATTATCATCTTTTTAACTCTGAATTAAATCAGTACTGTGGCGGCAACAACTGTCTTCTAAGATTATGTTGTGCTTAGGTATTTACATCCCTGTTTAGTAATTTTATTGCACTTTTTCATAAGCACTAAAATGCGGTTCAGTTGCCACAAAAGATTCCCAAATTAAAATACTGCAAGAAAACGTAGTGTTTATTTCAATAAACCTTAGAGACACAGATTCCAAATTAAGGTACTTTACACATTAAGAGCGTCTCTAAACAACTAAAGAAGAAGAAAGAGGGGTAGACCTTGAGTTGAAGTGAAATACCCCAAAGCTGTTCGCTATCTGATAATCCGGTAATTCAGCTTTCCTTGCATGGCCTGTAGATAAAAAAATTCATGACAACCTCTAATTTGATATAAGTAATGATAAATTCAGACAAATAAGGAACAATACCGAATTGATTCACTCCAAGAAATAAAATGTGTTTGACGTAAATTCTGAGTCTTAACGAGATGTACATTTTTTATTATCTCTTACAGTTTACCAGTTATACAAAAAACATACAGGATAAAGAGAACTTCAATGACTTGTACATTTTTCATAAAATATCTCACACATACAATATGATAATCAAAATTGCGGCAGCAACATTTTATAATTTCAAACATTTTTAACAATTTTATATATAAAGTTTGTTTTGGGGTATTATCTTAGAACATTCTGAAATTTTACATTTCGTTGTATGCTATTCCCTATATCGCTAGCAAAAGTTAAAGACATATGAAGACTGACCAATGCTCAAGCGCAGCGCTGTTGCCAAGCGTGGTTCCTGTACCGACAGAGGTTCTGTCCATAGCACGTTTTACACGCCAGTAAAAGTTCTGCCCATTCTTCCAGTAATTAAACAGGACATTGAATATTTCTAAGACATTAAGATCTTACCGTGACACACGTCACAACAGTGGAACGCCAAGCACGGTTTCCAATCCAGTAACTCGCTTTCTGACTTCATGGATCTTTCTCGGAGATTGATATACAGGTACGCTCCTTTTTTCTAAGGATGAAGCTGCCTCACTACAAATTCGTGACACTGTATGTGCACTACCAATTACGATTTTGATCTCATTAGGATCTCATCTCATCTCATATAGTACGTAGGTCAGCATGCTGGCCCCATTTTTCCTATGCCCCAAGTGTGTGCATCCCCGGGAGGAAGGATGATGCTAAGGAGACAGACGGCGGCTGACCCAAGGAGCCATGACAGTACAGTGGGCAGGGTACCTACAGTTTACTTGGATAGAGACTTCTCTCGACAGGCCAGGACAAGGAACACGTTCTCCTACAACCGGATGGCAACGAGCCCAGAAGCCAAGACCTAAAAGTACCAGGCAGGTGGTCAGAGCAACAAAAGTTCCTGGCAGGCGGTCCCGAAATGGCGCAGCAGAGTAGCAGTGACTGGCACCCGACCTACCGGAGGAGGAAGTGGTTTTCCTCAGACCATACTCTGGCGAACGCATGTTGTAGCCTCCCGTAGGGCAGGGATCCGTCCCATTCAGCTGCCATGGTGCGGACGCTGCTGACCACTAGCCCTCATGGTGCCTCTAATGTTACTAGACAAACCTAGGGCCGAATATTCGAGCCCCTCCCTGATTGGAAGTTGTTCGGATAGGGTTGGGCTCGAGGGGCAGTGGTTCCCGATACCCGTGGGAGATCGGGTACGTCTCAGGACGCGTACTAGCCAGCATAGCTAGTATAAGGTCTGCTAGAACACCAGGCGACGCTACCGAGGTCGTATTGGTAGCCTTCACATTTTCAATTTGGCACGCGTAAGTGGCGTATCCACTTCCATTCCCTCATGAGTCCACAGAACCAAATGGAGCGGTCTTGGTAGTATCTAGGTCTTGGCCTATGGAAAGCCTCAAGGAAGCGCCTCGCGCTTCTTCGGGACAGCTCGGTACCTCCCTGGTCGTCAGAGCGAGGGGGGGCTTAGTTTTCACTCTGTGTGGATTTCCCTTGTATATACCCACGAGTTTATATTTATGTTGCAAACGGATTGTTGAGGTGAGGCGGCGCGAGTGTTGAGTCCAAAGAGACGTGCAGTGCAGTGCGAAGATAAAGGTAGGCCGTACAGGTGAGGAGAAAGAAAAGGATTTCAGGGGAGCTGGACTTTCTTATAGCACGTCTTGATTGTTTGAGAACTTTCCGTGTAGCGAGAAGTCTATAAAAAGGGAACAGCTGCACGCCACTGGAAACTGTCGCTAACTGAACGCGTGTCCGAGAACAGATGTAAAAGTGAACTCTTTTGTGGTCGATGACCATGTAAGTTGTATTGTGTATGAGACGTAGTTCTGTTGATGTACGAAGTTAATTTCTACGAAAATAAACAGCAAATTTTAGTGTATGTAACTTGGAGTTTTAATTTCACGAACACAGAAAGTCACAATTGGTGCCAGGATTGGGACTAAACAATCAAGACGGCGCTAGAAGAAGGAAGAACTCTCCAGAAATCCGTCTCTTTCCACCAAACGTTTCGGCGAGCTTTTATCCCCGCAGTGCACTGTCCGTATCTTTGAACTCGTCCCTTGTGTCGCCTCACCTCAACAATCCTGCCATACATCGTCAGGACATCCGCTAAAACTTCTACCCTGAAAGAGACCACCAGATGTGAGATGATGTGAAAAATAGAGGAGATGAAATGGAGCGACAGGAAATACGGGGGATGTAATTATGCTACACAACATTCGCCTAGCGATCCAGGAAACCTCTAGAGCTTAGAGTTACCCGACATTCGTCTTGAAGGATAAGGGAAACCCTCGGAAAAAACATTATCCAGGTAACTCAACCTGACCGAGATTCGAACTCGGGACCTCTTGAACGTGAGGCAAACATGCTACCATCTACGCTGCCGAGGCGGGCAACATCGTTGTTGGAAAGATATGAGCCCATGTGATTTCGATCTTTTTGTGAAAATGAAATTATCATTTAGATGAGTTCGCTTTAGAGCCAGACAGACAATTATACCAGAAGTAGAGCAGTCTGTTTGATATTAGGACAAGACGCTGTGGATAGCATCCGTCGACTTCCTGATCTGTGGAGTCGACTTTTTCATGTTGGTTCAAATTACTTATAAGCACTGCAATAATGTAACTATTTGTTCTTAATTCAATAGCACATTTTATTGCATGTTTTTGACATTTTGCAACATCAATGCGTGCTTATTTTAGACATTTTAGTGCATTAAATCCAATTTATAATTTTAAATTACAACCTTAAATTAATTTTTGAAATTTTGTTCGAGATGAAAAAAAAAATGAAAGTATAACGTACAATAAACGAATGCCAAATGAAAGGTATTTGTAGAAAACCTAGTATTCATTTAATTAAAAATTTACAGTCCGCAGACGCTGTCTGCTTTCAAGATCGTCTACAAACAAATAAAGAAGAAAGAGATGTACAACTTGAGCAGTTCAAATTTTTCGCGTGTTTCGTGAGTAGCAGTTACTGCAGCGACACAGAGTGGCAGTCTTATGCAACATGAAGTACGCCTAGCCTCTGATAGATGACGCACAAGTTCTAAATTGCTGTGTATATATCAATATGTCTTAGGTATTGAGAATGTTTTAAAAAAATTAAAGTATTGATGTTTTGTTTTGGTTCAAACCATGTACTAAATGTGAATGATAGATACTTGAAATTATATTACATATAAAAATAAAGATAGACCGACAAGAATTATTGTATTTTTGAACAAAGATCTCCTAAGACTTATATAACCTCCATAATTCGAGCAATTTTTACAATATTTATTCCGATTCAGGATTACTATATTTGGTACTAGAGATTCGTCACATCAGCGACATCCTGCTTTTTATTTGAATTTCGAATTTAAAATGCGTAGAGATGGGTCCACATTATAAACTTTCACAACAATTTCCGGAATTTCCTGTTCATTAACATATTTGTAACATTTCATTAAATCAGCACTGTAGCAGCAATACCTGTCTTTTAAGATTGTATTATACTTTGGTTTTGTCAGCTCTGTTTGGAAATTTTATTGTCATTCATAGTAAGGCACAGAAAACGTGTTTAATTTGGTTCCTATTTCAGATATTGAGTTTATTGTTCAAATTCTGTATCACCTGGCATTCTCCACAATCTTCTTAGTTTAACAAACTGAATTGTTAAAATGCAAGAAAACCGTCGACATGAACAAACTCTGTATGCTAAATGTCTGAATTCTGTCACAACATGCTTCTACGCTGAAAAAAATAATCTTGGTAGTTAATATACTCGTGGAACAAATTCAGTTAACAGTTCGGTTTTTGTAAATGGCAATGAATCCAGAATTATTTATATGTTTATAACTTTTATTTTATATCTTGGTTAATCCGGAACTTTTAATGTACTCTTGCACTTCTGAGGTAAGAAACAAGTACAGTTCTCGGAGAATTATAACTAGATCGCGAACAAAATGCAGCTGGAGACGTGGCTTACCACCACTGGAGTCCTCTACCTATCCCCCTTCATCGTTATGTTAGGTTGCCTCTCTTACATCACGCGCGCTGCACTGGTTATCTGTTTAACTCACTTTCCTGTTCACTGTTACTTTCACTCTTTGCACTTTCTGCTGAATCACTGCTTTGTTCCTCAGGGTTTAAAGAGACTATGATTATATCTATTTGTTGATCGATTGTGAGGTCATGTCCGAGGTAATTATTTTCTCTTTACTTTGAAAGTAAAAACAGCATTAAAATCCATGCATTTCGTTTTGTTTGCGCTCTATAGCATGCAGAAAGGGAGGGGTGGGAGTCACGTGATGCGTGGATGGCGAGAAGGTTCTCCTCGCGCATGCGCACACTGACCGCAGTTTGTTTGCGGTCCACCTGTAACTAAATTATTAAAGCTGTAAGTCGGCTATTTGTATGTTTGATGTAGCGCAATAGTAAGTAATGACGTCATAGTAATAACTGGTAGGCTTTTATCTTTAGTGCTTTAATTCTGTTTACTAAATATGAGGTTAGAAAAGGTACCAATGTTGTCAATGCTCCTCAACGCCAAACAGAATTATTGGAAGCTTGTGGTAGACAGACTTTACCATATCGTACCGTTGCTAGGTGGGCGAATTTATTTCGTAGAGGAAGAGAAGACGTGGAGCTGGCAGACCGCCATCAGCAAGTAATGATGTGCATTTGAATGCTGTTAGACGACTCCTAGGAGAACGTCACCCTTGGACAGATATGAGTCCATGTGATGTCAACCTTTTTGCTAATATGAAATTAACACTTTGAGGAGTTTCCTGTACAAGAGACAGTCAATTATACCAGTAGTACAAAAGTCTGTTTGATATTAGGACAAGACGCTGTTGATAGCATCCGTCGTCTTCCTGATCTGTGGAGGCGAACTCTACATGTTGGAGGAGATTACTCATAAGCACTGCAATAATGGAACTACTCCAAAATTGTTTATTTGTTGTAATTCAGTAGCATATTTTATTGAATGTTTTTGACATTTTTCAACATAAGTGCATCCTTACTTGACATGCTGTATTGCGTAAAATGCAATTTCTAATTATAAGTCACTAACTTAAGCTAATTTTTAGAATGTTTGTACAAGATAATAAAAAATGAAAGTATAACCCACAATAATCGAATCCCAAATGAAAGGTATTTGACGAAAACCTAGTTTTCATTTGAATAAAAATTTACAGACAGCAGACGCTGTCTAATTTCAAGAGCGTCTACAAACAAATAAAGAAAAAAGAGATGTAGAAACCTGAGCAGTTCAAATGTCCCCCGTGTTTGCTGAGTAACAGTGATTGCAATGAAACAGTGGATTTCGCATGCAATGCGAGGTACAGGTAGGCCGTGATAGATGACGCGCGAGTTGTAATTGCTATGTATATATCAATATGTTTTAGCTATTAAGAGTAATTTAAACAAACGTGAGAACGGTGATGTTCTGTTTTGATTGAAACCATGTACTAGATGTAAATGACAGTACATATTCGTTATATTACATATAAAAGTAAAGAAAGTCCGACAAGGAGTATTGTAGTTTCGAACAAAAGTCTCCTAACACTTTTGTAACATCACCAATTCCACTACTTTTTACATTATTTGTTCACATGCTTCTGTTATCTGTTTGTATTACAGATTAGTAACATCAATTGGTAACATCTCCTAATACAAATTTTTAAGGTGATAAGTCACATTTCTTCCCCATAACCTCATATTTCCTTTAACATTAAATCTCACAGGATCTCTAGTCTTTCGCTGCACGCATAGATATTTAAAAGCATTGGTATAATACAGAAGAAGTATATTCACAAAATAAAAGCCAAGAGTTCTAAAGATAAACCTTTGAAATATTCTATAAATTTGCATGGGCACATAATAAATACCATAACTACACACAATAAGTATACTCTTATGACAGCTGACAGTCCAATTAGCAGTTTCACAAGCATATACTTACAAAACATCCCACAAATTATCATAAAATATCCCTGAATGATTCTTATGTATCATTCCATCATTGTTATATCCAATGTTGTCATTAATTCAGAGTTAGGCTGAAATACGTTCATTTTTATGACTGAAATTCAACTCAGTGTAATAATTTGGCCACCTCTGTAAGGTTTTTTCTCGTAATTTACGTCCTCCAACGTTGAGTCATATTGTACAGTGAATGAATTGGGTCCATGGAGCTTAGTGTTACCCGACATTTATCTTGAAGGATAAGGCAAAAACCTTATCCAGGTAACTCACTCTGACCGATATTCGAATACGGGACCTCTGTATGATAGTTAACATTATCGCTTAGGTGGAAAAAAGCAATACGCATTTTTTAATCGACTCAAGGTGTCAAACGATTTCTTACAATCTTATTGGTTAAAGGTTACATTCCCTTTAAGAATTATATTCTAATAAAACTGCTTAGTAATTGAGAGAATATCTAACCAATGAAGACACTCGCTAATTAAAGTAATCTGTAAAGGAAAAGCGGACCTAAAGAACACAAAGAAGTACAGAGACATAGCACTAGAAAGTACTCAGTACAAGATCTTCTCAAAATTAATAATAAGCGATCACAAGAATGTGTATTCACAGCTTCCACCATTTGATATAAAGAAATGAATCTTATCACGACCCAACCCAAGGTGTATATGTGAATTCCGCTGTCAAACATCTAAAACATTAACACATAGAACGATATACAAAAAGGCTGAGAACAATTGCAGTTTATGAAACCGGAAATAATCATATAACAATGCATATTAATGTGCATTTTAAGTTTATATATTCCAAAAGACACAGTAAAGGAATTTGACACAAAGTTGACTGAACAAACACTCGAACTTTATTGCAAGAATGATGGACATTTAAAATCCATAGGATCTCAATAAAAGTAGAGTAAAATGATTTTAAATTTATAACAAGTCAAACTATCTTAGTTACAGGACAAATACTTCCAGATACGATGTGACGTATAACACGTCAGGTCATTCATTAAAACTTGTCGTAACAAACAAGTCTGTATTAACTGTAGTCATGAGACATTGATAAAATAAACTGTGTAAATTGTGATCTAGAGCTGCCAGCAGGGAACGTACAATATATGTTTTTGAATCTAAATGTTGAGAAATTGATAGTTGAAGCCCATGTATGTTTAAGGACGAGGAACTCTTTCGTACTGTGACTTTGTGTGTTCGTAGAGTTAAAAGTCCAATTTGCCAAAATTCTAAATGTTCTTTATTTCCGTAGAGATACACTGTTCAATTCTCACGTTACAACATTACATCATTTATACAACACAATTCACCAAGGCCGATGACAATAACAGACAGCGTTATGATTACAACAGCTCTCGTAACAACAAAACTCTACAGCTGTTTACTGCTTACCTCCCTCTTGGCGAGTCGTCACCTTCTTAAACACCTCTTTGATAAATTCGAGAGATTTCTGGAACAAATAATAAAACAACTATTCTCTGTCAATCCAGATATCACTAGAACCTTCCAAACGGTAAACCCTATCTGTGCCGGCAAGTCCTTTATCTCAGCTATCTTTATTTGCCGGCTCTTTGTGTACACTAGCCATGCTATCGTAGATAACGGGTTCGCGACAGGACAAAGCAACTCAAGTCCGTTCTTATTCAAGAGGTACTAAATGATAGACCAGATTCACTTAATCACCAACAAATCTATGCTTTAGTTTCAAAGGATTAATCTGCAGGATAGCGCTGTGTGTTATCCTTGAAAATGCTGAACATTGATATTCACACGACTTTTTAGTTTTGGGTTGCAGATGACTTTTTTTAAGATTCAGGTGATCCCTAAACTTATATTTCCAGTAAACTCTTGTTATTTAAATTTTGGGTAGACTTCACTTTCTCCTCTACCTACTATGTATGTAATACTTAACACTAAAAGAAAAAGCCACGAAGAAAACCGGTACAAACCTGCAGTTCAAATGTCCCGCGTGTTTCAGAGTAGCTGTGACTACAGCGACACGCAGTGGAAGTCTCATAAAATGCAAAGTACACGTAGGATGTTATAGATGTCATGCAAGTTGTAATTGCTTCGTTTATAATAATATTTCTTAGCTATTATGTATCTTTTACAAAATATCACAACTGCGGATCTTGTTTTGGTTTAAATCATATTGCAAATGTGAACTATGGGAAATTGCCGCTATACGATATACATTAATCATATACTTCAACAAGAAATATTGTGTTTTAGAACAAAAGTCTGTAAATTTCTCTATAACCTCCAAAAATTGAACTCTTTTTCTGTATTATTTATTTTAATTTTTGAGACGTTCACTAATTTATTTGTGAATAAAGCTAACGTGCTGAAAATATTGCGCACATAGTTATGATGTCAAATGAATGAAAATTACAACTCAGATCTTTGGATGCAGAAGAGCTCTATACATTTCCGACGATCTCTCAGGTAGTTCTCTCATTTACAAATAATACAATCTGTTTGGCAGTAGACATTCGTACCATGAAAGACATTCTGGTTTTGCCTTTGTTTACATTTATAATTTAAAATATCTGTTAGCATGCGTGCGTGGAACTCAACATTCATATGAACTTTGGGAAATTTATTTCGAACAATATATTTATAAAAATTAATTAAAACACTGCTGTAGTGACAATAACTGTCTTTTACGATTGTGTTGCACTTTAGTTTTCTCAGTCGTGTTTGGAAATTTGGTTGTGCTTTTTAATGAGGCATAGGAAACTCGGTAGCGTTTCTAAGTTTAGGAGCTGCTTCGGTCACTCCATTGATTATTCAAATTCTGGAATTCTTGAAGACCTTAGAAATTTAAGAAGTGTAGTGGTTCTAACGAAGCAAAAAGTTCAACATATCCGCGTTTAAGTTGCTCTTTACATAATAATAACTCCGTACACTGACTCTTGAAGTCTATCAGAAGATGCTTCTACCCTGAAAAAATACAGAAAAGTTTAAAAGTTTAGATTCACCTAAGATATTCGGAATATATTAACATTACCGCTATCGTAAATGGAGCTGCAGGAAGTATCATTTATATTGTCGACGAGGCATTGTTGTACTGCTAGCGCAAGCCACAACCAAAAAAGACTTCTGCAAACAAGACTTTTAATTCTACGAACTCACAACGTTACAATATTTTTCTATAAATTATTAAATATCTTGCTTAAGTAGCATGGTTTAAATAACTCTCGCCTTTCTGAGTTAAGAAAGTGAATTCAGTTCCCAGAGATTTAACTAAATTATAAACATTGTAAATTATCCACTTGTATGTTTGATGTATATTAATTTAATTTAACTAAGGACGTCATAGAAATAATTTCTGAAAAAATGTATCAAGTACCATAAGGGAAGCAAATGTGAATCATCACATAATATTTAATTACAAAGACCCTGCATGGTTGTTAATGTTAACAATGGTGTCGTAAAAAGCCTCTACATCCTTTTGTGGTAAAACAATATCGCTATATTTCATCCACTATTTCTGTCAATTGATTTCAAATGTCATGTATAACACGAGTTTAATTTCTCCATAAATGCACTGGCACAATATCTTAACTGTTTATCTTTTAAACTACTATTATGTTGGTTGATGTAGAAAGTTAAATCGCTTAGAAACGACAATTAACAATTACAAATACCATCTTAAGTACAGCAAATACAATTCCATTAGTTGTAGGAATATGTACATTTCTTTTCGCAGCTCAAATATACCTTGCAACATTTTAGCTCTACTTAACAATCTTCCCTGAGAGTAGAATGGATACAAATTCTGAATACCTCGCCTTAACTTATTTCGCTTCGCCCGCTGCTGTAGTAGTCTTTATTTTTGGAGAACACACACCGATACAAACGTGCAGTTGAAATGTCCCGCGTGTTTCCATGAGTAACTGTGACTACAGAGACACACAATGGCAGTCTCGTGTAACGCGAAGTACACGTAGGACGTCATAGATGTCGCGCAGGTTGGAATTGCTAAGTATATATCAATATGTATTAGTTAGTAATAATATTTTTAAAAATACTTCAGCACATGTATCCTTTTTCTGGTGTACACTAGTCTATAAATGTGAATTACATTAAATGACAGCAATATGTTATATAAAAATAAATTTATACCAACAACAAGCGTTGTGTTTCTGAATTAAAGTTTCCCAAGTTCTGTATAGGTATTAAATTCAACCATTAATTTCTATATTTCTTTCCCATTTTGACAAAGTTGCTTAGGCATTCTGTAAATATACCGTTGGTACTCCGTTCTGATAAGAGACATTAAAGCTTTTGACGTTTGGATACAAAAGGGTTATATTGACTTTTTTGGCTGTAGGCATTCTTGGCATTACAGACATCATTGTTTTTCCTTTATCAAATTTACAATTTAAAACTTCTTGTTGCCTGTGTATGTTGCCTGAACAATCACAAGAATTTTCGGGAATTCCTGTTGCTTGCACCTTTGTAGCATTAAATTGAATCACTGCTCTAGTATCAATATTTGTCTTTTAAGCCTGTGTTGTGCCTCAGTATTGTCAACCCTGTTTAAAAATTGCATTGCAGTTTTTGACGAGTTGCTGAAAACGTCATAGAATTTTCAACTTTTTATGTCATAAAAGAATCTCGAAAAAAAGTTACTTAAAGAAAACCTAGTGTTCATTTAAATAAACTTTAAAGACAGCTGACGTTTACATAAGATGCTTACTTTCAACAGCGTCTATAAAGAACTAAAGGAGAAGAAATCGACGTAGACCTTGAGCTAAAGTCAAATACTTCAACGCTGGTCGCTACCTGTAACCTGGAAATTTTGTTTACCTTGTGTGGCCTATACACAAAATATTATGATAACCTCTAATTTAATATAGATAATGATCAATTCAAACAAATAACAAGGAATATCAACGAATTCCTTCACACCACAAAAATAAAAATATATTTGAAAAATTGTTTATTATAACAAGATCTACATTTTCTCTTATCTGTTACACTTTACTAGTTATATAGATGACAGAAAGAATAAAGGGCAATTCAGTGATCTACTGGGAAACATACGAGTCAGCTGGAGAAGTTAATATCCGATCGGGAGTTTGACCATAGTAGCTCAGTGGTTTAGAGGGACCGCAGGTAGAGCGGAAGATCCGTGTTTCAAATCCAAGCTATGGCATTAAATTTATCAGTCTGGCTCCACTCATTTAAAGCTGGAGCTTTGTTGTATATACAAAACATTATAGATCGACAAGAAATATTGTGCGTTTTTAAAACAGAGGTGGGCGAAATACTTTATAAGATCCAAGAATTCAACGTTTGATGTATGTCCATCGAAATCTCATTCTTCAGCTCATATTATTTGTGAATATCTAGAGCTGCCACTTACTTAACCTAGTTACCCTGAGTATTATTTTATTATTCTAGTTTATAATATTAGTAATTTAATAGATACATGTAAGACTTCTTTGAGTAATAATTACAAACTGTAGTAACTATTAGGTTTCTTTCTTATTAATAGAGGAATCAATTAACACATCTCTCTAAAACTACAATATGGATCATACATTTGTATAGTACTAAGGGAGTTAATGAGATTATAAAATTATCTTGTAGATCTTTCTCTCTTCTTACAGCTTTCTAGATATACACATAAATTAGATACGAGTCTAATGTCTTTGAGAAGAGATATTAAAGTGCGTCACGGCAAACTTCAAATATCCATTCTCTTGGCAATTCACAAATTCTTCGCTCATTCCACTTAGGTTGAGATTGCTTTGATTTGACAGCCACAATCTATACCTATATTGATCTGCTCTTACATGTTCAACATTTTCGAAAAAGTTTCTAATTAAGGGATATTGTCTTATTGCGAATGTTTGTTAGCTCCAGGTGATACCAAAATTTATACATATTTATACTGCAACCTTGACATTTAATTTTTGAGTGGAGTGCAATTTCTTCTCTAGCTACTATGTATATAAAACTTAACATCAACAGAAGGGCACCACGAAGAAAACCGGTACCAACATGCAGTTCAAATACCCCGCCTAATTCCTGAATAGCTGTGACTACAGCGACACACAGTGGAAGAATCGTGCAACGCATAGTACACGAGGGAAGTAACAGATGTCACGCAAGTTGTAATTGCTATATGTATACCGACTTATCTTAGTTATTAAGAATATTTTGCAACATATTAGTACATCGACTTTCCTTTCTAAGTTTAAATGATATCGTAAATGTGAACAAATGTAAATTGTAGCTATATTGTACACATAAAGCAATATAGACCGAAAGGAACTATTGAAGTTTGGAAAAAAGTCTCCTAAACCTGTATAAGTAGAAGAAATTCAAAAAAATGATTGTTTATTGTAATTCGAATTTAACGATCTTTTCAATAAGTGTGGCAAGGTATAGATGTGACGTCCGTAGCTTAATAACCTTGTACTTTACAAATAAGAAGCTCAGCTGGGTACAGAAGAGCTGTGTGTTTGACAGTAGACATTTGTATCATCACAAACATCCTGCTTCATCCTTTAATGAGCCCATTCCTAACTAGTAGTTTTAGAAATTTCCTGTTGATTATCTTCTTTGTAACATCGAATTAACTTTTAATTAATTTAAATTAATTATTATAATTATCAATAAATTATTAATTAATTTAACTCTGAATTAAATTAGCACTGTGGCGGCAATATCTGTCTTTTAAGAATATACTGTGCTTAGGTATTCACATCCCTGTTTACTAATTTGATTGCACTTATTCATAAGTGCAAAAACGCGGGACCATAAAGAAATTCCAAACTAAAGGTACTTCAAGAAAACCTAGTCTTTATTTAAATAAACCTTAGATATATAGACTACAAATTAAGGTACTTTGAACATTAAGAGCGTCTATAAACAACTAAAGAAGAAGAAAGAGAGGTAGACTTTGAGTTGTAGTGAAATGCTCAAAGTTTAAAGTGTGCCTGGAGTGAAATAATTTCTTAGAAGATGCATTTCCCTGTATGCTATTCCCTATACCACTAGCAAAAGTTAAAGACATGAGCGCTGGCCAATGCTCAAGCGGAGCGCTGTTGCCAAGCGTGGTTGGTGTTCCCCCAGAAGTTCTGTATATAGCACGTTTTACACGCCAGCAAAGCTTCTGCCTATTCTTCCAGTAATTAAACAAGACATTAAATATTCCTAAAACATTAAGATCTTACTTTGACACACGTCACAACAGTGGACCACAAAGAACGGTTTCCAATCCAATAACTCGCTTTCTGACTTTATGGATCTTTCCCGGAGATTGAAATACAGGTACGCTCCCTTTTTCTAAGGATGAAGCTGCTTCACTACAAATTCGTGACACTGTATGTGCACTATCTATTAGGATTAGGATTTCATTACCGAGGGGATTCGGTACATCGGCCACCATGCTGGGCTCATTGTTCCTATGCCCGAAGTGTGGGCACACCTGGGTGGAAGGATGATCCTAAGGAGACAGACGGTGGCTGACCCAAGGTACATCACAGTACAGAGGACAGGGTCCCTACAGTTTACTTGGATAGAGACTTCCCCCGAAAGGCCAGGACAACGAACACGCTCCCCTACAGCCGGACGGCAACGAGCCCAGCAACCAAGACACAAAGGTCACTGGCAGGCGGTCCTGAAATAGTTCCAGCAGAGTAGCGGAGACTGACACCCGACCTACCGGAGGAGGAAGTACTTCTCCTCAGAGCAAACTCTCGCGAACACATATTGTCGCCTCCCGTAGGGGAGGGGATCCCTCCAATTCAGCTGCCGTGGCACGGGCGCTGCTGACCACTAGCACTCGTGGTACCTCTGACGTTACTAGATCAACTTCGGGCCGAATACTCGAGCCCCTCCCTGATTGGTAGTTCTTCGGATTGGGTTGGACTCGAGGGGCAGTGGTATCCGATACCCTTGGGAGATGGGGGGCCTTGGTACTCTCTAGGTATTGCACTATGTAAAGCCCCAAAGAGGCGCTGGGCGCCCTTTCGGGATAGTTAGGTAACTCCGTGGTCGTCAAGAGGGGGGTCAGTTTTCACTCTGTGTGGTTTTCCCTTGTATATACCCACGAGTTTATATATATGTTACGTAGTACTATAGATATGAGTCCTCCAGTACACTGTAGATGTGATGCTGAAGTCTCCTCTGTGTTAATATATGAGTGATGTAGAATACTCATTGATTTAGAAGTCTCCTGTGTGAATATCGAAAGGGAAAAGAAGGGGAGTGTTGGCGTAGTGCCGTTCTCCCCGGTGCAGTAAGGTGGTTGAGGAGGATGTGATTGTGTGTGTGTGTGTGTGTGTGTGTGTGTGTGTGTGTGTGTGTGTGTGTGTGTGTGTGTGTGTGTGTGTGTGTGTGTGTGTGATGGGTGGGTGGGTAGTGGGGTTCCGGGGGTGTTTGAATTAAATGTGATGATAATAATTCTTCGATGTGTGATGATGGTGATGTTTATGATTATTATGAATTTAGAATTCTCCTGTTTGATATGCGGGTGATGACGTATTGTCGTTCCCCATGATCGTTTCTTTCTCAGGGGTTGTGGGGTTCTTCGTATCGTAAACGCTTTCGTGAAAAGTTATGTAAACATTCGAGTAGATATGTGTAAGTTAATATATGATGCCTATCATACGAGTAAACAAGAAACTACAGGAAAATCACCCTTCTTCCTCTTGTATGGACGCAATCACACCCTTCCCAACGAAGTTCAACTAAAATACACCACGGACAACCCCTTTGTCCAAACTACACAAAAGCACATTCAGATAGCTCGTCAACTAGCTAAGGATAGGATCAGGCAAAAACAAATTAAGTACAAAAAAATATTTGACAGAAAAAGACGCACCATTAAATTTCAACCCGGACAATTAGTGAAAGTATTCACCCCAACGAGAATGAAAGGCAAAACGACCAAATTGTTACATCGGTATCACGGGCCATTTTGCATTGTGGAACAAACAAGTCCCGTAAACTACCGCATTAAAAATGTTACTGGTCGAAATATATTTGATAGTATCATACACGTATCAAGACTACATCCCTATTATGCACCTTAATAATTTATTGATATATTTATTTATAGAGTACCTGTCACACTTTCATTGCAATTACTTTAAGATTGAGCACGCAGTATTACTCCCTATATGATTAAGAATGGAAGCAAACCGAGAAAAAAAAGAAACAAACAAATGTTTTCAGGTCTGTCTATCTCTATCTTTCTCCCCTCCCATGTGGTCAAATGTTTTTTTTTCCTGTTTTTCTTTCTCCCAGATAAGTTACCACAACAAATCCAATATGGTTTTCCGCTACTTTTGTAATATTTCATATAAATTCTCGTTCAATAATGTGATATTATTAATCTGAATTCCTTAAAGTCATAACAATCCACACAACTTTTCTTATTCTTAAAATATATCGTGGAAAGCAAAGACACGTTACACACATTTCTTATACTTATTTAACGCATTTATTCTTGTCAGTCTCCCATAATCCTTTAAACAAATTCCCTTCAAAAATGTTATAATAATTCAGCAAACAAAAAAAGGACAACAGAAGCAATTACTACTGTGTCCCGAATAAAAAATACCATAATATTGTGCCTAGAAACAAAATTCCGCTAAAATCTGTACAAGTTTCAGAAATTGAAACTTTCTTTTATATTTTTCATTGCTATAGAAGGCGACATTTGGGTAATTCTGATATAAAAACAATTGGCGGGTGACTCTGTTCTTCCCTAGCGGACGGTAGTGTGTTGCTGTGCTACAACGACATTTGTAGACGAAGAATTTAACTACCTGAGACAGTTAAGTGTGTAATACGATTGTGTTTCTTCAGTCTAAGTGACAAATCGTGCTTCCTTTCCGGAAAGGAGATGTGTAATTGCTCCAATTCTGACATTTTATTAATTTTAGGTTCGTATAAGATAGATTTATAACGCATGTGCTTTGAAATTACTCCAAAAAATTGTACAATGAGAAACTATAGACTTTCTTACATCCATAACCCTCCTTGTTGTTATGATGGCTACTTAATCAATGCTGCCAACGGGCAAAAATAAACACCGCTACAACAGCAAGGTAAGCGGGATAATATAACGCGGGGGTTCAATATTTGTATATCTTTTCCACTTACGTCCTTCAACATTACGTCATATCGGGCGATGAATGAAATGATGCACAAATGAACCCAGAAATATGGAGAACGGTATAACTAATTCTGTGTGGACGCTATGGGTAAAAAGCAATTCATAGGTGGAAAGTGTGTGTGAGATACTCAAAGATATTAATATACAAGCTTAAGAATGTGCTATTGTGTTCTCTTAATGACATTATGTACTGAAATTGAATGTCCCACCGTTTTTTCCCTTCCCATTCTTTCACTGTGATAATCTTATTCATCCTCTAATTGCAGGCGATTAGCATTAGTTACCGCTCGGAATAAAAATGCAAACGGAAGTATACAGAAACCTCTTCATTGAACAACTTACCATTTGACAATTTAGAGTGTCCAGGCTTAAATGCAAAGCAAAAGTTTTTATATGGCTTTTGTAAAATAATCTCAAAATATTGGTCCAATTCTCCGACGCTTACGTTACATGTTGGGGGACTATTGTGTGTTTAAATGAGATGATGTTTGTCCTTGAACGATACTAGACGAGCAACCAATCGGAGTCCTAATTGCATTTCCCGTTAGTGGCAGCTGAATCCATCTCTAAAATGTGATCCATGAGGAGGATATAGAGTAAGGTGTCTAACATAACCGTACAACTCCCGTATTTTATCTCAAATAGGTTTCTAATACAACTAAATGAATCACCAATATATTGTCACAATGCATCGTGACGTAAGCGCTGTGATGAACATCATTATTGTTTGGCATGTGTGCGTGTACGTATATTTGTAATTACTCACAACTCAAATGTAAACTTTTGACATGACATGATAAAAGAATTGTTATGAATTAGCCAAGGTGTTGTTAAATTCGAGAGAGATAGAGTAGACAGTACACTTCCTCTTGGCCTGAAGAATGCTGCATCGGTAAAACGGGTGTCCTCTCATTGTATACTTGTTTACAAATGGTTCGTAACGTCCATTTGCTCTAGAGAGTGCAAACCAATATTATTCAGTTGTTCTTCCGTTGGGAAAATTGTATCAGATTGATTAACTTGCAGCTGAAGTTAGTCACGAAGTAATCCGCCCCCCCCCCCCCCACATTTATCACTTGCAATAGAGACCATCTGAGGGAATGTGGGCACATATTATGCTGGAAACAGAAATAATACGTATAAACTGACTGATGTTGAAGACTTATTTACGAAGGAAACGACAAGTTAACACAAGACTGACTAAACTGCGTGACACATGCAGATAAGGTACAAATGCCGAATTTTGGAACGAAACAGCACGTGACGAGATTTTGGAGACTATGATCATAAATGTTCAATACACGGACGAGCAGACAAAGACAATAACGAATTTTCTCTTGACGTAAGTGACATTCGCATATAGTTCTTTTGATTAGCAAAAAAGGTAATTCAGAAAACAAGTGCATGAAATACAATTGTTATTTCTACAACTGCATTATTACTAAAGTTCGGAAAATACATTTTGTTTTATGTTTAAGTCATGCACTAATGTGAACGATGCTAAATTGTATCTATATTGTACACATATACCAATATAGACCGAAAAGAGGTATCGAATTTTGTAACAAAATTCTCCTAAACCTGTATAAGTAGCAGAAATTCAAACCTTGATTTTCATTCATTATTGCAATTTAGTTCCAAGCATTCGATTTTGAATAACTCTATCACGCTATAAATGTGGCTGACCTTCTCCTTTCCAAATAAGATGCTGAACTGGGTACAGAAGAGTTGTGTACATTGTGACAATGTTTGGCAATAAATATTTGTACCACAAGAAACATCCTACTTCATTCTTTACTCTCCACATTCCTACGTAGTAGTTTTCGGAAATTCCTGTTGATTATCATCCTTGTAACATAGGATTAAATGAGCACTGTGGCGGCAATATCTGTGTTTTAAGAGTGTGTTGTGCTTTGTGGGTTCGTGAAATTACAAGTGCAGGTTACAAACCCTAAAAATTGCCCTTTATCGCCGTAGAAACACAATTACACATAAAACTTGCAGATCATCCACCACAAACAAAGTCCACGTTTACAAATGTCCACGTGCACGCGCCCAATTACCGACTGAATGACTGACTCACCTGTATTTTTCTTTTGAATTAATGTGCCTGTTGCCGGTAAACTGGATCCGGCTTACAGGCTCTAAGCTTACATAAATGTATATTCTGACTGACTATGGCAGGCGGGGGAACCTTTTATAGTCACTATTCCTGAAGTTCATGGAATGTCCTCAAACAATCAAGACGACCATAGACGTTTCGACGAGCCTTTATCTCGTTACTGAACTGCTCGTCTCTTTGAATTCATCGGCCACGCCACTTCCCCAACAATTCGTTCGCGACACTGCTCCCTACTCAAGGCTGGTCGTCCCGAACAGCACTATCGTAGCGGGGCAGACTGTCCACGTGTACCACCAACATCTTCCTTCGGGGCACCTTCTGGATGCGGCAGACTACGTCATTAATCCTCTTTACCACCCGGTACGGTCCTTGCCATGGCTGCTGAAGTTTCGGGCAGCGTCCCTTGTCCGGGTAGGATGGCACAACCAGACCAAGTCACCTGTATTGGTCTCTTCAACAAGAATATAGTACTATAGCACTTACTTCTGATGATAAGAAATTAGTTAATTTATAACATTAGTATGTCATACTAAAATTATTAGATATAGCTAATATTTCTTCCCTTGGCTGTTGGCTGTTTTGGGTCCGGCGGGCTCCCAAAAGCCAGGTCACAAGGGAGGCATACTCTCGGCCAAACTGGCATTATCCCAGTGGTGTCGTTTGTTGCCGAGCGGTATGCCAGCAGAAACAGTGGTAACTTGACGTTCCATTCTCCCTGACAGCTGGCCACGAACTTCCTGAGATGTTTTTCTAGGGTCTTGATGTCTCTATCCACCATGCCTTCCGAATTCGGGTGTAGGGGTATTGTGCGCGTCTTGTTCACCCCAAGTCTTTCCAGTGCCTCTTCATAAGGTTATACTTCATTAACCACAGAGCCCACACAGAATTCGTGGTGTCATTCTGCATTTTCTGGGTTCATTTCACCCATTTCATCATTGCCCGATATGACTTAAAATTGGGCGACATAATTAAAAGTATTGCATTCCCCACCTTACCTTAATCCTTTTCGCCCGTTATTCCTTTTTTTCGTAATTTACATCCTCTAACGTTGTCATATCGGACAATGAATGATATGGGTGAAATGATGCTCAAATGACGGAATCCACTGAGCTTAGAGTTACCCGACAGGATAAGGGAAAACCCAGAAAGAAACATCTAGAAAACTCACCTTTGCCCATTTGTGTCACTCATTAACATTGGACGATATGAATAATATTGTATTCCCCGCCTTACCTTAATCCTTTTCGCACGCTATTCTTTCTCTCTTTCTTTCTTTCCTTTTTTGTGTAATTTACTGCTCTAACGTTGTCATATCGGACAATGAATGATATGGGTGAAATGATGCTCAAATGACGGAATCCACTGAGCTTAGAGTTACCCGACAGGATAAGGGAAAACCCAGAAAGAAACATCTAGACAACTCACCTTTCCCAAGGAGGAATATTATGGACGTAAGAAAGTTTGTTTTCCTAATGTAGAAGCTTTTGGAGCAATTTTAATGCACATTCCTGCTGTTTACCTCCGCCCGGCGCCATCCGTTCCTTATCGCTCCCGCGCCGCGCTTTCTTAAGTCATGGGTTCACTACAGTAATTTGAGGAAATAGCACAAATCATGCGCAATGATGTCAGTAGGGGTAAGTAGTATAATGGCGCTCAGCATCACGATTAAGCATGCTGCTCTTGGAAACATGCCTGTCAAATGGAAATCCATCGAATTAAGAAGCAGAGATCTATACAGCTTGATCATCAAGTTAAGTAGTTACGTTTCTTTGACCCAATTAATGTTCTACACTTACGCCATCTCCTGACCTGTCATTTAATTTAGTAAAAACAGTCTTTTTTCAGTGATGCGAGTACTGATAGTGTTTTGTCTTTGTTTATATCCAGTGACACATTTGTGGTTATAACATTTATTAACATATCCTGATGGTGGGAGAGATGTGATATATGGTATTCTCCAGGATCTTCGCAGTTTAACAGATTTTTTGGTTCCAATGAACGAAATTCTTCAAAAAGTCGCTGTTTGAGTTGATCTTTAAATAACAAACTCTGCCCACTGAATGTCTGAATTTTATCACAACATGTTTCTACCGCGAAAAGAAATAATTTATGCCACGTTTAGTCGTTAATATGTTCATGTAACAAATTCAGATGACTTTAACAGTCCAATTGTCGTAAATGGCAATGAAGGAAGTATCGCTTGTATGTTTCTAGAGATTATTTTATATTTTGTTTGAATAGGATCGTTTAATTATATCTTGTTTTCTGAGTAAAGAAATATATGCACTTCTCTGAGAACTAATTAAATTATAAAACCTGTAGGATACACATTTGTCTTTTTGATGTAGGTTAATGTAAGTTAAGTAATTACGTCATAAAGGAAGCAAATATGGATAATCTTATGTTATACGTGGACTGTTCAATAAAGAATTATCATAATTTTTATGGTCATAATTTTTCGCACTAAAATACAGCCTTATTATATTCTGTTAGCTTTATGTGAAACAAACACGCCGTAGTAGTTTTATTGTTAGTACTCCTGGTTCCCGTCTGTGTGAACTAGACAAGTTCAGATATGCTCAGTATCGCCTACCTCTGCAATGGAGGTAACACGCAAGGAACGATATTGCAGCTTTGAAATTCTGCTTTTGTCTGAACAAATCTTCAGTTGAGGCCTATACAATGTTACAGGAGTCCTATTGAGAGTCTGTTCTTCACTACAGCAAAGCTCGAAGGTGGTTTAAAGTGTTTAAAGATGGGAGATAATCAATTTCAAAGGAAGGTGGACAGGTTTTCCAACTAGTGCTCTTACGGAAGAAAGTATCAACACTGCTACTGTCATTGTGAGAGAGGATCGACGAATTACCTTAAGATCACTTTCTGAAATACTGAAACATTCATTGGGTGCCACCCACGCGTTGGTGACAGAAACATTACACAAGAGACGTGTTTGTGCGCGATGTGTTCCAGGACTGTTGAATCCCGAAGACAAGGACATTCGTATGCAGGTCTACATGCAGTTAAAGTTGATGTCACAGGAAGATCCGAAGCTTCTTTCAAACGCAAGCACTGCTGATGAACCTTGGCTACATCATTTTGATCCTGAGAGTAAACAGCTAAGCTCAGTGTGAATATCTCCTTCATCACCAACACCCAAAAAGCAAAAGAGCTAGGAAAGTTATGGTCATCTCATTCTTTGATATTCATGGAATGGTTTAACTGCATGTACCTGCACACACATCAGTAACTGAACAATGCTACAGGAATGTCCTGAAAATATTGCAAGTCCATATCAGGCGCAGAAGACCACATTTCCGTGAAGCAGGCTGGATCCTGGGTCACGATAATGTGCGACCCTCTATTGCCAATTTTGTTCCTGAATATCTTGCAAAAATCAACGTGAAGTGCATCCCTCATCCTCCCTAAGCTCCGGATTTAGCTCCATGGGACTTGTTTCTATACCCTAAGTTGAAGAAACGCCTTCGTGGGAGGTATTATCCAACATCAGAAGCAGTGGTGAAGGCTGCGGAGGTGATTTTGAAGGATCTCTCAAAAATGGTTTCCAGCCAGTGTTTGAAGACTGGCAGAAACGCTGGGAGAAGTGTATGGCATTCGAAGTGGACTATTTTGAGAAGGACCATCATAATTATGAGGATTAACAAGGGTACGTTGTCAAAAAAATTGCGATCATTCATTATTGAACAGTCCTCGTATAATTACAAATACCCTACATTGTCCTGAACGTTAGCAAAGTTAACGTAAGTAAATATTATTCAAAGAAGCACCATTTGGTTGAAAGAAACTACAGGTTTATTTTAACTACTCAGTGCCTCAAATGATTTCTTACAATCTGATTGGTTAAAATTTGCATTCCCTTCTGCAGTTGTATTGCATGTGTAGTAAACGAAGTCGACGGAAGAAGAAATAAAAGTTTGCTGTAAGAATTATGGATACTTAAGGTAGATAGCGTATTAATAAAAGTAGTGTAAGATAACGTTGCTAAATTTATACCAAGTCAAACTATGTTAGTTACAGGACAAATAGTTACAGATACGATGTAAGGTATAATACGTCAGGTCACTCATTGAAACACTGTAGTGACAAACAAGTCTGTATTAACTGTAGTCATGAATCATTGATAAAATAAACTGTGTAAATTATGATCTAGATGTGACAGCAGCGAATGTATAACATATGTTTTTGAATCTATACAGTTTTCATTTCAGAAATACTAAATCATACATGGAGTTCACTCATTCAAAAAGAAAATCTAGTTTTAATTACATTACATTAATCTCCAGGATTTATTAGAGTAAAGAAAGCCTAGGGTGGTCAGTTTGCAATCTTCATTACATTTATGGACTTAAACATAAATGTCAATATAAATATATCTTGTGTCATTGTTGAAGATGCTGAACGTGTATATCACTTTGGTGCTTACCTCACTTTTTAGTATTGACTTTTGCAGAAACGATGTATATAATTCTACACTATAAAGATTACGCCACGAAGAAAATCGGTACAAACCTGCAATTCTAATGTCCGCGTGTTTCCTGAGTAACTGTGACTACAGCGACAACAGCGGAAGTCTCATGCAGCACTAAGTACACGTAGGATGTTATAGATGACGCGCAAGTTGTAACTGCTTGTATATATTCTTATGGCTTAAGTGTTAAGAATCTTACAGTGAATATTAGAACAGTGATGCTTTATTATGAATTAGAACATTTTCTAAGTGTGAACGATAGTAAACTGTGGCCATATTAGTTATTAAAATGATTATAAATCAAAAATAATTATTATGTTCGAAACCAAAAGGGTCCATAAGCCTGTACAACTACCAGAAATTTTAGCTTCTTCTATATTCCTTCTTCATAATTATATGTTTCATTACCGGTAACAATATGGTATACATATATCTGCTAAACACTGCCAAGTGCGATAGCAAATTCCGTGCCACTTTAAGTTTTCCGAAAGTCTTGGTCCGAACCAAACATTTTGAGTATCTCATGTACTTTGTATCTTTCAAATGTTGGCACTAACAACGAAATGAAGAGGTAAAGTTCTGCTGTAAATAATGCGTGTCCTATACAGCTTGTCAAATTCTTATTAAATATAACAATTAACAGAGCTTCTGAGTTCTCTCTTTAAAGACTTAGTGCTATATTTGTACATAGTTTCTGGTATCTTCATTTAAAATTTATGTGTAAAACTATGTAGTTTTTTTATTTTATTTTTGTTACGCTTTTCTTCCAAGGAATTTCTTAATATTATTGCTATTTTTCTCTGTATAAAATTTTGGAATTCAAGAATCTTTTAGTATCCTTTCCGGTTTTGTTGTACCTACAGAATACCCTAGTGTTCAGTTAGCTATCTTGTTATTGTTGCAGTAATATGCTTTGGAATTCCAAAATGTGGGAAAAATAATACAGATGTGTTGTATAACCTCAACAGCATTTTGAGTGATCTCATTCTCTCGTTGTTTATTAACGCTGTATTTGTTTTAAATGCATAATTACTGAACTATAACGGGAATACTAAAGCTATAATGCTTATTAGAAGACAATTATTTATATACAACAGGAAAATAGTCAAGTTTAGAAGTGATCTCTTGCGATCTTTTTCAGAAATAAGTTGGCCAACTTTCGAACTCACATCTCGCGCACTCATGAATACTTTACCTTACTTTCCTCAGCGTATTTAACTGTCTGAGGTAGTTAACTTCTTCGTCCACAAAGGTCGTTCCGAAGCAAAATACTAACGTCCCTTAGGGAGCAGATTTTGACAAACTAACCCGACTCTCCCGCCAATCCGAAATAACCACGCTTACCTTAGGTCTAACTGAAAGATGCTACTGAAGTCTCCCTATTAAATTATTGGAGGGGAATGGAATACTTTCTATAGTCAAATCACTACCTAACACAGAAAGTAATAACTACTTATCATTTTAGATAAGTATCGCAATTGGGAAATTGAGAACACTAATCAGGGATGCATCAGAAATTGTTCAGTCTATAAAATAAAATTTATCGGATTAAATTAAGTTTTATAACAAGATCTAGACAACAATATGACCACCGGAAGTGTGGAATGCTTCAACCCTACAACAAGCGCTTCGTCTTTCTTCCGACCTGATATCATGCGCCACAGTGGCCGTCATTTGGGTTTTGGATGGAACTCTATTCCATGTAATCAAACGTCGATATCTGAAGACAAAGTATAGCACAAAGAGGATTAATGACACAAGAGCATATGTCCGTCCGTCGTCCGTCTGTTGGCAGGCTGAGGAACAGCTCGATGTGGGTTAAGACGTGCTCAGGATAGAGCTTAAACATGTAGTGGCGGGATGTGGGTGTTGCAGGAGGTGGGGTGAATATTAGTTAAGGGGAAGAAAGGGGGTAGCCTGTTACTCCTCAACGGCTGCACACTCGGGTGCAGGGGGTCTCGTGCACTGCTGGTGGATTAGTTAATAAACTAGGAAAATAAGTTTAGATATCCAGACAAAAATGTTGCGAGATTGTAATTTTGTTTAGGCTGCAGTGAGTGCCTTATGGTTACCGCTAGTGTCCGCTAGCCATGCGTGGTAGCTGGTATTGCTTTAGGCGACGTTCACGTGTTAAATAGTTCTTATCTTAAGGTCTACTGTAATCTGGCTGTCCGTGTTCACTATGCTTAATTTATTTCCAGAAATAAAGGCCAAGATCAAGCATCTGCAGGACAACGGCTGGACCATCGACATAAAATGGCTAAAGGCACACGTGGGACTACGCGGGAACGAAATAGCAGACCAGACGGCAAAGGAGGCTGCACAGGAAGACAACGGGGAGATTATCTACAGCGAGATACCTAGGACACACATAATCAAGGAGGCAGAAGAGAAAGGACTGCGAAGGTGGCAAGACCAATGGGAGAACACAACAAAAGGAAGAATCAGCAAAAAATTTCTTCCCTTCTGTGCAAGAACGACTACAAATATGGATCCCACTCAACGGACAGACTACCGCCATCCTAACTGGACATGGGAAGACAAGGGACTACTACAACAGATTCAAAATATCGGAAAGTGCAATGTGCAAATGTGAACTACAAAACCAAACAGTAGATCATTTAATATACAACTGTCCTCTTCTGAACAGTGAAAGACTAGAACTCAAACAAAACATTAGTCTGAGGGTGGACAGTGGCCGGCAACAAACAGTGATCTAATCAAGCACTACCACAAACAATTTTTAAAATTCATAAACAAAATAGACTTAGAAAAAATGTAAAAGCATAACCAAAATTGTATCATATAACGAGAAATTGTAACACTTGTAAAAATTGTAATTACTACAACTCGTTGTAATAAGTTTAAGGAATGCATGTAGTGTTATGATGTAACGGAGCATGCAGTGTAATAAATAAATTTAAAAAAACGTGTTAAATGATCCGGAAGTGATACGACTACGGCGCTGTGATGTTGAGTTAACTCTCGTAAGATTTGGCGCCCCGGCGCCTAATTTCATCCTCCACATAACGGAGGGATGGAGCTTCGTGAATTAGCCTCACGAAACCTTGTGCATAAATAACCCGAAGGCTTTACTCTGTATATACTGGAGCAGTATCAGATTAGATCCTGGCGGCCATACCTCTGACTTCACACACGTAGAACATGATAGGGAGGACTAGAACCTGCTAAAGGCGCAACTTCACTGAAACAGACATCACATACCGCCACACTGGGGAATAAAAGCTGTATTGAGTTCCTTTATCATCTTTAAAACACATATGGCTTTAAACTCTACATTTCTGAACATTTTCCAATACATAAGATTCAAAATCATATGTTATACATTCGCTGCTTTCAGCTCTAGCTTACAATTTACACAGTTTATTTTATCAACGATTCATGACTACAGTTAATACAGACTTGTTTGTCACGACACTGTTTCAATGAGTGACCCGAGGTATTATACGTCACATCGTATCTCTAAGTATTTTTCCTGTAACTAACATAGTTTGACTTGGTATACGATTAACAACGTTAATTTACACTACTTTTATTGATGTGATATGTACCTAAATCATAGACGGGATTTACTTATTGGAGAAGCAAATCCAGTTTTTATTACGTTAAATTATATTGGGTACTGATTTTGCCCCCTCAAAAATGTACAATCTACCAGTACCATGAACAGACATAACGCTCTAGACCATCTCCTTTGAAGGGTGTTTTACAGTTGGTTGCACTCACTGAGGATGAAACTCTTATTCAGTTGACCTCCGCATATCCTGACTGCTTTCGTCAGTAACTTAAAACTTGGATTCATCACTACAGCACACCAGGAAAGACAAATCAATATTAATGGCAGCCATTGGTCAACAACATACTTAATAAGTTATCCCAAATAATACCTTGAATACTCTATGAAGGTTATCCATTATTGAATCTGGTTGTTGAATTAAATTTGCTTTGTGAGAAGGAGTAACACAGTGTATCACATTAATTACTTTTCCCAGTAGACCAAAGTTTAATTTCAATTACTCAGTCGAGTCTCTTTCTTGCCATATCTGCTGTGAGCTTTGCTTTTTACTGGGTCTCCCAGCTTTCGAACTGCCATCGAACAGGTTTCTCCTGATAGTTCTTGCTGATACCTCTACCTACTAAGGTAATCTGCAGGATATCCCTGTGTGTTATCATTGAAGATGCTGAACATTGGTATTCACACGACGTTTCAGTTTTGGGCTGCAGATAACAACTTTTTTTAAGATTCAGATGATCCCACAACTTATATTTCCTTAAAATGTTGATTTTTAATTTTTGGGTAGACTTCGTTTTCTCCTCTACCTACTATGTATGTAATACTTAACATTAAATGAAATATCCACGAAGAAAACCTGTACAAACCTGCAGTTCAAACGCCCCGCGTGTTTCTGAGTAACTGTGACTACAGCGACACACAATGGAAGTATCGTGCAACGTGAAGTACACGGAGCATGTTATAGATGTCACGCAAGCTGGAATTGCTATCTATATATTAATATGTATTAGCAGTTAAGAACCTTTAACATAACAGTATAACAGTTATGCTACATTTTCAATTAAAATGCTTCGTAAATCTGGAAAACAGAAAATTGTAGCCATATTTTATATAGAAATCAATATACACTGACAACAATTATTGTGCCTACAAACAAAATTCCGCTAAAACCTTTACAAGTTTCAGAAATTCTAACCTTCTTTTATACTTCTAATTGCAATAAAACCTTTTTCTTAACATAATTCTGATATAAAACCAGTAGGCGGATAACTCTGCTGTTCCCTAGCGGACGGTAGTGTATTGTTGTGCTAGAACGACATTTGTGGACGAATAATTTAACTATCTGAGACAGTTGAGTGTATAATACGATTGTGTTTCTTCAGTCTATGTAAGAAATCGAGCTTCCTTTCCGGAAAGGAGATGTGTAATTGCTCCATTACTGGCATTTTTTAATTTTAGGTTCGTTTAAGTTAAATTTATAACGCATGTGCTTTAAAATTGCTCCAAAAATTGTACAATAAGAAAATATAGAATTGAAAGCGGAAAAATAAACATATCATAAACACTGCTTTAATAAACGGCTTTAATAAAGATTTTATAATCAGAAGAGTAGAAAAATTGAAATACCAAAAAATTTTAATGATGTTTCCACACTTAAAAATGTAAAAAATTATTATATTTTCAAAAAATTTACTTATCCATGGGCAAATACAAAGTTCCGAAAAATTTTCAAAGAAGTGGTTATAATACTAGCACCTCAAAATAATTACAGTATAAAGTATTTACTACAGTTTTCTAAAAATGACAAAATATCAGAAAACAAAAAATCTGGTATTTATCAAGCTAAGTGTTAGGAATGCGATAAGATCTATATTGGTAGGACCAAGCGTAATTTAGAAACCAGAGCGAAGGAACATTTTAAAAAATATCAAATATAGACAGACAGAGAAATCGGCAGTGGCTGATCAATTTTGTTCATATAATCATGAAGTAAATCCAGAAGTTAAATTATTGAAACATTTGAAAAAATCGATTGATTTAATGGTTTGGGAGAAGATATTTATTTTGCAAAATAAGGTTTGCGTAATGAGCTTTGATATCCCTCCACTAGATGTCATCAACAAGTTTGTGTTGTCCCCGGATGATGGCAGTTAGATAAGGAGCTATCTTCAAACTCCGGTAGTGGTCAAGTCAGTCAGGTAGTTGGTGAGTGCCAAGCTGAGTGGTTGTGTATGAAGCAGATGTTTTGCTTTGAAACCGGTCCCAGGATTTGGATAAGTTAAGTAAATACTTAAGTTATGTTACTAGTGTTTAGTTATTATTAATAACTATAGACTTTCTTACATCCATAACCCTCCTTGTTGTTATGATGGCTACTTAATCAATGCTGCCAACAGGCAAAAATAAACACTGCTACAACAGCGAGGGAAGCGGGTTAATATATGGCGAGGGTTCAATATTTGTATATCTTTATCACTTAGGTCCTTCAACTTTACGTCATATCGGACGATGAATGAAATGATGCTCAAATGAACCCAGAAATATGGAGAACGGTACAACTAATTCTGTGTGGACGCTATGGGTAAAAAGCAATTCATAGGTGGAAAGTGTGTGTGAGATACTCAAAGATATGAATATACAAGCTTAAGAATCTGCTATTGTGTTCTCTTGATGACATTATGTACCGAAATTGAATGTCCCACCGTTTTTGCCTTCCCATTCTTCCGCTATGACAATCTTGTTCATCCTCCAATTGCAGGCGATTATCATTTGTTACCGCTTGGAATAAAATGAAAACGGAAGTACACAGAAACGTCTTCATTGAACAACTTACCATTTGACAATTTAGAGTGTCCAGGCTTTAATGCTAAGAAAAAGTTTTTATATGACTTTTGTAAAATAATTTCAACATATTGATCCAAATTTCCGACGCTTACGTTACATGTTGGGGGACTATTGTGTGTTTAAATGAGATGATGTTTGTCCTTGAACGATACTAGGTGAGCAACCAATCGGAGTCCTAATTGCATTCCCCGTTAGTGGACAGCTGAATCCATCTCTAAAATGTGATCCATGAGGAGGATATAGAGTAAGGTGTCCAACATAACCGTACAACTCCCGTACTTTAGCTCAAATAGGTTTCTAATACAACTAAACGAAGTACCACTGCATCGTGACGTAAGCGCTGTGATAAACATCATTATTTTTTGGCCTCTGTGCGTGTACGTATATTTTTAATTATCAGAACTGAAATATAAACTTCTGTCATGATAAAAGAATTGTTTTGAATAAGCCAAGGTGTTGTTAAGTTCGTGAGAGGTAGAGTAGACAGTACACTTCCTCTTGGCTTGAGGAATGCTGCATCGATAAAACGGGTGTCCTCTCATTGTATACTTGTTTACAAATGGTTCGTAACGTCCATTTGCTCTAGAGAGTACAAACCAATATTATTCAGTTGTACTTCTGTTGGGAAAATTATATCAGATTGATTAACTTGCAGCTGAAGCTAGTCACGAAGTAATCCGCCCTCCCCCCTCCCATTATCACTGGCAATAAACTCCAATTGAGTGAATTTGAACACATATTATGTTGGAAACAGAAATAAACTGACTGATGTTGAACACTTATTTACGAAGGAAACGACAAGGTAACACAAGACTTCCTAAACTGCGTGACACATGCAGATAAGGAACAAAAACACGAATGTGGGAACAAAACAGCACGTGACGAGATTTTGGAGCCTATCATCATAAATATTCAATACACGGACGAGAAGACAAAGATAATAACGAAATGTCTGTTGACGTAAGTGACATTCGCATATATATGGATGCGCCACTGGTACTTCTTTTGATTAGCAAAATAGGTAATTCATAAAACAAGTGCATAAAATACAATTGTTAATTCTACAACTGCATTATTACTAATGTTCGTAAAATACATTTTGTGTTCCCTTACGGCTGACACCAAGTGGACTAGGATAGTGTGCGACAGAGGGGAACATATGAAAAGAGTGGGGGTAACGAGGTGGCATCGCTGAGCAGGTTAACGCATCTGATTCACTAGAGTCCAGAACTCTTCCCAGCGGAAACACTTAATAGTGAGTAGCATACCTCGACATACAAAAGTGCTGCATCTTTCTAGAAAATGTCCCACTCCACACGTTCTCTACAAAGATCCTTTACAAAAAATGTTTATTTTAAAAAAGTTGTAAAAGTTTTTATTAGAATGCCGTTGTGTGAGATATTTTATGACAAATGTACAGTCTGACAGTCGTCTCAGATATGCTCTTTATTCTCGATGACATTGTATATCTAGTAAACTGCAGGAGAGAATAGAAAATGTAGATCTTGTTAAAACAAAAATGTATATCAAATACTTTTATCCAGGAGTGAAGCATTTCTTATATATTCCTTATTATTTGTCTGAATTTATTAATTAATTTATCAAATTAGAAGTTTTCGTCCTTTGTTTTATATATAGGTCATGCAACGAAAGCAAAATGTCCCACATGCGACAGTTTTAAAATACTTTGCTGTAGCTTAAAGTCTGTGTTTCTTCTTCTTTATTTATAGACGCTATTGAAAGCTCAATATACCTTAATTTAACGTCTGCTGTCTGTAAATGTTATTTAATATAGCCTAGGTGTTTATCAACCACCTGTTACTTAAGTTTCATTTACTGTGCATAACACTTGAATTTTGTGGTATGTTGTATAATTATTCTAAAAATTAATTAAGTATTCTAGCTTATAATATTAGTATTTTAATAGATACATGTAAGCCTTCTTTGTGTAATAATTACTAATTTTAGTAACTATTAGGTTTCTTTCTTATTACTAGAAGAATCAATTGACACATCTGCCATTTGTATTGTAGTAACAGAGTTATTGGTATCTTAAAATATCTTATACATCTTTCTCTCTCTTCTTACATCTTTTAGATACACTCATATCTTGAAGATCCATCAATTTATTCTCATTAAGATAAGTATTACGTCAAGTCTGGAATGGTTCAAAGATTTTTTATTGTTTTATTTACGTCCTGCAACATAAAGTCATATCCCAGGATGAATGACACGAGTGAAATAAAGCTCAAATAAACCGAGGGAATGCCAATGTAATGTCTAGAACAAATAAAGAAGAAAGAGAGGCAGACCTTGGGCATCTCAAATGCCCGCGTGTTTCCTGGGTAGCAGAGACTGCAGCAGCAGACTGGAATTCGAATGTAACGGGAAGTACACGCAAGGTGTGACAGATAGCGCGCAAGTTGAGATTGCTATGTATATATCAATATGTCTTAAATATTAAGAATATTTTCAAAACATTTGAACAGTGATGTTCCATTATGGTTCAAATAAATTTAATAAATGTGAATGTTAGTTGTTTGTGGTTCTATTACAAATAAAAGTCAAATTAGACTGACAAGAAATATTGTATTTTTGAACAAAAGTCTACTAAGACTTATATAACCTCCATAATTCCAGCAATTTTTACATTATTTATTCCAATTGGATTCAATGACTTTTGACATTGCGTGGTTGCATCACTTTTGGTACTAACAGCATTCGTATTAATACACATCCTGCTTTTCATTTGAATTTAAATACCTTGTACTGCTACTGCTGCAATAGACAAAGTTCTAAAATCGTGTGCTGAGCAGTGTTTGGTGTAACTTTCCCACAAAAGTCCCAGCATTTCTCGCTTCACACAGCAAAAGGGGTCTGTGTGCCACTTTTGCATGCACAAAAGTGCTTCGTTTTGATTTGCTTTCCCTGCACTTTGAGTTGCTGTTGCACTGAGGCTCTCCACTGGCTATTATCTGTCATTCGTCAAAATGGATACTAATACTTCCACATCTTCTCTAAACATAGAGGTGCCCTTGCACGTATTTGCTTGCAGGTGGGAGTCAGGAATGTATGTTGGTACTCCTGTCTTACTTTATTTACAATTCGAATTATTGGCTTAGTGAAAACATTTGTGCAGTTCAAGTTACACTGTTATGGTTGATGGTATCACCACGTTTTTTATGTGCACTGGCATAAATTCGGTGAGGAGCTTAATCAGTTACTCTTTCTCTACAGGAACCGTGGAGGAAAAAGTGCAAAACAAGCAACAGGGTAGGCTAACTCCAGAACTAAGCATAAAGCAGTGTGGAAAAGGAGGGAGAAATAATTCCTACACCAGACGTTTTAACACCAAGGAGTATGAGCATATGTGGGTATGTGGACGTTAAGAAAGAAATGCTCTGTTCTACTTTCCATTGCTGCTCTTCGGAAACAATGATGTTTGGAGCACAACGGAAGTGACATATTTAGGTCACCTAGTTGTGCTTATTAGTAAGCATAAACAAAACGTAAAGCATTTAAATAATGTACAAGATTTAAGAGCTTTAGACAATATAAACATTGCGACAAAGTTAAGTCGTGCATATCAGGAGGCTCGACATGTGCTATCGCGTATAATTAATTGCATTTTATTGTCAATGGAGAAGAGCATTGCCTCTAAGATGAAAGGACTTTAACACCAGCGCCTTTAAGAATTTCTGCAATAGAAAGGAGCGGCGCATGGATTTTATACTTCGACATTAAGTCAGATCGTAGCTTTGAAGCACACTCCTAATTTTATGCACCAGCCGCTACTGTGTATAGCTGCTTTTCATTGCTTCATTGTCACTCCATATTATGTCTCTTTCATTGCACTTTCTCAATAAATCCTTAAAGTGAGGCGATTTCAAGAAACTTCTTCAAGGGTAGCGAATGTATTAAAATATCTAATATTAAAGGCTAGAAATCAAAATTAATTTTGTAAATATCGTGGAACGTATTAAAAAATGAGAATATAATGCATAATGAAAGAATTCGAATTAAAATGTATTTAATGTAAACCTAGTCTTTATTCAAATTAAAGTTTATAGGCAGTAGGCTTTGAACCTACCAGAGCGTCAATAAAGAAGTAAAGAAGAAGAAGAAGGAGAGGTGGACCTAAAGTAAGTTTCATAACAAGTCTAGTTAACATGTGTCGTAAGATTTTGTGTATCTCTAACCATTTCCAAGTGGTGCCAAGTGATGCCGAACGTGGCCATTCCCTGTAAATTACATATATGTACTCCGTTTATTATACAAATGTCTTAAACCTGTAATATATGAATGAAAAATAAAAAACCTATTTTTCAGATTCAAAATCTCCTGAAAGGTTTCCGTTTAAGTGTAATTGTGCTATTGCGAGGTGTCCTTGAAACATTTCCTTGTGTTATGTTTGAAGATGCTTAAAACATATCACTTTGGTATTTTTCGACTTTACAGATTTGAAATATGCAGAACAAAATTTAATTTCTTTTTAGATTCAGGATATCCGAAAATATATATTTCCTTTGCAATTTTGACTTTTAGCTTTTAGGTAGAATGGTATAACCCCTCTACCTACTATACATGTGACACCTAACACTAAAAACAGACCGCCAAGAAGAAAACCGGTATATAACTACAGTTCAAATGCCCCGTGTGTTTCCCAAATAGGTGTGACTACAGCGACACACAGCGGAAGTCTCATGTAACACGAAGTACATGTAGGATGCTACAGATGGCGCGCAAGTTCTAATTGTTATGTATATACCAGTATATCTAAACTGTTAAGAATCTTTCACAAAATATTAGAAATATGATATTTTCTTTTGGTTTAAACCGTACGTCAAGTGGGAAACATAGTAATTTATAGCTATATTGCACACCAAAAACAATATACATCGACAGCGATTATTGCACTTCAGAACAAATATCAGCAGGAGCCTGTATAAGTTTCACAAATTCGACTTTTCGTTCGTATTATTTTTGTCATTTTTGCGTGTTCTAGTTATTTATGAATATCTATAGCACGTTTTATACAACACATATTGCCCTGGAAACATTATAGAAAGATTAGACCATGCGGCTGCCAAGTGGTATACGTAACGAAAGTCCTGGTGCCATATGTCCATTTTGAACGCTGCATATACTGCATAGCCTCAAACGTACACGCTAGATAGCACTAACAGATGAATGCGAAATATATTGAGTGTCACTGACACAACTATTATGGTTGCTGCATAGCAATATGATTGGCCTACTTTGTACCTGACTTGAGCTCAATGTACCTTGTCGATAAGATATTACAGTTGGCTAACCTGTACTATTTGAACGAAATTCTAAAGCTAGAAATTGTAATTTAAGTTTTAACGTTAGAAAAGAGAAGCTGAGCCTGAAGAGAATGTACATCGGTTTTGAAAACTCGCAAGATTTGAAAGACCTGCGAGGTCGTATGGGCAGCAACAAGGAAGGGAATAAATGTTCACAAAGACGTACTGGTAAGTAAGAAGTAAATACGCAAAATAAGTATTTCATAACATATACATTTATAGTTTTTTAACTCATGTAGCACTCTTATAATGTTTTACATGTAGAAGCATTATGACTTCATTATTGTTGGAATAAAGAGGTATTTTTGCTTTTTAGCGATCATCTCAATCTACCAGCAATATGATGGCAGAAATTGAAAGAATAAAACCAGCAGAAGCCGGGTACGTTTCCTGATTTGGTGATGCGCTGTTATGATCCCCATGAGCATTAGTAATGTAGTACGAAACTTTTTCTTCTATACAGCAATTTACTGTGGCACATTTCTTAAAGTATGGAGCTTCACTTCAATATCAGTGGAATCTTTAAAAAAATTTAAGGTCTACTACGAACAACATTGTGCAAACTTTCACAAAATGTGAAGTCATTTTAGGCAGTTGATTGAATATGTTATTGGTTTTTGTATTAGTAGCTTTAAATCTTAAATGTTTGTGTCATATAAAACAGACAGTAGAAGGAAAGAAGTCTGTAGTTTAAATTATTAATAAACAGCTTTCATTAACTACAGCAATTCTGTAATTGATATTTAGTTTCGATGTGTCCATATGAAACAACATTAAGCCAAAATTAAACAATATCAATATAATTATGTGATATCTTCATTATTTAAGCTTTGTACATTCATGAACATAAACTTGAAAATCCACCACTGCACTGACCACGCGGCTATAATCGGTTTAGTTGGTTCCTTCTACCTGTGTTTCGAACGAAACTCTCATAAGTTCCAGAAATACAACTTTTGATTTAATCCTTCATTCTAATCTTGTTTATTAGTTGATTATTTGTGAACACCTATAGCTCACTATAAGGACACAAATGATTCTTCTGGTTATCGGAATCTATTAATAACAAATTTTGAAAAGTTATTGATAAAAAAGTGCTCTTCTACGTATAAACATACAACTGGAAAATTGAGTAACCAAGAGTACATTAGTAAGACTTTGTCTATCTCTTACCGTTTCTGAGTTCTGCCAAGTAACGAAGAAAGAAAAACGACGTCCAAGGTCATTCTCTGCAAATTAAACATATGTACTTCGTTTTTTCATAAAAATATTTTAAACATTTAAAATATTAGTATAAAATCATAAGATCTCCTTTTAAAAATTCAAAATCTTCGAAAGTGTTTTCAATTAAGTGTTATTGTGTTATTTCCAGATTTTCTTCAAAATCCCCCTTTGTGATTCATGAAGAAAACTGAACATTTGTATCACTTTGGTATTTACCTACCTCACATTTCAGTTTTAAGTTTTGAGAAAAAACTGTCGTTTACATTCACATGCTCCCGAAATATAAATCTGCAGTGCAATCTTTACATTTAATTTTGGGTGGACTGCAATTTGTTCTCTTATGTAATACATAACGCTAAAAAGATAACGGCACGAAGAACATCAAACAAACATAAAGACCCGTAGTTCAAATGTTCCGCCTGTTTCCTGAGTAGCTGTGACTACAGCGACACGCAGTGGAAGTCTCATAAAACGCAAAGTACACGTAGGATGTTGTAGATGTCACGCAAGTTGTAATTGCTTCGTTTATAATATTATTTCTTAGCTATTATGTATCTTTTAAAAAATATCACAACTGCGGTTCTGGTTTTGGTTTAAATCATATTACAAATGTGAACTATTGCACATTGCCGCTATACAATATACATTAATCATATACTCCAACACAAATATTGTGTTTTAGAACAAGGGCCTCTATAATTCTCTATAACATCCAAAAATTGAACTGTTTTCCTGTATTTTTCATTTAAATTCTTGCGACGTTTAATAATTCTATTTGTGAATAAAACTAGCGTGCTGTAAATATAGCACACATAGTTCTGATGACAAAAGAATAAAAATTACAACTCAGATCTTTGGATGCAGAAGAGCTCTTTACATTTCCGACGATCTTTCACGTAGTTCTCTCATTTACAAATAATACAATCTATTTGGCAGTGGACATTCGTACCATGAGAGACATTCTGGTTTTGCCTTTACTTACATTTATAATTTAAAATATCTATTAGCATGCGTGCGTGGAACTCAACATTCATATGAATTTTTTGAAATTTGTTTTAACAATATATTTCTAAGAATTAACTAAATCACTGCTGTAGTGCAATCCCTGTCTTTTAGGATTGTGTTGCACTTTAATTTCCTCAGCCGTGTTTGGAAATTTTGTTGTGCTTTTTAATGAGGCATATGAAACTCGGTAGCATTTCTAAGTTTAGGAGTTGATTCGGACACTCCATTTATTATTAAAATTCTGGTATTCTTGAAGACCTTAAAAATTTAAGGAGTGTAGCGGTTATGTTATGTTATGTTAGTTGACGTGTACAGTTAAGTCGCTTAAAAAGGAAATTCACAAAATAAATATCATCTTAAGTACGGCAAATAAAATCCCTTTAGTTGTAGGATTATATACATTTGTTTTCGCAGCTATCACTTCCTTGCAACATTTTATCTCTACTTAACAATCTTCCCTGACAGTAGAATGAATACAAATTCTGAATCACTCGCCTTACCTTATCCCGCTTCGCCCACTGATGTAGTGGCTTTTATTTTTGGTGGATATCTATGTAAGAAAGTTTGCACTTTCTTATTGTACGAATTTCTGGAGTAATTCCAATGCACATTCGTTATACATCTATCTTACACGAACTTCAAAAATAACAAAATTCTAGAAATGGAGCAATTACATACCTTCTTTGAGGAAAAGAAGTTTGATTTCACACTTTGACATAGAAACACGAAGGTCCCACCAACACAAAGCTACACTACTGTACCATAGAGAGCATTTATGAAAACCTAATTGGAGTCGACCGCCAATAGCAATCATCCGCGCTTTCCTTAAATAAACATTTAATATTTGAGTAGTATGCAGTTTCTCCTCTAACTAATGTATGTAATGCTCTACACTAAAAGAAAACGTCAAGAAGAAAACCGATACAAACGTGCAGTTCAAATGTCCCGCGTGTTTCCTGAGTAACTGTGATACAGCGCACACAATGGAAGTCTCGTGTAACGGGAACTACACGTAGAATGTCATAGATGTCGTTTAAGTTGTAATGCTATGTATATATCAATATGTCTTAGTTACCAATAATAATTTTAAAAAACTTCAGAAGATGTATTCTTTTTCTCGTTTACACTATCTTGAAAATGTGAATGTCAGTAACTTACAGCAATATCTTATACAGTAATAAATGTATACCAACAAGAAGCGCTGTGTTTTTGAATTAAAGTTTCCGAAGTTCTGTATAAGTTTTAAAAATTCAACCAATAATTTAGGTATTTCTTTCCCATTCATACTCACTTGCTTTCGCATTTGTAAATATGCCGTAGGTACCTCGTTCTGATTAAGGAGACATTAAAACGTTTGACGTTTTGAGACAAAAGTGCTGTATTGACATTTTTGGCTGCAGGCGTTCGTAGCATCACAGATATCCTAATTTTTCCTATATTAAATTTACAAGTTCCTGCTGCTTGACACGTTTGTAACATTTAATTGAATCACTGCTATAGTGGCAATATTTGTCTTTTAAGACTGTGTTGTGCTTCAGTATTGTCAGCCCTGTTTAGAAATTGCATTGCAGTTTTTGACGAGTTGCTGAAAACGTCAGAGAATTTTCAAGTTTTATGTCATAAAATAATCCTAAATAACAGTTACTTAAAGAAAACCTAGTCTTCATTTAAATAGACATTAAAGGCTGTAGATGCTTAAATAAGATGCTTACTGTTAACAGCGTCTATAAAGAACTAAAGAAGTAGAAATAGAGGTAGACCTTGAGCTATGGTCAAGTACTTGAATGCTGGTCGCTACCTGTTACCTAGAAATTTTGTTTACCTTATGTGGCCTATACATAAAAAATCATGACAACCTCTAATTTAATATAGGTAATGATAAATTTAAACAAATAACAAGAAATATCCGTGAATTGGTTCACACAACGAAAATAAAAATGTATTTGACAAACTGTTTATTATAATAAGATCTACACTTTCTCTTATCTGTTACACTATATTAGTTACTTAAATGACAGAAAGAATAAAGGACAATTCAGTGGTCTACCGGGAAACATATGAGTCAGTTGGAGAATATAATATCAGGTCGGCACGTTGGCCATAGTAGCTCAGTGGTTTAGAGCGGCAGATCCGTGGTTCAAATCCCAGCTATGGCATTGAATTTTTCAATCTGGCTGTACTCATTTACTTGGCCTACACACGGCTAGTGTAGAAGAAATGACTATTTCCTTCACTTTACCTGAATAACATAGTGGTTTAAGAATGAAGTCTGCGCCCGCCTCGGTAGCGTAGATGGTAGGGTGTCTACCTCAAGTTCATGAGGTCCCGAGTTAGGGTGAGTTGCCTGGATAAAGTTTTTCCGAAATTTTCTCTTATCTTAAAGACGAATGTCTGGTAGCTCAGAGCTACATGGACTCTGGACTCATTTGGGCATCATTTCACTAATTTCATTCATCGTCCGATGTGACTTAAGGTTGGAGGACGTATGAGTATGAAGCCTGGGACTTAAGTACTTGCAGCATAGTAAGTCTCCAAAAAGGTGCGTGTCTCATTGTATATGAAAACTCCTAGGTTCCCACCGGGAAACATATGAGTCAGTTGGAGAACTTAATATTATTTCGGCATGTTGGCCATAGTAGTTCAGTTGCTTAGAGCAACCACACGGACAGCGGCAGATCCGTGGTTCAAATCCGGGGTACAGCAGTGAATTTTGCGGTCTGGCCCAACTCATTCAAAACTGCAGCTTTGTTGTATATAAAAACAATAAAAGTCGACAAGAGATGTGTTTTTTGAAAACAGAACTCCGCGAAAGCTTTTATAAGATCCAAGATTTAAAAGTTTGATGTATGTCCATCCAAATCTGGTCTTCAGCTCAACTTATTTGTTTATTACTATAGCTACCACCTCGTTAAGCCCGTAATTTTTAAAAATTAATTTAGTATGCTAGTTTATATGATTCGTATTATAACAGATACATGTAAGCCTTCTTTATGTAATAATTACTAACTGTAGTAACTATTGGGTTTCTTTCTTATTAACAGTAGGATGAGTTGACACATCTCTCTAAAACTACAATATGGACCTTCCCTTTGTATACTAGTAAGAGAGTTAATGAGCCTATAGAATTATCTTATACACCTTTCTCTCTATTCATACATATTTCTAGATACACACACAAATTGTAGAACCACCAATTTACTGTCATTATCGTAGGTATTATGTTAAGTCTGGAATGGTTCAAAGCTTTATGCTTGTTTTATTTACGTCCTGCAACATAAAGTCATATCTGACGATGACACGAGTGAAATGAAGCTCACACAAACCGAAACAATGTCAATGTAATGTCTTTCGGAAGAGAAGTTAAAATGCGTTACGGCAAACTTCAAATATTCATTCTCTTGGCCATTCACTAATTCTTTGTTCAGTCCACTTAGGTTGAGATTGCTTTGATTTGACAGCCACAACCTATACCTATATGGATCTGCTATTACACATTCAACATTTTCGAAAAAGTTTATAATTAAAGGATATTGTCTTATTGCGTATTTGTTTTAGATTCAGGTGATACCAAAATATATACATACTTATACTGCAAGCTTGACATTTCATTTTTGGGTAGAATACAATTTGTACTCTACTTTTTTTTCTAACTACTAAGATGAAGGTTGAGAATTGAGGAAGACATTAAAGTGGCTTTTCGGGATCCCGCACTGAGCACTCCCGTTATTCTTGGTGTAAGTGCAGAGCTGGCCGTCATTACGGCGAGCGGGTGAAGGATAGATCCAAGGGGCCGAACATGACCCGAAGGCCCTGAGCGACGCCTGGGGAGTGAAGGTGAAAGTGAGGAAGGATAAGAGTGAAAGTATCTTTATTAATTGCAAATTGAATGTAGTGGAGGGCATAATCTCCGGTAGTTAACCGGGAAGAGGTCAATGAGGCCATCAGGTGTGTGGTTGTGCGTAGTTGGAGTTCTGGGCGGCGAAATTCAGATCATGTAGTGTGGTGTGGATGCTATTGTCCATTATGGTCATCAGCGAGTGGAGCTCGTCGAGCCTGCTGTTCACGGTGGACAGGTCCGCCGGTTGGCAGGGTGAAGAATCAGCGAGTTGCGTCTCCACTCGGTGCAGCTTGCGCTGTACAGATGCCATAATGTCCCGGTGTTCAGTGATTATCTGTTCGGTTCGTTGTAGCTGGGAGCTGATGGCCTCCGTCGTCTGTTGTAGTTGGGTGACGTCTTCTGTAAGTTGGTCCAGTCGTTCAGGTAGTCCATCGGTGAGTGTGTCCAGTATTGTGTCCTGGAGGCTGGTGAGGGCGGCGTGAGTGGCATTCTGTTGCTGGGCAGCGGCCTACTATGTATATAATATTTAACAGTTAAAGGAGAGCACCACGAAGAAAACCGGTTTAAACCTGCCGTTCTAATGCCTCGCGTGTTTCCAGAGTAGCTGAGACTAGAGCGACACACAGTGGAAGACTCATGTAACACGCAGTACGCGTAGGATATCATAGATGTCGCGCAAGGTGTAATTGCTGAATGTATACAGATATGACTTAGCTTTTAAAACTATTTTACAACACATTAGAACATCGACCTTCTTTTCTAAGTTTAAGCCATATCCTAAATGTGAACCATAGAAAATTGTAGCTATATTGTTCACATAAACCAAAACATACCGAAAGGAAATGTTGAATTCTGGATTAAAAGTCTCCTATACGTTTATAAGTAGCAGAAATTCAACCCTTGATATTCATTGTTCATAGTAATTCCTACTCATCTAACTATATTTTGAGTAACTGTGGCACGCTATAAATTTGGGGTCCATAGCTTAACAACCTTGGTCTTTCCAAATAAGATGCTGAACTGAGTACAGAAGAGTAGTGTACCTTATCAGGTTCTTTGACAGTAGTATTGCCAACATTCCTACATAGTAATTTTTTCAACATAGTAATTCTTCATGTAGGAGGAGATTATTTACAAACACTGGAATAATGTAACTACTCCTGAAATGTTTATTTATTGTGATTCAATAGCATATTTTATTGGATGTTTTTAAATTTTGCAGCCTAAATGCTTGCTTATTTTATACGTTTGTGCTGCATAAAATCCAATTTCTAACTATAAGTTACAACCTTAAACTAATTGTTAGAAAAATTGTAAAACATAATAAAAATGAAAGTATAACGCACAGTAAAGGATTCTCAAATGAAATGTATTTGACGAAACCCTAGTCTTTAATAAAATAAAAATCTACAGACATCAGACGCTGTCTGGTTTCAAGAGCGTCTACAACCAAATAAAGAAGAAATAGAGGTAGACCTTGAGGAGTTCAAATCTCCCGCATGTTTCGTGAGTAGCAGCTACTGCAGCGACAAAGACTGGAAGTCGCCTGCAACACGAAGAACTCGTAGGGTGCGATAGATGACGCGCAAGTGTAATTGTTCTGTATAAATCAACCTGTCTTAGATATTAAGAATATTTTAAAAGCGATAGAACAGGGATGCTTTGTTTTTAGTTAGAATCATGCATAGAATATGAACGATAGTTATATTTAGTTATATTAAATATAAAATAAATATAGACCAACAAGAGATGTTGTATTTTGGACCAAAAGGCTCCTAAGACATACATAACCTCCATAATTCCAGCACTTTTTACATTATTTATTCAAATTAAGAGATTTTAGGTTTTATATTGTGTGGGCACATTTCATTTAGCACTATTCATTCATCACATCAGAGACATCCCGCTTTTTATTTGAATTTATAGTTCAAAACATGTACAGATGCGTACGAATTACTAAACTTTCATACGCATTTTCGTAAATTCCTGTTGATTAACATATTTGTAACATTTCATTTAATCAGCACTGTAGCAGTAGTACCTGTCCTTTAAGATTATATTATACTTTAGTTTTCTCTGCTCTGTTTGGAAATTTGAATATGCTTTCCATAGTACGTCACTGAAAATGTGTTTAGTTTGGTTCCTATTTTGGATATTCAGTTTATTGTTCAAATTCTGTAACATCTGGTACTCTCCTGGATCTTTGCAGTTCAACAATTTGAATGGTTTCAATGAAGGAAAATCGTAGAATTGTCCGCGTTTAAGTTTCTCTTTAAATAACAAACGCTGCATACTGAATGTCTGAATTCTGTCACAACATGTTTCAACGCTGAAAAAAAACTGGTAGTTGATATATTAATGGAAAAAGATCAGTTAAGAGTCCGGTTGTCGTAAATGGTGATGGAGCAAGCATTATTTAATTTTTTATTTTATATTTGGTTTAAATCAGAACGTTTAATGGACTGTTTCTATTCTGAGGTAAGGAATAAGTACAGTTCGCGGAGAACTAAGTAAATTATTTAAGTTGTAAGTCGCCCTTTGTATGTTTGACCTAGAATAATGGTAGCTAATGACGTCATAGCAATAACTTGTAGGCTATTATCTTTAGTGCTCTAAATATGTTTACTAAATACAAAGAAAAATGCTTCATTAAAATTCAGGTTGCTAGATGTATCAATGCTCGACAATGTCAAACAGAATTATTGGAAGTTTGTGGTGGACAGACTTTTCCATATCGTACCGTGGCTAGGTGAGCGAATGCGTTTCGTAGAGGAAGGGAAGACGTTGGGCTGAGAGACCGCAATCAGCAAGTGATGATGTGTTTGTGAATGCTGTTAGACCACAGGTAGGAGAACATTGTTGTTGGACAGATATGTGCCCATGTGACTTCGATCTTTTTGTGAAAATGGAATTACCACTTAGATGACTTCGCTTTAGAACCAGTCAGACAATGATACCAACAGTAGAGCAGTCTGTTGATATTAGGACTACAATACGCTGTGGATGGCATCCGGCGCTGATGTGTGCAGGTGAGTATTTCATGTTTTAGAAGATTACTTCTAAGCACTGCAATAATGTAAGTACTCCAAAAAGGTTTTATTTGTTGTTAATTCAATACTACATTTTATTGCATATTTTTAATACGTTACAACATAAATGCTTGCTTATTTTAGATGTTTTTATTGTATAAAATGCAATATCTAATTAAAAGTTACACCCTCCAACTATTTTTTAGAAAATTTGTACAGCATAATACAAGATGAAAGTATAACTTACAATGAACGAATCCCAAACGAAAAGTATTTGATAAAATCCTAGTTTTCGATTAAAGAAAAATTTACAGATATCAGAACTAAAATTATTTCTTTTGAACATTCAAGTGCTTCTACAAACAAATAAACAGGAGAGGTAGACCTTGAGCAATTCAAATGCCAGGCGTGTATCCTGAGTAGCAGCGACTGCAGCGACACAGGGTAAAAGAGTCGTGCAACACATAGTACGCTTAGGATGTGATAGATGACGCGCAAGTTGTAATTTCTATGTATACATAAATAAGCCTTAGCTATTAAGAATTGTTTACAAAATAATAGGACAGTTATGCTCTTTTTTGGTTTAGACCATATAATAAATTTGAATTATAGTAAGTTGTGCCTATAAAACATATAAAAATGAATATAGATCGACAAGAGTTATTGTATTTTCGAACAAAACTCTCCAAAAACCTGTATATGGCCCATAATTTGAACTGTTTTTCCATGTTTAATTCAGCATTACCTTCTTTAAGTTATTTTTATAGATCTATCGCGTAATGTGCTACATAGTTAAGAAGTAATCATTTTCTTTGAAGTAATCTTAATCTTTCGAACTAAGATGCTCAACTGAGTGGAGGAGTTGTATACTCTTACGACGCCATTTGACATTGTGTGAGGACATTACATTTGGCACTAGACATTCCTAACATAAGAGACATCCTGCTTTTTATTTGGATTTATAATTCCAAACGTTTTCGAAGGCGTACACATTACTGAACATTCACATCGATTTTCGGAAATTCCTGTTGATTATCATATTTGTAACATTTCGTTAAATCAGCACTATAGCAGTAATACCTCTAGATTATATTATACTTTATTTTTCTCAGTTTTGTTTTAGAATTTTCATTGTGCTTTTTAGTAAGCCACTGAAAACGTCTTTAGTTTGGTTCCTATTTCGGATATTGAGCTTACTGTTCAAACTCTATAACATCTGATATTCTCCAGGATCTTCGTAGTTTAACAAACTGAATGGTTCTAATGCAAGAAAAATGTCGACATATATTTGATTACGTTTCTCTTTAAATAACAAATTCTGCTTACTGAATGTCTGAATTCTGTCACAAAATGTTCCTACCCTGAGAAAAATTTAGTGGTTAATATATTCATAGAAGAAATTCAGTTAACAGTCCGGTTGTCGTAAATAGCGATGAGGCAAGTATTATCTATGTTTCTAAATATTGTTTTATACTTTGGTTAAATGGGATCCTTTAGTTACCTCTTGCTCTTCTGAGGTAACAAATAAGTGCAGAGATCGTAGAACTAACTAAATTATTAAAGCTGTACGTCTCCCATTTGTGCCTTGATGTAGCATAATGTTAGTTACGTAATGACGTCATAGCAATAACTTCTGATATCAGGTATCCTAATGGAAGAAAACGTGAACATCAAGATTTTATGTAATCACAAGGATCTTACATTGCTTTTGTTATATTAACAATGCTAACGTAAATAAAATCGACACAAACAAGTACGGGAAATTGTTATATGAGAACAAACGTAAGATAAAATCTATTATAACCTTCGGTAGAAAAAATATAAGTACAGCCGTAAACCAAAACAGGAGCAGCTGATAATATAATCCTAACTTAGAGATCTTCATTGAGTCTTATTTTGTATCATATGTAACTTGGAAATTATCTCAAACTCTTACGACAAATATGAATGTTTTGCCTAACAAGATCTCTGTATACATTCAGCACAACTTATCACCACTCGAACAGATATCTCATATATTATGAATAACCAAATATGTGAAAGAATGCATTATTTATTGTGTATACTCCAAAATTGTACAACCTTTGGCTACATTTATTTGTCTTTACTATGTTGCTACCTTGGCTTACAAGACAACCTCGTCTTCTGCTCTCCCAGGTAGCTCTTAACCTCCATGCCTCCTTGTTACTTAATTGGCCCCTTTCCTCCCGCAACTTCTTTCTTATATTCTTGCCCATTTTTTTACATTCTCTAAGAACTCGCCAATACTTCTTATCTTCTTTTTCTCCATTCCTGGTAACACTTGTATGACCAGTATCCTCTTCTCTATTCTCTCCCATTTTTTCTCCAGAAACTTGTTTCTCCATATTGCAAGATCCTCGCATTCTGTTACATAGTGTTCTATACTCTCTTTTCCCCCACACAATTCACAAATTCTCTTTTCCCTACCTCTTATCCCTCTTAGGAATATTGTTCCTGTTCTAATCCAAGCTAGCCCTTCTCCCTTGTCTATTGCAGTAGGCTACGTATGCCTCACGTTTCCAATTTCTTGTTATTTGTTTGTAAAATTTTAATTGTTTCATATTTTCTAAACTTCCGCATATTTCCTGTCTTTCTATATCTTGTATTCTGCACTTTACCAATTTACCCACATCGCTTGTATTCCTTTCCTCTAATCTCCATATATCTCCCACACTGTTTGTGTTCTCTAATCTTTTCTGTCATAACAAAATATACGAGAGTATTGTATTTTTAAGTCTTATAGTGTTCTAAACTAAACGGGACAGTTAGTAAGTAAATATTAGTATGACATAAATGTAAATAAAAAGTGATATTAAGTATTAAATTAACTACTAATTAAATACTAAAAGATTAACTATCAAAGTAATCTATGAAAACTTCAAAATGAATCTATTAGCAAAGAAGGCAAGAAATGAGAAAAAGTTGGTGAATATTTTACATATGTGAGTCAAGAAAGCGATAAGAAGATAAGAAAATATTTGCAAGACATTTCTAGATGAAATTAACTCCTACTACTGAACAATGCGATTATCCATATTGTAGTTGAGGAGAGATGTTTAATTGTTTCTTGTATTAATAGGAAAGAAAAAGATTAAATTACCACAGTAATTAATTATTATACAAAGAATATTTACATGTCGTTATTAAAAATACAAATATTGTAAGCTACAACCTTAAACCAATTTTTAGAAATATTACACAACATATTAAAACCCTAAGATAAGCCGAAAAATTAAAGAATTCCAAGTATATTATAGTTTACTAATTATACAAAAGTTATCCAAAATAAAGAGCACTACTGAGATTACTGTCAAACTGTACATTTGTCATAATATGTCTCACACATACCGTATACTAATCAAATTTGTTACACCAAATTTTTATAAAATCAAACATTTATAAAAATGTCCCATGTAGATGGTGCGTGGAGTGGGGCATTTTCTTACTTAAAAGGTTTAAATAGTTTAAGCATTTAAAAATATTTTAATAATTTTAATTATTTTCAATTAAGGGTTATTGTGCTATTTCCGTATTTTCTTCAAAATCGTCCTTTGTGATTCTTGAAGAACACTGAACATTTGTATTACTTTGGTATTTACCTGACATTTCAGTTTTAAATTTTGATAAAAGCTATCGTTTACATTCAGGTGATCCCGGAATATAAATCTGTAGTGCCATTTTTACATTTAATTTTGGGTAGAATGCATTTTTTTTTTTTTTTACCGTGGACGGGAGAAACCCAGTTACAGGTGACGGCCCACGTGCGATGGCCGACAGTGTGAGGGTCCCTGTGCCCTGAGGGGGCCAGGCATACTCACTAAAAAAACCCTCCACGTGTTAGTTACGTGAATCTTATATTATTTTGCGTGCATTTATTAACATGCTTAGTCGGGTCCCGCATAGCACCCCGGTTAGTATGTGGTATCCACTAAGCTGACATGCGATGCATGCTAGCGCGTCTATGTTGCTTCTTGGTGGTGACCATGAAACCTGGGCACCACCAAGTGTAATTCATGCTTTAGTTTAATTATATACCTGTGGCTCAGGTAGGGTAGGCCTGTTGGTCAGTGTTACGTGTAACTTATCTATTATTTATGTGTGCTTTGTAAGCCTATGTGTATTATAATAATAAAGCTCAGGCCTTGGTGACCTGATAGTCAGGGATTGGTGTTGGTATGGTTATTAGTTCTACTTATGGCCCCAGTTTCCTGGGTTTGTCAATGGTTTGTACGTGGCATGCAATTCGAGCTATGTGTTCGGTCGTCCTTAGTTCCGGCGTGGCCGTTCGTTATTTCCTTAGTCCATGCGTTGTGTCGTCGGTGTGTCCTACTCCATCTGCAGTCGCCCGCTGTCTCTGCGCCTGTAGGACACTGGTGTGGGCCCTCTAACTACCGGACCGCCTTGACTATTGTCAAGGGCTTGGAGGGCTCTGTGCGGGCAGCGTTCTGAAAAAAGTCAGTAAGATAAAGATTAATGCAGGGCAAGTAGGGGTGTCATCCTAACTGTCTGTGTCAGTTGTCCCTTATTAGGTTGTTCAGGAAGTTCTGAACGTCGTCTTCGTCGTCATGTGATAATGGTCGCGCGTGTATATTTATTTCTGTAGTGTAGTTTCCGAGTCGTGAGATTAGAGGATTGTAGTGTATTTCAAGGTTTTTATAGGTGTCATATGCCAGTTTCTTAATGAATTCTTCTACTGTGTGCATCTTTAGCTCGCTGTGTAGTAGGTCGGCTGGTGCTGTGTGAGGTACTTTTGCTATCATTCGTAGTATTTTGTTTTTAAATTTTTGTAATCTTAGTATATATGTTTTGGCAGCATACCCCCAGACCGGCGTTGCATATGTGAATGTGGGCCTTATAAGAGTTTTGTATAGCGTGAGATCTAAGCTTATGTTTATATGGGAGGTCATGTTTATGAGGGGGTAGAGCTTGCCCAATTGGGCGTTGGCTTTACCCCTGATTTGGTGGACGTGCTTTTTCTACGTCAGCCCTTGGTCCATTTCGAGTCCTAGCCAGGTGAATGTGTCCGTCCACTCTATATTTTCTCCGAAATTAGAGAGTGGGGGAGCTGGTGTTTCCCCAATCTGTGCTTAAACTTTTTGGTGAAAATTATGGCTTGCGATTTTCTTGGGTTTACTTTAATACGCCATTTTGTGAGCCATTCTTCTAGATTATTCAGGGCGTTTTGTAGTCTCCGGTGGATGAAGTCCAGTTTGGCCGATTGAGTCACAATTGCTGTATCATCTGCGTAGATATACAAATCTGTGTAATTGGTTTTCGGTATGTCGTTCATAGTGATGTTAAAGATAATCGGCCCTAGGATACTTCCCTGAGGGACTCCCGCTTTGATCTGGCGGGGGGTCGATAATTGGTTGTTAACTTTCGATTGGAATTTGCGGTCGTGTAGGTAGTTCGCGATGAGCTTTATTAATATGTCGTGTATGTTCAATGTTTTAAGCTTTTTGAGCAGTCCTGCGTGCCACAACCTGTCGAGTTTGCTTGACTAGCTGTGACTACAGCGACACACAGTGGAAGACTCATGAAAAGCGAAGTACACACAGGATGTTATAGATGTCACGTAAGTTGTAATTGCTATGTTTATAATAATATTTCTTTGGTATTAAGTATCTTATACAGAACATTAGAACTGCAGCTGTTATTTGGATTTATATTATGTAGCAAATGTGAACAATAGTAAATTGCCGCTATACGATAAACAGTAAACATATACACCAACAAGAAAAATTGTGTTTTAGCACAAAAGTCTGCAAAATTCTGTATAACTACCATAATTTTGAGTTCTTTTCCTGTATTTTCCATTTGAATGTTTATGGCGTTCTCTAATTTATTTATGAGTAAAACTAGCGTTCTATAAATATAGCACAGATACCTCTGATGAATATATTACACAAATCTGGTATTTAGACGCAGAAGAGCTCTATACATCTACGACGATCTTTCACATAGTTCTATCGTTTACAAATAATACAATATATTTGGCAGTAGACATTCGTTCCAAGAGAGGCATTCTGGTTTTGTGTTTACTTTATTGCAGAAGCGCTGAAAATGCCATTTAATTTCAAGTTTAGATGTCATAAAAGAATCTCAAATAACAGATACTTAAAGAAAACCTAGTCTTCATTTAAATAAAAGAATATCAAATAACAGATACTTAAAGAAAACCTAGTCTTCATTTAAATAAAAGAATCTCAAATAACAGATACTTAAAGAAATCCTAGTCTTCATTTAAACAAACTTTATAGACATCTGACGCTTAAATAAGATGCTTACCTTCAAGAGCGTCTATAAAGAACTAAAGAAGAAGAATCGAGGTAGACCTTGAGCTATAGTCAAATACTTTAATGCTGGTCGCTACCTGTAACCTGGATATGTTGTTTACCTTGTGTGGTCTAGACATGAAATATCATGATAACCTCTAATTTAATATAGATATTGATAGATTCAAACAAATTACAAGGAATATCAACGAATTGGTTCACACCACGAAAATAAAAATATATTTGACAAACTGTTTATTATAACAAGATCTACATTTTCTCTTATCTGTTACACTTTATTGGTTATATAAGTGACAGAAAGAAGAAGGGGTAATTCAGTGGTCTACCGGGAAACATACGAGTCACCTGAAATTTAATATCCGATCGGCATGTTGGCCATAGTAGCTCAGTGGCTAAGGTCAACCGCACGGAGAGCGGCAGATCTGTGTTTCAAATCCCGGCTATAGCACTGATTTTTTTCCGTCTGGCCCTACTCATTCAAGGGTGCAGCTTTGTTGTATAGAAAACACAATATAGATCGGCAAGAAATGTGTTTTTTGAAAACAGAAGTCCGCGAAAACTTTTATAAGATCCAGGTATTCAACGTTTGATGTATGTCGTTCCAAATCTGGTTCTTCAGCTCAAATCATTTCTGAATTACTATAGCTACCACCTCGTCACCCTACAAATTAATTTAGTATTCTATATTATAATATTCGTATTTTAATAGATACACGTAAAATTTCTTTGTGTAATAATTACTAACTGTAGTAAGTACTCGGTATCTTTCTTATTAATATAAGGATCAATTAACACATGTCTCTAAAACTACAATATGGATCAGCCCTTTGTATAGAAGTAAGGGAGTTAATGAGACCATAAAATTTTCTTATCGATCTTTCTCTCTCTTCTTACATTTTTCTAGATACACACATATCTTGAAGATCCACCAATTTACTATCATTAGTGCAAGTAGTAAGCTAAGTCCAAAATTTTATGCTCTCTTATTTATGTCCTGCGACAGGAAGTCATATCTGACGATGACGCGAATGAAATAACGCTTAAATAAACCGAGAAAATGTGAATCTAAAGTCTTTGAGAAGAGAAATTAAAATGTTTCTCGGCAAACTTCAAATATCCATTCTCTTGGCAATTCATTAATTCTTGGTTCAGTCCACTTAGGTTGAGATTGCTTTGACTTTATAGCCACGACCTATACCTATATGAATCTGCTACTACACATTCAACATATTGGAAGAAGTTTCTAATTAAGGGATATTGTCTTATTGCGAATTCTTTTTAGCTCCAGGTGATATCTAAATATATATTTACACTGCAACCTTGACATTTAATTGTTGAGTTAAATGCAATTTCTCCTCTAGCTACTATGTACTAAAAGGAACGAACCACGAACAAAACCATTACAAACCTGCATTTTAAGTGCTCCACGTGTTTCCTGAGTAGCTCTGACTACAGCGACACACGGTGGAAGACCCGCGCAACGCAAAGTACACGAAGGACGCTATAGACGGCGAGGTGGTTGTAATTGCTATGTGTATACCGATATGTCTTAGTTGTTAAGAATATTTTACAACACATTAGGACATCGACCTTCCTTTCCAAGTTTAAATCATATTCTCAATGTAACCTATGGTAAGCTGTATCTATATTGTACACATAAACTAATATAGACCGAAAGGAGGTATTGAATTTTGGAACAAGAGTCCCCTAAATCTCTATAAATAGTAGATTCAACCCTTGAGTTTCGTTGACGGGGCGACGGCGCTCACCAAGGCTAGACATATCCACTGCCCAAAACAGTCGCCTGTGACATTAAAAATTCTTCTACACTGCCCAGATAAAGACGCTAGAAGCGGCTAGGTGCTGTGCAGCATACACTCCGTCCAGGAAAACCTGGACGACTCGACTCTTCTGCTGGTCTGCTGCTGGTCTGCTGGAGTTTCGTTGATAATTCCCATCGCATTCTGCATGATTATTTTTAATAACTGCAACACGCTATAAATGTGGCGTCAATAGTTCAATAACTTTGGTCTTTCCAAATAAGATGCTGAACTGGGTACAAAAGAACTGAGTACGATATGACGTTTGACAGTAGAATTCGCACCAGCATAAACATCTTGCTTCGTCCTTTACTGTCCACATTCCTACGTAGTAGTTTTAGTAAATTCCTGTTGATTATCATCTTTTTAACTCTGAATTAAATCAGTACTCTGGCGGCAACAACTGTCTTCTAAGATTATGTTGTGCTTAGGTATTTACATCCCTGTTTAGTAATTTTATTGCACTTTTTCATAAGCACTAAAACGCGGTTCAGTTGCCACAAAAGATTCCCAAATTAAAATACTGCAAGAAAACGTAGTGTTTATTTCAATAAACCTTAGAGACACAGATTCCAAATTAAGGTACTTTACACATTAAGAGCGTCTCTAAACAACTAAAGAAGAAGAAAGAGGGGTAGACCATGAGTTGAAGTGAAATACCCCAAAGCTGTTCGCTATCTGATAATCCGGTAATTCAGCTTTCCTTGCATGGCCTGTAGATAAAAAAATTCATGACAACCTCTAATTTGATATAAGTAATGATAAATTCAGACAAATAAGGAACAATCCCGAATTGATTCACTCCAAGAAATAAAATGTGTTTGACGTAAATTCTGAGTCTTAACAAGATGTACATTTTTTATTATCTCTTACAGTTTACCAGTTATACAAAAAACATACAGGATAAAGAGAACTTCAATGACTTGTACATTTTTCATAAAATATCTCACACATACAATATGATAATCAAAATTGCGGCAGCAACATTTTATAAATTCAAACATTTTTAACAATTTTATATATAAAGTTTGTATTGGGGTATTATCTTAGAACATGCTGAAATTTTACATTTCGTTGTATGCTATTCCCTATATCGCTAGCAAAAGTTAAAGACATATGAACGCTGACCAATGCTCAAGCGCAGCGCTGTTGCCAAGCGTGGTTCCTGTACCGACAGAGGTTCTGTACATAGTACGCTTTACACGCCAGTAAAGGTTCTGCCCACTCCTCCAGTAATTAAACAGGACATTGAATATTTCTAAGACATTAAGATCTTACCGTGACACACGTAACAACAGTGGAAAACCAAGCACGGTTTCCAATCCAGTAACTCGCTTTCTGACTTCATGGATCTTTCCCGGAGAATGAAATAGGGGTTCGCTCCCTTTTTCTAAGGTTGAAGCTGCCTCACTACAAATTCGTGACACTGTATGTGCACTACCTATTACGATTTTGATCTCATTAGGATCTCATCTCATCTCATATAGTACGTAGGCCACCATGCTGGCCCCATTTTTCCTATGCCCCAAGTGTGTGCATCCCCGGGAGGAAGGATGATGCTAAGGAGACAGACGGCTGCTGACCCAAGGAGCCATGACAGTACAGTGGGCAGGGTCCCTACAGTTTACTTGGATAGAGACTTCTCTCGACCGGCCAGGACAAGGAACAGGTTCTCCTACAACCGGATGGCAACGAGCCCAGAAGCCAAGACCTAAAAGTACCAGGCAGGTGGTCAGAGCAACAAAAGTTCCTGGCAGGCGGTCCCGAAATGGCGCAGCAGAGTAACAGTGACTGGCACCCGACCTACCGGAGGAGGAAGTAGTTTTCCTCAGACCATACTCTGGCGAACGTATGTTGTAGCCTCCCGTAGGGCAGGGATCCGTCCCATTCAGCTGCCATGGTGCGGACGCTGCTGACCACTAGTCCTCATGGTACCTCTAATGTTACTAGACAAACCTCGGGCCGAACATTCGAGCCCCTCCCTGATTGTAAGTTGTTCGAATTGGGTTGGACTCGAGGGGCAGTGGTTCCCGATACCCGTGGGAGATCGGGTACGTCTCCGGACGCGTACTAGCCAGCATAGCTAGTATAAGTTCTGCTAGAACACCAGGCGACGCTACCGAGGTCGTATTGGTAGCCTTCACATTTGCAACTTGGCACGCGTAAGTGGCGTATCCACTTCCATCCCCTCATGAGTCCACAGAACCAGATGGAGCGGTCTTGGTAGTATCTAGGTCTTTGCCTATGGAAAGCCCCAAGGAAGCGCCTCGCGCTTCTTCGGGACAGCTCGGTACCTCCCTGGTCGTCAGAGCGGGGGTGGGGTTCGTTTTCACTCTGTGTGGATTTCCCTTGTATATACCCACGAGTTTATATTTATGTTGCAAACGGATGTTGAGGTGAGGCGGCGGAAGTGTGAGTCCAAAGAGACGTGCAGTGCAGTGCGAAGATAAAGGTTCGCCGTACAGGTGAGGGGAAAGAAGAGGATTTCAGGAGAGTTGGCCTTTCTTCTAGCACCGTCTTGATTGTTTGAGAACTTTCCGTGTAGCGAGAAATCTATAAAAAGGGAACAGCTGCACACCACTGGAAACAGTCGCTAATTGAACGCGTGTCCGAGAACAGATGTAAAAGGGAATCCTTTTGTGGTCGATGACCATGTAAGTTGTTTTGCGTAAGAGGCGTAATTCTGCTGATGTGCTAAGTGAATTTCTACGAAAATAAACAGCAAATTTTAGTGCTTGTAACTTGGAGTTTTAATTTCACGAACCCAGAAAGTCACAGTTGCTGTTAGAAGTGGGACCAAACAATCAAGACGGCGCTAGAAAATAGAAGAACTCTCCAGAAATCCATCTCCTTCCACCAACCGTTTCGGCGAGCTTTTACCTCCGCAGTGCACTGCCCGTCTCGTTGAACTCGTCCCTTGTGCCGCCTCACCTCAACAATCCTGTCATACTTCGTCGGGACATCCCCTAACACTTCTACCCTGAAAGAGACCACCAGATGACAGATGATGTGAAAAAATAGAGGAAATAAAATGGAGGAACAGGAAATTCGGAGAAAGTAATTATACTACACAACATTCGCCAAGCGATCCAGGAAAACTCTAGAGCTTAGAGTTACCCGACATTCGTCTTGAAGTATAAGGGAAACCCCCGGGAAACACATTATCCGGGTAGCTCATCCCGACCGAGTTTCGAACTCGGGACCTCTTGAACGTGAGGCAGACATGCTACCATCGACGCTGCCGAGGTGGGCGACATCGTTGTTGGACAGATATGAGCCCATGTGATTTCGATCTTTTTGCGAAAATGAAATTATCACTTAGATGAGTTCGTTTTAGAGCCAGGCAGACAATTATACCAGAAGTAGAGCAGTCTGTTTGATATTAGGGCAACAAGACGCTGTGGATAGCATCCGTCGTCTTCCTGATCTGTGGAGTCGAGTTTTTCATGTTGGTTCAAATTACTTATAAGTACTGCAATAATGTAACTATTTGTTCTTAATTCAATAGCACATTTTATTGCATGTTTTTGACATTTTGTAACATAAATGCATTCTTATTTTAGACGGTTTTAGTACATAAAATCCAAGTTCTAATTTTAAATTACAATCTTAAATAAATTTTTAGAAATTTTGTACAAGATAATAAAAAATAAAGGTATTACGCACAATAAACGAATCCTTAATGAAAGGTATTTAACGATATCCTAGTTTTCATGTAAATAAAAAGTTGCAGACGTTGTCTACTTTCAACAATGTCTACAAACAAATAAAGAAGAAGGAGATGTACAACTTGAGCAGCTCAAATGTCCCGCGTGTTTCCTGAGTAGCAGTGACTGCAGCGACACAGAGTGGAAGTCTTATTCAACATGAAGTAAGCCAAGTTTCTGATAGATGACGCACAAGTTGTAATTGCTGTGTATATATCAATATGTCTTAGGTGTTAAAAATGTTTTAGAAACATTAGAGTAGTGATGTTTAGTTTTGGTTCAAACCATGTACTAAATGTGAGAGATAGATATTTGTAGTTATATTATATATACAAATAAACACAGACCTACAAGACGTAGTATATTTTTGAACAAAAGTCTTCTAAGACTAATATAAGGTCCATAACTGCAACAACCACTGTGCTTCTTAAAATTCATGATCAACAATGGCTGTTAGAGGTGGCAATGTTTCGGATCTTCTCTCCCTGAGAGTCTGCTACTGGAATGCCAATGGACTCAGACAGAAGTTACCAGAAACCTCCAACTTCATAGCAGACAAAGGCGTGCATATCCTATTGGTACAGGAAACTCACCTGTCTTCCAACATTAAAGCCCGGCTACCTGGCATGATTTGCTACCGTACTGACAGAGCAGACGGCTATGGTGGTACTGCCATCTATGTGCGCCGCAACATAGCTCACCATCCGCTAACAACTGGTCAGACACCAAACTTGGAAGCCACAGGTATACAGGTGGAAACTACTAAAGGACCACTTCGACTTTTTTCAGTCTACATCCCCCCCAATAAACCTATAGTTGCTGGAGAACTTGACACCTTATTTGCTGCAAATACTGCCACACTGGCCATGGGCGACTATAACGCCAAAAGCCCAGCCTGGAACTCCACCATTCTGAATGCACGAGGAGCAAGCTTGGAACGTTATATTGAAACAAGGAACATCATGGTACTCTCACCGTCCTCCCCTACAATCTTCCATGGTAATCGTAGCCCTCCGGACTGGCTAGATATTGTGTTAGTCAAAAATGACCGTTCACATCCCAGGCTATTTACTCTTCCAGAACTGTCTTTACCCCGTGCTACTACTCTTCCAGACTCGCCCAAACTTCAAGGCTAAACGCCTGTTGCCAAACCCCCGGCGTACCAACTGGGAGGAATACACCAAGATTATGGCAGCTGAACCTCCGACCTTTGACAGATGTACTACCACCATCGAGGCGGATGCAGTCATCATGAGCATCTCGTCATCTATTACAAATGCTATATCAAGGGCCACACCACCTGCCCGTAACACTTATAGCAAATTCCGGAAACTTCCTCGTCACCTGCGCGATCTAATTGCGGCAAAGAACAAGGCTCGGCGTCGAGCACAACACACAGGCTGTCCCATGGATCGCAGGGAATACAACAGACTCCGGCAAAATCTCAAAATTGAGCTCCATGATCATTCTAATGCGGATTGGGAACGTCGACTCTCAGCACTAGACACAGAAGATCAGTCACTATGGAGAATGTCAAAGGCTCTATTAAGGCTCCCAGTTCAGGATAAACCTCTTCGCCATGGCTTAATCACCGCCCAATCCACAAGAGAAAAGGTAGGACTCATGGCTACTTATCTTGAAAGCACCTTCCATCCAGCAGACACCTGTAATGGGGACCATATCCACCAAACAAATGAAGCAGTTCGGACATACCTCTCTCGGCCACATGATCCAGAAGAACCTCCATCTACAAACCTCACGGAGCTGCAGCAATACCTATCCTCCGTAAAACCTTACAAGGCCGCAGGCTACGACAATATTCCCTATGCTGCACTGCAGCAATTACCAATCAGCTGGAAAGAAGCCCTGGTCAACCTGTTCAACGATCTGCTCCGGCTTGCGTACTTTCCGACCATCTGGAAGCACGCCAAGGTGATCACCCTCCCGAAACCTGGCAAGGATTCGTCCACTCCAGAGGGTTATCGTCCCGTTAGCTTGCTCTCCAGTTTGAGCAAAATTTTTGAGAAGGTCATCCAATCTCGCCTTAACCAAACACTGGAGACACTGCAAATACTACGGCCCGAACAGTTTGGCTTCAGGCGTGAACATTCCACGGTCCATCAACTCTTGCGCTTAGTGGATCGCATTATCACTGGCTTCAACAACCGCCACTTTGTCGTAGCTCTGCTTCTGGATCTTACTCGTGCTTTTGATTCTGTCTGGCATGCAGGCCTCATTTTTCGTCTCGTACAGTATAACATTCCCTCTTATCTGATTCATCTAATTAACACTTATCTAAACAATAGGACTTTCAGTGTCACCATTGAGGAAATCACCTCTCAATCTCATCCCATCAATGCTGGTGTACCCCAAGGCAGCGTTCTTGGACCTGTCGTTTTTCTCATCTACATCAGTACCCTGCCATCCTACGCAAACTGCACGCTCTTCCAGTTTGCGGATGATACAGCAATTGCCACCTCCTCCAAACGGCATGAACTTGCTGTACGAAGACTTCAAAGCTACGCGGACCAATTAACAACCTGGTTCAACACCTGGCGGCTTAGTGTAAATCCAACTAAGTCCCAAGCCATCACCTTCGCCAGACGAACAGAAGATGATGTCCCGGAATTGAGTATTGCCGGCGGCTCTGTTCACTGGACAAACCAGGCCAACTATCTTGGTGTTACGCTCGACAGCAAGCTCACCTGGAAGCCGCATATTGAAAAAGTGTACAGCAAAATCTCCCGTTGGATGGCTCTACTTTATCCCCTCTATAATAGAAATTCCTGCATGTCCATCCCCAACAAACTGCTTCTCTACAAGCAAGTCCTCCGTCCTGCTATAACTTACGCATGCCAGATATGGGGCATTGCTGCTCCTACATATCTTGATAGGCTCCAAGTACTTCAAAGCCGCTTCCTCAGAATTTCAGTCAATGCTGGCTGGTACATACCCAACAGCAATATTCACCGCGACACATCTATCCCCACTCTCCATGACTACAACCACTCTCTCTCCCAAAAGTTCTTTGACTCTCTCCCGCTCAGCTTCAATTCTCTAATTCGAGGACTTGGAGAATATGACATAGACCCTGGTGAAACTTACAAAAGACCTAGACTTGTCCTCAGCAACTAAAACCTAAACATTCTTTCAACTCTTTCTAATTTCCATTCTTCAAAACAACTATACCCACTTCTAGACTATATACCCTCTAAAACAATCCCACCGCCTAACCACAATCTTTCTACTACAACAACCATTCCTCTACCAGCAAAGGACCTAGTCCTGGTTCGGAAATAGTCAGGGAAGCACCGCCTGAAAGGCGGCTAACTTTCCAGCGACGAGTACACCGGAGGAAACCACTGTGCTGTGTGTGCTGTGTATTTTGATATTATTTATTCCTATTCAGAATTGCTATGTTTGACAATACATTACATTTGGTACTAGATAATCGTAAAATCAGAGACATCCTGCTTTTTATTCTATTTTATAATGCGAAACACATACAGATGGGTCCGCATTACTAAACTTTCACAAGAATTTTCCGCAATTCCTGTTGATTAACATATTTGTAACATTTTAGTAAATTAGCATTGCAGCAGCAATATCTGTCATATACAGTTGACCTCCTGACATACATACATACTAATATTCTGAGTCTTTGAACCAGTTACTATTGTGTATACCGTCCTTCTGCTATTAGTGCCCACGTAATACAAACTGTTTAAGTGATAAGTCACTTTTCTTCCCCATTACCCCATATTTCCTTTAACGTTAAATCTCACAGGTTCTCTAGTTTTGCACTGCACGCATAGAACTTTAAAAGCATTGATATAATACAGAAGAAGTCTATTGACAAAATAAAGTTAAGAATTCTAAAGATAAACCTTTGAAATATCGAATTAATTTGCATGGGCACATAATAAACACCACAAATACACACAATAAATATACTCTTATGACAGCTGACAGTCAACTTAGCAGTTGTACCAGCATATGCTTACAAAACATCCCACAAATCATCATAAAATATCCCTGAATGATTCATATGTATCATTCAATCATTGTTACATCCAAAGCTGTCATTAATTCAGAGTTAAGCTGAAATAAGTTCATTTTTATGAATGAAATTCAGTTTAGAGTAATATTTTGGCCACCTGTATAAGGTTTCCTCCAACGTTGAGACATATTGCACGGTGAATGAGTTGGGTGAAATCATGCTCAAATGAGTCCAGGGTCCATAGATCTTAGAGTTACATGACATTCATCTTGAAAGATAAGGGAAAAAACTTATCCAGGTAACTCACCCTGACCAAGATTCGAACACGGGACCTCTGTAGGATAGTAAACATTATCAGTTAGGTGGAAAAAAGCAATAGGTATATTTTAATCGATTCAAAGTGTCAAACGATTTCTTACAATCTGATTGGTTAAAGGTTACATTCCCTTTAAGAATTCTATTCTAATAAAACTGCTTAGTAATTGACAGAATACCTAATCAATGAAGACACTCGCTAATTAAGGTGATCTGTAAAGGAAAAGCGGACCTAACGAACACAAAGAAGTACAGAAACATAGCACTAGAGAATACTCAGTACAAGATCCTCTCAAAATTAATAATAAGCGATCACAAGACTGTGCATTCACAGCTTCCACCATTTGATATGCAGAAAGGAGTCTTATCACGACCTAACCCAAGGTGTATATGTGAAATGTGCTGTCAAACCTCTAAAATATTAACACATAGAGCTATATACAAAAAGGCTGAGAACAATTGCAGTTTATGAAACCGAAAATAATATCACAATGCATATTAATGTGCCTTTTAGGTTTATATATTCCAAAAGGCACAGTAAAGGAAGTTGACACAAAGTTGACTGAAGAAACACTCGAAGTTTATTGCAAGAATGATGGATATTTAAAATACATAGGATCTTAATAAAAGTAGTGTAAACTGACGTTAAATTTATAACAAGTCAAACTACCTTAGTTACAGGACAAATACTTCTAGATACGATGTGACGTATAACACGTCAGATCATTCTTTAAAACTTGTCGTAACAAACAAGTCTGTATTAACTGTAGTCATGAGACACTGATAAATTAAACTTTGTAAATTGTGATCTAGAGCTGCCAGCAGGGATCGTACAATATATGTTTTTGAATCTAAATGTTGAGGAATTGAGAGTTGCAGTCCATGTATGTTTAAGGACGAGGAACTCTTTCGTACTGTGACTTTGTGTGTTCGTAGAATTAAAAGAAAATGTAGATCTTGTTAAAAGAAAATTTCATATCAAATACTTTTATCTTGGAGTGAAGCATTTCTTATGTATTTCTTATTAATTGTGTGAATTTATCAATACGTTTATCAAATTAAAAGCTTTCATCGTATGTTTTATCTATATGTAGATATATATTTATATATAGGTCATGCAACCAAAGCAAAATGTTCCGCATGCGCGACTTTTAAAATATTTTGCTGTAGCTTAAAGTCTAACTCTCTTCCTTGTTCTTTATTTATAGGCGCTACTGAAAGTTCAGCATACCTTAATTTAACGTCTGCTGCCTATAAATGTTACTTACTATAGCCTAGGTGTTTATCAAGCACCTGTTACTTGAGATTATTTTACTGTGCATAACGCTTGCATTTTGTTATATGTTGTATAATTATTCTAAAAAAATAGTTTAGTATTCTAGCCTATAATATTAGTATTTTAATAGATATATGTAAGCCTTCTGTAATAATTACCAACTGCAGTAACTATTCGGTTTCTTTCTTATTACTTGAAGGATCAATTGTCACATCCCCCATTATAAGGCAGTAAGGGAGTTAATTGGATCTTAAAAATATCTTATACATCTTTCTCTCTCGTCTTACATCTTTCTAGATACACACACATCTTGAAGATCCATAAATTTATTCTCATTAAGATAAGTATTATGTTAAGTCTGGAATGGTTAAAAGATTTATGTTTGTTTTATGTACGTCTTGCAACATAAAGTCATATCCCAGGATGAATGACACGAGTGAAATAAATCTCACATAAACCGAGACAATGTCAATATAATGTCTAGAAAGAAAGAAATAAGAAAGAGAGGTAGACCTTGGGCATTTCAAATGTCCTGCGTGTTTCCTTAGTAGCAGAGACTGCAGCAGCACACAGTGGAATTCGCAAGTACACGTAGGATGTGACAGATGGCGCGCAAGTTGTAATTGCTATGTATATATCAATATGTCTAAATATTAAGAATATTTTAAAAACATTAGAATAGTGATGTTTTATTTTGGTTCAAACCATTTACTAAATGCGAACGTTAGTTCTCTGCATTTCTGTTACATATAAAAGTCAAATTAGACTGACAAGAAATATTTTATTTTTGAACAAAAGTCTCCTAAGGCTTATATAACCTCCATAGTTCCAGCAATTTCTACATTATTTATTCGAATTCCGTTAAGTTATATTTGACATAGTGTAGGCACATCACATTTGGTACTAACAACATTTGTAACATTAGAGACATCCTGGTTTTCATTTGAATCGTAATGCTCTGTACAGCTATTGTTGTAACAAAGTTCTGAAAGCGTGTGCTATGCAGTGTTTTGTGTAGCTTTCCCACAAAATTCACAGCATTTCTCGCTCCACACAGCAAAAGGAGTCGGTGCGCCATTTTTGCACGCACAAAAGTGCTTCGTTTTGATTTGCTTTCCCTGCACTTTGATTTGCTGTTGCATTGAGGCTCTCCATTGGCTATTATCTGTCATCCTTCAACATGGATACTAATACTTCAACACCCTCTATAAATATAGAAGTGCACTTGCACGTATTTGCTTGCAGGTGGGAGCCAGGAATGTATGTTGGTACTCCTGTCTTTCTTTATTTACAATTTGAATTATTGGCTTACTAAAAACATTGTTCGTTTAAAGTTACACTGTTATGGTTGATGGTTCTAATGCAAGAAAATTGTCGACATGTACTTGATTAAGTTTCTCTTTAAATAACAAATTCTGCATACCGAATGTCTGAATTCTGTCACATGTTTCCACCCTGAAAAAATAATTTTAGTAGTTAGTATATTCATAGAAGGAATTTAGTTAACAGTCCCATTGTCGTAAATAGCAATTAGGCAAGTGTTATCTATGTTTCTAAATATTATTTTATACTTTGGTTAAATGGGATACCTTAATTACCTCTTGATCTTCTGAGGTAAGAAATAAATGCAGAGAACTAAGTTATTAATATTGTAAGTCGACCGTTTGTGCCCTGATGTGTGATAATGATTGTTAAGTAATGACGTCATAGCAATAACTTCTGATATCAAGTATCCTAATGGAAGAAAATATGAGTAAGATATTATATAATCACAAGGAACCTACATTGTTGTTGTTATATTAACAATGGTAACGTAAATAAAGTCTACACAAACAAGTACGGAAGAATGTTTTATTAGAACAAATGTAATATAAAATCTACCATACCCTTCGGTGGAAAAAATATAAGTACAGTCGTAAACCATAACAAGAGCAGCTGCTAATAGAATACTAACTTAAAGATCTTCATTCATTCTTATTTTTTATCTAATGTAACTTGGAAATTATCTCAAACTCTTACTACAAATATGGATGTTCTGCTTAACCAAGATATCTCCATACATTCAGCACAATCGCCACTCAAACAGCTATCTCATATATTATGAATAACCAAATTTATTAATCAATGCCTTGTTTATTGTGTATACTACAAAATTGTACAACATTAGGCTACATTGTCTTTACCTAGTTGCTACCTTGGCTTACATGATACCCTCGTCTTCTGCTGTCAGGTAGCTCTTAACCTCCATGCCTTCTTGTTACTTAATTTGCCCCTTTCCTCCCCAATCTTCCTTTCTTATATTATTGCCCATTGTTTTACATTCTCTAAGAACTCGACAGTACTTCTTATCTTCTTTTCCTCCATTCCTGGTGACACTTGTATAACTATTATCCTCTTCTCTATTCTCTCCCATTTTTTCCTCCCAAAACATGTTTCTCCTTATTGCAAGCTCTTCGCATTTTGTTACATAGTGTTCTATACTCTCTTTTCCCCCACACAGTTCACAAATTCCCTTTTCACTACCCCTTATCCCTCTTAGGAATATTGTTCCTGTTCTCATCCAAGCTAACCCTTCTCTCTTGCCTATTGCAGTAATCTACGTATTGTCACCCATTTAGGGAAAGGGATGACCGGCGACCGCTGGAAGGAACCCGAGGCAGCTGGGCCACACCCACTCATCAGTCTCTGTCACTAACTGAGGGGGAAGATTAGAGGAAATGTCACTTGCGCTGGCGGCCACTTCCCTCTCTTCCACGGCCATCTGGAACCTTCGCTTAGAAACTAGAGAAGTCGAGAAAACGGCGATATTTCTATAAAAAGGGGCTGCAGCGAGCGAAGTCTGTCAGTGCTTGACGTGCTAGTGAAGTAGCGCCGTGTCAGTGGAAGAGAAGACTGTGCGACGGAAGAATTTACGTAATTGTGTACGTGCATCGGAACGGTAACGTACGAACAGGTGAATCGTAATTGTGTGCATTACGTAACTCTGTGTAATTGGCAAGTGTTTAACAGTAAGTCGGTGGAAATAAAGAACATTTTTGAGTGGTGAAATTGGACTTTTCATTTCACGAACCCACAAAGTCACACTGGTGTCAGGAAGCGGGAAGACAACAGCGATCATTACAGCCATGGACGCGGCATTGGAAAATATTTTGGAGAAGATGATAGAAATGAAGGCCGAATTAACAGAGAAGACGGAAGCGGCAAGTAACAACCTGGCTGCGAAGATGGAAGCGGCAAACAACAACTTAGCCACGACAATGACCGCAAAGATGGCCGAACTGACAAAGGAGATGAGGGAGGCGAACGAGTACCTCGCCGCCAAGTTTGAGGAACGTTTGGCCGGCGTGAGGGATGACGTCATGAATCTGGGCAAGCGGGTGGGTCAAGTAGACGACCGCCTTAATGATTTAGAGGAAAAGGCCGACAACATCGCAAAACCCTTCACCCGCCTGACGGAGGAACACCGGCCTTATGTGTGGACAGAGGACGCCGACAACGCTTTCCAGCACCTAAAGGAGACCCTGTGCAGTGCTCCAATTTTGGGTTTCCCACAACCGGGTGGCGCCTTCATTGTGGACACCGACGATAGCGACCATTGCATTGGAGGTGTCCTATCGCAGATCCAGGACGGCCATGAGCGGGTGATAGCCTACTACAGGAAGACGCTATTCAAGGCAGAGAATAACTACTGCGTCACCCGACGAGAATTATTGGCGGTAGTAAAGACCTTGGAGCACTTCCATAAGTACCTGTACGGTCAGCCATTCCACCTGAGGACTGACCATTCCGCCCTAACCTGGCTATTGAGCTTTAAGAACCTGGAAGGCCAGACGGCACGTTGGGTCCAGAGGCTGCAGGAGTACGACTTCACCTCGGAACATCGTAGAGGGAAGAGCCACGGTAACGCAGACGCCATGTCCCGAAGACCCTGCCCAGTAGAGTGCGGCCAGTGCACAAGAGTGGAAGCGAAGGAGCGTGCCGCAGCAGTCCGAGTAGTTGTGGCAGTGCCTGCGGACGGCTGGGATAGCGCAGGCCTGAGGAGGGAGCAGCTGGCGGACGCAGACTTGGGGCCACTCTTGAGGGAAGTGGAGGCAGGGACAAGACCAACCTGGGAGGACATCGCACCAAGGGGCGCCACCTACAAGTCGTACTGGGCCCAACGGGACTCGCTGAAGACCAGAGAGGGCGTGCTGTTCCGGGTATGGGAGTCACCCGATGGGAAGGCGCAGAGAGAACAGTTGGTACTTCCCCGCAGAAAGGTCCCGGAAGTCTTGGAGGAGGTGCACGCCGGTACTTCAGGAGGACACCTGGGAGCGAACCGACCGATTCACAAACTACGGCAGCGCTACCACTGGCTGAGACTCCGAGCAGATGCTGGTGGTGCACCTGGACCGCCTGGCACGCTACGATGGTACTGTTGGGGACGACCAGCTTTGAGGAGGGAGAAGTATCACCCAATTAGGGAAAGGGATGACCGGCGACTGCTGGAAGGAACCCGGGGCAGCTGGGCCACACCCACTCATCACTCTCTGTCACTAACTGAGGGGGAAGATTAGAGGAAATGTCACTTGCGCTGGCGGCCCCTTCCCTCTCTTCCACGGCCATCTGGAACCTTCGCTTGGAAACTAGAGAAGTCGAGAAAACGGCGATATTGCTATAAAAAGGGGCTGCAGCGAGCGAAGTCTGTCAGTGCTTGACGTACTAGTGAAGTAGCGCCGTGTTAGTGGAAGAGAAGACTGTGCGACGGAAGAATTTACGTAATTGTGTACGTGCATCGGAACGGTAACGTACGAACTGGTGAATCGTAATTGTGTGCATTACGTAATTTTGTGTAATTGGCAAGTGTTTAACTGTAAGTCGGTGGAAATAAAGAACATTCCTGAGTGGTGAAATTGGACTTTTCATTTCACGAACCTACAAAGTCACAGTATGCTTCTCGTTCCCAATTTCTTTTTATTTGTTTGTAAAATTGTAATTATTTTATATTTTCTATAGTTCCGTATTTTTCCTGCATTTCTATGTGTTCTATTCTGCATTTTACCAATTTTCCCACACCGTTTGTATTCCTTTCCTCTATTCTCCAATTATCTCCCATTTCTACTTTTTCCATAATTCCTCCTTCCGCTGCCCACCAACTATTTGAGTTTTCTAATCCTTTCTGCAGTAAAAAGATATATAAAATAATTCTTTTTTATTATTATAGTGTTCTAAACTTAAACCAACTGCTATCAAGTAAATATTAGTATGATATAAAAGTAAATAAAAAATAAGATTAACTATTAAATAAACTATTAATTAACTGCTGAAAAGGTTAACTATCAAAGTAATCTATGAAAACTTTAAAATGAATCTATTAGCAAAGAAGGCAAGAAATGAGAGTAAATTTCTGGAAATTTGACATATGTGAGTCAAGAAAATAATAAGAGGATAAGGAAATATCTGCAAGATATTCTTAAGTTAACAGTATCTTTCTTACTACTGAACAATGGTATGATCCATATTGTAGTTGCGGAGAGATGTGGTAATTATTTCTTATATTAATAGCAAAGAAAAGTTCTAATTAATACAACTATTAATTATTATAGAAAGAATAATCACATGTAGTTATTAAAATTACAAATATTGTAAGCTACAACCTTAAAATAAGTTATAGAAATATTATAAAACACATTAAAAACCGAAGATAAGCCGAAAAATTCAAGAATCCCAAATCTCTTACAGTTTACCAACTATACAAGGGTCATCCAAAATAAAGAGCACCACAGAGATTACTGTCAAACTGTACATTTGTTATAAAATATCTCACACATACCGTATACTAAACAAAATTTCTATAAAATCAAACATTTATAAAAACGTCGCATGTAGCTGATGCATGGAGTGGGGCACCTTCTTACTTAAAATGTTTAAATATTTTAAACACTTAAAAATATTTTAAACATTTAAAATATTAGTATAATTACATAAAATCAGCTTTTAAAAATTCAAGATATTTCAAAATATTTTCAATTAAGGGTTATTGTGCTATTTCCATATTTTCTTCAAAATCCTCCTTTGTGATACTTGAACAACACTGAACATTTGTATTACTTTCGTATTTACCTGACATTTCAGCTTTAAATTTTGAGAAAAAGCTATCGTTTATCTCCAGGTGATCCCAAAGTATAAATCTGCAGTGCAATTTTTACAATTTCTCTTCTTATGTAATACTTAACACTAAAAAGAGAACGTCACAGAAAAAAACCGGTACAAAGCTGCAGTTCAAGTGTCCCGCGTGTAGCTGTGACTACAGCGACACACAGTGGAAGACTCATGAAACGCGAAGTACACACAGGATGTTACAGATGTCACGTAAGTTGTAATTGCTATGTTTATAATAATATTTTTTGCTATTAAGTATCTTATACAGAACATTAGAACTGCAGCTCTTTTTTGGATTTATATTATGTAGCAAATGTGAACAATAATAAATTGCCGCTATACGACATGCAGTAATCATATTCACCAACAAGAAATATTGTGTTTTAGCACAAAAGTCTGTAAAATACTGTATAAGTTCCAAAATTTGAGTTGTTTTCCTGTATATTCTATTTGAATGCTTAGGACGTTTTCTAACTTATTTATGAGTAAAACTAGCGTTCTATAAATACAGCACAGATAATTCTGATGAATGTATTATGCAACTGTGGTCTTTAGATGCAGAAGAGCTCTATACATCTACGACGATCTTTCACATACTTCTATCGTTTGCAGTGGACATTCGTACCATGAGAGGCATTCTGGTTTTGTCTTTACTTTATTGCAGAGGCGCTGAAAATGCCATTGTATTTTCAAGTTTACATGTCATAAAGGAATCTCAAGTAACAGATACTTAAATAAAACATAGTCTTCGTTTAAATAAACTTTGTACACAGCTGACGCTTAAATAAGATGCTTGAACTTTCAACAGCGACTATAAAGAACAAAAGAAGAAGAAATCCACGTAGACCTTGAGCTATAGACAAATACTTCAATGCTGGCCGCTACCTGTAACCTGGAAATTTGGTTAACCTTGTGTGGCATCACATAAAAATTCATGACCACCTCTAATTTAATATAGGTATTGATAAATTCAAACAAATAACAAGCAATATCAACGAATTGGTTCACACCACGAAAATAAAAATGTATTTCACAAACTGTTCAGTGGTCTACCGGGAAACATATGAGTCAGTTGGAGAATTTAATATCAGGTCGGCATGTTGGCCATAGTAGCTCAGTGGTTTAGAGCAACTGCACGGAGAGCGGCAGATCTGAGGTTCATATCTCGGCTATACCACTGAATTTTTTCCGTCTGGCCCTACTCATTCAAAGCTGCAGCTTTTTTAGTATACTAGAAACAATATAGATCGACAAGAAATATTGTGCTTTTTGAAAACAGAAGTCCGCGAAAACGTTTATAAGATCCGATAATTCAACCTTTGATGTTTTTCCATCCAAATCTGGTTCTTCAACTCAAATTATATGTGAATAACTATAGCTACCACCTCGTTAACCTAAAAATAAATCTAGCATTCCAATTTATATGATTAGTACTTTAATAGATACATGCAAGCTCTCTTTGTGTAATAATTAATAAACTGTAGTAACTATTAGTTTTCTTTCTTATCAGTAGAAGGATGAATTAACACATATCTCAAAAACTACAACATGGATCAGCCCTTTGTAAGGGAGTTAATGAGACCTTAAAATTATCTTGTAGATCTTTCTCTCTCTTCTTAGATCTTTCTAGATACACACATATCTCGAAGATCCACCAATTTACTATCATTAGGGTAAGTAGTAAGGTAAGTCCAAAATTTTATGCCTTATTTATTTACGTCCTGCAACAATTAGTCATATCTGACGATGCCAAGAGTGAAATAATGCTCAAATAAACTGAGACAATGTGAATCTAAAGTCTTTGAGAAGAGAAATTAAAATGGGTCACGGCAAACTTCAAATATCCATTCTCTTGGCAAATCATTTTTTCTTGGTTCAGTCCACTTAGGCTGAGATTGCTTTGATTTGATAGCCACGACCTATACCTATATGGATCTGGTATTACACATTCAAGATTTTCGAAGAAGTTTATAATTAAGGGATATTGTCTTATTGCGAATTTTTTTCTTAGCTCCTGGTGATACCAAAATATATATTTACACTGCACACTTAACATTTAATTTTTGATTGGGATGCAACTTCTGCTCTACCTACTATGTACTAAAAGGAACATACCACGAACAAAACCGGTACAAACCTGCAGTTTAAATGCTCCGCGTGTTTCCTGAGTAGCTCTGACGGCAGCGACACACAGTGGAAGACCCGTGCAACGCAAATTACACGAAGGAAGCAATAGATGTCGCGAAAGTTGTAATTGCTATATGTATATCGATTTGACGAAATCCTAGTTTTCATTACGCACAATAAACGAATCCTTAATGAAAGGTATTTAACGATATCCTAGTTTTCATGTAAATAAAAAGTTGCAGACGCTGTCTACTTTCAACAGTGTCTACAAACAAGTAAAGAAGAAAGAGATGTACAACTTGAGCAGTTCAAATGTCCCGCGTGTTTCATGAGTAGTAGTGACTGCAGCGACACATAGTGGAAGTCTTATCCAACATGAAGTACGCCTAGGTACTGATAGATGACGCACAAGTTGTAATTGCTGTGTATATATCAATATGTCTTAGGTATTAAGAATGTTTTAGAAACATTAGGGTAGTGATGTTTAGTTTTGGTTCAAACCATGTACTAAATGTGAGAGATAAATATTTGTAGTTATATTATATATACAAATAAACACAGACCGACAAGACGTATTGTATTTTAGAACAAAAGTCTTCTAAGAAGTATATAAGCTCCATAATTCCAACAATTTTGACATTTATTCTAATTCAGAATTGCTATGTTTGACTATACATTACATTTGGTACTAGAGAATCATAAAAGCAGAGACATCCTGCTTGTTATTCTAATTTATAATGCAAAACATGTACAGATGGGTACGCATTACTAAACTTTCACAAGAATTTTCGGAAATTCCAGTTGATTAACATATTTGTAACATTTAATAAATTAGCATTGTAGCAGCAATATCTATCTTATTCAGTTGACCTCCTGACATACATACATACTAATATTCTGAGTCTTTGAACTAGTTACTATTGTGTATACGGTCCTTCTGCCCTCGTAATACAAATTTTTTAGGTAATAAGTCACTTTTCTTCCCCATAACCGCATATTTCTGTAACATTAAATCTCACAAGTTCTCTAGTCTTTCACTGCATGCATAGAACTTTAAAAGCATTGGTGCAAAACAGAAGAAGTCTATTGACAAAATAAAGTTAAGAATTCTAAAGATAAACCTTTGAAGTATCGAATTAATTTGCATGGGCACATAATAAACACCACAAATACACGCAATAAATATACTCTTATGACAGCTGACAGTCTACTTAGCAGTTGTACCAGCATATGCTTACAAAACATCCCACAAATCATCATAATATATCCCGGAATGATTCTTATGTATCAGTCAATCATTGTTACATCCAAAGTTGTCATTAATTCAGAGTTAGGCTGAAATGAGATCATTTTTATGACTGAAATTCATTTTAGAGTAATATTTTGGCCACCTGAGTAAGGTTTCCTCCAACGCTGAGACATATTGCACGGTGAATGAGTTGGTTGAAATCATGCTCAAATGAGTCCAGGGTCCATAGATCTTAGAGTTACATGACATTCATCTTGAAGGGTAAGGGAAAAACCTTATCCAGGTAACTCACCCTGACCGAGATTCTAACACGGGTCCTCTGTAAGTTACTAAACATTATCACTAAGATGGAAAAAGCAATAGGTATATTTTAATCGATTCAAAGTGTCAAACGATTTCTTACAATCTGATTGGTTTAGGGTTACATTCCCTTTAAGAATTATATTCTCATGAAACTGCTTAGTAATTGACAGAATACCTAACCAATGAAGACACTCGCTAATTAAGGTGATCTGTAAAGGAAAAGCGGACCTAGCGAACACAAAGAAGTACAGAGCCATTGCACTAGAAAATACTCAGTATAAGATCCTCTCAAAATTAATAATAAGCGATCACAAGACTGTGTATTCACAGCTTCCACCATTTGATATGCAAAAAGGAGTCCTATCACGACCAAACCCAAGGTGTATATGTGAATTTGTGCTGTCAAACATATAAATCATTAACACATAGAGCTATATACAAAAAGGCTGAGAACAGTTGCAGTTTATGAAACCGAAAATAATCATATAACAATGCATATTAATGTGCCTTTTAAGTTTATATATTCCACAAAACAACGTAAAGGAAGTTGACATATACTTGACTGAAGAAACACTCAAAGTTTATTGCAAGAATGACGGATATTTAAAATACATAGGATCTCAATAAAAGTAGTGTAAATTGACGTTAAATTTATAACAAGTCAAACTATCTTAGTTACAGGACAAATACTTCCAGATACGATGTGACGTATGACACGTCAGGTCATTCATTAAAGCTTGTCGTAACAAACAAGTCTGTATTAACTGTAGTCATGAGACATTGATAAAATAAACTGTGTAAATTGTGATCTAGAGCTGCCAGCAGGGAAGGTACAATATATGTTTTTGAATCTAAATGTTGAGAAATGAGAGTTGCAGCCCAAGTATGTTTAAGGACGAGGAACTCTTTCGTAATGTGACTTTGTGTGTTCGTAGAATTAAAAGAAAATGTAGATCTTGTTAAAAGAAGAATTCATATCAAATACTTTTATCGTGGAGTGAAGCATTTCTTATGTATTTCTTATTATTTGTGTGAATTTATCAATAATTTTACAAATTAAAAGCTTTCATCGTATGTTTTATCTATATATATCTATATATCTATATATACCTATATATTTACATATAGGTCATGCAACGAAAGCAAAATGTCCCGCATGCGCGAGTTTTAAAATACCTTGCTGTAGCTTAAAGTCTAATTCTATTTCTTCTTCTTTGTTTATAGGCGCTACTGAAAGCTCAAAATGCCTTAATTTAACGTCTGTTGTCTGTAAATTTTACTTACTATAGCCTAGGTGTTTATCAAGCACCTGTTACTTGAGATTATTTCTCTGTGCATAACACTTGCATTTTGTAATATGTTGTATAATTATTCTAAAAATTAGTTTAGTATTCTAGTATTTTAATTAGTATTTTAATAGATAAATGTAAACCTTCTGTGCGTAATAATTCCAACAGTAGTAACTATTGGGTTTCTTTCTTATTACTAGAAGGATCAATTGACACATACCCCCTTTGTATGGCAATAAGGGAGTTAATGGTATCTTAAAAATATCTTATACATCTTTCTCTCTCGACTTACATCTTTCTAGATACACACATCTCGAAGATCCATCAATTTATTCTCATTAAGGTAAGTATTATGTTAAGTCTAGAATGGTTCAAAGATTTATGTTTGTTTTATTTACGTCCTGCAACATAAGGCATATCCCTGGATGAATGACACGAGTGAAATGAAGCTCACATAAACCGAGACAATGTCAATGTAATGTCTAGAAACAAATAAAGAAGAAAGAGATGTAGACCTTGGGCATTTCAAATGTCCCGCGTGTTTCCTTGGTAGCAGAGACTGCAGCAGCACACAGTGGAATTCGCAAGTACACGTAGGATGTGACAGATGACGCGTAAGTTGTAATTGCTATGTATATATCAATATGTCTTAAATATTAAGCATGTTTTAAAAACATTAGGATAGTGATGTTTTATTTTGGTTCAAATAAATTTACTAAATGAGAATGTTAGTTATTTCTAGCTCTATTACATGTACAAGTCAAATTAGACTGACAAGAGATATTGTATTTTTGAACAAAAGTCTCCTAAGACTTATATAACATACATAATTCCAGCACTTTCTATATTATTTATTCGAATTCCGTTAAGTTATATTTGCCAAAGTGTAGGTACATCACATTTGGTACTAACAACTTTCGTAACATTGGAAACATCCTGCTTTTCATTTGAATTTAAATGTTCTGTACAGCTACTGCTGTAATAGACAAAGTTCTAAAATCGTGTGCTGCGCAGTGTTTTGTAAAGCTTTCCCACAAAAGTCACAGCATTTCTCGCTTCACACAGCAAAAGGGGTCTGTGTGCCATTTTTGCACGCACAAAAGTGCTTGTTTTTATTTGCTTTCCCTGCACTTTGATTTGCTGTTGCACTGAGGCTCTCCATTGGCTATTATCTGTCATCCTTCAAAATGGATACTAATACTTCCACATCTTCTCTAAACATAGAGGTACCCTTGCATGTATTTGCTTGCATGTGGGAGTCAGGAATGTATGTTGGTACTCATTTCTTACTTTATTTACAGTTCGAATTATTGGCTTACTGAAAAAAGTTGTTCAGTTAAAGTTATACTGTTATTGTTGATGGTATCACCACGTCTTTTATGTGCACTTAGATAAATTCGATGAGGAGCTTAATCAGTTACCCTTTCTCTAGAACCCTGGAGGAAAAGGTGCAAAACAAGCCACAGGGTAGGCTAACTCCAGAACTATGTATTGTGACTTTGTGGGTTCGTGAAATGAAAAGTCCAATTGCACCACTCAAAGATGTTCTTTATTTCCACCGACTTACAGTAAAACTCTTGCCAATTACACAGATTTACGTAGTGCACACAATTACGATTCACCAGTTCGTCCGTTACAATTTCACTTGCATTCGTAATTACGTACAATCCTCCGATGCACTCACACAGTCTTCTCGTCGTACTTTAGCACTGCATTTTTACGCCAAGAATTGACTGACTCCTCTTGCCCGTCGTGTTGCTTATATAAGGTCAGCGGGCCGATCTTGAATGTTCTAGATTAGATGAAATATCCCGTAAGTTCGAGAACACAGGCGGAACAGAAAGAAATGGCGCAGTGATGTTTTTTTTCCACAGCCACCCCTTGTTACCGCTATAAGACAAACGAGGGGGGCGTGGCTAACGCCTCCGTCTCTTGCTGCTGCCGTCAGCTGGTTCTATAGGGGTTCCAACGTTCGGGTGACCGTATAAAACAGTGTGGAAAAGGAGGTAGAAATAATTCCTACACCAGATGTTTTAACCCCAAAGTGTATGAGTATAAGTGGGTATGTGGATGTCAAGAACGAAATGCTCTGTTCTACTTTCCATTCCTGCTCTTCGGAAACAATGATGTTTGGAGCACAACTGGAGTGACAGATTTAGGTCATCTAATTCTGCGTATTAGTAAGCATAAACAAAACGTAAAGCATTTAAATACTGTACTAGATTTAGGTACTTTAGACAATATAAACATTGCGACACAGTTAAGTCGTGCATACAGGAGCGAGACTGAAAGATCACCAGAAAGTTGAAAGAAACAGACATGTGCTATCGCGTATAATTGATTGTATTTTATTGTCAATGGAGAAGAGCATTGCCTCTAAGATGGAGGATTTTAACACCAGAGTCATTAAGCAGTTCTGAAATAGAAAGGAGCGCCGCCTAGACTTCATACTTCGACATTAAGGAACACCGCAACCTTGTAGCACACTCCTAATTTTATGCACCAGACAACACTGTATATATCTGCTTTTCATTAGTTCATTGTCACTCCATTTTATGTCTGATTTATTGCACTGTCTCTATAAATTCTTAAAGTGAGGAGAGTTCTAAACAACTTCTTCAGGGGTAGCGAACGTATTAAAATAGATAATATTAAAGGCCACAGTCCAAAATTAATTTTGTAAATATTGTGCAACAGATTACAAAAATGAGAATATGATTAACAATGTAAGAATCCAACATAAAAGGTATTTAATGAAAACCTAGTCTTTATTCAAATAAAATCTTACACACAGCAGGCTTTGAACCTTCCAGAAAGTCAATAAACAAGTAAAGAAGAAGGAGAGGTGGGCCTAAAGTAAGTTTTATAACAAGTAAAGTTAACAAGTGTAGTAAGATTTTGTGTATCTCTAACCATTTCCGAGTTGTGCCAAGTGATGCCGAACGTGGCCATTCCCTGTAAATTACACATATGTACTCCGTTTGTCATACAAATATCTTTTTCAAAATTTCCTGAAAAGTTTCCGTTTAGGTGTAATTGTGCTATTGTGAGGTGTCCTTAAAAATTGTAATGTGTTATGTTTGAAGATGCTGAAGATAGGAATATATATTTGGTATTTCCCTGACTTTACACATTTGAAATACGCAGAACAAAATTTATTTTCTTTTTTGATTCAGGAGATCCGAAAATATATATATTGCCCTTCCAATTTTGACATTTAATTTTTAGCTAGGATGCAATCTCTCCTCTACCTACTATACATGTTACACTTGACACTAAAAAGAGAACGCCAAGAAGAAAAACGGTACCAAACTGCATTTTAAATGTCCCGCGTGTTTCCCGAGTAGCTGTGACTGCAGCGAAAACAGCGGAAGTCTTATGTAACACGAAGTACACGTAGGATGTTACAGATGGCGGGCAAGATCTAATTGTTAGGTATATTATTTGCAAGTAAGATGTAAATACGCAAAATAAATATTTCATAATATATTCATTTATAGTTATTTTTTAAAATTCATATATCTCTCTTATAATGTTTTACATGCAGAAGCATTATAAATTCATTATTCCTGAAATAAAGAGGTATTCTTACTTTTTAGCGATCATCATCTCAACGATGGCAGAAACTGAAAGTATAAAATCAGTAGAAGCAGAGTATGTATCTTGTTTTGGTGATGTTCTGTGATGATCCACAGGAACATTAGTAATGCACTACAAAGCTTTCTTCTTCATCTATACAGCAACTTACTGTGGCATATTTCTTAAAGTATGGAGCTTCACTTCAATATCAGTGCAAACTTTAAGAAAAACTTTGAGGTCTTCTATGACCAACATGTGCATATGTTCAGGAGATGTGAAGCCATTTTAGACAGTTCACTGAATATATTGTTGGTTTTGTGTAAGTAGCGTTAAATTTTTCATGTTTGAGTCATATAAAAAAGGGCAATATAAGAAAAGTAGTTTGCAGTTTAAATTCCTTAAAAAGATCTAACATAACCTACAGCTATTCTGTAATTGACATTTAGTTTCGATATGTTTATGCGTAATAACATTAAGGCAAAATTAAACATCTGAATATCACCATGTGATTTCCTCACTATTTCAGCTTTGTACATTCATGAACATGAACATGAAATTAAACTTAGTTAAATCTCATAATTTAGACAATATTAAATGATGTATCTGCCAATGTGTTTGCCATGGTATACAACTTAACGTTAACAAACTTAACTCCGTGACGCTCTTTATAACAACAAAAAGCACAAACAACTGAATATAGACCGACAAGGAGTATTGTGTTCAAAACAAAGCTCTTATAAGTTCTGGAAATTCAACTCTTGATTTTATCCTTCATTCTAATCTTGCTTATTAATTGATAATTTGTGAGAACTGTAGCGCGCTATAATGACCCAAATGATTCATCCAGTTACGTAACTGTGTTGATAACAAGTTTGGAAAAGATGTCGATAAAAACTCTTCTACGTATATTCATGCAACAGGATAATTAAGTAGCATAACCAAGAGTACATTAATAAGACTTTGTCTATCTCTTACCGTTTCTGAGTTGTACCAAGTAACGAAGAACGAAAACGACATCTAAGCGCATTCTCTGCAAATTAAACATATGTACTTCGTTTGTCATAAAAAATATCTTAAGCATTTAAAATATGAGTACAAACACATAAGATCTGTTTTAAAAATTCAAAATCGTAGAAATATTTTCCGTTAAGTGCGTAACAGTATTTTTAGGTTCGGAGGAATTAAGAATTTATAAAATATATGTAGTTGTGTGATTGGCCGAAGTAGTAGTGGTGTGACGTGGTATGACGTGATGTGGTGACGTGCTTATTGGATCGGCCAATCACAGAATTGAGAATTAACGATAGTTATGGGAATTCAATAAACTTTAAGAGACAGATATGTTCTTCAATCTAGTTAAGTTACGAGAATTCAATTATCTTGAGGAGAGTGATATGTTCTTCAGTCTTGTTTAGTGAAGATATAACAAAATAAGAATTCATCAAAATAATTTGACTTCTTTATTCCGAACCACGCCTTGAAACACATGTCTCATGACTTATTTAGAATTCGATTGATACTTCAAAATAATCATGGAAGTGAACGTATGAACATAATTTTGGAGCTGATGGCGTGGATACCTTGTACAAGAGGATCCAAGAAAGAAATCGGAATTAACTACGAATAGTTCAAGAAATTTATGTTACAAGTGTTATTGTGTTATTTCCAGATTTCCTTTAAAATCCCCCTTTGTGATTCTTGTGATTCTTGAGAACACTAAACATTTTTCCACTTTGTTATTTACCTGGCATCTCAGTTTTTACTCTTGAGAAGGGACTATCGCTTAGATTCAGGTGATCCCGAAATATAAATCTGCAGTGCAATCTTTACATTTAGTTTTGGGTGGTCTGCAATTTCTTCCATTTTCATTTTCAGTTTCTCCTCTTATGTAATACATAACACCAAAAAGATAAGGTCACGAAGAAAATCAAACAAACAAGCAAACAACCTGTAGTTCAAATGTTCCGCCTGTTTCCTGAGTAGCTGTGACTACATCGACACGCAGTGGAAGTCTCATAAAACTCAAAGTACACGTAGGAGGTTATAGATGACGCGCAAGTTGTAATTGCTTCGTTTATAATAATATTTCTTAGCTATTATGTATCTTTTATAAAAATATCACAACTGCTGTTCTGGTTTTGGTTTAAATCATATTGCAAATGTGAACTATGGCAAATTGCCGCTATACGATATACATTAATCATACACTGCAACAAGAAATGTTGTGTTTTGGAACAAAATTCTGTAAAATTCTCTATAACCTCCAAAAATTGAACTGTTTTCCTGTATTCTTCATTTTAATTTTTGAGTCGTTCACTAATCTATTTGTGAAAAAAGCTAGCGTGCTGTATGTATAGCACACATAGTTCTGATGTCAAATGAATAAAAATTACAACTCAGATCTTTAGATGCAGAAGAGCTCTATACATTTCCGACGATCTCTCACATAGTTCTCTCATTTACAAATAATACAATCTATTTGGCAGTAGACATTCGTGCCATGAGAGACATTCTGGTTTTGCCTTTACTTACATTTATAATTTAAAATATCTGTTAGCATGCGGGCGTGGAACTCAACATTCATATGAATTTTGGGAAATTTATTTCAAACAATTTATTTCAAGGATTTTATAAATCACTGCTGTAGTGCAATACCTGTCTTCTACGATTGTGTTGATCTTTATTTTTCTCAGCCGTGTTTGGAAATTCGGTTGTGATTTTTAGTTAGGCCTAGGTAGCATTTTTAAGTTTACAAGCTGCTTTGGACACTCCATTGATTATTCAAATTCTGGTATTCTTGAAGACCTTAGAAATTTAAGAAGTGTAGTGCTTCTAACGAAGCAAACATTTCAACATCTCCGGGTATAAGTTTCTCTTTAAAAAAGAAACTCCACTACTGACACCTGAGTTATATCAGAAGACGATTCTACCCTGAAAAAATATTTTGCGCAATTTATAGTATTTTACATATTCATGTAACAAATTCGGAATATATTAACATTCCCGCTGTCGTAAATGGAGCTGCGGGAAGCATCACTTATAGTGTTGCCGAGGCATTGTTGTGCCGCTAGCGCAAGTCACAGCCGGCACGTGGGCGAGCACTGAACGCGTGTCGAGACAGAGAGAAACAAACAGAAAGTCTGTAATTTCCCGCTGCTTCGTGATTGTTATCGAGCCGTTGATTAAGTTCTACATCAATGTCCGGAGTGTTAGTTGCGAGTGATTTGTTATTTGTGTGTCTGCAGCTGTGTAGTAATCTGCAGTGTACCACAGTGAACTCTTTCATTTGTTTACGTGTGGCGGAAATAAAGAGACGGCCTTGAAAATTGCGTTTGTATAGTTTACGTCATTCTTCTCCTGTTAGGGTTGTACAAAGCATGTTTTTACTAAAATAAAGAGCATCTTAAATTTCTGCAAAAAAGGTTTGAATTGTACGAACGCACAAAGTTACAATATTTTTCTAGAAATTATTAAACATCTTTCTGAAGTGTCATATTTTAATTAACCCTTGCCTTTCTGTGTTAAGAAATAAATGTCACTTTTGAGATATTTAACTAATTATAAACATTGTAAATCTCCCATTTGTGTGTTTGATGTACGTTAATATATGTTAACTAATGACGTCATGGAAATAATTTCTGAAATAATGTACCATGTACCACAAGAGAAGCAAATATGAATAATCACATATTATAACAAAGACCCTGTATTGTTGTTAATGTTAACAATGTTGATGTAATGAACTCTACACAAACAACTATGAGAAAATTGCACATAAGAACAGATATTAAGTAAAAGGCTTTCTACGCTTTGGTAGAAAAAAGAATCACTGCATTTGATCCATTATTTGAGTCAAATGATTTCGAATGTCACGTATAACAAGTTTTTAATTTGTCCATGAATGCACTCGCACAACATTTTAACTGTAAAAGTATGTGTTTACCTCTTCAACTAATGTTATGTTGGTCGATGTAGAAAAACAATGGGCTTAGAAAAGCCGATTAGCAATAAGAAATAGCATGTTAAGTACGGCAGCTGCAATCCCTTTAGTTGTAGGAATATGTACTTTTCTTTTCGCAGCTCCAACTTCCTTGCAACATTTTATCTCTACTTAACAATCTTCCTGACAGTAGAATGAATACAAATTCTGAATCCCTCGCCTTACCTTATTCCGCTTCGCCCGCTGCTGTAGTGGTTCTTATTTCTGGATGTTACCGATGTAAGTAAGTTTGCACTTTCTTATTGTACGAATTAATTTAATTTATTTATTTCCTTAAATAAACATTTAATATTTGAGTAGAATGCAATTTCTCCTCTAACTAATGTATGTAATGGTCTACACCATTGACAAAAGCGACACGAAGAAAATAACACGATAACGGCACGAAGAAAATCAAACAAAAAGACCTGTCGTTCAAATGTTCCGCCTGTTTCCTGAGTAGCTCTGACAAAAGCGACACACAATGGCAGTCTCGTGTAACGTGAAGTACGCGTAGGAAGTCATAGATGTCGCGCAAATTGTAATTGCTATGTTATATCAATATGTCTTAGTTACTAATAATATTTTTGAAAATACTTCAGAAGTTGTATTCCTTTTCTGGTGTACACTAGCCTGTAAATGTGAATTACATTAAATTACAGCAATATGTTATACAAAAATAAATTTATACCAACAATAAGCGTTGTGTTTCTGAATTAAAGTTTCGCAAGTTCTGTATAAGTATCAAAAATTCAATCATTAATCTATATATTTCTTCTCCATTATGATTGAATTGCTCAGGCATACTATAAATTTACCGTAGGTACCTCGTTCTGATAAGAGACATTAAAACTTTTGACGTTTGGATACAAAAGGGCTGTATTGACGTTTTTGGCTGTAGCCATTCTTGGCATTACAGACATCCTTGTTTTTCCTAAATCAAATTTACAATTTAAAACATCTTGTTGCCTGGGTATGTAGTACTGAACAATCACATGAATTTTCGGGAATTCCTGTTGCTTGCACCTTTGTAGCATTAAATTGAATCACTGCTGTTGTGGCTATATTTATCTTTTAAGACTGTGTTGTGCTTTAGTATTGTCAGCCCTGTATAAAAATTGCATTGCAGTTGTTGACGAGTTGCTGAAAACGTTGAATTTTCAAGCTTAGATGTCATAAAAGAATCCCAAATAACAGATATTTAAAGAAAACCTAGTCTTCATTTAAATAAACATAAAAGACAGCAGATGCTTACTTTCAACAGCATCTATAACGAAATAAAGAAGTAGAAATAGCGGTAGACCTTGAGGTATAGTCAAATACTTCAACGATGGTCGCTACCTGGAAATTTTGTTTACCTTGTGTGGCCTATACATAAAAAACCATGATAACCTCTAATATAGGTAAAGATCAATTCAAACAAATAACAAGGAATATCCACGAATTGGTCCACACCACGAAAATAAAACTGTATTTGACAAACTGTTTATTATAACAAAACCTACATTTTCTCTCATCTATTAAACTTTATTAGTTATTTATATGACAGAAAGAATAAAGGGCAATTCAGTAGTCTACCGAGAAACATATGAGTCAGTTGGAGAATTTAATCAGTTGGGCGTGTTGGCCATTGTAGCTCAGTGGCTTAGAGCAACCACACGTACAGCGGCAGATCCGTGGTTCAAATCCCAGCTATGACATTGAATTTATCAGTTTGGCTCTACTCATTTAAATCTTAGCTTACACACGGCTAGTGTGGAAGAAATCACTATTTCCATCAATTTACCTGAATAACATAGTGGTTTAACTATGAAGCCTGAGCCCGACTCGGTAGCGTAGATGGTAGTGTGTCTGCATCAAGTAAAAGAAGTCGCGAGTCAGTGTGAGCTACCTGGATAAAGTTTTTTTCGAGGTTTTCCCTTATCTTAAAGACGAATATCAGATACCGCAAAGCTCCATGGACTCTGGACTCATTTGGGCATCATTTCACTAATTTCATTCATCGTCCGATATGACTTAAGGATGGAGGACGTATATATATAAAGCCTGGGACATAAGTACTTACAGCATAGTAAGTCGCCACAAAAGGTGCGTGTCTCGTTGTATATGAGAACCCCTAGTGGTCTACAGGGAAACATACCAATCAGTTGGAGAAATTAATATCCGATCGGTTATTGGCCATAATAGCTCAGTGGCTGAGAGCAATCACACGGACAGCGGCAGATCCATGGTTAAAATCCCGGCTATAACACTGATTTTTTTAGTCTGGCTCTATCCACCAGATCTGCAGCTTTGTTGTATACAAAAAAACTATATAGATCGGCAAGAAATATTGTATCTTTGGAAAACAGATGTCCGCGAAAACTTTTATAAGATCCAGGAATTCAACATTTGATGTATGTCCAACCAAATCTGGTTCTTCAGCTCAAACTATTGGTGAACTACTATAGCTACCACCTCGTTACCTTAAAAATATATTCTAATTTATATATATATAAATATATAATATTCGTATTTTAATAGATACACTAAACCTTCTTTGTGTAATAATTACTGATTGTAGTAGCTTCCCGGTATCCTTCTTATTAATATAAGGATCAATTAACACATGTCTCTAAAACTGCTATATGGGACAGCGCTTTGTACAATAGTAAGGGAGTTAATGAGACCTTAAAATTATCTTATAGATCTTTCTCTCTCTTCTTACATCTTTCTAGATACACACATAACTTGTAGAACGACCAATTTACCATCATTAAGGTAAGTAGTAAGGTAAGTCCACAATTTTATGCTTTATTTATTTCCGTCCTGCAACAGCAAGTTATATCTGGCGATGGCATGATTGAAATAATGCTCAAATAAACTTAGACAATGTGAATCTAATATCTTTTAGAAGAGAAATTAAAATGGGTCACGGCAAAATTCAAATATCCATTCTCTTGGCAATTCACAAATTCTTCGCTCAGTCCACTTAGGGTGAGTTTGCTTTAATTTGAGAGTCACGACCTATACCTATATGGATCTGCTATTACACATTCAACATTTTCGAAGACGTTTCTAATTAAGGGATATTGTCTTATTGCGAATTTTTTTATCTCCAGGTGATACCAGTATTTAAACATATTTATACAGCAACCTTGATATTTAATTTTTGAGAGGAGTGCAATTTCTTCTCTACCTACTATGTATATAAAACTGAACATTAAAAGGAAAGCACCATGAAGAAAACCGGTACAAACCTGCAGTTCAAATGGCCCGCCTAATTCCTGAATAGCTGACTTCAGCGACACACAGTGGAAGACTCGTGCAACGCAAAGTACACGAAGGAAGTAACAGATGTCAGGCAAGTTGAAATTGCTATGTGTATACCGATATGTCTTAGCTATTTAGAATATTTTACAACATTTTAGAACTTCGGCTTTCCTTTCGAAGTTTAAATGATATTCTAAATTTGAAAAATGATAAACTGTAGCTATATTGTACACATAAACCAATAGAAACCGAAAGGAAATATTGAATTTTGGAACAAAAGCCTGCTAAAGCTGTATAAGTAGCAGAAATTCAATCCTTGATTTTTCATTGTAATTCGAATTTGTGATTTCTATTGTCAATGACTGTGGCAAGTTATAAATGTGACGTCCATAGCTTAATAACCTTGTCCTTTCCAAATGAGATGCTTAACTGAATACAGATGAGCTGTGTGTTTGACAGTAGACATTTGTTAAAACAGAAACTTCCTGCTTCATCCTTTATTGTCCGCATTCCTACGTAGTAGTTTTAGAAAATTCCTGTTGATTATCTTCTTTGTAACATCGAAATAACTCTGAATTAATTTAACTTAATTACATATTAATTTAACTCTGATTTATATCAGCACTGTGGCGGCAATATCTTTCTTTTAAGATTGTACTGTGCTTAGGTATTTACATCCCTGTTTACTAATTCGATTACACTTATTCCTAAGTGCAAAATCGCGGGGCCATAAAAGAATACCAAATTAAAGCTACTTCAAAAAAAACCAAGTCTTTATTTAAATAAACTTTAGAGATATAGCCTACAAATTAAGGTACTTTGAACATTAAGAGCGTCTATAAACAACTGAAGAAGAAGGAGAGGTAGACTTTTAGTTGTAGTGAAATGCTTCAAAGTTTAAAGTTTGCCTGGAGTGAAATAATTTTTTAGAAGATGCTGAAATTTTACATTTCGTTGTATGCTATTCCCTATACCACTATCAAAAGTTAAAGACATATGAACGCTGGCCAATGCTCAATCGGAGCGCTGTTGCCAAGCGTGGTTGGTGTACACGCAGAAGTTCTGTACATAGCACGTTTTACACGACAGCAAAGGTTCTGTCCATCCTTCCCGTAATTAGCAACACATTAAATATTCCTAAAACGTTAACTTGGCGCGCGTCAAAGGAGAGGAACAGCAGGCACGGTTTCCAATCCAGTAACTCGCTTTCCGACTTCATGGATCTTTCCCGGAGATTGAAATACATGTACGCTGACTTTTTCTAAGGATGAAAGTGCTTCACTAAAAATTCGTGACACTGTATGTGCACTACCCCATAGGATTAGGATTTCATTACCGAGGGGAGTCGGTACATCCGCCACCATGCTGGGCTCATTGTTCCTATGCCCACAAGTGGGGGCACAACTGGGAGGAAGGATGAGGCGAAGGAGACAGAGGGTGGCCGACCAAGGAGCCATGACAGTACAGAGCGAAGAGTCCCTGCAGTTTACTGAGATAGAGACTTCCCCTGACAGGTCAGGAAAACGAACTAGCTCCCCTACTGCGGGACGACAACGAGCCTAGCAGCCGAGCTCTAATGATACCTGGTAGGCGGTCTGAGTCCCAAAGGTCCCTGGCAGGCAGTCCCAAAATGGTCCCATCAGAGCAGCGGAGACTGGCAACAGACCCACCGGAGGAGGAAGTGGTTTTCCTCAGACCATATTGTCGCGGACGCATTGTTGAGGTGGGGCGCCTTCCTTCTAGCGCCATCTTGATTGTTTGAAATCATTCCGGTTAGTGAAAAATCTATATAAAGGGAACCACCGCCCGGCACTAGGAACAGTCTCTAATTGAACGCGGGTCCGTGAATAGATGTAAAAAAGAACTATTTTGTGGTCGATGACTTTGTAAGTTATATTGTGTATGAGAGGTAATTCTGCTGATTTTCTACGAAAATAAACAGCAAATTTTAGTATTTGTAACTTGGACTTTTAATTTCACGATCGCAGAAAGTCAAATTTAGTGTCAGGATTGCGACCAAACAATTAAGACGGCGGCAGAACAAAGAAGAACTCTCCAGAAATCCGTCTCCTTCCACCCACCGTTTCGGCGAGCTTTTATCTCCGCAGTGCACTGCCCGTCTCTTTGAACTCGTCCCTCATGCGGCCTCACCTCAACAATCCTGTCATGCATCGTCGGGACATCCGCTAACACTTCTACCCTGAAAGAGATCACCAGATGAGAGATGATGTGAAAAAATAGAGGAGATAAAATGGAGGGAGAGGAAATTCGCCTAGCGATCCAGGAAAACTCTAGAGCTTAGAGTTACTCGACATTCGTCTTGAAGGATAAGGGAAACCCACGGAAAACACGTTCACCAGCTAGCTGTCCCTGACTGAGATTAGAACTCGGGACCTCTTGAACGTGAGGCAGACATGCTACAATATACGCTGCCAAGGCGGGCAACATCGTTGTTGGACAGATATCAGCCCATGTGATTTCGATCTTTTTGCGAAAATTAAATAATCACTTAGATGAGTTCGCTTTAGAACCAGACAGACAATTATACCAGAAGTAGAGCAGTCTGTTTGATATTAGGACAACAAGACGCCGTGGATAGCATCCGTAGTCTTCCTGATCTGTGGAGTCGAGTTTTTCATTTTGGCTCAAATTACTTATAAGCACTGCAATAATGTAACTATTTGTTCTTAATTCAATAGCACATTTTATTGCATGTTTTTGACATTTTGAAACATCAATGCATGCTTATTATAGACGGTTTTAGTGCATAAAATCCAAGTTCTAATTTTAAATTACAACCTTAAATAAATTTTTAGAAATTTTGTACAAGATAATAAAAAATGAAACTATAACGCACAATAAACGAATCCCAAATGAAAATTATTTGACGAAAAACTAGGTTTCATTTAAATAAAAATTTACAGTCAGCAGGCGCTGTCGACTACTCTTAAGTGCGTCTACAAACAAATAAAGAAGAAAGACTTGTACAAATTGAGTAGTTGAAATTCCCGCGTTTCCTGAGTAGCAGTGACTGCAGCGACACAGAGTGGAAGTCTTATGCAACATGGAGTACGCCTAGCATCTGATAGATGACGCACAAGTTGTAAATTGCTGTGTATATATCAATATGTCTTAAATATTAAGAATATTTTCAAAAACATTAGAGTAGTGATGTTTTGTTTTGGTTCAAACCATGTACTAAATGTGAATAACAGATATTTATAGTTATATTGCATATAAAAATAAAGATAGACCGACAAGATATATTGTAGTTTTGAACAAAAGTCTTCTAAGACATATCAGTTCCATAATTCCAGCAATTTTTACATTATTTATTCCATTTCAGAATTACTACGTTTTGCATTACATTACATTTGGTACTAGAGATCACAGACACGCTGCTTTCTATTCTAATTTATAATGCAAAACATGTAAAAATGGGTACGCATTACTAAACTTTCACAAGAATTTTCGGAAATTCCTGTTATTAACTTATTTGTAACGTTTTAGTAATTTAGCATTGTAGCAGCAATATCTGTCTTATTCAGTTGACCTCCTGACATACATACATACATACTAATATTCTAAATCTTTGAACTAGTTACTATTGTGTATACGGTCCTTCTGCTATTAGTGCCCACGTAATACAAACTGTTTAAGTGATAAGTCACTTTTCTTCCCCATAAGGTCATATTTCCTTAAACATTAAATCTCACAGGTTCTCTAGTCTTTTACTGCACGCATAGAACTTTAAAAGCATTGGTATAATACAGAAGAAGACTATTGACTAAATAAAGCCAAGAATTCTAAAGATAAACCTTTGAAATATCGATTTAATTTGCCTGGGCACATAATAAATACGACAAATACACACAATAAATATACTCTTATGACAGCTGACAGTCAACTTAGCAGTTGTACCAGCATATGCTTACAAAACATCCCACAAATCATCATAAAATATCCCTGAATGGTTCTTATGTATAATTCAATCATTGATACATCCAAAGTTGTCATTAATTCAGAGTTAGGCTGAAATAAGTTAATTTTTATGACTGAAATTCAGCTTAGTGTAATAATTTGGCTACCTGTGTAAGGTTTCCTCCAACGTTGAGACGTATTGCACGGTGAATGAGTTGGGCGAAATCATGCTCAAATGAGTCCAGGGTCCATAGATCTTAGAGTTACATGACATTCATCTTGAAGGATAAGGGAAAAACCTTATCCAGGTAACTCACCCTGACCGAGATTCTAACGGGTCCTCTGTAAGTTACTAAACATCATCAATTAGGTGGTATATTTTAATCGATTCAAAGTGCCAAACGATTTCTTACAATCTGTTTGATTAAAGGTTACATTCCCTTTAAGAATTATATTCTAATAAGACTGCTTAGTAATTGACAGAATACCTAACCAATGAAGACACTCGCTAATTAAGGTGATCTGTAAAGGAAAAGCGGACCTAACAAACACAAAGAAGTACAGAGACATAGCACAAGGGAATACTCAGTACAATATACTCTCAAAATTAATAATAAGCGATCACAAGACTGTGTATTCACAGCTTCCAGCATTTGATATGCAGAAAGGAAAACTTATCACGACCCAACTCAAGGTGTATATGTGAATTGTGTTGTCAAACCTCTAAAATATTAACACATAGAACTATATACAAAAAGGCTGAGAACAATTGCAGTTTATGAAACCGAAAATATTCATATAACAATGCATATTAATGTTCATTTTAAGTTTATATATTCCAAAAGGCACAGTAAAGGAAGTTTACATAAATTTGCCGAAGAAACACTCCCAGTATATTGCAAGAATGATGGATATTTAAAAAATATAGGAATTCAATAAAGTAGTGTAAATTGACGTTAAATTTATAACAGGTCAAACTATCTTAGTTACAGGACAAATACTTCCAGATACGATGTGACGTATGCCACGTCAGGTCATTCATTAAAACTTGTCGTGACAAACAAGTCTGTATTAACTGTAGTCATGAGACATTGATGAAACAAAACTGTGTAAATTGTGATCTACAGCTGCCAGCAGGGAACGTACAATATATGAATTTGAATCTAGATATTGAGAAATCCTGAGATGCAGCCCATGACGAGGAACTCTTTCGTACTGTGACTTTGTGTGTTCGTAGAATTAAAAGAAAATGTAGATCTTGTTAAAAGAAAATTTCATATCAAATACTTTTATCGTGCAGTGAAGCATTTCTTATGTATTTCTTATTATTTGTGTGAATTTATCAATAATTTTATCAAATTAGAAGCTTTCGTCGTATATAGGTGATGCAACGAAAGCAAAATGTTCCGCATGCGCGAGTTTTAAAATACTTTGTTGTTGCTTATAGTCTCTCTTTCTTGTTCTTTGTTTATAGGCGCTACTGAAAGCTCAAAGCACCTTAATTTAACGTCTGCTGTCTGTAAATTTCATTTACTATAGCCTAGGTGTTTATCAAGCACCTGCTACTTGAGATTATTTTACTGTGCATAACACTTGAATTTTGTAATATGTCGTGTAATTATTCTAAAAATTAGTTTAGTATTCTAGCTTATAATATTAGTATTTTAATAGATACATGTAAGCCTTCTTTGTCTAATAATAACTAACTGTAGTAAATATTCGGTTTCTTTATTATTAATAGAAGGATTAATTAACATATCCCCCCACTGTATGACAGTAAGGGAGTTAATGGGATCTTAGAAATATCTTATACATCTTTTTCTCTCGTCTTACATCTTTCTAGATACACACATATCTTGAAGATCCATCAATTTATTCTCATTAAGGTAAGTATTATGTTAAGTCTGGAATGGACAAAAAATTTTTTTTTTTTATTTACGTCCTGCGACATAAAGTCATATCCCAGGATGAATGACACGAGTGAAATAAAGCTCACATAAACCGAGAGAATGCCAATGTAATGTCTAGAAACAAATAAAGAAGAAAGAGAGGTAGACCTTGGGCATTTCAAATGTCCCGTGTGTTTCCTTGGTAGCAGAGACTGCAGCAGCACACAGTGGAATTCGCATGTAACGCAAAGTACGCGTAGGATGTGACAGATGTCGCGCAAGTTGTAATTGCTATGTATATATCAATATCGCTTAAATATTAAGAATATTTTAAAAACATTTGAATAGTGATGTTCTATTATGGTTCAAATAAATTTACTAAATGTGAATGTTAGTTACCTGCAGTTCTATTACATATAAAAGTCAAATTAGACTGACAAGAAATATTGTATTTTTCAACAAAAGTCTCTTAAGACTTATATAACCTCCATAATTCCAGCAATTCTTACATTATTTATTCAAATTCTGATAATTTATTTATGACATGGTGTGGGTAAATCACAATTGGTACTAACAACATTCGTAACATTAGAGACATCCTGCTTTTCAATTCAATTTAAATGCTCTGTACAGCTAGTGCTGTAGTAGACAAAGTTCTAAAATTGTGTACTGTGCGATGTGTTGTGTAGCTTTCCCACAAAAGTCACAGCATTTCTCGCTTCACACAGCAAAAGGGGTCTGTGTAGCATTTATGCATGCACAATAGTGCTTCGTTTTGATTTGCTTTCCCTGATTTGCTTTTGATTTGCTGTTGCACTGAGGCTCTCCATTGGCTATTATCTGTCATCCTTCAAAATGGATACTAATACTTCCACATCTTCTCTAAACATAGAGGTGCCCTTGCACATATTTGCTTGCAGGTGGGAGTCAGGAATGTATGTTGGTACTCCTGTCTTACTTTATTTACAATTCGAATTATTGGCTTACTGAAAACATTTGTGCAGTTCAAGTTACACTGTTATGGTTGATGGTATCACCACGTTTTTATGTGCACTGGCATAAATTAGGTGAGGAGCTTACTCAGTTACTCTTTCTCTACAGGAACCGTGGAGGAAAAAGTGCAAAACAAGCAACAGGGTAGGCTAACTCCAGAACTAAGCATAAAGCAGTGTGGAAAAGGAGGGAGAAATAATTCCTACACCAGACGTTTTAACACCAAGGTGTATGAGCATAAGTGGGTATGTGGATGTTAAGAAAGAAATGCTCTGTTCTACTTTCCATTGCTGCTCTTCGGAAACAATGATGTTTGGAGCACAACGGAAGTGACAGATTTAGGTCACCTAGTTGTGCTTATTAGTAAGCATAAACAAAACGTAAAGCATTTAAATAATGTACAAGATTTAAGAGCTTTAGACAATATAAACATTGCGACACAGTTAAGTCGTGCATATCAGGAGGCTCGACATGTGCTATCGCGTATAATTGATTGCATTTTATTGTCAATGGAGAAGAGCATTGCCTCTAAGATGAAAGGATTTTAACACCAGCGCCCTTAAGAATTTCTGCAATAGAAAGGAGCGGCGCATGGATTTTATACTTCGACATTAAGTCAGATCGTAGCTTTGAAGCACACTCTTAACTGTATGCACCAGCCGCCACTGTGTATAGTTGCTTTTCATTAGTTCATTGCCACTCCATATTATGTCTCTTTTATTGCACTGTCTCTATAAATCCTTAAAGTGAGGTGAGCTCAAAACACTTCTCCAGGGGTAGCGAATGTATTAAAATAAATAAAATTATAAGCTACAACCCAAAATTAATTTTGTAAATATTGTACAACATATTAAAAATGAGAATATAATGCACAATGAAATAATCCGAAATAAAATGTATTTAATGAAACCCTAGTCTTTATTCAAATAAAAGTGTACAGGCAGCAGGCTTTGAACCTTCCAGAGCGTCAATAAACAAATAAAGAAGAAGAAGGAGAGGTGGACCTAAAGTAAGTTTTATAACAAGTCTAGTTTACAGATGTAGTAAGATTTTGTGTATCTCTAACCATTTTCGAGTGGTGCCAAGTGATGCCGAACGTGGCTATTCCCTGTAAATTACACACATGTACCCACTTTGTCATATAAATATCTTAAACACGTAGGATATGAATGAAAAACGTAACATCTCTTTTTCCATATTCAAAATTTCTTGAAAAGTTTCCATTTAAGTATAATTGTGCTATAGTGAGGAGCCTTAATACATTTTCCTGTGTTATGTTTGAAGATGCTGATATACGCACACTTTAGTCTTTACCCGAATTTACAGATTTGATATTTGTAGAGGAAAAGCTACTTCCTTTTCAGGTTCAGGTGATCCCAAAATATATATTTGCTTTGCAATTCTGAGATTTAATTTTTGGCTACAATGCAATATCTCCTCTATCTATTATATATGTAATACTTAGTACTAAAGTATATACACACACATTAGTATTTACCAGAATTTACAGATTTGAATTTTGCAGAAGAAGTGCTACTTCCTATTTAGGTTCAGGAGATAACAAAATATATACACTCCTGGAAATGGAAATAATAACACATTAACGCCAGGGTGTCAGACCCACCATACTTGCTCCGGACACAGCGAGACGGCTGTACAAGCAGTGATCACACGCAGGGCACAGCAGACACACCAGGAACCGCAGTGTTGGCCGTCGAATGACGCTAAATGCGCAGCGTTTGGGCACCGCCGCCGTTAGTGTCAGCCAGTTTGCGGTGGCATACGGAGCTCCATCGCAGTCTTAGCACTGGTAGCATGCCGCGGAGACGTGGACGTGAACCGTATATGCAGTTGACGAACTTTGAGCGAGGGTGTATATTGGGCATGCGGGAGGCCGGGTGGACGTACCGCCGAATTGCTCAACACGTGGGGCGTGAGGTATCCACAGTACATCAATGTTGTCGCCAGTGGTCGGCGAAAGGTGCACGTGCCCGTCGACCTGGGACCGGACCGCAGCGACGCACGGATGGACGCCAAGACCGTCGGATCATTCGCAGTGCCGTAGGGGACCGCACCGCCACTTCCCAGCAAATTAGGGACACTATTGCTCCTGAGGTATCGGCGAGGACCATTCACAGCCGTCTCCATGAACCTGATCTACGGTCCCACGCACCGTTAGGCCGTCTTACGCTCACGCCCCAACATCGTGCAGCCTCCTCCAGTGGTGTCGCGACAGGCGTGAATGGAGGGACGAATGGCGACGTGTCGTCTTCAGCGATGAGAGTCGCTTCTGCCTTGGTGCCAATGATGGCCGTATGCGTGCTTGGTGCCGTACAGGTGAGCACCACAATCAGGACTGCATACGACCGAGGCAAACAGGGTGAACACCCGGCATCATGGTGTGGGGAGCGATCTCCTACACTGGAGGTACACCTCTGGTGATGGTCGAGGGGACACTGTATAGTGCACGGTACATCCAAACCGTCATCGAACCCATCGTTCTACCATTCCTAGACCGGCAAGGATACTTGCTGTTCCAACAGGACAATGCACGTCCGCATGTATCCCGTGCCACCCAACGTGCTCTAGAAGGTGTAAGTCAACTATCCGGGCCAGCAAGATCTCCGGATCTATCCCCCATTGAGCATGTTTGGGACTGAATGAAACGTCGTCTCACGCGGTCTGCACGTCCAGCACGAACGCTGGTCCAACTGAGGCGCCAGCTGGAAATGGCATGGCAAGCCGTTCCACAGGACTACGTCCAGCATCTCTACGATCGTCTCCATGGGAGAATAGCAGCCTGTATTGCTGCGAAAGGTGGATATACACGGTATTAGTGGCGACATTGTGCATGCTCTGTTGCCTGTGTCTATGTGCCTATGGTTCTGTCAGTGTGATCATGTGATGTATCTGACCCCAGGAATGTGTCAATAAAGTTTCCCCTTCCTGGGACAATGAATTCACGGTGTTCTTATTTCAATTTCCAGGAGTGTACTTCCATTGCAATTCTGACATTTACTTTTTGCCTAGAATGCAATATCCCCTCTACCTACTATAGATGTGACACTTAACACTAAATAGAAAACGTCAAGAAGAAAACCGGTACAAAACTGCAATTCAAATGTCCCGAGTGTTTCCGGAGTAGCTGTGACTACAGCGACAACAGCGGAAGTCTTATGTAACACGAAGTACAGTAATTTTTGTAATATTAATGCTCAATGTACGATATGAATAACACACTACGTTGGGTAACCTGTAAATATTTGAACGAAATTTTGAAGCTTAAACGGTATGTAAGCCAAGCCAAATTAAGCTCTGAATTAAATTTTCATCGATTTGTGAAATTGTAAAGATTTGAAAGACCTGCTAGGAAGTATGGGCAGCAGGAAGGAAGAGAATGGATTTTCACAAAGACCTATTGGTAAGTAAGATTTAGCATGTAGCTAAATACCGACAATTAATATGTTATTACCTAGACTGTGCCTTAATATATATTCATGTATAATTAAATTCTTTAGATTAATGTAGCACTTTATAATGGAAAAAGAGTGTTTTACATACAAAAGCATTAGTTTTATTAACCTTGTTACTTTATTACTGCAATAATGAGGTTTTAGGTCTTTTTTTTGTTATCATCTCAGGCTACCAGGAATACGATGGCAGAAATCGAGTGTGCAGGATTATTGGATATTGTGTTTGTTTCTTGTTTTGTTGATGTGCAGTGATCTTTAGGAACATTAGTAATGTAGCATAAAGCTTTCTTTCCCGCGTATACAGCAATTTAATGTGGCATATGAAATATTTCTTAAAGTTTTAGATTCATTTCATATCAGTGGAAAATTTAACAAAAACTTTGAGGAATACTGTGGCCAACAATGAAAAGTGAAGTTATTTTAGACAATTGTTTGGGTGTATTAGTTTTTGTGTTTGTACTCGTAGTTTTAAATTTAAAATATTTGAATCATAAGTCCATGTAAGGTAAGTAATATCCTGTTTAATTTACTGAAAAAATAGCTGTGAATTTTCAGATATAGCAAAACTGTGTCCGTGGATTTGTACAGAATTCAATTCTCTTTGATTTCTGTAGAATATTTTTGTTTACAATTGGCATCATCTGTGTTTATGTATAATCTAGGTGGCTTAAATTAAAATATTTGGGCGAGATGCTTGATATGAATTTTATAAACTTTTTCTTCTAATTGCAATGATACGTATTTTGAAGAATTAAGTTCTCATAACCTTACTCATCAGTGTATATCTACATCATTGATAAAGAATGTCACAGCTTTTAACAGCAATTAAAAGTACGATCTGAGATTCCAATAACCTAATTTGTTCTATATTGTTTAATGCAGTAGTCACTATGCAATATTATTGTACACACTACCCCAAATTATGTACCAGAATAACCATTTTAGAAGAGATCTGGTGGGATAAGAATTGATTTGAAAAAGCTTTATAAGTTTTAGGTGTAATTGTGCATTGCAAGAAATGATTAAAGTGTCAGTGTGTCATAATTATATGCCACTTTTACTTTTATTTCTATTATTCCAGTTATTCTTAAAAAAAGCACAATGTCAGCTAGCTAGGACCTAAACACAGTGTGGCTTGATCTCAAATTAGTAAAGCTTCACAATAAATAATAGGTTATTAATCCTCTTCCTTGTTAACACACACACACACACACACACACACACACACACACACACACACACACACACACACACACACACCTCATATATTCAGCACCTCATAAATCGCAACACAATTTGGACAAAAGGTATTAATTAATATAATATAATAAAATAAAATATATAGAAGTATTATATAATAAAATATAATAAAATATATAATTAAAATATTAATCTGTGATACAGAAGAGCTGTGCACGTTATGACGTTGTTTGACAGTAGACATTCGTTCCATCACAAACATCCTGCTTCATATTTTATTGCCCACATTCCTGCGTAATAGTTTTAGTAAATACCTGTTGATTATCATCCTTGTAACATTGAATTAAATCAGCACTGTGGCGGCAATAAATGTATTCTAGGATTGTGCTGTGCTTAGGTATTTACATCCCTGTTTAGTAATTTGATTGCACTTTTTCGTAAGTGCTACAACGCAGTTTAGGAGCCATAAAAGAATCCCAAAGGAAAAGTACTTCAAGAAAACCTAGGCTTTATTTAAATAAACTTTAGAGATATAGACTCCAGATTAAGGTACTTTGCACATTAAGAGCGTCTATAACCAACTAAAGAAGAAGAAAGAGAGGTAGACCTTGAGTTGTAGTGAAATATCCCAAAGCTGTTCGCTATCTGATAATCTGGTAATCCAGCTTTCCTTGCATGGCCTGCAGATAAAACATGACAACCTCTAATTTGATATAAGTAATACAAAAGTCTTCCAGAATAAAGAGAACTTCAAAGACTTGTACATTTGTCATAAAATATCTCACATATACAATATTATAATCAAAATTGTTGCAACAAATTTTATGAAATCAAAATTTTTTAACAATTTTGTAATTAAAATTTGCCTGGATGAACTATTTTCTTAGAAGATGCTGAAATTTTTCATTTCGTTGTATGCTATTCCCTATACCGCTAGCAAAAGTAAAAGACATATGAACGTTAGCCAATGCTAAAGTTCAGCGCTGTTGCCAAGCGTGGTTTCGAATCCAATAATTCGCTTTCTGACTTCGTGTGTCTTTCCCGGAGATTGAAACACAGGTTTGTTTGAAAACATTCCGGATAGTGAGAAATCTATAAAAAGGAAGCCGCCGTCCACCAATGGGAACAGTCGGTAATTGGCCGCGTGTGCGAGAACAGCTGTAAAAGTGAACTCTTTTGTGGTGAATGATAGTGTACAAAGTGCAATTCTACGGAAATAGAGTATTTGTAACCTGGATTTTTCATTTCACGAGCCTAAAAAGTCACATTTGGTGGCAGGAGTGGGACCAAACACGGCGCAAGAAGAAAGAAGAACTCTTCAGAAATCCGTCTCCTTCCGCACAAAGTTTCAGGGAGCTTTCATCCTCGCACTGCACTGCCCGTCTCTTAACGTTGAAGCAGCTAAGTTACAGATAAAAAGCATTTCATGTGAAATAACCGTGGTTCACACCTTGGTCTTTCTAACTAAGATGCTCAACTGAGTACAGAAGTTGTATACTCATACGATGATCTTTGACATTCTGTGGGTACATTACATTTGGCACTAGACATTCGTCACATCAGAGACACCCTGCTTTTTATTTGGATTTATCCTTCCAAACTTGTTCGCATTCATAGGCATTACTGCACATTTACATGAATTTTCGGAAATTCCTGTTGATTAACATATTTGTAACATTTTATGAAATCAGCTCTGTAACAGCAATACCTGTCCTTTAAGATTGTATTATACTTTATTTTCGTCAGCTCTGTTTGGAAATTTGAATATGCTTTCTATAGTAAGGCACTAAAAACGTATATAGTTTGTGTCCTATTTCGGATATTGAGTTAATTGTTCAAATTCTATAACATCTAATATTCTCCAGGATCTTCGCAGTTTAACAAGCTGAATGGTTCTAATGAAGGAAAATCGTCGACATGTCCGTGTTTAAGTTTCTCTTTAAATAGCAAACTCTGTATACTGAATGTCTGAATTCTGCCACAACATGTTTCTACCCTGAAAAACTATTTTATTAGTTAATATATTCAAGTAACAAATTTAGTTAACAGTCCGGTTGTCGTAAATGGCGATAAAGCAGGTATTGTTTATATGTTTCTAAGTTTTCTTTATTATTTTGTATAAATCGGAACTTTTAATGGACTGTTGCTCTTCTGAGGTAAGAAATAAGTACAGTTATCGGAGAGAACTAACTAAATTATAAAATTTGTAAGTCGCCCATTTTTATATTTGATGTCGGATAGTGCTAAGCAATGACGTCATAGCAATAACTTGTAGGTTGTTATGTTGTTTAGTTCTCTACATATGATTACTAAATATGAAGAAAAATTTTCATTAAAACTCAGGGTGCTTGAGCTATCAATGCTCAACAATGTCATACAGAATTACTGTAAGCCTGTGGTAGACAGACTTTACTATATCGTACCGTGGCTAGGTGGGCGAATGCATTTCGTAGAGCAAGGGAAGACGTGGGGCTGAGAGACCGCAATCAGCAGGTGATGATGTGCAAGTGAATGCTGTTAGACCATAGCTAGGAGAACATCGTTGTTGGACAGATATGAGCCCATGTGACTTAGAGCTTTTTGCGAAAATGATATTACCACTTACAGGAGCTCCCTTTAGAACCATACATACAACTACGCCAGCAGTAGAGCAGTCTGTTTGATACTAGGACAAGACGTTGTGGATAGCATCCGTCCTCTTAATGATCTGTGCAGGCTAACTACCTTAAAGCACTGCAATAATGTAACTACTCCAAAAAGGTTTTATTTGTTGTTAGTTCAATAGCACATTTTATGGTATATTTTCAACATTTGACAACTAAATGCATGCTTATTTTAGGCGCTTTTATTGTATAAAATCCAATTTCTAATTGTAAGCGAATAACGTAAACAAATTTTTAGAATTGTTGTACAAGATAATAAAAAATTGAAAGATAACACATAATAAACGAATCCTAAATGAAAGGTATTTGGTTTTCATTTAAATAAAAATGTATAGACAGCTGTCCACCTTCAAGAGCGTCTATAAACAAATGAAGTAGAAAGAGATGTAAATCTTGAGCAGCTCATATGTCCCGCGAGTTTCCTGAGTAACAGTGACTACAGCGACACACATTGGAGGTCTTATGCAACACGAACTACGCGTAGTATCTGATAGATGAAGGACTAGTTCTATTTGCTGTGTATATATCAATCCCTCTTAAATATTAAAAATATTTTTAAAAACTTTAGGATAATGACGTTTTTTTGTTTCAAACCATATAATAAAAGTGAATAATAGATATTTGTAGTTATATTACATATAAAAGTAAATACAGACGGACAAGAAGTATTGTAGTTTCGAACAAAAGTCTCATAACACTTATATAAACTCCATAATTCCAGCCATTTTGATATTATTTATTCCAATTGGGACATTTTTCATTTCAAAAGGTGTGGGTACATTACATTTGGTACTAGAGATTTGTCACATCAGAGACATCCTGCGTTTTATTTGAATATTTAGTTCAAAACATGTACAGATGGTTAAGCATTACTAAACTTTCATTTAAATTTTCGGAAATTCCTGTTGATAAATATTCTTCTAACATTTCCTTAAATAAGCGCTGTAGCAGCAATACCTGTCTTTTAAGATTGTATTATACTTTAGTTTTGTCAGCTCGGTTTGGAAATTTGCTTGTGCTTTATAGTAAGCCACCGAAAACGTGTTTAGTTTGGTTTCTATTTCTGATATTGAGTTTATTGTTCAAATACTATAAAATTTTGGTATTCTCCAGAATCTTCGCAATCTAACAAATTGAATGGTTTCTTCACATTGCAACCTCCTCGCATTCTGTTACGTAGTGTTCTATGCTTCATTTATCCCCACACAATTCACAAATTCCCTTTTCCCTAACCCATATCCCTCTTAGAGATATTGTTCCTGTTCTCATCCAAGCTAACGCTTCTCTCTCTTGTCTACTGCTTGCCTTCTGCTTCTAGTCCCCATTTCCGTTTTATTCGTTTGTAAAATTGTAACGATTTCTAATTTTCTAGATCGCTCCATATTGCCTGTCTTTCTATATCTTCTATTCTACATTTTACCAATTTATCCACATCACTTGTATTCCTTTCTTCTAATCTCCATATCTCTCTCATTTCTACTTTTTCCATAAATCCTCCTATCGCTGACCACCAACTGTTTGTGTTCTCTGATCTTTTCTGCAATAACAAAATATATGAGAGTATTGTATTTTTTATTCTTACAGTGTTCTAAACCAAAAGGAACACTTGTGAAGTAAATATTAGTATTATATAAATGTAAATAAAACAATATTTACAAAAATATTAAGTAACGGATGGGCACGCAGTTGTAATCTCTATATGTATACCGATATGTCTTAGCTAATAAGAATATTTAACAAAACATTAGAACATCGACTTTCCTTCCTAAGTTTAAATCATATCGTAAATGTGAGCAATGGAAAATTGTAGCTATATTGTACACGTAAACCAATATATACCGAAAGAAAGTATTGCTTTTTGGAACTAAAGTCTCCTAAGTAGCAGAAATGCAACACTTGATTTTTATTGCGGTGTTAATTTTTGCCCGTTGGCAGCATTGATTAAGTAGCCATCATTACAACAAGGAGAGTTGTGGATGTAAGAAAGTCCATAGTTTCTTATTGTACATTTTTTGGAGCAATTTCAAAGCACATGCGTTAGAAATCTATTTTAAACGAACCTAAAATTTATAAAAAGTCAGAAATGGAGCAATTACACATCTCCTATATTTATTCCCATCATTCTGTGTGTGATGATGTTTTAAAAACTGCGGCACGCTATAAATGTGGCGTCCATAACTCAATGACCTTGGTATTTCCAAATAAGATGCTCAACTGGCTACAGAAGAGCTGTGTACGTTATGACGTTGTTTCACAGTAGACATTCGTACCATCACAAACATCCTGCTTCAGCTTTTATTGTCCACATTCCTGCGTAGAAGTTTTCGGAAATTCCTGTTGATTATCATCTTTTTAACTCTGAATTAAATCAGCACTGTGGCGGCAACATCTGTCTTCTAAGGCTTTGTTGTACGTAGGTATTTACATCCTTGTTTAGTAATTTGATTGCACTTTTTCATAAGCGCTACATGCGGTTTAGGTGCCATAAAATAATCCCAAATGAAAGGTACTTCAAAATAAATATACTTTACAATCACAGACCACAAATTAAGGTACTTTGGATATTAAGAGCGTCTATAAGCAAGTAAAGAAGAGGAAAGAGAGGAAGACCTTGAGTTGTAGTGAAATACAATGCATGGTCTACCCGTTGAGTGCCGAAAGTTTTTAATGCTGTGAAAGATTTTATATGTGTTGTTGATCTTTTATGTTTATCCAAAGCTGCGATTAAATAAGCTAAATTTGCGAACCCCGTAGTATTCCAGGGTGTTTTCTCAGTTGCAAACAACATGCATGGCCTGCAATAAAGTTTATTTAGTTCGAATGAGCCAGACAGCCACTCACACTTATCATAATTACTTATACTAAAATACATTTTATAAGGGTTCATAACCTAGTTTTCATTTAAATAAATACAGTCAGCTGACGCTGTCTACTTTCAAGAGAATCTACAAACAAATAAAGAAGAAAGAGATGTACAACTTGAGCAGTTCAAATCCGCGTGTTTCCTGAGTAGCGGTGGCTGCAGCGACACAAAGTGGAAGTCTTATGCAACATGAAGTACGCGCAGCATCTGATAGATGACGCACAAGTTGTAAATTGCTGTGTTTATATCAATGCGTTTTAGGTATTAAGAATATTTTTAAAAACGTTAGTGTAGTGATGTTTGGTTTTGGTTCAAACCATGTACTAAATGTGAGAGATAGATATTTGTAGGTATATTACATATAAAAGTATGTATGTCCTAAGATTTGTATAAGGTCCATAATTCTAGCAATTTTTACATAATTTATTCTAATACCAAAAAGTTAATTTTGATATGGTGTTTACATTAGATTTGGTACTAGAAATTCTTCTTTTTATTTGAATGTATAATTTAAAACATGGGTACCCAATACTAAACTTTCACAAGAATTTTCGGAGGTACCTGCTGATTAACACATTCGTATCCTTTCATTAAATCAGCACTGTAGCAGCAATACTTTAGTTTTGTCAGCTCGGTTTGGAAATTTGCTTTGTGCTTTATACTAAGCCACTGAAAACGTGTTTAATTTGGTTCCTATTTCAGATATTCAGTTTATTGTTCAAATTCTGTAATGTCTGGTATTCTCCACAATCTTCGCAGTTTAACAAACTGAATGGTTCAAATGCAAGAAAATCGTCGACATGTCCGTGTTTAAGGTTTCTTTATATAACAAATTCTGCATACTGAATGTCTGAATCCAGTTACACCATACTTCTACCCTGAAAATTTAATTTTAGTAGTTAATATATTCATAGAAGAAACTCAGTTAACAGTCCGGTTGTCGTAAATAGCGATGAAGCAAATATTATTTATATGCTTCTAAGTTTTGTTTTATATTTAGGTTAAATCGGAACTTTTAATGAACTTTTGCTCTTCTGAGGTAAGAAATAAATGCAGTGATCGGAGAACTAACTAAATTATTAAAGTTGTTAGTCACCTATTTGTGCCTTGATGTAAGATAATGTTAGTTACGTAGTGACGTCATAGCAATAACTTCTCATACCAAGTATCCTAATGGAAATTATGGAGTGCAATTTCCTCTCTACCTACCATGTATATAAAACTTAACATTAAAAGGAAAGCACCACGAAGAAAACCGGTAAAAAGCTGCAGTTGAAATGCCCCGCCTAAATCCTGAATATCTGTGACTACAGCGACACACAGCGGAAGACTCGTGCAACGCAAAGTACACGAAGGAAGTAACAGATGTCAGGCGAGTTGTAATTGCTATGTGTATACCGATATGTCTTAGCTATTAAGAATATTTTATAACACTTTAGAACATCAAATTTCCTTTCCAAGTTTAAATGATATCCTAAATTTGAGCAATGGTAAATTGTAGGTATATTGTACACACAAACCAGTATAGACCGAAAGGAATTTTCGAATTTTGGAACAAAAGTTTCATAAACCTGTATAAGTAGCAGAAATTCAACCCATGATTGTTAATTGTATCTCGAATTCATTCATTGAATTTTGAGTAACTGTAGCAAGCTATAAATGTGGCGTGTATTGCTTAATAACCTTGTTCATCCCAAATAAGATGCTCAAGTGGGTACAAAAGAGCTGTGTGTTTGACAATAGGCATTTGTGCCATCACAAACATTCTGCTTCAGCCTTTATTGTCCACATTCCTACGTAGTAGTTTTAGAAAGTTCCTGTTGATTATCTTCTTTGTAACATCGAATTAATTCAACTTAATTAATTAAAATAATTAATTAATTTAACTCTGAGTTATATCAGAACTGTGGCGGCAATATCTGTCTTATAAGATTGTACTGTACTTAGGTATTTACATCCCTGTTTACTAATTTGATTGCACTTATGAATAAGTGCAAAAACGCGGGGCCAAAAAGAATTCCAAATTAAAGGTACTTCAATAAAACCTAGTCTTTATTTAAATAAGCTTTAGATATATAGGCTACAACTTAAGGTATTTTGAACATTAAGAGCTTCTATAAACAACTAAAGAAGAAGAGAGGTACACTTTGAGTTGTAGTGAAATGGAGTGATCGGAGAACTAACTAAATTATTAAAGTTGTTAGTCACCCATTTGTGCCTTGATGTAAGATGATGTTAGTTACGTAATGACGTCATAGCAATAACTTCTCACACCAAGTATCCTAATGGAAATTATGAATAAGATATTATATAATCACAAGACCCTACATTGTTTTACACTAACAATGGTAATGTAAATAAAGTCTACACAAACAAGTACGGGAGAATGTTATATTAGAACAAATGTAATATAAAATCTATTATACCCTTCGGTAGACAAAATATAAGTACAGTCGTAAACCAAAACAAGAGCAGCTGCTAATATAATCCTAACTTAAAGTTCTTCATTGAGTCTTATTTTGTATCAAATATAACTTGGATATTATCTCAAACTCTTACTACAAATATCAATGTTTTGCCTAACTAAGATATCTCCATACATTCAGCACTAATTATCACCACTCGAACAGCTATCTCATATATTATGAATAACCAAATATATGAGTCAATGAATTATTTATTGTGTATACTCCAAAATTTTACAACTTTAGGCTACATTTATTTGTCTTTACCTAGTTGCTACCTTGCCTTACATGACACCCTCGTCTTCTACTCTGCCAGGTAGCTCTTAACCTCCATCCCTCCTTGTTACTTAATTAGCACCTTTCCTCCCCAACCTTCCTTTCCTATATTCTTGCCCATTTTTTACATTCTCTAAGAACTCGCAAATACTTCTTATCTTCTTCTCCTCCATTTCTAGTAACACTTGTATAACTACTAACCTCTTCTCTATTCTCTCCCATTTTTTCTCCAGAAACTTGTTTCTCCATATTGCAAGCTCCTCGCATTCTGTTACATAGTGTTCTATACTCTCCTTTCCCCCACACAGTTCACAAATTCCTTTTTCCAACCTCTTATCCCTCTTAGGATTATTGTTCCTGTTCTAATCCAAGCTAGCCCTTCTCTCTTGCCTATTGTAGTAATCTACGTATGCTTCTCGTTCCCAATTTCTTTTTATTTGTTTGTAAAATTGTAATTATTTCATATTTTCTAAACTTCCGCATTTTTCCTGCGATTATATATGTTCTATTAGGCGTTTTAACAATTTACACACGTCGCTTGTATTCCTTTCCTCTAATCTCCATGTATCTCCCATTTCTACTTTTTCCATAATTCCTCCTATGGCTGCCCCCCAGCCATTTGTGTTTTCTTATCTTCACTGCAATAAAAAGATATAAAAAATTATTTTCTTTTTTATGATTATAGTGTTCTAAACAAAAAGGAGCAGCTATAAATTAAATATTAGTATGATATAAATGTAAATAAAAATAAGATTAACTATTAAATTAACTACTAATTAACTGCTGAAAAGATTAACTATCAAAGTAATCTATGAAAACTGTAAAATGAAGGAAAAGGGAAAAACCTTATCCAGGTAACTTATCATGACCCAGATTCGAAGACGGGACCTCTGTACTATCTTCGCCGGCAAGTCCTTTATCTCAGCTATCTTTATTTGCCGGCTCTTTGTGTACACTAGCCGCGATATCGTAAATAACGGCTTCGCGACAGTACATAGAGCAGCTCAAGTCCGTTCTTGTTCAAGATGTACTAAATGATAGACCAGATTCACTTAATAAGCAACAAATCTATGCTTTAGTTTCAAAGGATTATTCGGCAGGATGTCCCTGTGTGTTATCCTTGAAGATGCTGAACATTGGTATTCACCCGACTTTTCATTTTTGGGTTGCAGATAACGTTTTTTAAGAATCAGTGAACGCAAAACATATAATACCAGTAAAACTTTGATATTTAAATTTTGGTTAGACTTCATTTTCTCCTCTACCTACTATGTATGTAATACTTAACACTAAAAGAAAAAGCCACGAAAAATCCTGTACAAACCTGCAGTTCAAATGCCCCGCGTGTTTCTCAGTAGCTGTGGCTACAGCGACACACAATGGAAGTATCATGTAACGTGAAGTACACGTAGAATGTTATAGATGTCACGCAAGTTGGAATTGATATCTATATATTAATATGTATTAGCAGTTAAGAAACTTTAACATAACATTATAACAGTTATGCTTCATTTTCAATTAAAATGCTTCTTAAATCTGGGAAACAGTAAATTACAGCCACATTTTATCTAGAAATCAATATACACTGACAACAATTATTGTTACTCGAAACAAAAGTCCGCTAACCTGTACAAGTTTCAGGAATTCAACCTTTCTTATTTATTTTTCATTGATACCGAAGGTGATATTTGTGTAATTCTGATATAAAAACAGTTGGCGGGTAACTTTGTTGTTTCCTAGCGGACGGTAGTGTATTGTTTTGCTGGAACGACATTTCAGTCGAAGAATTTAACTATCTGAGACAGAAGAGTGTGTAATACGATTGTGTTTCTTCAGTCTAAATAAGAAATCGAGCTTCCTTTCCGGAAAGGAGATGTCTACTTGCTCCATTTCTGGCATTTTGTTAATTTTAGGTTCTTTTAAGATAGACTTATAACCCATGTGCTTTGAAATTGCTCCGAAAAATTGTACAGCAAGAAACTATAGACTTTCTTACATCCATAACCCTCCCTGTTGTTATGATGGCTACATAGTCAATGCTGCCAACGGGCAAAAATAAACACCGCTAAAAATAGAGAGTGAAGCGGGTTAATATAAGGCAGTGGTTCAATAATTGTATATCTTTTTCACTTACGCCCTTCAACATTACGTCATATCGGACGATGAATGAAATGATGCTCAAATGAACCCAGAAATATGGAGAACGGTACAACTAATTCTGTGTGGACGCTATGGGTAAAAAGCAATTCATAGGTGGAAAGTGTGTGTGAGATACTCAAAGATATGAATATACAAGTTTAAGAATGTGCTATTGTGTTCTCTTGATGACATTATGTACCGAAATTGAATGTCCCACCGTTTTTCCCTTCCCATTCTTCCGCTCTGACAGTCTTATTCATCCTCCAATTGCAGGTGATTAGCATTAGTTACCACTCGGAATAAAAATGAAAACGAAGGTATACAGAAACCTCTTCATTGGACAACTTACCATTTGACAATTTAGATTGTCCAGGCTTCAATGCAGAGCAAAAGTTTTTATATGGCATTTGTTAAATAATTTCAAAATATTGATCCAATTCTCCGACGCTTACGTTACATGTTGGGGGACTATTGTGTGTTTAAATGAAATGATGTTTGTCCTTGAACGATACTGGTCGAGCCACCAATAGGAGTCCTAATTGCATTCCCCGTTAGTGTCCAGCTGAATCCATCTCTAAAATGTGATCCATGAGGAGGATATAGAGTAAGGTGTCTAAAATAACCGTAGAACTCACGTATTTTAGATCAAATAGATTTCTAATACAACTAAATGAAGTACCAATATATTGTCACAATGCATCGTGACGTAAGCGCTGTGATGAACATCATTATTGTTTGGCATGTGTGCGTGTACGTGTATTTGTAATTACTCAGAACTAAAATGTAAACCTTTGACATGACAAGATAAAAGAATTGTTTTGAATAAGCCAAGGTGTTGTTAAATTCGAGAGAGCTAGGGTAGACAGTACACTTCCTCTTGGCTTGAAGAATGCTGCACCGGTAAAACGGGTGTCCTCTCATTGTATACTTGTTTACAAATAGTTCGTAATGTCCATTTGCTCTAGAGAGTGCAAACCAATATTATTCAGTTGTCCTTCCGTTGGGAAAAGTGTATCAGCTGGATTAACTTGCAGTTGAAACGAGTCACGAGGTAATCCGCCCCTATCACTGGCAATAAAGTCCAATTGAGTGAATGTGGGCACATATTATGTTGGAAACAGAAATAATACGTATAAACTGACTGATGCTGAACGAAGGAAACGACAAGGTAACACAAGACTGGCTAAACTGCGTGACACATGCAGATAAGGTACAAAAAGACGAATTTTGGAACGAAACAGGACGTGACGAGATTTTGGAGCCTGTCTTCATAAATGTTCAATACACGGATGAGAAGACAGTGACATTAACAAATTGTCTCTTGACGTAAGTGACATTCGCATATATATATATATATATATATATATATATATATATATATATATATATATATATGGATGCGCCACTGGCAGTTCCTTTGCTTAGCAAAATAGGTAATTCATAAAACAAGTGCATAAAATACAATTGTGATTTCTACAACTGCATTATTACTAAAGTTCGTAAAACACATTTTGGGTTCCATTACGGCTGACGCCAAGTGGACTAGGGCAGTGTGCGACAGAGGGGGACATATGAAAATAGGGTAACGAAGTGGCAGCACTGAGCAGGTTAACGCATCTGATTCGCTAGAGTCCACAACTCTACCCAATTGAAACACTTAATAGTGAGTAGCATACCTCGAAATACAAAAGTTCTGCATCTTTCTGGAAAACGTACCACTCCACACATTCTCTACAAAGATCATTTTCAAAAAATGTTGATTTTATAAAAAGTTGTAAAGGCTTTCATTAGAATGCCGTTGTGTGAGATATTTTATGACAAATGTACAGCTCGACAGTCGTCTCAGAAATGCTCTTTATTCTGTATGACATTGTATAATTAGTAAACAGTAGGAGAAAATAGAAAATGTAGATTTTGTTAAAACAAAAATTTATATCAAATACTTTTATCGTGGAGCGAAGCATTTCTTATACATTTCTAATTATTTGTCTGAATTATCAATACTTTTATCAAATTAGAAGTTCTCATCGATTGTTTTATCTATAGGTCATGCAAAGAAAGCAAAATGTCTCAAATGCGACAGTTTTAAAATTCCTTGCTGTACCTTAAAGTATAACTCTTTTTCTTCTTCTTTATTTATTTATGGACGCTATTTATCAAGACACCTTAATTTAACGTCTGATGTCTGTAAATTTCATTGGTGTTTATCAAGCACCTGTTACTTGAGATTATTTCACTGTGCATAACACTTGCATTCTGTAATGTTTGTATAATTATTCTAAAAATTAGTTTAGTATTCTATCTTATAATATTAGTATTTTAATAGATACATGTAAACCTTCTGTGTGTAATAACTACTAACAGTATTAACTATTCGGTTTCTTTTTTATTACTAGAAGGATCAATTGACACACCCCCCTTTGTATGGCAATAATGGAGTTAATGGGATCTTAAAATTATCTTATACATCTTTCTCTCTCTTCTTACGTCCTTCTAGATACACACATCTCTTGAAGATCCATCAATTTATTCTCATTAAGGTAAGTACTATGTTAAACCTGGAATGGTTCAAAGATTTATTTTTGTTTTATTTACGTCCTGCAAGATAAAGTCATATCCCAGGATGAATGACACGAGTGAAATGAAGCTCACATAAACCGAGACAATGTCAATGTAATGTCTAGAAACAAATAAAGAAGAAAGAGAGGTAGACATTGGGAATTGCAAATCTCCCGCGTGTTTCCTGGGTAGCAGAGACTGCAGCAGCACACAGTGGAATTCGCATGCAACGCGAAGTACACGTAGGATTTGACAGATGTCGCGCAAGTTGTAATTGCTGTGTATATATCAATATCTCTTAAATATTAAGAATATTTTAAAAACATTAGAATGGTGATGTTTTACTTTGGTCGAAACCATCTACTAAATGTGAATGTTAGTTATTTGTAGTTCTATTACATATAAAAGTCAAATTAGACTGACAAGAGATATTGTATTTTTGAACAAAAGTCTCCTAAGACTTATATAAGATATATAATTCCAGAAATTTGTATATTATTTATTCGAATTCCATTAAATTATTTTTGACATGGTGTGGGTACATTACATTTGGTACTAACAACTCTCGTAACATTAGACATCCTGCTTTTCATTTGAAATTAAATGCACTGTACAGCTACTGCTATAACAAAGTTCTAAAATTGTGTGCTATGCACACAAAAATACTTAAACAAAAATAAATGTACACCAACAAGAAGCGTTGTATTTAGAATAAAAGTTTCCTGAATTCTGTATAAGTTTCAGAAATTAAATCCTGAAATTCCATATTGCATTCCCATACTGCTAAAACAAATGTGGCATGCTGTAACGTTTCTAACATTTAATTAAATCACTGCTGTAGGGGCAATACTTGTACTATAAGACGGTGTTCTGCTCCAGTATTCTCAGCCGTGTTTAGGAATATTGAAGAAGTGCTGAAAACTCCATAGAATTTTCAAGTTTGGGTGTCGTAAAGGAATCCCAAATAACAGATTCTTAAAGAACACCTAGTCTTCATTTAAATAAACATTAATGACAGCAGACGCTTACACAAGATGCTTACATTCAACAACGTATATAAAGAACTAAAGAAGTTACAGAGCTAGACATTGAGCTATAGTCAAATACTTCAATGCTGGTCGCTATCTGTAACCTGGAAATTTTGCTTAATTTGTGTGGTCTATACATAGAATATAATGATGAACTTTAATTTAATATAGATAATGATAAATTCAAACAAATAACAAGGAATATCCACGAAATGGTTCACACCCCGAAAATGCAAATGTATTTGATAAACTGTTTATTATAACAAGATTTACATTTTCTCTTATCTGTTACACTTTATTAGTTATATAAATGACAGAGAGAATAAAGAGCAATTCAGTGGTCTACAGGGTAACATATGAGTCAGATGGGCAACTTAATATCCGATCGGCATGTTGGCCATAGTAGCTCAGTTGTTTAGAAGGACCTCAGGGAGAGCGGGAGATCCATGGTTCAAATCCCCGCTATGGCATTGAATATTTCAGTCTGGCTCTACACTTTCAAGACTGCAGCTTTGTTGCATACAAGAAAAACAATATACGTCGACAAGAAATGTGTTTTTTGGAACCAACACTACAAGCAAACATTTATAACATCCAAGAATTCGAGGTTTGATATATGTCCATTCAAATCTGATTCTTCAGCTCAAATTATTTGTGAATACCTATAGCTACCGCCTCGTTTCCTTCGTTACTTGAAATATTAATTCAGTATTCCAGTTTATAATAGATACATGTAACCCTTCTTTGTGTAATAATTACTAACTGTAGTAACTATAAGGATCAATTATCACATATCTCTAAAACTAGAATATGGATCAGCCCTTTATACAGTAGTAAGGGGGTCAATGAGACCTTAAAATTGTCTTATAGATCTTCCTCTCTCTTCTTATATCTTTCTAGATACACATATATCTTGGAGATCCACCAATTTACTATCATTAGGGTAAGTAGTGATGTAAGTCCAAAATTTTATGCTTTATTTATTTACGTCCTGCAACAGTAAGTCATATCTGACGATGACACGAGTGAAATAATGCTTAAATAAACCGAGACAATGTGAATTTAAAGTCTTTGAGAAGAGAAATGAAAAAGGGTCACGGCAAACTTCAAATATCCATTCTCTTGGCAATTCGTTAATTCTTGGTTCAGTCCACTCAGGCTGAGATTCCTTTGATTTGAGAGCCACAATATATACCTATATGGATCTGCTATTACACATTCAACATGAATATCTTCTAAGAAGTTTGTAATTAATGTATATTGTCGTATTGCGAATTTTTTTAGCTCCAGGTGATACCAATATATATATATATATATATATATATATATATATAAACTGCAACCTTGACATTAATGTTTGTGTGGAATGCAACTCTTGCTCTACCGACTATGTACAAAAGGGAACGTACCACAAATAAAACCGGTACAAACCTGCAGTTTAAATGCTCCGCGTGTTTCTGAGTAGCTCAAACTACTGCGACACACAGCGGGAAAATCGTGCAACGCATAGTACATGAAGAACGTTATAGATGACGCATAAGTTGTAATTGCTATATGTATACCGATGTGTCTTAGCTATTAAGAATATTTTACAACACATTAGAACATCGACCTTCCTTTCTAAGTTTAAACCGTATCCTAAATGTAAACAATGGTAATTTGTAGCTATATTGTACACATGAACTAATATAGACGGAAAGGAAATATTGAATTTTGGAACAAGAGTCTACTAAATCTCTATAAGTAGTAGAAATTCAACCCTTGAATTTCGTTGTTTATTCCCATCTTAATCTGCCTGATTATTTTTAATAACTGTAACACGCTTTAAATGTGGTGTCTATAGTTCAATAAACTTGGTCTTTCCAAATAGGATGCTTAACTGGCTACAGAACAGCTGTGTGCGTTATGACGTTGTTTGACAGTGGACATTCGTACCATCACAAACATCCTGCTTCATCCTTTACTGTCCACATTCCTACGTAGTACTTTTAGTGAATTCCTGTTGATTGTTATCTTTTTAATGAATTAAATCAGCACTGTGGCGGCAATATCTGTCTTCTAAGATTATGCTGTGCTTAGGTATTTACATCCCTGTTTGGTAAATTGATTGCACTTTTCGTAAGCGCTAAAACGCGGTTTAGTTGCCATAAAAGACTCCCAAATTAAAGTACTGCAAGAAAACCTAGGCTTTATTTAAATAAACTTTAGAGACACAGGTTCCAAATTAAGGTACTTTAAACATTAAGAGCGTCTCTAAACAGCTAAAAAAGAAGAAAGAGAGGTAGACCTTGAGTTGTAGAGAAATACCCCAAAGCTGGTCGCTATCTGGTAATCTGGTAGTCCAGATTTCCTTGCATGGCCTGCAGATAAAACATAACAAACTCTAATTTTATATAAGTAATGATAAACTCAGACAAATAAGGAACAATCCCAAATTGGTTCACTCCACGAAACAAAATGTGTTCGAAGTAAATTCTGTGTTTTAACAAGATGTACAATTGCTATTATCTCTTACAGTTTACCAGTTATACAAAAGTTTTCCAGAATAAAGAGAACTCAAACACTTGTTCATTTGTCATAAAATATCTCACATATACAATTTTATAATCAAGGTTGTTGCAGCAACATTTTATAAAATCAAATATTTTTAACAATTTTGTATTTAAAGTTTAGATGGAGTGAATTATTTTCTTAGAAGATGCTGAAATTTTGCATAAATATTCCCAAAAGGTTATGATCTTACGTGGACACACGTTACAGCAGTAGAACAGCAGGCACGGTTTCCAATCCATTAACTCCCTTTCCGACATCATGGATCTTTCCCGGAGTTTGAAATACAGGTACGCTCCCTTTTTCTAAGGAAGAAGCTGTATCACTACAAATTCGTGACACTGTGTGTGCACTACCCCTTAGGATTAGGATTTCATTACCGAGGGGATTCGGTACGTAGGCCACCATGCTGGGCCCATTGTTCCTATGCCCACAAGTGGGGGCACACCTGGGAGGAAGGATGAGGCGAAGGAGACAGTGCGTGGCCGACCAAGGATCCATGACAGAACAGAGGGAAGAGTCCCTACAGTTTACTGAGATAGAGACTTCCCCTGACAGGCCAGGAAAACGAACTAGCTCCCCTCCTGCGGGACGTCAACGAGCCTAGCAGCCGAGCTCTAATGGTCCCAGGTTGGCGGTCTGAGCCCCAAAGGTCCCTGGTAGGCTGTCCCAAAATGGTCCCAGCAGAGGAGCGGGTACGGGCAATAGATCTACCGGAGGAGGAAGCAGCTTTTCCTCAAACCATATTGTCGCGAACTCATTGTTGAGGTGAGGCGGCGTGAGGCGCCTTTATTCTAGCGCCGTCTTGATTGTTTGAAAACATTCCGGATAGTGAGAAATCTATAAAAACGGAACCGCCACCTGCCACTGGAAACTCGGTATTTGAACGCGTGTGCGTGAACAGATGTAAAAGTAAACTCTTTTGTGATCGATGAGCTTGTAAGTTGTATTATGTTTGACACTTTCCAACATAAATGCTTGCTTATTTTAGACGTTTATACTGCATAAAATACAATTTTTAATTATAAGTTACAACCTTAAACAAATTGTTAGAATATTTGTAAAACATAGGAACAAATGAAAGTATAACGTACAGTAAACGAATCCCAAATAAAAGGTATTTGACGAAACTCTAAGTTTCCTTTAAATAAAAATGTACAGTCAGCAGACGCTGTCTACTTTCAAGAGCGTCTAGAAACAACTAAAGAAGAAAGAGAGGTAGGCCTTGAGCAGCTCAAATGTCCCGTGTGTTTGCTGAGTAGCAGTGACTGACGCGACACATAGTGGAAATATACAGCACTGTAAAGTACGCGTGGGGTTTGATAGATGACGCGCAATTTGTAATTGCTGTGCATATATCAATATTTCGTAGTTATTAAGCATACTTTAAAAAACGTTAGGACAGTAATGTTCTGTTTTGGTTCAAACCATGTTCCAAATGTGAATGAGAGTAAATAGTCGCTATATTACATATAAAAATAAAGACAGAGCGACAAGAAGTATTGTATCTGCGAACAAAAGTCTCCTAAGACTTATATAAGGTCCATAATTCCAGCACGTTTTACATTCCGTCCGGAGAACACCGCAGCAAGACCAATATAGCCCTTTTCAGGGCTTGGCCTTGCCTTCCAGCGTTTCTTTCCACGCCGTGAGCTAGCTGCAGCGCAGCGACATCATTGTGCCTGTGAGACTTGGAGAAAAGTAGCCACAGCACAGGACACAGCAAAGTAATTGGGTAGAATTGCAAGGCTGCAGCCAACAGTCGCTCAGACTGGTTTTTAGGCGCCCCTTGGGTAGGCCCTCTGCAATTCGAGCTGTTCAGCGCCCTAAACTTGCTCTTTTCTCTTTCTATCTCCTCCTTATTTCCTCCATTCTATCAAGCAGTAGGGCTCATTGCCCTTACTGCTCATTGGCCCATACCTTCCATCTATTGGCTGTTGCACTGAGACCAGTGATTGGCCCCATCCTGCAACATGGAAACCGAAGCCACAGTTGAAGCTATGGATGAGCAACACGCAGCACCAGAGTCATCTGATGACCAAGAACTCTTAAGGTATTATGTGGAAGGAGGCGACCTTCGTCAATACCTGAATCTACCATTAATCGTCAGCCCCCATATGCCTCTGTCTAGAGATGATGAAAGGACTCTGATCCTAGAAAAAAGAGCCAGGCTAATGTTTCTCGAGTTGGCAGATCAACACATCTTTAACAACACAGCAAATGCAGAACCAGCCATTACTGCAAATGCTCTCCGCCACTACTCTGCGCACCGTGCCAGGGTTGAAGCAATCTCTGAGTACTTGCTTCAAAATGAGAAGACTAAGGCCAACCTACCAAGATGGGAAGTAACCCCAACAAAAGCAAGGGGTAAAGCACAAAAGCATGCCCTTCAGTCGGAGGCCTTACCCACATCTAATAAATTTCAAAGACTGCCTATGGTGCCAGATGATGAGATTTCTCAGGTGCAAAACAACAAAAGGAGATGTTCCGGGCAGGAGACTTCTTCCCAAGCCGCAACAATGGCCCCCGCATCAGCAGCACCATCTACTTCTGCTGCCACGCCAATTGCTCCTGCAGCTCGCTCGGCCAAAGCTACCCCCATCTACCTCAGAGACCCGAGTAAAGCACGGGATCTCATAAGTGTAATCAAATCTACGCAACCAAGCTTGAATTTCTCCATCCGGAACATGAGTGGCACAATTGCTTTCCTGCCAGATTCCCCGGATGATCACCGAGCACTCAGAAAGCTATTTACTGATAGGCAAATACAGTATCTCACCACCTTGCTCCCTGAGGAAAAGTTACTCTATGTAACGCTCAAAGACCTGCCGATGTACATAACTGAGGAAGAAGTCATCACAGAGCTCAAGCTCAAGCAATATCCTGTTGAAAGGGTTGGACAGTTGCGGTCAAACCGCAGTGCATCGCACGAACTGCTCCCTCATTTCCGTGTGGCCTTACGTAAAGAGGGCAATTACCAACTAATTTATAAAGAGTCAAGGATGTTCAACGCATCTATTCGTGTTGAATCATACCGCCCACCTGCAAGACCACTGCAATGTACAAATTGCCAACAATTTATGCACAGTGCAGCAGGATGTAAATTAGAACCTGCGTGCTCATACTGTGGCGAGGCTGGCCACAGAAGAGCAGATTGTCCGAGATTGGGAGTACCTGGATCCCAGGCCACCTGTTACAACTGTGGTGGCGATCACTCATGCCGGTATGCCAAATGCCCTCTCTGGCAAGAGGCAAGGGTGGAGATGCACCTGAATAAAAATGGCCAACGTTCAAGGCACGATGCAGCTCCAAAGGTACCAAATCCCATGGGCCTCCCCAAGGAAGCTTTTAAAGGTACCCGCTATCCTGGACTACCACCACCAATAAGGATACAGCACAAGAGTTATGCAGCTGCCCTTCAAAGTAGAGCAGACACCAAACCATCTGAGGTTGTAATGACAACCTCAACCGTGAAGGAACCAGCAACTGCTACAAAACCCCAGCAACCGGCAACTAACCCAGGGAAAACAATTCCCCCAATGCAACAGAGGAAGTTAGAAAATGTTACAACACGTAGCACTACCTCCAGGAATATGGAATCTACGCATCCCAATGCTGCACCTGTATCTGGGACAAGGCAACCAGCTCAACAACGGCTGCCAGTTACACGTCCTCCAACATCCACCGCTCCGTCATCTTCACTGCACCTTTCTGCTATCCCTGACGCCCAATTTCTGAAGCTCATGGATAGAATACCCATTCAGATGCAAACTGACTTTGCTATAGCCTTGGCTGACGCAATGGCGCAGAGACCAGCCACCATACAACCAGCAACCATTCTAGTGCACACAGTCTTCACTTTCTTAGGTCAACATGGCGGACAGTACTAAAATTTTGAATAATATTCTGAGTCTAAAATTATGTTCCTGGAACGCCAATGGCTTAAGAAATAAATTGAAAGAAGCCGCAAATTTTCTGGCTGTAAATAAAATACAGATCTTCCTGGTGCAGGAAACACATTTATCTAGCCATCTTAAAGCCACCATCCCAGGAATGATCTGTCATAGGACAGACAGGGCTGATGGATACGGTGGCACAGCAATATATGTAAACCGCACCTTGAAACACCATCGGCTACATCTGCCTACCACTGGCGTGTTAGAGGCTACAGGTATCCAAGTGGCCACAAATAAAGGACCTCTGAACATCTTTTCTGTTTATGTACCACCTAGCAGGCCCTTCAACGTCAAGGAGCTGGATACGATTTTCTCTGCAGGCACACCCACAATAGCTATGGGTGATTACAATGCCAAAAGCACGCTGTGGAATTCTACAATATGTAACCCGAGAGGTTCTCTTCTTGAGCGTTATCTAGAACGCCACAACCTTGCTGTACTTGCTCCTACATCACCCACAATCACTTATGGGAACCGCCATCCACCAGATTGGCTGGATATTGCCATCCTTCAAAATATCCGTGGACACCCTCATCTTCTATCCATCCCCGAACTTTCCTCAGATCATTATCCTGTTCTCTTTCTCTATCAAGCCCGCGCAACTGCTAAGGCACCCCCTAACTCACCAAATCCACGCTTCACCAACTGGAACAAGTACACCACTATAATGGCAGAGCAGAATGCGGATTTACCTCCTTGCAACTCCACTGAAGAGGCAGATCAGCTGGCCTCCACTATCACAGCTACCATGGCCACAGCCATGGCACAAGCTACTCCCCCTAGACGTGCCAACTTTAGTGCCCAGAAACCTTTACCACCACCATTACGGCGTCTCATTGCAGACAAAAATAAAGCTAGACGTCGTTATCAGCTAACACGCGATCCCCAACACAAGCGTGAATGGAACCGCCTCCAACATCTGGCAAAGCTTGAGATAGCTGAACACTGCAATGAAGAGTGGGAAAGAAAGCTGTGCACTTTAGATCCAGAGGACTTATCCCTATGGAGAATGACCAAGGCACTACTTAAGATCCCTTCATCAGATCCGCCATTAATTGATGGAGGAAGAGTAGCTTCGTCTGCTAGAGAGAAGGCTGAAATGATGGCGGAACACTTAGCCTCCACCTTCCACCCGGCAGAGTCCATCGATGATGACCTGACTGAAGAAATATCAGCTTCAGTACGCCGTTACCTTAGTGTTCCACACGAGGTCCCGGAGATTAGCCTCACCTCCCTTGCTGAGGTTCAAAATATCATTAACTCCGTTCGTCCCTACAAAGCCGCTGGAGTTGATCAGCTCCCATATGCAGCCTTCAAAGCACTACCACAATCTTGGGTTCGTCTACTAGTGCACCTCTTCAACAGCCTGCTCTTACTGGCCTACTTCCCAACGGCATGGAAACATGCAAGAATCATCACTTTACCAAAGCCAGGGAAAAACCCAAGAGACCTAAACAGTCACAGGCCCATTAGTCTCCTTTCGACAATAAGCAAATTGTTTGAGAAGGTGGTACAGCAACGTCTCCAATGCATTCTGGATGAACATCAGGTGCTACGTCCAGAGCAGTTTGGATTTCGGAGAAATCACTCTACTACACACCAGCTACTTCGTCTAGTGGATGAAGTGATTAAAGGCTTTAACAACCGGCACTTTATTGCAGCTCTCTTTCTTGACATCTCCCGAGCCTTCGACTCTGTCTGGCACGAAGGCCTCCTACATCGCCTCATTCAATACAACATCCCATCTTACCTTGTACATCTCATCCATCATTATCTAAAAAATCGATCCTTTGTCGTCATGAAGGATGACATCCTGTCGCAGCCATATGCCATTAATGCCGGTGTGCCACAAGGTAGTGTCCTTGGGCCCCTGCTTTTTCTGGCGTACATAAATACTCTTCCATCCCTAAGAGGCTGCAACCTGTACCTGTTCGCCGATGATACCGCCATAACAACAGCGTCCAAACGGCATGAAATTGCTGTACAAAGAATACAAAACTTCGCAAACATGTTGTCCGTCTGGTTTGCGACATGGCGCTTAAAGCTAAATGCCACAAAATCTCAGGCAATCACTTTCACTAGACGAGAGCTACAGGATGTACCGAACCTAAGAATAGGTGGTACCGAAATACCCTGGTCAAATCAGGCAACATATTTAGGAGTGCTCCTAGACATGCGCCTCACATGGAAGGACCACATAGCAGCGGTAGCTAACAGAGTTAGTAGAAGGATGGCCATGCTATATCCACTATATAATCGAAAGTCGCCAATGGCTCTTCGAAACAAGCTTCTGCTCTACAAGCAGGTATTGAGGCCGGCAATTACATACGCCTGCCAAGTCTGGGGTGCAGCAGCCAAAACCAATCTTTCCAAACTTCAAGTCCTCCAAAACCGCTTCCTTCGGACTGCAATTGCAGCCGAATGGTACATCCCAAACGATAACATCCATTTAGATCTATCATTTCCAAAACTTTTCGATTACATCCTACAACTGTCCCACTCTTTCTATTCAAAATTACCAACCAGTTTTAACAGCCTCATCCGAGGACTTGGAGAATACGACCTAGACCCTGGAGAATCATACAAGAGGCCAAGACTTGTCCTAGGACCTCCTTAATTCCAAGCTATTCTCTTCAACAATTCTTCAATCCCTAAATGTTTATAACCTATCCTAAATTAAATAATCACCATCAACCCACCATCATTCTTCAAAAACCCTCTTAATGCCAATAAGGGACCTAGTCCCGGTGTGGCACTAGTCGAAGGACCCTCCTCTGCGGAGGAGGACTCCCTTCAACGACACCTCTGTGCTGTGTGTGTCTGTGTGTACGTTTTACATTATTTATTCAAATTCACTACTTTGACTTTGACGTGGTGTGGGTAAATTACATTTGGTACTAGAGCTTTTTAACATTAGAGACCTCCTGCTTTTATTTGGATTTATAGTTCAAAACGTGTACGCATAGTTGCGAATTACTAAACATTCCCCTGAATTTTTGGAAATTCATGTTGATTAACATTTCTTTAATTTAGCACTGTAGTAGCAATACCTGTCTTTTAAGATTGTATTATACTTTAGTTTTGTCGGCTAAGTTTGGAAATTTGATTGTGCTTTTTAGTGCGGCACTGAAAACGTGTTTAGTTTGGGTCATATTTCGGATATTGAGTTTATTGTTCAAATTCTATAACATCTGACATTCTCCAGAATCTTCGCAGTTTAACAAACTGAGGAAAATCGTCGACATGTCCTCAATAAGTTTCTCTTTCAATAACAAACTCTGCATACTGAATGTCTGAATTCTGTCACAACATGTATCTACGATGAACAAATGATTTTATTACTTAATATGTTCATGGAACAAATTCAGTTAACAGTCGGGTTGTCGTAAATGGCGATGTAGCAAGTATTATTTGTATGTTCCTAAATTTTATTTTATATTTTGGTTATTTCGGAACCTTTAAATAACTCTTGCTCTTCTGAGGTAAGAAATAAATGCAGAGATCGGAGAACTAACTAAATTATTAAAGCTGTAAGTCTCCCATTTGTGCCTTGATGTAGGATAATGTTAGTTACGTAATGACGTCATAGCAATAACTTCTGATATCAAGTATCCTACTGTTCGAAATTATGAACAAGATATTGTATAATCACTAGAACCCTACATTGGTGTACACTAACAGTGGTAACGTAAATAAAGTCTACACAAACAAGTACGGGAGAATGTTATATTAGAACAAATGTAATATAAGATCTATTATACCCTTCGGTAGAAAAATATAAGTACAGCCGTAAACAAAACCAAGAGCAGCCGCTAATATAATCCTAAATTAAAGATCTTCATTGAATGTTATTTTATATCAAATGTAACTTGGAAATTATCTCAGACTCTTGCTACAAATATGAATGTTTTGCCTAACCAAGATATCCCCATACATTCAGCACAACTTATCGCCACTGGAACAGATATCCCATATATTATGAATAACCAAATATGTGAATCAATGCATTATTTATTGTGTATGCTCCAAAATTGTACAAGTTTAGGCTACATTTATTTGTCTTTACCTTGTTACTACATTGGCTTACATGACACTCTCGTCTTCTGCTCTGCCAGGTAGCTCTAAACTCCATACCTCCTTGTTACTTAATTAGCCCCTTTCCTCCCGCATCTTCCTTTCTTATATTCTTGCCCATTTTTTTTTTACATTCTCTAAGAACTCGACAGAACTTCTTACCTTCTTTCATGCATTCCTGGTAAAACTTGTATAACTACAATCGTCTTCTCTATTCTCTCCCATTTTTTCTTCCAAAACTTGTTTCTCCATATTGCAAGCTCCTCGCATTCTGTTACATAGTGTTCTATACTCTCTTTTCCCCCACACAGTTCACAAATTCCCTTTTCCCTACCTCTTATCTCCCTTAGGAATATTGTTCCTGTTCTCATCCAAGCTAGCCCTTCTCTCTTGTCTATTACAGTAATCTACATATGCTTCTCGTTCCCAACTTGTTTTTATTTGTTTGTAAAATTGTAATTATTTCATATTTTCTAAACTTCCGCCTATTTCCTGCTTTTCGATATGTTCTATTCTGCAATTTACCAATTTACCCACATCACTTGTATTCCTTACCTCTATTCTCCATATTGTAAGCTCCTCGCATTCTGGTACAGAGTGTTCTATACTCTCTTTTCCCCCACACAGTTCACAAATTCCCTTTTCCCTACCTCTTATCCCTCTTAGGAATATTGTTCCTGTTCTAATCCAAGCTATCCCTTCTCTCTTGCCTATTGCAGTAATCTACATATGCTTCTCGTTCCCAATTTCTTTTTATTTGTTTGCAAAATTGTAATTATTTCATATTTTCTTAACTTCCGCATATTTCCTGAGATTATATATGTTCTATTCTGCATTTTACCAATTTACCCACATCACTTGCATTCCTTTCCTCTAATCTCCATGTATCTCCCATTTCTACTTTTTCCATAATTCCTCCTATGGCTGCCCCCCAACCATTTGTGTTTTCTTATCTTCTCTGCAATAACAAGATATAAAAAAGTATTTTCTTTTTTATGACTATAGTGTTCTAAACAAAAAGGAGCAGCTATAAATTAAATATTAGTATGATATAAATGTAAATAAAAATAAGATTAACTATTAATATAACTACTAATTAACTGCTGAAAAGATTAACTATCAAAGTAATCTATGAAAACTGTAAAATGAAGGAAAAGGGAAAAACCTTATCCAGGTAACTTATCATGACCCAGATTCGAAGACGGGACCTCTGTACTATCTTCGCCGGCAAGTAGTTTATCTCAGCTATCTTTATTTGCCGGCTCTTTGTGTACACTAGCCGCACTTTCGTAGATAACGGGTTCGCGACAGTACATAAAGCAGCTCAAGTCCTTTCTTGTTCAAGATGTACTAAATGATAGACCAGATTCACTTAATCAGCAACAAATCTATGCTTTAGTTTCAAAGGCTTAATCTGCAGGATATCCCTGTGTGTTATCCTCGAAGATGCTGAACATTGGTATTCGCCCGACTTTTCAGTTTCGGTTTGCAGACAACAACTTTCTTTAAGATTCAGATGAAACCAAAACATATATTTTCCAGTAAAATCTTGATATTTAATTTTTGGTTAGACTTCATTTTCTCCTCTACCTACTATGTATGTAATACTTAACACTAAAAGAAAAGGCCACGAAGAAAACCTGTACAAACCTGCAGTTCAAATGCCCCGCGTGTTTCTGAGTAGCTGTGACTACAGCGGCACACAGTGGAAGTCTCATGCAACGTGAAGTACACGTAGAATGTTATAGATGTCAGGCAAGTTGGAATTGCTATCTATATATTAATATTTATTAACAGTTGAGAAATTTTAACATAACATTCTAAGAGTTATGCTTCATTTTCAATTAAAATGCTTCGTAAATCTGGGAAAAGTAAATTTCAACCACATTTTATATAGAAATCAATATACACCGACAACACTTATTGTGCCTCGAAACAAAAGTCCGCTATTAACCTGTACAAGTTTCAGAAGTTCAACCTTTCTTTTATATTTTTCACTACTATAGAAGGCGACATTTGTGTATTTCTGATATAAAAACAATTGGCGGGTGACTCTGTTGTTCGCTAGCGGATGGTAGTGTATTGTTGTGCTATAACGACCTTTCTGGACGAGGAATTTAAGAGTGTAATACGATTGTGTTTCTTCAGTTTAGGTGAGAAATCGACCTTCCTTTCCGGAAAAGGAGATGTGTAATTGCTCCATTTCTAGCATTTTATTAATTTTAGGTTCGTTTAAGATAGATTTATAACGCATGTGCTTTGAAGTTTCTCCAAGAAAGTGTGCAATAAGAAACTATAGACTTTCTTACACCCATAAACCTCCTTGTTGTTATGATGGCTACTTAATCAATGCTGCCAACGGGCAAAAATAAACACCGCTACAGCAGCGAGGGAAGCGGGTTAATATAAGGCGAGGTTCAATATTTGTACATCTTTTTCACTCACGTCCTTCAACTTTACGTCATATAGGACGATGAATGAAATGATGCTCAAATGAACCCAGAAATATGGAGAACGGTACAACTAATTCTGTGTGGACGCTATGGGTAAAAAGCAACTCATAGGTGTAAAGTGTGTGTGAGATACTCAAAGATATGAATATACAAGCTTAAGAATGTGCTATTGTGTTCTCTTGATGACATTATGTACTGAAATTGAATGTCCCAAAGTTTTCTTTTCCTTCCCATTCTTCCGCTGTGACAATCTTATTCATCCTCCAATTGCAGGCGATTAGCATTAGTTACCGCTCGGAAAAAAAATGAAAACGGAAGTTTACAGAAACCTCTTCATTGAACAACTTACCATTTGACAATTTAGAGTGTCCAGGCTTCAATGCAAAGCAAAAGGTTTTATATGACTTTTTTAAAATAATTTCAAAATATTGATCCAATTCTCCGACGCTTACGTTACATGTTGGGGGACTATTGTTTGTTTAAATGAGATGATGTTTGTCCTTGAACGATACTAGGTGAGCAACCAATCGGAGTCCTAATTGCATTCCCGATTAGTGGCCAGCTGAATCCATCTCTAAAATGTGATCCATGAGGAGGATATAGAGCAAGGTGTCTAACATAACCGTAGAACTCTCTTATTTTATCTCAAATAGGTTTATAATACAACTAAATGAAGTACCAATATATTTTCTCAATACATCGTGACGTAAGCGCTGTGATGAACATCATTATTGTTTGGCATGTGTGCGTGTACGTATATTTGTAATTACTCACAACTCAAATATAAACTTTTGACATGACATGATAAAAGGATTGTTTTGAATAAGCTAAGGTGTTGTTAAATTCGAGACAGGTAGAGTAGACAGTACACTTCCTCTTGGCTTGAAGAATGCTACATCGGTAAAACGGGTGTCCTCTCATTGTATACTTGTTTACAATTGGTTCGTAATGTCCATTTGCTCTAGAGAGTGCAAACCAATATTATTCATTTGTTATTCCGTTGGGATAAGTGTATTAGCTGGATTAACTTGCAGTTGAAATGAGTCACGAAGTAATCCGCCCCCCTTATCACTGGCAGTAAAGTCCATTTCAGTGAATGTGTGCACATATTATGTTGGAAACAGATATAATACGTATAAACTGACAAATGCTGAACACTTATTTACGAAAGTATCGACAAGGTAACACAAGGCTGGCTAAACTGCGTGAGACATTCAGATAAGTTTAAAAAAACACAAATTTTGGAACGAACTGCACGTGACGAGTTTTTGGAGCCTATCATCATAAACGTTCAATGCATTGACGAGAAGACAATGACAATGACCAATTGTCTCTTGACGTAAGTGACATTCGCATATATATGGATGCGCCACTGGCAGTTCGTTTGTTTACCAAAATAGGTAATTCATAAAACAAGTGCATAAAATACAATTGTGATTTGTACAACTGCATTATTACTAAAGTTCGTAAAATACATTTTGGGTTCCCTTACGGCTGACGCCAAGTAGACTAGGATAGTATGCGACAGAGGGGGACATATGAAAAGAGTGGAGGTAACGAGGTGGCAGCACTGAGCAGGTTAACGCATCTGATTCGCTAGAGACCAGAACTCTACCCAACTGAAACACTTAATAGTGAGTAGCATACCTCGAAATACAAAATTTCTGCATCTTTCTAGAAAATGTCCCACTCCACACGTTCTCTACAAAGATCATTTTCAAAAAAAAAATGATTTTATAAAAAGTTTTAAAAGTTTTCATTAGAATGCCGTTGTGGGAAATATTTTATGACAAATGTGCAGCTTGTCAGTTGTCTCAGAAATGCTCTTTACCTGGATGACATTGTATAACTAGTAAACTGTAAGAGAAAATGGAAAATGTACATCTTGTTAAAACAAACAGTTATATTAAATACTTTTATCGTGGAGTGAAGCATTTCTTATGTATTTCTAACTATTTGTCTGCATTTATCAATACGTTTATCAAATTAGCAGTTTGCATCGTTGTTTTATCTATAGGTCATGCAAAGAAAGCAAACTGTCCAGATCACCACTTGCGACATGTGGTGTTTTAAAATGTTTAGCTGTAGCGTAAAGTCTATCTTTCTTCTTTATTATTTATAGACGCTATTGAAAGCTCAAAACACCTTAATTTAACGTCTGCTGTCTGTAATTTTTATTTAATATAGCCTAGGTTGTATCAAGCACCTGTTACTTGAGATTCTTTTACTGTGCATAACACTTGCATTTTGTAATATGTTGTATAATTATTCTAAAAATTATTTTAGTATTTAATCTTATAATATTAGTATTTTAATAGATACATGTAAGCCTTCTTTGTGTAATAATTACTAACTGTAGTAACTATTAGGTTTCTTGCTTATTAATAGAAGGAGTAATAAACACATCTCTCTAAAACTACAATATGTATAACCCCTTTGTATAGTAGTAAGGGAGTTAATGAGATCTTAAAAATATCTTATACATCTTTCTCTCTCTTCTTCCATCTTTTTAGATAGAGTCATATGTTTAAGATCCATCAATTTACTCTCATTAAGCTAAGTATTATGTTAAGTCTGGAATGGTTCAAAGATCTATGCTTGCTTTATTTAGGTCCTGCAACATAAAGTCATATCCCAGGATGAATGACACGAGTGAAATGAAGCACTCATAAACCGAGACAATGTCAATGTAATGTCTTTCGGAAGAGAAGTTGGGTTACGGCAAACTTCAAATATCCATTCTCTTGGCAATTCACTAATGCTTCGTTCAGTTTACTCAGGCTGAGTTTGCTTTGATTTGACAGCCACAACCTGTACATATATGGATCTGCTCTTACACATTCAACATTTTCGAAAAAGCTTCTAATTAACGCATATTGTCTTATTACGACTTTTTTTAGCTCTAGGTGATACCAATATATATAGTGCAACCTTGACATTTAATTTTTAAGTAGAATTAAATTTCTCCTCCACCTACTATATACTAAAAGGAGAGCACCACGATCAAAACCGGTACAAACCTGCAGTTCATTTGTCCCACGCGTTTCCTGTGTAGCTGTGATTACAGCGACACACAGTGCCACTACAGCGACTCATGCAACGCAAAGTACACGAAGGAAGCAACAGATGTCGTGGAAGCTGTAATGCTATGTGTATACCGATATGTCTTAGTTATTAATATATTTTACAACACATTAGAACATCAACCTTCCTTTATAAGTTCAAATCATATCCAAATGTGAACCAAGGAAAATTGCAGCTATATTGTACAGATAAAGCAATATAGACAGAAGGGAAATATTGAATTTTGTATTTAAAGTTTCCTAAACCCGTATAAGTAGCGGAAATTTAACCCTTGATTTTCATTGTTCATTACAATTTCTGATTTGTCTTTTTTATTTTGATTAGCTGTGGCACGTTTTAATTTTGCCGTTTAGCTTAATAACCTTGGTTTTTTCAAATAAGATGCTCAACTGCATACAGAAGAGCTGTGACGTTGTTTGACAGTAGATATTCGTACCATCACAAACATCCTGCTTCATCCTTTACTGTCCACATTCCTACGTAGTAGTTTTAGTAAATTCCTCTTGATTATCATCTTTGTACAATTAAATTAAATCAGCACTGTGGCGGCAACATTTGGTTTCTAAGATTGTCTTGTGCTTAGGTATTTACTTCCGTGTTTGGTAATCTGATTGCACTTTTTGATAAGCGCTAAAACGTGGTTTAGGGGCCATGAAAGAATCCCAAATTAACGTAATGCAAGAAAAGCTAGTCTTTATTTAAATTAACTTTACAGACACCAAATTAATGTACTTTGCACATTAAGAGCGTCTATAAACAACTATTGAAGAAGAAAGAGAGGTAGACCTTGAGTTATAGTGAAATACTTCAAAGCTGGTCGTATCTGGGAAATCCAGTTTTCCTTGCATGGCCTGTAGACTAAACATGACAATCTCTAATTTGATATAAGTAATGATAAATTCAGACAAATAAGGAACAATCCAGAATTGCTTCACTCCACGAAATAAAACATGTTTGACGTAAATTCTGTGTTTCAACAGGAGGTACATTTTCTATCATCTCTTACAGTTTACCAGTTTTACAAAAGTCATCCAGAATATAGAAAACTTCAAAGGCTTGTAAATTTGTCATAAAATATCTCACACATACAATATTATGATCAAAATTATTGCACCAACTTTTTTAAAATCAAAATTTTTAAACAATTTTATATTTCGCTGTATGCTATTCCCTATACCGAATCCTGAAAGACGAATGTCAGGTAACTCTAAGCTCCATGGACCCTGGGCTCATTTGAGCATCATTTCACCTGATCCATTCATCGTGCGATATGACAACGTTCGAGGATGCAAGTTATAAAAAATAATGGAGAAAAAAATTTTCTATGAAATAACCGTAGTTCATACCTTGGTTTTTCTCACTAAGTTGCTCAACTGATTACAGAAGTTGTACACAGTTAGGAGGATCTTTGACATTGTATGGGTACACTAAATTTGGCGTTAGCCATACCTAAAATCAGAGACATCCTGATTTTGATTTAGATTTATAATTCCAAACTTGTTCGCGTTCGTACGTATTACTGAACACTTACATGAATTTACTTCTCGATTATATTATACCCTAGTTTTCTCAGTTCTGTTTCTAAATTTGATTGTCCATTATACTAAGCCACTGAAAACGTGTTTAGTTTGGTTCCCCTTTCGGATATTGAGTTTGTTGCTCAAATTCTATAACTTCCGATATTCTCCAGGATCTTCGCAGTTTAACAAACTGAATGGTTCTAATGAAGGAAAATCGTCCACATTTCCGTGTTTAAGTTTCTCTTTAAATAACAAACTCTGCATACTGAATGTCTGAGTTCTGCCACAACATACTTCTACAATGAAAAAATAATTTTAGTAGTTAATATATTCATGGAACAAATTCAGTTAACAGTCCGGTTGTCGAAAATGGCGATGAAACAAGAATTATTTATATGTTTCTAAGTTTTATTTTATATGTTGGATAAATTGGCTCTTTTAATGAACCGTTTCACTTCTGATGTAAGAAATAAGTACAGCTCTTGGAGAATTAACTAAATTATAAAATTTGTAAATCGCCCATTTGTGTATTTGATGTAGGATAATGTTAAGTAATGACGTCATAACATTAACTTTATGTTGTTAACTTTAGTGCTCTAAATATGATTACTAAATATGAACAAAGATTTTCATTAAAATTCAGGTTGCTAGAGGTATCAATACTCGACAATGACATCCAGAATCATTGGAAGTTTGTGGTAGACAGACTTTACCATATCGTACCGTGGCTAAGTGAGCGAATGCATTTCGTAGAGCAAGGGAATACGTGGAGCTCGCAGACCGCAATCAGCATGTGCTGATGTGCATGTGAATGCTGTTTGACCACAGTTAGGAGAACATCGCTGTTGGACAGATATGAGCCCATGTGACTTCGATCTTTTTGCGAAAATGAAATTACCACTTAGAGGAGTTCCCTTTACAACCAGACATACAACTACGCCAGCAGTAGAGCAGTCTGTTTGATATTAGGACAACAAGACGCTGTTGATGGCATCCGTCCTCTTCCTGATCTGTGCAGGCGAGCTACTTTAAAGCACTGCAAAAATGTAACTACTCCAACAAGGTTTCATGTGTTGTTAGTTCAATAGCATATTTTATGGCATATTTTAAACATTTTACAACTAAATGCATTCTTATTTTAGACGCTTTTATTGCATAAAATCCAATTTTTAATTGTAAGCCACTAACGTAAACTAATGTTTAGAATTTTTGTACAAGATCATAAAAAATTAAAAGATTACACATAGTAAACGAATCCCAAATGAAAGGTTTTTGGTTTTCATTCAAATAAAAATTTACAGAGAGCTGTCTACTTTCAAGAGCGTCTACAAACAAATAAAGAAGAAAGAGGTGTAAATCTTGAGCAGCTCAAATGTCCCGCGTGTTTCCTGAGTAGCAGTTACTGCAGCGACACACAGTGGAAGTCTTATGCAACACAAACTACGCGTAGCATCTGATAGATGACGCACAAGTTGTTACTACTGTGTATATATCAATGTGTCTTAAATATTAAGAATATTTTTAAAAACATTAGAATAATGATGTTTTGTTTTGTTTCAAACCATGTAATAAATGTGAATTATAGATATTTGTAGTTATATCCCTTATAAATTTAAATAAAGATGGGCAAGAAGTATTGTACTTTCGAACAAAAGTCTCCTAAGACTTATATAAATTCCATAATTCCAGCGATTTTGATATTAATTGTTCAAATTCAACATGTTACTTTTTGACAAGGTGTGGGTACATTACATTTGGTAGTAGAGATTCGTCACATCAGAGACATCCTGCATTTTATTTGAATATGTAATTCAAAACATATACAGATGGTTAAACATTACTAAACTTTCACATGAATTGTCGGAAATTCCTGTTGATAAACATATTTCTAACATTTCATTAAATCAGCGCTGTACCAGCAATACCTGTCTTTTAAGATTTTATTATAATTAGGTTTTGTCAGCTCGGTTTGGACATTTGTTTGTGCTTTATACTAAGCCACTGAAAACGTGTTCAGTTTGGTTGCTATTTCGGATATTGTGTTTATTGTTCAAATTCTATAACATTTCGTATTCTCCAGAATCTTCGCACTTTAAAATATTGCATAGTTTCTTCACATTGCAACCTCCTCGCATTCTGTTACATATTGTTCTACGCTTTCTTTTTCCCCACACAATTCACAAATTCCCTTTTCCCTTCCTCTTTTCCTTCTTAGAGATATTGTTCCTGTTCTCATCCAAGCTAGGCCATCTCTCTTGCCTATTGCAGTAATCTACACATGCTTCTTGTCTACGCCCGCCTCGGTGGCGTAGATGGTAGCTAGTCTGCCTCACGTTCAAGAGGTCCCGAGTTCGAATCTCGGTCAGGGTGAGTTACCTAGATAAGGTTTTTTCCGGGATTTTCCCTTTTCCTTCAAGACGAATTTCAGGTAGCTCTAAGCTCCATGGGCGCTGGACTCATTTGACCATTATTTCACCTAATTCGCCGTCTGATATGACTTAAATTTGGAGGACGTAAATTACAAAAAAAAAAATCTCGTCCCCAATTTCTGTTTATTTTCAGGTAAAATTGTAATGATTTCATATTTTCTAGATCTCCCCATATTTCTTGTCTTTCTATATCTTCTATTCTACATTTTACCAATTTACCCACATCACTTGTATTCCTTTCTTCTAATCTCCATATATCTCTCATTTCTACTTTTTCCATAATTCCTCCTACCGCTGACCACCAACTATTTGAGTTCTCTAATCTTTTCTGCAATAAAAAATATATAAGAGTATTGTATTTTTATTATTATAGTGTTCTAAACCAAAAGGAACAGTTGTGAAGTACATATTAGTATGATATAAATGTAAATAAAGCATAATATCTACAAAAACTATCAAAGTAATCTATGGAAACTATAAAATGAATCTATTGACAAAGAAGGCAACAAATGAGAATAAATTGCTGAATATTTAACATGTGTGAGTCAAAAAAGTAGAAAAAGGTAAGTAAGCTATCTGCTGGACATTCTTAAAATTACATTATCTTCCTTACTACTGAAGAAATGGGATGATCAATATTGTAGTTGAGGAGAGATCTGTAAACTGTTTCTTGTATTAATAGCATAGAAAGAGAAAAATTATTTCAGTTATTAATTATTATACCAAGAACGTTTACATATAGTTATAAAATTTACAAATATTGTAAGCTACTACCTTAAACTAATTTTTTAGAAATATTATACAACATATTAAAAATACGATGATAAAATGTAAAACCAAAGAATCCCAAATCACTTACAGTTTACCACTTATACAAATGTCATACAGAATAAAGATCACTTCAGAGATTAATGTCAACCTATACATTTGTCTTAAAATATCTCACATATACAGTATACTAGTCAAACCTGTTACACCAAATTTATGTAAAATCAAACGTTTATAAAAATGTTCCGTGTAGATGGTACCTGCAGTGGGTTATTTTCTTGAAAGATACACAAGTTATTATTTCGTGGTATGCTATACACTAGTCCTCCAAAATATGAGGTAAGTGCGGAGGTAAGTGCGGGAGAATTCGAAAGATATTTCACAAAAGTGTTATATGTCAATTAAATATTAAATATTTTCCCTTATATTGAAGCCTAATCGTCCTCAATTGGAGGATGAAAAGGATTGTCATAGTGAACGAATGAGAATGGAATTCAAAATGGTGAACGTGTTTGTTATTTTGTTATCATCATTACACAATGTACTTATGAGAACAAAATAACATATTTCTAAACTCTTATATTCATATCTTATGCATCTCGCACACAGTTTCCAGATATAAATTGCCTCTTTCCCCACAGCGTCCACACAGACTTCGTGGTACCATTCCAGACCTTTCTGAGCTTATCTGAGCATCATTTCGCACTTTTTATGTATCGCCCGATATGAACTAATGTTGGACGAAGCAAATAAGAAGTTATAAAGATGAAGATTTGAATCCCCGCATTCCCTTAGTTCGGTTTGTTCGCTATATTAGCAGTATTTATTTTTCCCCGTATGCTACACTCATTAAGTAACTATCAGAACAATAAGGAGGTATATGGATGTAAGAAAGTCTGTTTTTCTTACTGTACAAGTTTTGGGAGAAATTTTAATGCAACTTCGTTACAAATCTATCTTAAACGAACCTAAAAAGTAAGAAAATGCCAGAAATGGAGCAATTACATTCCTCTTTTCCGAATAATAAGCTCAATTTTTCACTTATACTTAACGAACACATCCTTATTACATACTTAACTGTCTCATGTAGTTACTTTCTTCGCACACAAAGTCGTTCCAACGTAACAAAACACTACCGTCCCCTAAGGTACAGATTTTTTAAAACTAATCCAAGCCAAATATGAATAAGAATCATCCACGCCTACCATAATAAAAACATTTAATTTTGGGTAGGATGCAACTTCTCCTCTACCTGTAATGTATGTAAGGTAAGTCAGAGGAAGATGACATACTTAGCGCTTATGTTGCTTTGGCATTGAAATGGAAATAGAGAAAATATAAAAAGTATCTCAAGATATTTCTGTACCCATATATTTAATTGTTACCGGGAGAAACATTAACCAGTGTTCCTAAATGTGAAGACATAAAATGGTACAATTAAACTAATTGCTAAAAAACTTACATCTTTCCCGATCATTAGGGGAAGATGAGAGCTAACAGTGGGGAAGATAGAAGAACGTGCGGTAAGATGCAACGACACGAAGTTTGAAATTAAAAAAATAAAGTAAAAAGAGCATTTGCATTACAACATATAAGATACTTTATAAAATGTAAATTTAACGCATGTTAGAGACATGATATTTCGCCAAGGCATTGTTCAGCTGAGGTGGCGCGAGGGACGAGTTCAAAGAGACGGGCAGTGGAGTGTGGAGATAAAAGCTCGCCGAAACGGAGAGGGGGGGGGGGGAAGGAGACGGATTTCTGGTAAGTTCGTCTTTATTCTAGTACCATCCTGATTGTTTGAGAACATTCCGGATAGTAAGTAAGCTATAAAAAAGAACCCACCGTCCGCCACTGGGACAGTTGCTAATTGGACACGTGTGCGCGAACAGCTGTGTGACCTGTGTTTGTGGTCGATGACCTTGCAAGTTGTATTGTGTATGTGACGTAATTCTGTGACTGTCAGGCTGACTAAGTGTTTCTAAGGAAATAAAGGGCAATTTTTGGTGTCTGTAACCTGGACTATTAATATCACCAACACAAAAAGTCACCATACAATATAAGAGGTTTATTTTGTTTATTGTTTGTTATTATGCACCCTGTTACGTAGAATTGAACATTAATATAAATTTTGGAAAAATTCTTTCGATTAATATCTTTCTAAGGTTCAATTAAATCTCTGCTGTAGTGGCAATACCTGTAGTTTACAATTGTGTTGGACTTTGATTTTCTCGGCCGTGTTTGGAAATTTGGTTGTGCTTTTTAATGAGTTACAGGAACCTCGGTAGTATTTCCAAGTTTAGGAGCTGCTTCGAACACTCGATTAATTAAGAAAATTCTGGTATTTTTCAAGACTATTAATTTTACAAGTTTAGTGGTTCTAAAGAAGCTAAAATTTCAACATATCCGCGTTTAAGTTCCACTTCAAGAAACCCCCACTACTGACTCCAAAAGTCTATCGGAAGATGTTTGTACCCTAAAAAAATATTGCGAAAAGTTTAGTATTTAGTAAAAAAAAAATTTAAAAGTTTAGTTTGATGTAACAAATTCGGAATATATTAACATTCCCGCTGTCGTAAATGGAGCTGCGGGAAGTGTCACTTATAGTGCTGCTGAGGCATTGTTGTACTGCCATCGCAAAGAACAGCCGGCGCGTGGGCGAGCGCTGAACGCGTGCCGCGAAAGAGATAAAGACACAGAGATATTCTGAAATTTCCCACTGCATCGTGATTGTTACCAAACGAACGACTGAATTCTAAAACAATGTCCGGAGTGTTAGTTGCCAGTGAGTTGTTATTTGTGTGTGTGCAGCTGTGTAGTAATCTGAAGTGTACCACAGTGAACTCTTTCGTTTGTTTACGTGTGGTGACTTATGAAGCAACGACCTTAAAGACTGCTTTGTGTATGTTACGTCATTCTGCTCCTGTTAGGGTTGTACAAAGTGTGTTTTTATTGAAATAAAGAGCATTTTGAATTTCTGCAAACATGACTTTGAATTATACGAACCCACAAAGATACAATATGTTTCCAGAAATTATTAAATATCTTGCTTAAGTGGCATGGTTTAATTATCTCTCGCCTTTCTGAGTTCAGAAATAAATGCCGTTCTGAGAGATTTAACTAAATTATAAACATGGTCAATTACCCATTTTTGTTTGATTTACATTAATATAAGTTAACTAAGGACGTCATAGAAATAATTTCGAAAAAATGTATCAAGAACCAGAAAGAAAGCAAATATGAATCATCATATAATATTCAGTTACAAAGAACCTGCATTGTTGTTAATGTTAAAAACGGTAACGTAAAAAAGTCTACACAAACAACTATGGCAAAATGTTACATGGGAACAGGTATAACGTAAAAGCCTCTATATCCTTTGGTGGTAAAAAGTTTTGACACTATTTGTGCCATATGATTTCAAATGTAACGTATAACACGTGTTTAATTTCTCCATAATTGCACCCGCACAATATCTTAACTGAACAAATATGTGTTTACCTTTTAAACTAATGTTATGTTAGTTGACGTGGACAGTTAAGTAGCTTAGAAAAGACAATTCATAACAAGAAATATCATCTTAAGTAAGGCAAATACAATCCCTTCAGTTGTAGGAATATGTACATTTCTTTTCGCAGCTCCAACTTCCTTGCAACACTTTATCTCTACTTAATCATCTTCCCTGACATTAGAATGAATACAAATTCTAAATCACTCGCCTTCCCTTATTCCGCTTCGCCCGCTGCTGTAGTGGTTTTTAATTCAGGAGCGTATCGATGTAAGAACGTTTGCACTTTCTTATTGTGATTCTAATATCTTTGAGAAGAGATATTAAAATCTGTCATGGAAAACTTAAAATAATCATTCTCTTGGCAATTCACAAATTCTTCGCTCAGTCGCCTTAGATTGAGATTGCTTTGCTTTAAGAGCCACGACCTTATACCTATATGGATCTGCTCTTACACATTCAACATTTTCGAAGAAGTTTCTAATTAACGGACATTGTCTTATTTCGATTTTCTTTTTAGCTCCAGGTGATACCAAAATATATATTTATTTATACTGTAAACCTGACAATTAATTTTTTAGTGGAGTGCAATTTCTTCTCTACCTACTTTGTATATACTACTTAACACTAAAAGGAAAGCACCACAAAGAAAACCGGTACAAACTTGCAGTTCAAGTGGCATGCATGTTTGCTGAATAGCTGTGACTACAGCGACACAGTGGAAGAATCGTGCAACACAAAGTACACGAAGGAAGCAATGGATGTCGCGCAAGTTGTAATTTCTATGTGTATACCGATATGTCTTATTTATTAAGAATATTTTACAACACATTAGAACTTCGACTTTCCTTTCTAAGTTTAAACCATAACCTAAATGTGAACAATGGAAAATTGTAGCTATATTGTACACATAAACCAAAATAGACCGAAAGGAAATATGGAATTTTAAAACAAAAGTCTCCTTAACCTGTATAAGTAGCAGAAATTTAACTGTTCATTTGCATTGTTTATTCCTATCCTTAACCATGCCAATAATAATTATTTTTAATAACGGTAACACGCTGTAAATGTTGCGTCCATAATTCAATAACCTTAGTCTTTCTAAATAAGGTTCTCAAGTGGGTACAGAAAAGCTGTGTACGTTATGACGTTGACAGTAGACATTCGTACGATCACAAACATTCTGCTTCATAATTTACTGTCTACATTCCTACGTAGCAATTTTAGTATATTCATGTTGATCATCATCATTGTAACATTGAATGAAATCAGCCTGTGCCGACAATATCTGTCTTTTAAGATTGTGCTTAGGTATTTACATCCCTGTTTAGTAAGCGCTAAACCGCGGTTTAGGTGCCATAAAAGAATTACAAATGAAAGTACTACAAGAAAACCTAGTCTTTATATAAATAACACTTACAGACATAGACTCCAAATTAAGGTACCTTAAACATTAAGAGCGTCTGTAAACAACTAAAGAAGAAAAAAGAGAGGTAGACCTTGAGCTGTAGTGAAATACCCCAAAGCTGGTTGCTATCTGATAAACCGGTTATCGAGCTTTTCTTGCATGGCCTGTAGCTAAAAAAGCCACGAGAACCTCTAATTTGATGTAAGTAATGATAAATTCATAAAAATGTGGAACAATCCAGAATTGGTTAACTCCACGGAATAAAATGTGTTTAACGTAAATTCCGTGTCTTAACGAGATGTACACTTTTTATTATCTCTTACAGTTTACCAGTTATACAAAAGTAATTCAGAATAAGGAGAACTTAAATGTCTTACACATTTTTCATAAAATATCTCACACATACAATATTATAATCAAAATTGCGGCAGCAACATTTTATAAATTCAAACATTTTTAGCAATTTTATATATAAAGTTTGTCTGTAGTGTTGTATTATCTTAGAAGATGCTGAAATTTTACATTTCGTTGTATGCTATTCCATATATCGCTAGCAAAAGTTAAAGACATATGAACGCTGGCCAATGCTCAAGCGCAGGGCTGATGTCGAGCGTGGTTCTTGTATCGACAGAAGTTCTGTACATAGCACGTTTTACACGCCAGCAAAGGTGCTGCCTATTTTTCCGGTAATTAAACAGGACATTGAATATATCTAAAATATTAAGATCTTGCCTTGACCAACGTTACAGCAGTTTCCAATCCAGTTACTCCCTTTCTGACTTCATGGATCTTTCCCGGGGATTGATATACAGGAACGCTGTTTTTTTCTAAGGATGAAGCTGCTTCACTACAAATTCGTGACACTGTATGTGCACTACCTATTACGATTTTGATCTCATTAGGATCTCATCTCATCTGATATAGCACGTAGGCCACCATGCTGGCCCCATTTTTCCTATGCCCCAAGTGTTGGCATCCCCGGGAGGTAGGATGATGCTAAGGAGATAGACGGCGGCTGACCCAAGGAGCCATGACAGTACAGAGGGCAGGGTACCTACAGTTTACTTGGATAGAAACCTCACCCGACAGGCCGGGACAATGAACACGCTCCCCTACAGCCGGACGGCAACGAGCCCAGCAAACAAGACCTAAAAGTCCCAGGCAGGTTGTCAGAGCCCCAAAGGTCACTGGCAGGAGGTCCAGTAATAGCCCAAGCAGAGTAGAGGAAACTGGCACCCGACCTACCGGAGGAGGAAGTAGTCTTCCACAGACCATACTCTGGCGAACGCATGTTGTAGCCTCCCGTAGGGGAGGGATACGTTCCATTCAGCTGCCATGGTGCGGACGCTGCTGACCACTAGCACCCATGGTACCTCTAATGTTACAAGACAAACCTCGGGCCGAACATTCGAGCCCCTCCCTGATTGGAAGTTGTTCGGATTGGGTTGGACTCGAGGGGCAGTGGTTCCCGATACCCGTGGGAGATCGGATACGTCTCCGGACGCGTAATAGCCAGCATAGCCAGTAGAAGGTCTGCTAGAACACCAGGCGACGCTACCGAGGTCATATTGGTAGCCTTCACATTTTCGATTTGACGTATCCACTTCCATCCCCTCATGAGTCCACAGAACCAGATGGAGCGGCCTTGGTAATATCTAGGTCTTGGCCTATGGAAAGCCCCAAGGAGGCGCCTCGCGCTTCTTCGGGACAGCTCGGTACCTCCCTGGTCGTCAGAGCGGGGGGAGGGTTAGTTTTCACTCTGTGTGGATTTCCCTTGTATATACCCACGAGTTTATATTTATGTTGCAAGCGGATTGTTGAGGTGAGGCGACGCGAGTGTTGAGTCCAAAGAGACGTGCAGTGCAGTGCGAAGATAAAGGTTCGCCGTAGAGGTGAGGGGAAAGAAAAGGATTTCAGGAGAGTTGGCCTTTCTTCTAGCACCGTCTTGATTGTTTCAGAACTTTCCGTGGAGCGAGAAATCTATAAAAAGCGAACAGCTGCACGCCACTGGAAACAGTCGCTAATTGAACGCATGTCCGAGAACAGATGTAAAAGTGAACTCTTTTGTGGTCGAAGACCATGTAAGTTGTATTGCGTATGAGACGGAATTCTGTTGATGTACGAAGTGAATTTCTACGAAAATAAACAGCAAATTTTAGTGTTTGTAACTTGGAGTTTTAATTTCACGAACCCGGAAAGTCACAATTGGTGTCAGGATTGGGACCAAACAATCAAGAAAGAAGAGCTCTCCAGAAATCCGTCTCCTTCCACCCACCGTTTTGGCGAGCTTTTTCCTCCGCAGTGCACTGTCCGTCTCTTTGAACTCAACACTCGCGATATTTTGAGTCTCTGTGCTACTTACCTTTGTGTTTACCGTCCTTCTGCTATTAGAGCCCTCGTAATTCCAATTTCTTAGGTGATAAGTCACTTTTCTTCCCCATTACCCCATACTTCCTTTAACATTAAATCTCACAGGTTCTCTAGTTTTTCACTGCATGCATAGAAGTTTAAAAGCATTGGTATAATACAGAAGAAGTCTATTGACAAAATAAAGCCATGAGTTTTAACGATAAACCTTTGAAATGCCCAATAAATTTGCATGGGCACATAATAAATACCATAAATACACACAATAAATATACTCTTACGGCAGCTGACAGTCAACTTAGCAGTTGTACCAACATATGCTTACAAAACATCCCACAAATCATCATAAAATATCCCTGAATGGTTCTTATGTATCATTCAATCATTGTTACATCCAAAGTTGTCATTAATTCAGAGTTAGGCTGAAATAAGTTCATTTTTATGACTGAAATTCAGTTTAGAGTAATATTTTGGCCACCTGTGTAAGGTTTCCTCCAACGTTGGGACATATTGCACGGTGAATGAGTTGGGTGAAATCATGCTCAAATGAGTCCAGGGTCCATAGATCTTAGAGTTACCTGACATTAATCTTGAAGGATAAGGGAAGAACACTATCCAGGTAACTCACCCTGACCGAGATTCTAACACGGGAACTCTGTAAGGTAGTAAACATTATCACTTAGGTGGAAAAAAGCAATAGGCATAATTTAACTGCCTCAAGGTGATAAACGATTCATTAAAATCTGATTAGTTAAAGGTTATATTCCCTTTAAGAATTATATTCTAATAAAACGGCTTAGTAATTGACAGAATACCTAACCAATGAAGACACTCGCAAATTAAGGTGATCTGTAAAGGAAAAGCGGACCTAACGAACACAAAGGAGTACAGAGCCATAGCACTAGAGAATACTCAGTACAAGATACTCTCAAAATTAATAATAAGCGATCACAAGACTGTGTATTCACAGCTTCCACCATTTGATATGCAGAAAGGAATCTTATCACGACCCAACCCAAGGTGTGTATGTGAATTGTGCTGTCAAACCTCTAAAATATTAACACAGTGAACTATATACGAAAAGGCTGAGAACAATTGAGTTTATGAAACCGTAAATAAATAACCGTAAAGGACAAATACTTTCAGATACGATGTGACGTATAACACGTCAGGTCATTCATTAAAACTTGTCGTAACAAACAAGTCTGTATTAACTGTAGTCATGAGACATTGATAAAATAAACTGTGTAAATTGTGATCTAGAGCTGACAGCAGGGAACGTACAATATATGTTTTTGAATCTAAATGTTGAGAAATAGAGAGTTGGAGCTCATGTATGTTTAAAGACGAGGAACTCTTTCGAACTATGATTTTTTGTGTTCGTAGAATTAAAAGTACAATTTTCCGAAATTCTAAATGTTCTTTATTTCCGTAGAAATACACTGTTCAATTCTCACGTTACAACATTACATCATATATACAACACAATTTTCCAAGGTCGATGACACTAACAAACAGCGCTCTGATTACATCAGCTCTCGTTACAACAACACTCTACAGCTGTTTACTGCTTACCCTCCCTCTTGGCGAGTCGTCGCCTTCTTAAATACCTCATTGATAACTTCCAGAGATAAATAAAAAACAACTATTCTCTGTCAATCTAGATATCACTAGAACCTTCCAAACGTGAAACCCTATCTGTGCCGGCAAGTCCTTTATCTCAGCTATCTTGATTTGCCGGCTCGGTATGTACACTAGCCGCGCTATCGTAGATAACGGGTTCGCGACAGCACATAAAGCAGCTCAACTCCGTTCTCATTCTAAAGATACTAAATGATAGACCAGATTCACGTAATCAGCAACAAATCTATGCTTTAGTTTTAAAGGATTAATCTGCAGGATATCCCTGTGTGTTATCCTTGAAGATGCTGAACATTGGTATTCACCCGACTTTTCAGTTCTCGTTTGCGGATAACTTATTTTAAGATTCACATGGTACTAATACTTTTATTTCCATTAAAATCTTGATTTTTATTTTTTGGGTAGACTTCGTTTTCTCCTCTACCTACTATGTATGTAATACTTAACACTAAAAGAAAAAGACACGAAGAAAACCTGTACAAACCTGCAGTTCAAATGTCCAGCGTGTTTCTGAGTAGCTATGACTACAGCGACACAGCGGAAGACTCGTGCAAAGCTATGTACACGAAATAGGCAATAGATGTCGCGGAGTTGTAATTGCTATTTCTATACCGATATGTCTTAGCTATTAGGAATCCTCTACAACAAATTGGAACATCGACTTTCTTTTCTATGTTTAAATCATGACACAAATGTGAGCGATGGTAAATTGTAGCTATATTGTACACATAAACCAATTTAGACCTAAAGGAGGTATTGAACTCTAGACTGAAAGTCTCATAAACCTGTATAAGTAGCAGAAATTCAACCCTCCAACCCTCAATTTTCATTGTTTATTCCCATCATTCTAGATCTGATCATGTTTTGAAAACCACGTACGCTATGAATGTGCCATCCATAGTTCAATGACCTTGGGTTTGCCAAATAAGATGCTCAACTGGGTACAGAGGAGCTGTGTGCGTTATGACGTTGTTTGACAGTAGAAATTCGTACCATCACAAACATCCTGCTACATCCTTTACTGTCCACATTCCTGCGTAGTAGTTATTGGAAATTCCTGTTGATTATCATGTTTTAACTCTGATTTAAATCAGCACTGTGGCGGCAATATCTGTATTTTAAGATTGCACAGTGCTTAGGTATTTATATCCCTGTTTAGTTATTTGGATGCACTTTTTCATAAGTGCTAAAACGCGGTTTAGGTGCCATAAAAGAATCCCAAATTAAAGTTACTTTCACAAATCCTAGCCTTTATTTAAATAAACTGTAGAGACATAGACCCCAAATTAAGGTACTTTGAACATTAAGAGCGTCTATAGACAACTAAAGAAGAAGAAAGAGAGGTGGACCTTGAGTTGTAGTGAAATACCGCAAAGGTGGCCGTTATCTGATAATCTGGAAATCCAGGTTTCCTTGCATGGCCTGTAGATAAAAAAGTCATCACAGCCTCTAATTGGATTTACTTATGATAAATTCCGACAAATGAGAATCAATCATGAATTGGTTCATTCCACAAAAGAAATATGTTTGACATAAATTTTATGTTTTAACGAGATGTTCATCTACTATTATCTCTTACAGTTTACCAGTTATACGAAAGTCTTCCAGAATAAAGAGAACCTCAAAGACTTGTGCATTTGTCATAAAATATCTCACACATACAATATAATAATCAAACTAGTTGCAGCAAATTTTTAAAAATTCAAACATTTTTACAGTTTTGTATATAAAGTTTCCGGAATATTTTCTTAGAAGATGCTGAAATTTTGTATTTCGTTGTATGCTATTTCCTATACCGAATCCTGAAAGAGGAATGTCTTTCTAAACTCCATGGAGCCTGGGCTCATTTGACCATCATTTCACCCGATCCAATCATCGTGCGATATGACAACGTTGGAGGATGTAAGTTACAAAAAGAAGGAAAAAAAGATTTGCTGTGAAATAACTGTGGTTCACACCTTGTTCTTTCTAACTAAGATGCTCAACTGAGTACACAGGTTCTATGCTGTTAGGATGATCTTTGACATGGTGTGAGTACATTACATTTGGTGCTAGGCTTTCGTAACATCAGAGAGATTCTGCTTTTTATTTACATTTATAATTCCAAACTCGTGCACATTCGTACGCATTACTGAACATTTCCATGCATTTGTAACATTTGTAATATTTCAATAAATCAGCACTGTAGCACCAATACCTCCAGATTGTATCATACTTTGATTTTGTAGTTCTGCTTGGAAATTTGATTGTGCTTTATAGTAAGCCACTGAAAACGTGTTTAGTTTGATTCCTATTTCGGATATTGAGTTTATTGTTCAAATTCTATAACATCTGACATTCTCCAGGGTCTTCGTAGTTTAACAAACTGAATGGATCCAATGAAGGTCGACATGTCCGTGATTAATTTTCTCTTTTAAATAACAGACTCTGCATACTGAATGTCTGAATTCTGTCACAACATGTTTCTACCCCGAAAAAATAATATTAGTAGTTAATATACTCATGGAACAAATTCAGTTAACAATTCGGTTGTCGTAAATGGTGATGAAGCAAGTATTATTTTTATACTTCTAAGTTTTATTTTATATTTTGGTTAAATCGAAACTTTTAATGAACTGTTTCTCTTCCGAGGGAAGAAATAAGTACAGTTCTCGGAGAACTAACTAAATTATATAATTTGTAAGTCGCCCAATTGTGTATTTGATGTAGGATAATGTTTAGTAATGACGTCATAGCAATAACTTTTAGTTTGATATCTTTAGTGCTCTAAATATGTTTAGTGAATAAGAAGAAATATTCTTCATTAAAACTCAGGTTGCTAGAGTGATCAATGCTCAACAATGCCATACAGAATTACTGGAAGTTTGGGGTAGACAGACTTTACCATATCGTACTGTTGCTGGATGGACGAATGCATTTCGTAGAGGAAGGGAAGACTTGGAGTTGGCACCCGCAATCAGCAAGTGATGATGTGTATGTGAATGCTGTTAGACTACAGCTGGGAGAACATCATTGTTGGACAGATATGAGTCCATGTGATTTCGACCATTTTGCCGAAATGATATTACCACTTAGAGGACTTCGCTTTAGAACCAGACATACAACTATACCAGTAGTAGAGCAGTCTGTTTGATATTAGGACAACAAGACGCTGTGGATAGCATACGTCGCTGAAGTGTGGAGACGAGGTCTTCTTGTTGGAGCAAATTACGTCTAACCACTGCAATAATGTGGCTATTTGTTGTTAATTCAATAGCATATTTTGTTGAATGAAATTAACATTTTGCAACATAAATGTATGCTTATTTTGGACGTTTTTATTGCATAGAATCTAATTACAAGTTACAACCTTAAACTAATTTTTAGCAAATTTGTACAACACAATTAAAGGTGAAGTTTAACGCACAATAAACGTATCTTAAATGAAAGGTATTTCTTGAAAACTTAGCAGACGCTGTCTACTTTCAAGAGCGGCTACAAACAAATAAAGAAGAAAGAGATGTAAAACTTGAGCAGTTCAAGTGTCCCGCGTGTTTCCTGAGGAGCAGTGACTGCAGCGACACAGAGTGGAAGTCTTATGCAACATGAGGTACGTCTAGCATCTGGTAGATGACGTACAAGTTGTAATTGCTATGTATATCTCAATGCGGCTTAAATATTAAAAGTATTTTTAAAATATTAGAATAGTTATGTTATGTTTTGGTTCAATTCTGCAGAGGAACAAGACACAGCAATAAATAAACTCGAAACAGCCATAAAGATAGCCACTACTGCCTGTGTTTCCTTAAGACAACAGCGGGCTCTCAATGCTAGATTTCCCCACCACATTAAGATTCTCCAGCAAGCGCGACTCTAATGGCAAAGAATGAGAAACATCCTACATCGTGTAGGTTACCACAAAGCTAGAGATTTAGCTAACGCACGCGCTAGAAATTACACCCAAAGTCAATGGAATAACACGCTGGAAAATTTAAACCCCCAACAAAACTCAACTTGACGAATAGTTAAATGCCTTACCCAAACACGAAGGATTATCCATTCCCTCCAAATTAATAATACAATAGCCGAAACACCCCAGGCCAAGGCGGAAGCTTTTGTGATCACCTTGGAGAATGTCTTTTCCGCCAACCCAGTAATTGGGCAAGAAGTCAAAAACGAAGTTAGAGACTTAGGGCAAAGACCGACTCACAATAAGATGCGCAAGACAAACCCAGGCAAAATGGGTTGGATCATACGGCATCCACCAAACAGAAAAGCGCCTGGGCCAGACAAAATACCAAATTTGGTACTAAAGAACCTAACACCAAGAGCAATAAAGCTCTTAGCAAACATTTTTAACTTCACACTCGAAAGTGGAAGGTTCCCCCCATGCTGGAAAGTAGCCAAAATACTCCTGTTCCCAAAAGCAAATAAAAATCTGGCACTTCCAGTCAACCACAGGCCAATTAGCCTATTAAACACAATAAGCAAAGTACTGGAAAAGATAACACTAAAGAGAATAAACAAACACATTCATAAGAACAATATTCTTTAACCTGAGCAGTTTGGGTTCAGAGCTCAGCACTCTACCACACTCCAACTTTTGCGAATGACCGAACAAATCACTGACGGATTGAGCACGAAAGTCAACGGGCGCCCTATATTTAGTCATCGAAAGAGCCTTTGATAAAGTAGGGCACGCAGGCCTTATTAAAATACTAAGACAATACGAATTCCCTGATTCGGCAGTAGCCCTAATTGGGGACTACCTCTCCGGTAGGCGCCTTCGCACTACGGTGGAGGACGCAGTATCCAGCGTTAAGCCAATCAAAGCAGGCGTACTTCAAGGAAGTCTGGTGGGACCGACACTGTTCAGTTTAAACATAAATGACATGCCCGATCTAGTAAGAACGAACAAATACATACATACATATATATATATATATATATGCCGACGACACCGCTCTAATAACACAGTCAACCCAACCGCGAATCATTCATCAACGTCTTCAAAACGCCCTAAATACACTAGAACCTTGGTTCTCAGAGTGGAGAATTAAAGTAAATGCACGAAAAACGCAAGCTATAATCTTCACGAAAACACTCCTGCATAGGAAAAACAAGCGTGCCTTTCAGCCGTTAATATATCAAGGCGAAGAAATCGACTGGAAGGACCAATTGACTTATTTAGGCCTTGTAATGGACCAGGGACTCACCTGGGGCAAACACATTACTACGATCAGAGCCAAGGCCAATGGCCAGCTAAATAAATTATTTACAATATTTAATATTAACAGCCAGATTAAAGTACATATCCTATATAACACACTGATAAGGCCTGTTATCACGTATGCAGCCCCCGTTTGGGGATACGCTCCAAAAACTCACTTACACAAATTACAAACGCTACAAAACCGAACAATCTTAATAATTACAAAGCAAAACCGGTAGCACCGGATAATCTGTTGCACAACAAACTAAGACTACACTCAATTCAGGAATTTATCAAAAGACTCAGCTTCAACGTAAATAAGCGCAAAGATAAAAACACTAACGCACTAATACAGCAACTAGGCAATTACGAAACCGAATACAATAAACACAAAAGACCGTTGTCCATATTTGATAGGACCATAGGGATGGGAACCCCAGATATAGACATCCAAGAGTATCTTAACACTATCGTAAGACTTCCATAGAAGTAGTAAGATTACCCATGACTGTACACCACACCCTGACATTTGGCAGTTCCACAAGTCCTTGCTCTTAGCCAAGGCGGCTCTGGTGTGGAGGCAACCCCCTCCCCCCATACTTACACCACAATCGCTATGAACAATGGTTATGATCAATCTAATGCGAACAAATTCAACTTAGAGTCAACCTCATACTAGACGTAGCTTACTCATAGAACTAGCAATCATACATATATACACATTAACTTTACATCTCAAGATAGTGCATGACTAACGCTATCTTAGCGACCACCACTATTTTTAATGACACGTACTACCCTCTCAAGGTAGACAATACATAAAATAAGAACTATAAACTAATGCAAATAAAGTAGTATAACTCATACATGACTATTTCCTCTATCATTGAGGACACAACCAGTATGTTTGGATGGTGTTTCCTATTGGAAACGACACTACATCCAACCACATCCCTCACCACGAATCCGCGAGGGCATATTCAGGGCTTCGGCCATGCGTATGTCCTAGCATCCAATCGTACCTTGGTTAGGCCATACGGCCAACCTCTACACGCTCTCTATGAATCCGCAGGTGCACATAGTGGTACTGCTGGTATTCCTCACCTGACTTCCCTCCGGTGGGGGCCTTATAGTGAGTAGCACCTTCGGGTGCAGCTCAGACTCCCGGCTGCACCATCCCAGTACATTTGGGGTTAGTCCATAAATGGATTTTTTCCTCCACTCAAAAAGAAAACAATGAAATTTTATTGCAATTTTTAACAAGGTGCTTGAAAACGCCGTAGAAGTTTTTCAAGTTTGGATGCCATAATAGAATCCCAAACAACAGACACTTAAACAAAAGCTAGTTTTCATTTAAATAAACACTAAGCACACCAGACGCTTACATAAGATCCTTACTTTCAACAGCGTCTGTAAAGAACTAAAGAAGAAATAGAGGTAAACCTTGAGCTATAGTCAAAAACTTCAATGCTGGTCGCTACTTGTAACCTGGAAATTTTGTTTACCTTGTGTGGCCTATACATAAAATTTCATGACCACCTCTAACTTAATATAGATATTGATAAATTCAAAAAAATAACAAGGAATATCCAAGAATTGGTTCACACCACGAAAATAAAATGCATTTGACAAACTGCTTATTATAACAAGATCTACATTTTCTCTTAACTGTTACACTTTATTAGTTATATAAGTGACAGAAAGAATAAAGGTAAATCAGTGGTCAGTTGGAGAATTTAATGTCATATCGGCATGTTGGCCAAAGTAGCTCAGTGGTTTACGTCAACCGCAATGAGAGCGGCAAATCTGTAATTCAAATCCCGGCTATAGCACTGGATATTTTCCGTCTGGCCCTACACATTCAAATATGCAGCTTTGTTGTATACAAAAAACAATATAGTTCGGCAAGAAATATTGTGTATTTTGAAAACAGGAGTCGGCAAAAGCCTTTATAAGATCCAGGAATTCAACGTTTGGTCTATGTCGATCCAAATCTGGTTCTTCAGCTCAAATTATTTGTGAATAAGTATAGTTACCACCTCGTTACCCTAAAATTAATTTAGTATTCTTATTTATAATATTCGTGTTTTAATAGATACACGAAAAACTTCTTTGTGTAATAATTACTAACTGTAGTACCTACTCGGTACGTTTCTTATTAATATAAGGATCAATTAACACATATCTCTAAAACTACAATATGGATCAGCCCTTTGTATAGTAATAAGGGAGTTAATGAGACATTAAAGTTATCTGATAGATCTTTCTCTCTCTTCTTACATCTTTCTCGATACACACATATTTGGAAGATCCAACAATTTACTATCATTAGGGTAAGTAGTAAGATAAATCCAAAATGTTATGCCTTATTTATTTACGTCCTGCAACAGTAAGTCATATCTGATGATGACACTACTGAAATAATGCTTAAATAAACCGAGACAATGTGAATCTAAAGTCTTTGAGAAGAGAAATTAAAATGTGTCACCACAAACTTCAAATATCCATTCCCTTGGCAATTCATTAATTCTTGGTTCAGTCCAGTTAGGTTGAGGTTGCTTTGATTTGACCGCCACAACTTATACCTATGTGGATCTGCTCTTATACGTTCAACATTTTCAAAAAAGATTCTAATTAAGGGATATTGTCTTATTGCGAATTTGTTTTAGCTCCAGGTGATACCAAAATATAAACATATTTATACAGCAACCTTTGCATTTAAGTCTTGAGTGGAATGCAACTTCTCCTCTACCTACTATGTACTAAAAGGAACGTACCACGAACAAAACCGGTACAAACCTGCAGATTAAATGCTAGGCGTGTATCCCGAGTAGCTCTGAATACAGCGACACACAGTGCAAAACTCGTGCAGCGCAAAGTACATGAAGGATAATATAGATGACGCGCAAGTTGTAATTGCTATGTGTATACGAATATGTCCTAGCTAATAGAATATTTTACAACACATTAGAACACCAACCTTCCTTTCTAAGTTTAAATCATATCCCAAATGTAAACTATGGCAAACGGTATCTATATTGTACACATAAACTAATATAGACCGAAAGGAAATATTGAATTTTGCAACAAGAGTCCCCTAAATCTCTATAAATAGCAGAAGTTCAACCCTTGAATTTCGTCTGCACTTCTCCTGGCTAAGGTCCGAGCTAGGCGACCAGACTGGTCGCTGAGGTTGAGGCAGAGGCAAAGCCCTTGGGTTCCCACTGCCAAATACCTTGGCGTCCACCTGGATCGCGGACTCACCTACGCACCTCATATCCGGGTCAAAGCCGGACAAGGGCATGCAGCGTTAACTCAGCTATACTCCATTTTTAAGTCCACCATGCCTACTCACCTCAAACTACGCCTGTATCGGTCGATCATACCGCCCCTGATTCTGTACGGCTGCGAAGTCTGGGGATCAGCGGCTCCAACCAATATTCGCAGACTCCAGTACGTCCAGAACAGGGCTTTGCGCATGATCTACGATACCGGGCGGAGATTTCCGTCCCACATCCTACACACTCACTCTGGGGTCCCGTATATCGTGGACGTAGTGCGGGAGAGATTCCGCACCATCTACGATAAGCTGGACTCCCACCCCAACATACTGGTGAATACCCTAGGTCGTTACGACCATAGGGTTCCTCGCCGGAGACCAAGCTATCGGCTACCCAAAGATGCCTTGGGTACCTAGCACAGAACAGGGCCACATTCCCCTGACTCCAACTTCCTAAGCCCAGTAATGGGCTAGGAAAACCTTATACAGTAACATGGATCCTTTCCCTCTAGCCTGCTTAGCGGACTGTGCTCAGAAGCCTCCTAGCAGGCGGAAGAGCGCAGCCAGCATTGGCGCATCCCCCCTTCACGGGGCGACGGCGCTCACCAAGGCTAGACATATCCATCGCCCAAAACAATCGCCTGTGACATTAAAAATTCTTCTATACTGCCCAGATAAAGACGCTAGAAGCGGCTAGGTGCTGGGCAGCATACACTCCGTCCAGGAAAACCTGGACGACTCGACTCCTCAGCTGGTCTGCTGGTCTGCTTGAATTTCGTTGATTATTCCCATCATATTCTCCATCATTGTTTTTAATAACTTCAACACGCTATGAATGTGGCGTCAATAGTTCAATAATCATGGTCTTTTCAAATAAGATGCTTAAGGGTATGTATGACTGAAATTTTCAAATTCTGAACTAATAATGCTAGCTTTTTCAAATTTACTCCATAGGTGTAGCATATTGTAAACATGTTACAACCTAAATTTAAACCATTTGTCTCCAGCAGTTTAGAAATTATGATAAATTTTGTATGTTTTTTGTTACGTCGCTAAAAAAGTCCCTTGAGACAAAATATTTTGAATTTTGGACAAATATTTTAACCCTATGTTCACAAAAATTTTTTAATTTACAAATATTCTTTTTGTCTAAAAAACTGTAAGTTTTGTGTTTGAAAATTAAAAATATATGCTTATATACATTTCACAATAAAACCTAGGGCAATTTCCATTCCTCATGATATTCTGAACCTGTGTAGGAAATTTCATGAATGTAGTACAAAAACTGCATCGCAAGGAGCATTTTACAGGAAGAAAAATGCTGAAAATATGAACATTGAGAAAACAGCGATTAAAGATTTGATTGCATAACTCACATTAAATTCCACCAGGCTGATAGGTTGGACCCTCAGATTTCTTTTTCCTCTCCTCTGTTGCTGCTTTTTCCACCTTTTTCTTCTTTGGATGTTGCTTTTCTTCTGCACAACTTCGCATCTTGCTTTGCAGGATACGAGTCTGATCTCGCTGCCCAGAAGTTTTCCTTGCTGAGTCTACTACACTTTCACCTCTGATATTTTGCTGCAGCTCCAATGACTTAAGACTACCCATGTTAAACTCACTGTTGCTTTTAATAACAGCAAGATCCAATTTTTGTTTTGATATGAAAACTTCCTTTGGGCACTTATTCCATATGGCATGATGCAAAGATTCATTGGCATTCTGTATTGTTCCTGTTTTGCACATCTCTAGTAATTTTGTAGAAGCCAGCCTCTGATATATTGGCAACATTTTAGGAACTATTTTGTCTGAAAGCCTTATTTTTCTTTTCTTGAATTGAAAATTTAAGAACGGAAAACAGACAAAGAATGTGGATGTAGGCAAAAGAGGGCGTGACTCTGACAGAGTTTAAAGGCCACCGACATTTAAATAAGCATTTAAAAATGGCGTCCGGAGGCAAATTATGCATTTTTCACATTCGGGAATGTCTAAATTATTTTATAGAATTAAAATAAAAAAGTCGTTATTTTCACGATTTTCATGAAATTTCAGTCATGCATACCCTTAACTGGCCACAGAAGAGCTGTGTGCGTTTTGACGTTGTTTGACAGTAGACATTCGTACCATCACAAACATCCTGCTTCATCCTTTACTGTCCACATTCCTACGTAGTAGTTTCAGTAAATTCCTGTTGATTATCATCTTTTTAAATCTGAATTAAATCAGCACTGTGGCGGCAACATCTGTCTTCTAAGATAATGCTGTGCTTAGGTATTTACATGCCTGTTTAGTACTTTTATGGCACTTTTTCATAAGCGCTAAAACGCGGTTTAGTTGCCATCAAATGCTCCCAAATTAAAGTACTGCAAGAAAATCTAGTCTTTATTTAAATATCTTTAGACATATAGACTCCAAATTAAGAGTATCTATAAACAACTAAAGAAGAAGAAAGTGAGGTAGACCTTGAGTTGTACTGAAATACCCCAAAGCTGGCCGCTATCTGATAATCTGGTAGTCCAGTTTTCCTTGCATGGTCTGTAGATAAAACATGACAACCTCTAATTTGATATAAGTAATGATAAATTCAGACAAATAAGGAACAATCCCGAATTGGTTCACTCCACGAAATAAAATGTGTTTGACGTAAATTCTGTGCTTTAACAAGATGTACATTTTCTATTATCTCTTACAGTTTACCAGTTATACAAAAGTCATTCAGAATAAAGAGAACTTCAAAGTTTTGTACATTGTCATAAAATATCTCACACATACAACATTATAATCAAAATTGTTAGAGCAACATTTTATAAATTCAAACATTTTTAACAATTTTGTCTATAAAGTTTACCTAGAGTGAATTATTTTCTTAGAAGACACTGAAAATTTACATTTCGTTGTATGGTATTCCCTATACCGGTAGCAAAACTTAAAGACATATGAACGCGGTATATATGAATATATATAAGACATATGAACGGAGCGCTGTTGCCAAGCGTGGTTGGTGTACCGGCAGAAGTTCTGTACATAGCACGTTTTACACGCCACAAAAGGTTCTGCATATTCTTCCCGTAATTAGCAACACATTAAATTGTCCTAAAACGTTAAAAACTTACCTTGGCAGGCGTCATAGCACTGGAACAGCAAGCACGGTATCCAATCCAATAACTCGCTTTCCGACGTCATGGATCTTTCCCGGAGATTGAGATACTGGTACGCTACCTTTTTCTAAGGATGAAGCTGCTTCACTACAAATTCGTGACACTGTCTGTGCACTACCCCTTAGGATTAGAATTCCATTATCGAGGGGATTCGGTACATCGGCCACCATGCTGGGCCCATTGTTGCTATGCCCAAAATTGGGGGCACACCTGGGAGGAAGGCTGAGGCGAAGGAGACAGTGGGTGGCCGACCAAGGAGCCATGACAGTACAGAGGGAAGAGTCCCTACAGTTTACTGAGATAGAGACTTCCCCTGACAGGCAAGCAAAGGGAACTAGCTCCCCTACTGCGGGATGACAACGAGCCTAGCAGCTCTAATGGACCCAGGCAGGCGGTCTGCCCCAAAGGTCCCTGGCAGGCGGTCCCAAAATGGTCCCAGTAGAGCGGAGACGCGCAATAGACCTACCGGAGGACGAAGTAGCTTTTCCTCGGACCATATTGTCGTAAACGTGTCGTTGAGGTGAGGCGGCGATAGGCGCCTTTCTTCTAGCGCCGTCTTGATTGTTTGAAAACATTCCGGATAGTAAGAAACCTATAAAAAGCGAACCGCCGCCCGCCACTGGGAACAGTCGCTAATTGAACGCGTGTCCGTGAACAGATGTAAAAGTGAACTCTTTTGTGGTCGATGACATTGTAAGTTGCTTTGTGTATGAGGCCTAATTCTGCTGATGTACGAAATAATTTTTACCAAAATAAACAGCAAATTTTAGTGTTTGTAACTTGGACTTTTAATTTCACGAACCCAGAAAGTCACAATTGGTGTCAGGATTGGGAACAAATAGTCAAGACGGCGCTAGAAGAAAGAAGAACTCTCAGAAACCCATCTCCTTCCACACATCGTTTCGGCGAACTTTTATCGCCGCGCTGTACTGTCCGTCTCTTTGAACTCGTCCCTTGTGCCGCCTCACCTCAGCAATCCTGCCATGCATCCTCGGGACATCCGCTAACACTTCTACCCTGAAAGAGACCACCAGATGAGAGATGAAGTGAAAAAATAGAGGAGATGAAATGGAGGGACAGGAAATTCGGGGGATATAATTAAACTACACAACAATTGCCTAGCCATCCAGGAAAACTCTAAAGCTTAGATTTACCCAACACTCGTCTTGAAGGATAAGGGAAATCCTCGGAAAACAGCTTATCCAGGTCACTCATTCTGACCGAGATTCGAACTCGGGACCTCTTGAACGTGAGGCAGACATGCTACCATCTACGCTGCCGAGGCGGGCAACATCGTTGTTGGACAGATTCATGAGCCCATGTGATTTTGATCTTTTTGCGAAAATGAAATTATCACTTAGATGAGTTCGCTTTAGAGCCAGACAGACAATTATACCAGAAGTAGAGCAGTCTGTTTGATATTAGGACAACAAGACGCTCTGGATAGCATCCGTCGTCTTCCTGATCTGTGGAGTCGAGTTCTTCATGTCGGTTCAAATTAATTATAAGCACTGCAATAATGTAACTATTTGTTCTTAATTCAATAGCACACTTTAGTGCATGTTTTTGACATTTTGAAACATCAATTATTTAGACGTTTTAGTGTATAAAATCCAATTTCTAACTTTAAATTACAACCTTATATTAATTTTTAGAAATTTTTAAAAGACAATAAAAATGAAAGTATGACGCACAATAAACGAATCCCAAATGAAAGGTATTTGACGACAACCTAGTTGTAATTTAAATTAAAATTTGCATACAGTGGACGCTCTCTACTTTTAAGAGCCACTACAAACAAATGAAGAAGAAAGAGATGTAAAACTTGAGCATTCTAAATGGCCCGCCTGTTTCCTGAGTAGCAGTGACTGCAGCGACAGAGAGTGGAATTCGCATGCAACGCGAGGTACACTTAAGAGCTAGTAGATGACGCGCATGTTGTAATTGCCATGTATATATCAATATGTCTTAGGTATTAAGAATGTTTTAGAAACATTAGGGTAGTGATGTTTAGTTTTGGTTCAAACCGTGTGCTTTATGTGAGAGATAGATATTTGTAGTTATATTATATATACAAATAAACACAGACCGAAAAAAGGTATTGTATTTTTGAACAAAAGTCTTCTAAGACTTATATAACCTCCATAATTCCAGCAATTTTCACATTATTAATTCCAATTCAAAATTACTATGTTTGACATAACATTACATTTGGTACTAGAGATTAGTAAAATCAGATACATGCTGCTTTTTATTCTAATTTATAATGCAAAACACGTACAGATGGGTACGCATTACTAAACTTTACAAGAATTTTCGGCAATTCCTGTTGATTAACATATTTGTAACATTTTAGTAAATTAGCATTGCAGCAGTAATATCTGTCTTATTCAGTTGACCTCCTGACGTATGTACATACTAATATTCGGAGTCTTTGAACTAGTTACTATTGTGTATACGGTCCTTCTGTTATTAGTTCCCACGTAATACAAACTGTTTAAGTGATAAGTCACTTTTCTTCCCCATAACCCCATATATCCTTTAACATTAAATCTCACAGGTTCTCTAGTCTTTCACTGCACGCATAGAACTTTAAAAGCATTGGTATAAAGCAGAAGAAGTCTATTGGCAAAATAAAGTTAAGAATTCTAAAGATGAACCTTTGAAATATCGAATTAATTTGCATGGGCACATAATAAACACCACAAATACACACAATAAATATACTGTTATGACAGCTGACAGTCAACTTAGCAGTTGTACCAGCATATGCTTACAAAACATCCCACAAATCATCATAAAATATGGAAAGTTTCCATTTAAGCGAAATTGTGCTATTGCGAGGGGTCCTTAAAGATTTCTCCCTTGTTATATTTGAAGATGCTAAAAATATCATTTTCGTATTTGCCCGACTTTACAGATTTGAAATATACAGAACAAAAGTTATTTTCTTTTAAGATTCAGGAGATCCATAAATATATATGTACTTTTCAATTTTGGCATTTAATTGTCAGCTAGGACGCAATTTCTCCTCTACCTACTGTACATGTGATACTTAACACTAAAAAGAGAACGCCAACAAGAAAACCGGTACAAGACAGCAGTTCAAATGTCCCGCGCGTTTCCCGAGTAACTGTGATTGCATCGACACAGGGGATCCGTCCCCTTCAGCTGCCGTGGTGCGGGCGCTGCGGACCCTAGCACTCGTACCTCTGATGTTACTAGAGGAACCTCGGGCCGAACATTCGAGCCCCTACCTATGGGAATTGTTACGATTGGGTTGGTCTCGAGGGGGAAGTGGTTCCCGATACCTGTGGGTGACCGGGTACGTCTCCGGACGGCGTTGAGGGAAGCCATTAATATTCCCGGGTACTAGCCTGCAGAGCTAGTAAAGTCTGTTTAGTTAACGCGTGTGCACGTCGGCCTATGCCTTTGACGAACCCTTATAATCGTTTTACAAGACAGACGCTCCTTCTCGCAGTCCTTTCTGCAAGGTTGCCATTTCTTGTAGTGTAGTAGTGGTGGTTTCTGCTGTAGTCCAAGTCTTTTTGTCTATTTTGGAGATGATGGTCAGTAATTCTGTCATTTTTGTTATGATGTCCGCGATGAAGTGTTTTAGTTGTCTTGTGCGCTAATCTATGGTTTCTAACGTTGTTCTGTGTGTTGGAGTTGTTGGTAACTGCCTCCTCCAGGTTGGTCAGGCGGGGCCGAGGTTGAGAACCTCCGAGTGGAGGTCCTGTATCGCCCCTTCGGAGGGCCCAGTGGCTGCAGCTGCGGCGGAGCTGGCTGCTACTTTCTCCTCGATGGCGGCCAGCCTGGTTATGATGTTGCTGACGTCACTGCGCAGGTATCGCAAGGCCTCCACGGGTGGTCCTGCAGCTGTGGCCGGTGAAGGGCGTGTGTCGGCGAGTTGTTGCAGTAGTTGCCTGCTCTTCGGGTAGAACGGGCACTGCGCCTGTACTGTAAAATGGCCGAAGCCATTACAGGTGGCGCAGTAACGGCGGCGGCGAAGGTCTTGCTGCGTACACTGCCCGGTAAGTGTAAGAGCGCCACGGCAGTGACATCTTGGCCGGGACAAGAGCTAAGAGCGAGAACAAGTCGTCCGGGCGCTCCCGGACGGTGGACAGAGCGTCAGTGTACCTATCCGCTGAGCGGATTTAGCCATGCGGTCTTATAGAATTGGTCTTATCTCCAAAGCTTGGATGTCCGTGTAAACTGATGGACCTGATTCAACCTCTGCTAGTGCTCCTGGCGGCGGGGTGAGCTTCCAGGTGGGAGACCAGTGCCCTATAGCGCCACGCTAAGGGCGGTCTGCGTTGCAGAGTCCGTCCAGTGTGGCGGAGCCAGGAGCGAGAGGTCGGGTTGTTGGAGAACATTTAGGATGGGGTTCGCGTTTGGGTCACGCAGTGGGACCTGACTGCCGGGGGTCAGCCGACAGGTCAAATCCAGCCCTAATGTGGCCGGGAGAGAGTGTGGTACTGATGGGATGAGAGGCTGGTCTCACCCCCCAAGGGCGTCCTTGGGGAGGAGGTAGTTCTTTCTCCTTCAGGGTACACGGTGGTCATATTGTCCTAGTGTGTTAACTAGGTGGTTGGGATGATATGTGATGTGATTCTGGCATACAATGTGCGCGAGCGTTCACGCACAACGTCCTCAATGTAAGGTATGCCAGAACGGGTGTGTAGGATGTGGGATGGAAACATACGTTCGGTATCCTATATCATCCTAAGAGCCCTGTTCTAGTGTAGATCTCGGCAGTTTATAGGCCAAGTGACCTCCATTGATTGGCCCAGCTGACGGACGGAGTGAGGGAGGGGGCGGGCTTCGTTACAGATGTTGCTCCCTTCTGATTGGTTCACTTTTTTCTTCTGTTTTATGCCGTTTCTTGTGTTGGATGACCTGACCGTGGTGTCTGCACTCTGACCTCCTTTAAGCGGGGAGATCGGGTGAAAGCGGCTTTGGGAATACATACCCCAGACGGTAGCCTGAGCGGCTTAACCAAACAGCTCAGAGAATCCTATGCCTTGACACAAACGCTTGAGACAAACAACATTTTCTCTACCGCCCAGATAAAGCCGCACTAAGCGGCTAGGTACTGTGACGAAACCACTCGACTCAGGTGAACCTGAGTGACCCGATTCTTCTGCTCGTCTGCCAAGTGCCAGTTGCTATGGATCTGCAAGGTTTCCTCTTTCTTGTTGAAATTATATGGATGTTTATAAATTCTAATAGCCTCGCGTTGTAGTCGGGCATGGTAGTGCGTCATGGATGACAGAATGTTGGGCGACTGCAGACCTATCTGTTGGCTCCAAACTGCAGTTTCGTTTGTGTTCGGTGAGTCTGGTGTTGATGCTACGCTGTGTCGTTGTCGCTGTGTCGGTTCGGTCTACATTGGAACTTTCTGACTGCCTGTGGCGGGCGATGGCTATCATTTTATAGAGTTCTCATGATCCGGAATGTTCTCAAATAATCAAGACAGCGCTAGAGGAAAGACGAACTCTCCAGAAATCCGTCTCCTAACCCCCCCCCCCCCACCGTTTTCAACGAGCTATTATATCCGCGCTCCACTGCCCTTCTCTTTGAACTCGTCCCTCGCGCCGCCTCACCTCAACAGTCCGGGACGCCCGTCGACACTTCTACCCTAAAAGAGACAACCAGATGAGAGATGATGTAAAATGATAATGGGGATGAAATAGAAGGACATGAAATTCAGGGGATGTAACTAAACTACCTAGCATACGCCTAGCGACCTGGCAAAACCGCCGAAAAAAACCCATGGGTTAGGTAGGTCGCCCACTGGAATCGAACACACATTTGCCCTACATTCTGGATTGGAGAGCTTTCGTAAAAACTTATTCATATTCAATACAATTTTACTGCACTAAGAATGAACACCTATTAACAATATGTTATAAAACTTCAGAATAATTGTGCTTTGTTTTGGTCTAAACCATTTACTTAATTAACATATAACATAAATACTAAGATAGACCGACAAGAGAACTTATATTTTCGAACTAGTCTCCTAAAACCTCTCTACGGTCCACAATTTCAACTGTTTTTATGTTCTCTATTCAAGTATCATCTCTGTTAATTACTTCTAATAAATGTAGCAAGTTATGTACTACACCATTATTTAGTAAACATTTCCTGTGAGTCTTCCTTAGGTTCAAGGGATCCTGAGTTTGAATCTCGGTTAGGGTGAGTTCCCTGGATAAGGTTTTTCCGGGGTTTTCCCTTATCCTGTAAGGTGAATGTCGGGTAACTCTAAACTCCATTGACCCAGCGCTCATTTGAGCATCATTTCACTCGATCCATTCACCGTCCGATATGACCTAACGTTGTAGGATGTAAGTTACGAAAAAAAAACATTTGCTGTGAAATAGCCGTGGTTCAAACCTTGGTCTTTCTAACTAAGATGCTCAACTGAGTACAGAAGTTGTATACTTTTACGATGATCTTTGACATTGTGTGAGTACATTACATTTGGCACTAGACATTCGTCACATCAGAGACATACTGATAGTTATTTTGATTTATAATTCCAAACGTGTTCCCATTCGTACGCTTTACCGAACATTCACATGAACTTTCGCAAATTCCTGTTGATTAACATATTTGTAACATTTTATGAAATCAGCTCTGAGGAAGCAATACTTCTAGATTGTATTATACTTAATTTTGTCAGCTCTGTTTGGAATTTTTTTTTGTGCTTTCTATAGTAAGCAACTCAAAACGTGTAAAGTTTGGCTCCTATTTCGGATATTGATATTACTCTTCAAATTCTATAACATCTGGTATTCTCAGGATCTTCGCAGTTTAACAAACTGAATGGTTCTAATGAAGGAAAATCGTCCACATGTCCGTGTTTAAGTTTCTCTTTAAATAACAAACTCTGCATACTGAATGTCTGAATTCTGTCACAGCATGCTTCTACAATGAAAAAATAATTTTAGTAGTTAATATATTCAAGGAACAAATTCAGTTAACAGTCCGGTTGTCGTAAATGGCGACGAAGCAATTATTTATATGTTTCTAAGTTTTATTTTATATTTTGGGTAATCCGGAACTTTTAATGTACTCTTGCACTTCTGAGGTAAGAAACAAGTACAGTTCTCGGAGAACTTAACTAGACCGCGAACAAAATGCAGCTGGAGGCGTGGCTTACCACCACTGGAGTCCTCTACCTATCCACCTCCATCTTTAGGTTAGGTTGCCTCTCCTACATCACGCAAGCTGCACTGGTTATCTGTTTAACTCACTTTCCCGTTCACTGTTACTTTCACTTTTTGCATTTTCTAATGAATCACTGCTTTGTTCCTCAGGGTTTAAAGAAACTATGATACTATCTATTTGTTCAACGATTGTGAGGTCATGCCCGAGGTAATTATTTTCTCTTTACTTTGAAAGTAAAAACAGCATTAAAATCCATGCATTTTGTGTTCTTTGCGCTCTGTCGCTTGCAGGAAGGGAGGCGTCGGAGTCACGTGATGCTTGGATGGCGAGAAGGCTCTCCTCGCGGAAGCGCTCACCGGCGGTCCACCTATAACTAAATTATAAAAGCTGTAAGTCGCCTATTTGTATGTTTGATGTAGGACAATGGTAAGTAATTACGTCATAGCAATAACTGGTAGTTTGTTATCTTTAGTGCTCTAAATATGTTTAGCAAATATTGGTTAGAAGAGGTACCAATAATGTCAATGCTCGACAATGTCATACAGAATAATTGGAAGTTTCTGGTAGACCGATTTCAGCATATCGTACCGTGGTTAGTTGGGCGAATGCATTTCGTAGAGGAGGGTAACACGTGGAGCTGGCAGAACGCAGTCGGCAAGTGGTGATGTGCATGTGAATGCTGTTAGACCACAGCTGGGAGAACATCGTTGTTGGACAGATATGAGCCCATGTAATTTCGATCTTATTGCGGAAATGAAATTACCACTTAGAGGACTTCGCTTTAGAGCCAGGCATACAACTATACCAGTAGTGGAGCATTCTGTCTGAAAATAGGACAAGACGCTGTGGATAGCATCCGTCGCTGATGTGTGGAGGCGAGTTCTTATTGTTGGAGCAAACTACGTCTATGCATTGCAATAATGTTACTCCTTTTTTATTTGTTGTTAATTCGACAGCACATTTTATGGCATATTTTCAACATTTTACAACATAAATGCATGCTTATTTTAGACCTTTTTATTGCATAGAAACTAAAGTCTAATTATAAGTCACAACCTTTAACTAATTTTTAGAAAATATGTACAACATAAATAAAAGCGAAGGTATAACGCACAAGAAATGAATCCCAGATGAATGGTATTTGACGGAAACCTAGTTTTCATTTTAATAAACATTTACTGTCAGCAGACGTTGTCTACTTTCAAGAGCGTCTACATAGAAATAAAGAAGAAAGAGATGTAAAACTTCAGCAGTTCAAATGTCCAGCGTGTTTCGTGAGTAGCAGTGACTGCAGCGACACAGAGTGGAAGTCTTATGCAACGCGAAGTACACGTAGGATGTGATAGATGACGCGCAAGTTGCAATAGCTGTGTATATATCCATATGTCTTAGATATTAAAAATGTTTTTAAAACATTAGAATAGTGATGTTTTGTTTTGGTTCAAACCATGTGCTAAATGTAAACAATTGTTAGTTTTAGTTATATAACACATATGCAAATAAATATAGAGCAACAAGAGATGTATTTCTGAACAAAAGTCGCCTAAGACTTATATAACCTCCATAATTCCAGAAATTCTTACATTATTTGTTCACATTTTGACAGTTTCTTTTGATATGGTGTGGCTACATTATATTTGGCACTAGTCATTCGTAACATCCTGCTCTATGTTTGAATTTAAGTGCTCTGTCCAGCTAGTGTTGTAATAGACGAGATTCTAAAATCATGTGCTGTGCAGTGTTTTGTGTAACTTTCCCACAAAAGTCACAGCATTTCTCGCTTCACACAGCAAAAGGCTATGTGTGCTCTTTTTACATGCACAAAAGTGCTTCGTTTTGATTTTACTTTCCCTGCACTCTGATTTGCTCTCCATTGGCTATTATCTGTCATCCTTCAACTTGGATACTAATACTGCGATGGATACTTCTTCCACAACTTCTAGAAATATAGAGGTGCTCTTGCACGTATTTGCTTGCAGGTGGGTGTCAGGAATGTATGTTGGTACTACTGTCCTTTTTTTACAATTCGAATTATTGGCTTACCGAAAACAGTGGTTCAGTTCAAGTATTACTGTTATGGTTGAAGGTATCACCACGTCCTTTATGTGCACTAACACATTCGGTGAGCAGCTTAATCAGTTACTGTTTCTCTACAGGAACCCTCGAGGAAAAAGTGCAAAACAAGCAACAGTGTAGGCTAACTCCAGAACTAAGTACAAATCAGTGTGGAAAAGGAGGGAGAAATAATTCCTACACCAGAAGTTTTAACTTCAAAGTGTATGAGCATAAGTTGGTATGTGGATGTCAAGAAAGAAATGCTCTGTTCTACTTTCCATGTCTGCTCTTCGGAAACAATGATGTTTGGAACACAACGGGAGTGACAGATTCTGGTCACCTAATTGTGCTTAATGGTAAGCATAAACAAAACGTAAAGCGTTTAAATAATGTACAAGATTTAAGTGCTTTAGACAATATAAACATTGCGACTCAGTTAAGTCGTACATATCAGGAGGCGAGACTGAAACATAACCAGAAATTTGAAAAAACAGACATGTGCTATCACGTATAATTGATTGCATTTTGTTGTCAAAGGAGAAGAGCATTGCCTCTAAGATGAAGGATTTTAACACCAGAGTCATTAAGAAGTTCTGCAATAGAAAGGAATGCCGCGTAGACTTCATACTTCGACATTAAGTAAGACCGTAACTTTGTAGCACACTCCTAATTGCATGCAGCAGCCGCCACTCCGTATAGCTGCTTTTCATTAGTTCATTGTCACTCCATATTATGTCTCTTTTACTGCACTGTCTTAGTAAATCGTTTAAGTGTGGTGATTTCAAAAAACATCTTCAGGGGTATCAAATCATTAAAATAAATAATATTAAAAGCTACAAATCAAAATTAATTTTGTAAACATTATACAACATATTAAAAAATGAGAATATAATGCACAATAAAAGAATCCGAAATAAAAGCATTTAATGAAAACCGGGGCTTTATTCAAAGAAATGTTTACAGACAGCAGGCTTTGAAACTTCCAGAGCGTCAGTAAACAAATAAAGAAGAAGAAGGAGAGGTGGACCTAAAGTAAGTTTTATAACAAGTCTAGTTCACAGTTGTAGTAAGATTTTCTGTATCTCTAACAATTTCCGAGTGGTGCCAAGTGATGCCCAACGTTTCCATTCCCTGTAAATTACACATATGTACTCCATTTGTCATACAAATACCTTAAACATGTAATATATGAATGAAAAACGTAAAATCTGTTTTACCAGATTCAAAATTGTTTGCTATTAAGTGTAATTGTGCTATTGCGAGGTGTCCCTAAAACATTAGATGATGAACATAGGTATATATATATATATATATATATATATATATATAATTATATTTGGTATTTGCCCGACTTTACAGATTTGAAATATGCAGAACAAAATTTATTTTCCTTTTAGATACAGGGGATCCGAAAATATCTATTTCCTTTTCAGTTTTGACATTTAATTTTTAGCTAAGACCTAATCTCTCCTCTACCTACTATACATGTGACACATAACACTGAAAAGAGAACGCCAAGAAGAAAACCGGTAAAAACTACGTGTTTCCCGGGTAGCTGTGACTACAGCGACACACGACGGAAGTCCTATGTAACACGAAGTACACGTAGGATGTTACAGATGGCGCGCAAGCTCTAATTATTATGTATACATCTGTATATCTAAACTGTTAAGAATCTTTCACTAAATATTAGAACAATGATATTTTGTTTTGGTTTAAACCATATCTCAAGTGTGAACCATCGTAATTTATAGCTATATTACACACGAAAAACAATATACACCGACAGCGATTATTGCACCTCTGAACAAATATCCGCAGGAGCCTGTATATGTTTCAGAGATTCGACTCTTCTTATGTATTATTTTTGTCATTCTAGCAGTCGTTCAGTTAATTGTGATTAACTATAGCACGTTTTGTACAACATATATTGTCCTGTAAACATTACACAAAGTTTGGAACATGCGGATGCCAAGGAGTATACTTACCGAAAGTCCTAGTGCTAAACGTCCATTTTGAGCTCTGCATTTACTAACGTACACGCTAGATAGCACTAACAGCTGAATGCTAAATATATTCAATGTTACCAACACAACTACTTTGGCTGCTGCATAGCAATAAAATTGGTCTACTTTGAACCTTACTTGAGCTCAATGTACCGTGTCGATAAGATATTATAGTTGGCTAACCTGTACTATTTGAACGAAATTATAAAGCAAGAAATTGTAATTTAAGGTTTAACGTTAGCGAAGCGAAACTAAGCCTGAAGAGAATGTACATCGGCTTTGAATACTCGCAAGATTTGAAAGACCTGCGAGGTTGTATGGACGGCAACAAGGAAGGGAATAAATGTTCACAAAGACGTACTGGTAAGTAAGATGTAAATACGCAAAATAATTATTTCATAACATATTCATTTATAGTTAATTTTTTTAATCCGTATAGCAATGCAGAAGCATTGTTACTACATTATTGTTGGAATAAAGAGGTATTTTTGCTTTCTTACAATCATTATCTCAAGCTACCACAAATACGATGGCAGAAGCAGAAGGTATAAAATTAGCAGAAGCCGGGTATGTTTCTTGTTTTGGTGAAGCGCTGTGATGATCCCCATGAACATTAGTGATGTAGTAAGAAACTTTATTTTTCTTCTGTACAGCAATTTACTGTGGCACATTTCTTAAAGTGTGGAGCTTCACTTCAATATCAGTGGAATCTTTAAAAAAATTTAAGGTCTACTATGAACAACATTGTGTAAATATTCAGGAAATGTGAAGTCATTTTAGGCAGTTGATTGAATATGTTATAGGTTTTTGTATTAGTAGCTTTAAATCTTAAATATTCGTGTCATATAAAACAGACAATAAGAAGGAAAGAAGTCTGTAGTTTATATTATTAATAAACAGCTTTTCTAAATTACAGATATTCTGTAATTGTTTTTAATTTCGATTTGTTCATATGCAACAGCATTTAGCCAAAATAAAACACCATCAATATAATTATGTGATATTTTCAGTATTTAAGCTTTGTACATTCATGAACATAAACATGAAAATCCACCACTGCACTGACAAGGCACCACGCGACTATAATCGGTTTAGTTGGTTCCTTCTACCTGTGTTTCGAACTAAACTCTTACAAGTTCCAGAAATACAACTCTTGATTTAATCCTTCATTCTAATCTTGTTTATTAGTTGATTATATGTGAACAACTATAACTCACTATAAGGACACAAATGATTCTTCCAGTTATCGGACTTTATTAATAACAAATTTTAAAAAGTTGTTGATAAAAGAGTGCTCTTCTACTTATAAACATACAACTGGAAAATTGAGTAACCAAGAGTACATTAGTAAGACTTTGTCTATCTCTTACCGTTTCTGAGTGGTGCCAAATAACGAAGAAAGAAAACGACGTCTGAGGTCATTCTCTGCAAATTAAACATATGTACTTCGTTTGTCATAAAAAATATTTTAAACATTTAAAATAGTAGTATAAAATCATAAGATCTTCTTTTAATATTTCAAAATTTCGAAGGCATTTTCAATTAAGGGTTGTTGTGTTATTTCCCAATTATCTTCAAAATTCCCCTTTGTGATTATTGAAGGACACTGAACATTTGTATCACTCTGGTATTTACCTACCTAACATTTCAGTTTTAAGTTTTGAGAAAAAACTGTCGTTTACATTCACGTGCTCCAGAAATATAAATCTGCAGTGCAATCTTAAAATTTAATTTTGGTTAAAATGCAGTTTCTCCTCTTATGCAATACATAACACTAAAAAGATAACGGCACGAAGAAAATCAAACAAACAAAATGAGCTGTAGTTCAAATGTTCCGCCTGTTTCCTGAGTAGCTGTGAGTACAGCGACACGCAGTGGAAGTCTCATAAACGCAAAGTACACGTAGGATGTTATAGATTTCAGGCAAGTTGTAATTGCTTCGTTTGTATTAATATTTCTTAGCTATTAAGTATATTTTTACAGAATATCACAATTGCGGTTCTAGTTTTGGTTTAAATCACATTGCAAATGTGAGCTATGGCAAATTGCCGCTGTACGATATACATTAATCATATACTCCAACAAGAAATATTGTGTTTTAGAACAAAACACTGTATAATTCTCTATAACTTCCAAAAAATTGAACCGTTTTCCTGTATTATTCATTTGCATGCCTGCATCGTTCTCTAATTTATTTGTGAATAAAACTAGCGTGCTGTAACTATAGCATACATAGTTCTGATGTCAAATGAATAAAATTTACAACTCAGATTTTTGGATGCAGAAGAGCTCTATACATTTCCGAAGATCTTTCACATAGTTCTCTCATTTACAAATAATACAATCTATTTGGCAGTAGACATCCGTACCATGAGAGACATTCTGGTTTTGCTTTACTTACATTTATAATTTAAAATATCTATTAGCATGCGTGCGTGGAACTTAACATTCATATGAATTTTGGGAAATTTATTTTGAACAATATATTTCTAAGAATTAATTAAATCACTACAGTAGTGCAATACCTGAATTTTACGATTGTGTTGCACTTTAATTTTCTCAGTCATGTTTGGAAATTTGGTTGTGCTTCTTAATGAGGCATAGGAAACTCGGTAGCATTTCTTAGTTTAGGAGCTGCTTAAGACACTCCATTGATTATTCAAATACTGGTACTCTTGAAGACCTTAGAAATTTAAGAAGTGTAGTGGTTCTAAGGAAGCAAAAATTCCAACATCTCCGGGTATAAGTTTCTCTTTAAAAAAGAAAACTCCACTGCGGACACCTGAAGTATATCAGAAGGCGCTTCTACCCTGAAAAAATATTCTGCGCAATTTATAGTATTTTACATATTCATATAACTAATCGAATTTGACCACCAATAGAAATCATCCACGCTTTCCTTAAATAAACAGTTAATATTTGAGTAGAATCCAAATTCTCCTTTAACTAATGTATGTAATGCTCTACACTAAAAGAAAAGGCCAAGAAGAAATCCGATACAAACGTGCTGTTCAAATGTCCCACGTGTTTCCCTAGAAACTGTGATTACAGCGACACAATGGCAGTCTCGTGAAACGTAAAGTACACGTAGGATGCCGTAGATGTCGCGCCAGTTGTAATTGCTATTTATATATCAATATGTCTTAGTTACTAAGAATATTTTAAATAAAAGTTTCAGCAGGGCGATGCTTTTCTGGTCTGCACTAATTTATAAATGTGAACGACAGTAAATTACAGCAATATCTTATACAAAAGTCAATTTATACCAACAGGAAGCATTGCATTTTCGAATTAAAGTTTCCTAAATATTGTATAAGTTTCAGAAATTCAACCACTAATGCGTTTATTTCATTCCCTTTTCTTGCTAATTTTATTGAGAGTCGCACGCCGTAAATATGTCGTAGGTAGCTCGTTCTGTTAAAGAGACATTAATACTTTTCCGTTGCTCAACTGAGTACAAAAGAGCTGTATAGATTTACAACAGTCTTTGACGTTTTCGGCTGTAAACATTCGTGGCATTGCAGATATCCTATACCTTGTTTCACGTAAGCTTGCCCAGTATCTCTTAACGGTCACGTGACCTAATCACCTCTCATTGGTTGCTGTTGTAATGACTGTCGTGCGGTAAAAATTAGTTCGTTATTTAACATGGTGATATATCATTATAGGTTGAAAGAGAATTGTCAAATTTATATTTTCGTAACTGTTTTAATTAAATATATTACGCAACAGAGTTGATTTATCTGAAATGAATGTTAATTCTTAAACGAAGTAAAGAGGAGGTTCCCTTGCTCTCAAGCACATGGCACGATAGCACGTGATTTAGCGGTAGTGATGACATTTGTTTATATGACTTTTATCACTGACCTTGTTTTGAACTGTATTAGTCATGCATCGCCATTCGAGAGTGCGGGAGCTAAATTATTTTATTGATCATTTATTGCGAATGTACTTATTATATGTATAACGGCAGAGTCTACCGCCAGTTTTTCGCTGAAGTATCGCAAGGTAATTCTTACAAACAGGCGAAAAAAGAATTGTGTTGCATGTGTTTAATGCACTCACAGAGAAGAATCCGTCTTTGTCAGTGAGAGAAGTCGAAGAGCTGTGCTCTGAATTTACAGGTGTGAGTGTTATATCGATAGGAACATCGCGACTTTAAATTGAGGAAACAGGAAAACTTACCACTCCATGCAAAAGCAGGAATAAACAAAAGTGCGTGCTCGGAGAAAATACGTGAAAAGTGTTGTGCGTCGTCATGTGTGTAGCTTTTCTTTAGAAACGAATTCCCTAACACAAGTAACATCTTGTCTGCTGTAAATGAGGATGCAGATTTACCACATTTCAGCAGATTGCTTATACAGCTGGGATTTGTGAATGTAAAAAGAGGCAAGAAAAATGTGCTAAAAGACAGAGGCGATATTGCTGTGTGGCGAAGACGTTATTTAAGGACAATCAGACTGTACCGAGATACAAGTCGCTAAATATACACGAAGAACACACGAAAAGTAAAGTATGGTGTGACACGACTTTTAAGACTCAAAGACAAGCATTTTTGAAAGGTATGTGTGCTGCTTTAAAAAATCCCAGTGGAAAAGGCCTAAGGCCTTTCATTATAAACTCTTTGAGTTTCATTGCTCAGTCATTCTGTTTCAATTTTCTCAGTTCATTATAAACTTGTATTTTTGCATGCCTTCATATCCTTATTTGTATGATTTTTTATGATTTTGTTTATCTTCCCCGCAATTATTACGACATTTACTGCAGGTTTAAATATGACAGGAAGGCACCGCCTATGACGCGAAAGCATTAGCCTATTAGGGCGAGGGGGAGGGTTGTTGAACGCGGAGTGATACATTCCACGGGGAGAGGTTATATGAAACAGAGATTAGTTTTTGCATTACTAAATTTACAATTGAAAGCATCTTGTTCCATGTGTTTGTAGTACTTAACAATCCCATGAATCTTCGGAAATTCCTGTTTATTGACAACTTTGTAACATTTAATTAAATCACTGCTGAAGCAGCAATACCTGCCTTTTAATACTTGCTTCAGTATTCTCAGCCCTGTTTAGAAATTTCATTGCACAATCTGCTTGAAAACGCCATAACATTTTTAAGTTTAGATGCCATAAAAGTATCTCAAATAACAGACACTTAAACAAAAGCTAGTCTTCATTAAAATAAACATTAAAAACAGCAGGCGCTTACATAAGATGCTTACTTTCCACAGCTCTATAAAGAAATAAAGAAGAAGAAACGAAGGTCGACTTTGAGCTATAGTCAAATACATCAATGCTGGTCGCTACCGGTAACCTGGAAATTTTGTTTAGCTTGTGTGACCTATATATAAAAAATCATGGCCACCTACAACTACATATACATAAATACTGAGGCTTTCACGGCCGGCGTCGTTAACTCCACTATGTTTTCCGAGCTTTTAGGCCGTGGTCCATTTTCATTTTCTTCCGACTTTTCGCCGAAAACTGCGTTCGGCATCTTCAGGGTCTACCGATTTAGAACCCTGAAGATGCCGAACGCAGTTTTCGGCGAAACGTCGGAAGGAAATGGACCACGGCCTACAAGCCCGGAAAACATAGTGGAGTTAACTTAATATAGATATTGATAAATTCAAGCAAATAACAAGGAATATCCAAGAATTGGTTCACACCACGAAAATAAAAATTTATTTGATAAACTGTTTATTATAACAAGATCTACATTTTCTATTATCTGTTACACTTTATTAGTTATATAAATGACAGAAGGAATACAGGGAAATTCAGTGGTCTACCGGGAAACATATGAGTCAGTTGCAGAATTTAATGTCATATCGGCATGTTGGCTCATCTGTGGTTCAAATCCCAGCTATAGCACTGGATATTTTCAGTCTGGCCCTACTCATTCAAAACTGCAGCTTTGTTGTATAGAAAAAACAATAAATTTCGGCAAGAAATATTGTGCATTTTAAAAACAGGAGTCGGCCAAAAAATTTATAAGATCCAGGAATTCAACGTTTGATTTATGTCGATCCAAATCTGGTTCATCAGCTCAAATAATTTGTGAACAACTGTAGCCACCACCCCGTTACCCTAAAAATTAATTTAGTATTATAGTTTCTAATATTCGTATTTTAATAGACACACGTAATACTTCTTTGTGTAATATTTACTAACTGTAGTAACTACTCGATACCTTTCTTATTAATATAAGGATCAATTAACACATCCCGCTAAAACTACAATATGGGACAGCCCTTTGTACAGTAGTAATGAAAATGAGACCTTAAAATTATCTTATCGATCTTTCTCTCTCTTCTTACATATTATAGATACACATATATCTTGGAGATCCACCAGTTTATTGTAATTACGGTAAATAGTAAGGCAAGTGCAAAATTTTATGCTTTATTTATTTACGTCCTGCAACAGCAAGCCTATCTGACGATCACACGAGTTAAATAATTCTCAAGTAAGCCGAGATAATGTGAATCTAATATCTTTGAGAAGAGATATTAAAATCTGTCTTGGCAAACATAAAATATCAATTCCCTTGGCAATTCACAAATTCTTCGCTCAGTCCACTTACGGTGAGTTTGCTTTGATTTGAGAGCCACGACCTATACCAATATGGTTCTGCTCTTACACATTCAACATTTTCGAAGAAGTTTCTAATTAAGGGACATTGTCTTATTTCGATTTTGTTTTTAGCTCCAGGTGATACCATAATATATATTTATTTATACTGCAACCATGACATTTAATTTTTTAGTGGAGTGCAATTTCTTCTCTACCTACTATGTATATACTACTTAACACTAAAAGGAAAGCACCACGAAGAAAACCGGTACAAACCTGCAGTTCAAGTGGCCCGCATATTTCCTATATAGCTGTGACTACAGCGAGACACAGTGGAAGGCTCGAGCAACGCAAAGTACACGAAGGAAGCAGTAGATGTCGCGCAAGTTGTAGTTGCTATATGTATACCGATATGTCTTAGCTATTAAGAATATTTTACAACTTATTAGAACATCGACTTGCCTTTCTAAGTTTAAACCATATCCTAAATGTGAACAATGGAAAATTGTAGCTATATTATACACATAAACCACTATAGACTAAAAGGAAATATGGAGTTTTGAAACAAAAGTCTCCTAAGCCTGTATAAGTAGCAGAAATTTAACCGTTCATTTGCATTATTTATTCCTATGAATCTGGAAATCAATATTAATTGATTTTATTAACTGTAACGCGCTATATGTGGCGTCCATAGTTCAATAACCTTGGTCTTTCCAAATAAGATGCTAAACTTGGTCCTAAAGAGCTGTGCCCATAGTTCAATAACCTTAGTCTTTCTAAATAAGATGCTCAATTGGCTACAGAAGATTTGTGTACGTTATGACGTTGTTTGACAGTAGACATTCGTATGATCACAAACATTCTGCTTCATTCTTTATTGTGCACATTCCCACGTAGCAGTTTTAGGAAATTCCAGTTGATTACCATCTTTGCACAATTGAATTAAATCAGCCTGTGGCGACAATATCTGTCTTCTAAGATTGTGCTGGGCTTAGGTATTTACATCTCTGTTTAGTAATTTGATTGCACTTTTTCATAAGCGCTAAAACGCGGTTTAGGTGCAATGAAAGAAGCCCACATTAAAGATACCGGAAGAAAACCTAGTCTTTATTTAAATAAACATTACAGACAGTCTCCAGATTAAGGTACTTTACACATTAAGAGCGTCTATAACCAACTAAAGAAGAAGAAGAAAGAGAGGTACAAGTTGATTTGTAGTGAAATACCGCAAAGTTGGTCGCTATCTGATAATCTGGCAGTCCAGTTTTCCTTGCATGGCCTGTAGATGAAACATGACAAACTCTAATTTGATATAAGTAATGATAAGCTCAGACAAATAAGGAACAATACAGAATTGGTTCACTCCACGAAATGAAATTTGTTGGAAGTAAATTCTGTGTTTTAATAAGATGGACATTTTCTATTATCTCTTACAGTTTACCCGTTATACAAAAGTCATTCAGAATAAAGAGAACTTCAAAGTTTTGTACATTTGTCATAAAATATCACACACGTACAATATTACAATCAAAATTGTTACAGCAACATTTTATAAAATCAAATATTCTTAACAATTTTGTCAATAGAGTTTATCTGGAGTGAATTATTCTCTTAGAAGATGCTGAAAGTTTGCTTTTCGTTGTATGCTATTCCCTATACAACTCGCAAAACTTAGAGACATATGAACGATGTATATATGAACATATATATAAGACATATGAACGGAGCGCTGTTGCCAAGCGTGGTTGGTGTACCGGCAGATGTTCTTCACATAGCACGTTTTACACGACAACAATGGTTCTACCCATTCTTCCCGTAATTAGCAACACATTAAATATTCCTAAAACGTTAAGATCTTACCTTGACACACGTCACAGCACTGGAACAGAAAGCACGGTTGCTAATCCAGTAACTCGCTTTCTGGCTTCATGGATCTTTCCCGGAGATTGAAATACAGGTACGCTCCCTTTTTCTAAGGATGAAGCTGCTTCACTACAAATTCGTGACACTGTGTGTGCACTACCCCTTAGGATTTGGATTTCAATACCGAGGTGATTCGGTACATCGGCCACCATGCTGGGCCCATTGTTCCTATGCCCACAAGTGGGAGCACACCCGGGAGGAAGGATGAGGCGAAGGAGACATGGGCAACCGACCAAGGAGCCATGACAGTACAGAGGGAAGGGTCCCTACAGTTTACTGAGATAAGAACTTCCCCTGACAGGCCAGGAAAACGAACTAGTTCCCCTACTGCGGGACGTCAACGAGCCTAGCAGCCGAGCTCTAATGGTCCCAGGCAGGCAAAATGGTCCCAGCAGAGGAGCGGAGACCAGCAACAGATCTACTAGAGGAGGAAGTAGCTTTTCTTTGGACCATATTGTCGCGAACGCATTGTTGAGGTGAGGTGGCGTGAGGCGCTTTTCTTCTAGCACCATCTTGATTGTTTGAAAACATTCCGGATAGTGAGAAATCTATAAAAAGGGAACCGCCGCCCGCCACTGGGAACAGTCGCTAATTGAACGCGTGTGCCTAAACAGATGTAAAAGAGAACCCCTTTTTTGGTCGATGACCTTGTAAGTTGTATTGTGTATGAGACGTAATTCTGCTGATGTACCAAGTGAATTTCTACGAAAATAAGCATCAAATTTTAGTGATTGTAACATGGACGTTTAATTTCACGAACCCAGAAGGTGACAATTGGTGTCAGGATTGGGAACAAATAATCAAGACGGCGCTACAATAAAGAAGAGCTCTCCAGAAACCCATCTCCTTCCACCCACCGTTTCGGCGAGCTTTTATCTCAGCAGCGCACTGCCCGTCTCTTTGGACTCGTCCCAGTGCCGCCTCACCTCAACAATCCTGCCTTGCATAGTCGGGACATCCGCTAACACTTCTACCCTGAAAGAGACCACCAGATGAGAGATGATGTGAAAGATTAGAGATGAAATGGAGGGACAGGAAATTCGGGGATGTAATTAAGCTACACAACATTCGCCAAGCAATTCAGGAAAACTCTAGAGCTTAGACTAACTCGACATTCGTCCTGAAGAATAAGGGAAACCCCCAGAAAACACCTTATCCGGGTAACTCACCCTGACCGAGATTCGAACTCGGGACCTCTTGAACATGAGGCAGAGATGCAACCTTTTACGCTGCCGAGGCGGGCAACATCGTTGTTTGACAGGTATGAGCCCATGTGATTTCGATCTTTTTGCAAAAACTGAAATTATCACTTAGATGAGTTCTCTTTAGAGCCAGACAGACAATTATACCAGTAGTAGAGCAGTCTGTTTGATAGTAGGACAAGACGCTGTGGATAGCATCCGTCGTCTTCCTGATCTGTGGAGTCGAGTTTTTCATGTTGGTTCAAATTACTTATGATCACCGCAATAATGTAACTATTTGTTCTTAATTCAATAGCACATTTTATTGCATGTTTTTTCTTTATTTTGCAACACCAATGCATGCTTATTTTAGACGTATTTAGTCCATAAAATCCAATTTCTAATTTTAAATTACAAACTTAAACTAATTTTTAGAAATTTTGTACAAAAAAAAAATGAAAGTATAACGCACAATAAACGAATCCCAAATGAAAGGTATTTGACGAAAACCTAGTTTCCATTTAAATAAAAATTTATAGTCAGCAGGCGCTGTCTACTTTCAAGAGCGTCTACGAACAAATAAAGAAGAAAGAAATGTACAACTTGAGCAGCTCAAAGGTCCCGCGTGTTTCCTGAGTAGCAGTGACTGCAGCGACTCACAGTGGAAGTGTTATGCAACACGAACTACGCCTAGCATCTAATATATGACGCAAAATTTGTTACTACTGTGTATATATCAATGTGTCTTAAATATTAAGAATATTTTTAAACACGTTAGAATAATGATATTTTCTTTTGGTTTAAACCAGGTACTAAATATGAATAAGAGATATTTGTAGCTATATCCCATATAAAAATATATACAAACAGACAAGAAGTATTGTATTTCCGAGCAAAAGTCTCCTAACACTTATATAACTTCCATAATTCCTGCACTTTTCACATTATTTATTCAAATAGGGACATATTTTACTTGACAAGGTGTGGGTACATTAAATTTGGTACTATAGATTTTGTCACATCAGAGACATCCTGCGTTTTATTTGAATATATAATTCAAAACATGTATAGATGGTTACACATTGCTAAACTTTCACATGAATTTTCGGAAATTCCTGTTGATAAACATATTCCTAACATCTCATTAAATCAGCGCTGTAGCAGCAATGACTGCCTTTTAAGACTGTATTATACTTTAGTTTTGTCAGCTCGGTTTGGAAATTTGTTTGTGCTTTATACTAACCTACTGAGAACGTGTTCAGTTTGGTTCCTATTTCGGATATTGTCTTTATTGTGCAAATTCTATAACATTTCGTATTCTCCAGAATCTTCGCAGTTTAAAATATTGAATTGTTTCTTCACATTGCAGCCTCCTCGCATTCTGTTACATATTGTTCTACGCTTCCTTTTTCCTCACACAATTCACAAATTCCCTTTTCCCTACCTCTTATCTCTCTTAGAGATATTGTTCCTGTTCTCATCCACGCTAACGCTTCTCTCTCTTGCCTATTGCAGTAATCTACATATGCTTCCAGTCCACAGTTCCGTTTTATTCGTTTGTAAAATTGTAATGACTTCATAATTTCTTGATCTCTCCATATTTCCAGTCTTTCTATATCTTCCATTCTACATTTAACCAATTTACCCACTTCACTTGTATTCCTTTCTTCTAATCTCCATTTATCTCTCATTTCTACTTTTTCCTTAATTCCTCCTATCGCTGACTACCAACTGTTTGTGTTCTCTAATCTTTTCTGCAATAACAAAATATAGAAGAGTATTGTATCTTTTATTCTTATAGTGTTCTAAACCAAAATGAACAGTTGTGAAGTAAATATTAGTATGATATAAATGTAAATAAAACAATATCTACCAGAAATATTAATTAACGGATGGGCACGCAGTTGAAATTGCTATATGTATACCGATATGTCTTAGCTATTAAGAAAATTTTACAACACATTAGAACATTGACTTCCCTTCCTTAGTTTAATTCATATCCTAAATGTGAACAATGGAAAATTATTGTTATATTGTACACAAAATCAATATATTTCGAAAAAAAAATGCATTTTGTAACTAAAGTCTCCTAAATCTGTATAAGTAGCACAAATTCAACGCTTGATTTTAATTGCGGTGTTTATTTTTGCCCGTTGGCAGCATTGATTAAGTAGCCATCATAACAACAAAGAGGGTTTTGGATGTAAGAAAGTCTAGAGTTTCTTATTGTACATTTTCTGGAGCAATTTCAAAGCACTTGCGTTAGAAATCTATCCTAAACGAACCTCAAATTAATAAAATGTCAGAAATGGAGCAATTACACATCTCCTTCATTTATTCCCATCTTTCTATGTATGATTATCTTTTATAAACTGCAGCACGCTATAAATGTGGCGTCCGTAATTCAATGACCTTGCAATTTCCAAATAAGATGCTCAGCTGGGTACAGAAGAGCTGTGTACGTTATGACGATGTTTGACAGTAGACATTCGTACCATCACAAACATCCTGCTTCAGCCTTTATTGTCCACATTCCTACGTAGTGGGTTTAGTAAATTCCTGTTGATTATCATTTTTTAACTCTGAATTAAATCAGCACTGTGGCGGCAATATCTGTCTTCTAAGATTTTGTTGTACTTGGGTATTTACATCCCTGTTCAGTAATTTGATTGCACTTTTTCATAAGCGCTAAAACGCGGTTTAGTTGCCATAAAAGACTCCCAAATTAAAGTACTGCAAGAAAACCTAGGCTTAATTTAAGTAAACTTTACACACATAAACTCCAAATTAAGGTACTTTGAACATTAAGAGCGTCTATAAGAAACTAAAGAAGAAGAAATAGAGGTAGACCTTGAGTTTTAGTAAAATACCTCAAAACTGGTCGCTATCTGATAATCTGGAAATCCAGCTTTCCTTGCATGGCCAGTAAATATAACATGAGAAACTCTAATTTGATATAAGTAATCATAAACTCAGAAAAATAAGGAACAATCCAGAATTGGTTCACTCCACGAAATAAAATGTGCTTGACGTAAATTCTGTGTTTTAACAAGATGCACATTTTCTATTATCTCTTACAGTTTACCTGTTACAAAAAATCATTCAGAATAAAGCAAACTTCAAAGTTTGTACATTTGTCATAAAATATCTCACATATACAATATTATAATCATGATTGTTGCAGCAACATTTTATAAAATCAAATATATTTAACAATTTTGCGTATAACGTTTGCCTGGAGTGGAATATTTTCTTAGAGGATGCTGAAAGTTTGCATTTCGTTGTATGCTATTCCCTATACCGCTAGCAAAGCTTAAAGACATATGAACGCTGTATATATGAACATTATATATAAGACATATGAACGGAGCGCTGTTGCTAAGCGTGGTTGGTGTACGCGCAGAAGTTCTGCACATAGCACGTTTTACACGCCAGCAATGGTTCTACCTATTCTTCCCGTAATTAGCAACATATTAAATATTCCTAAAACGATAAGATCTTACCTTGACACACGTCACAGCAGTCGAACTGCAGGCACGATTTCCAATGTCAATGTAATGTCTTTGGGAAGAGTAATTAAAATCGGTCACGGAAAACTTCAAATATCCATTCTCTTGGCAATTCACTATCCTTTCGCTCAGTTCACTTAGGTTGAGAATGCTCTGATTTGACAGCCGCAACCTATACATATATGGATCTGCAATTACACATTCAACATTGTCGAAAAAATTTCTGATTCACGGATATTGTGTTATTGGGAATTTGTTTCAGATTCAGGTTATACCAAAATTCATATTTACACTGCAACCTTAACATTTATTTTTTGAGTCGGGTGTAATTTCCTCTTTACCTATCATTTATATAAAACTTAACATTAAAAGGAAAGCCCCACGAAATAAACCGGTACAAACCTATAGTTCAAATATCCCGCGTGTTTCCTGAGTAGCTCTGACTACAGCGACGTTCAGTGGAAGACTCACGTAACGGAAAGTACACAAAGAAAGTTATAGATGTCAGGGAAGTTGTAATTGCTATGTTTATACCGATATGTCTTAGTTATTACGAATCCTTTACAACACATTACAACATCGACCTTCTTTTCTATATTTAAGTCATGCATTAACGTGAGCGATGGTAAATTGTAGCTATATTAGATACATAAATCAATATAGACCGAAAGGAAGTATCAAATTTTGGAACAAAAGTCTGCTAAACCTGTATAAGTAGCAGAAATTCAGCCCTTGATTTTCATTCTTTATTTCAATTCAGTATCAAGCTTTCGATTTTGAATAACTGTAGCACGCCATAAATATGGCGTCCATTGTTCAATAACCTTGTGCTTTCCAAATAACATGCTCAACCGGGTACAGAAGAGTTGTGTACGTTATGACAATGTTTGGCAATAAATATTTGTACCATCAGAAACATCCTACTTCATTCTTCACTGTACGCATTCCTACGTAGTAGTTTTCGGAAATTCCTGTTGATTATCATCCTTGTAAAATTGGATTAAATGAGCACTGAGGCGGCAATATCTGTCTTTTAAGACTGTGTTGTGCTTTGAGGGTTCGTGAAATTGCAAGTGCAGGTTACATACCCTAAAAATTGCTCTCTATCTCCGTATGAACACGTTCACACATAAAGCTTGCAAAGTCATCGAACACAAAGTCCACTATTACAACTGTTCACGTGCACGTACCCAATTGCCGACTGACTGACTTTTATTTTTATTTTAAATTAATGTGCCTGGTGCCGGTAAACTGGACGCAGCTTACAGGCTCTAAGTTTACATAAATGTATTATCTAACTGAATATAACAGGCGACGCAACCTTTTATAGTAACTATTCCTGAAATTCATGGAATGTTCTCAAACAATAAAGACTGCGATAGAAGAAAGACGAACTCTCCAGAAATCCGTCTCCTTCCCCCACCGTTTCGGCGAGCCTTTATCTCCGTACGGTACTGTCCGTCTCTTTGAACTCATCGGCCACGCCACTTCCTCAACAATGCGTTCGCGACTCTGCTCTCTACTCAAGGCTGGTCGTCCGAAACAGCACTATCGTAGCGGGGCAGACGGTCCAACTGTACCATCAACATCTTCCTTTGGGGCACCTTCTAGATGCGGTAGACTACGTCATTAAACCTCTTTACCACCCAGTGCGGTCCTTGCCATGGTTGCTGAAGCTTCCGGCAGCGTCCCTTAGTCCGGGTAGGGTGACACAACCAGACCAAGTCACCTGTAATGGTCTCTTAAACAAGAATATAGCAATATAGCACTTACTTCTGATGATAAGAAATTAGTTAATTTATAACATTAGTATGTCATACTAAAATTATTACATATAGCTAATATTTCTTCTCGTGGCTGTTGGCTTGCCAGTCGTATCGGGTCTTCCTGCGGTCACTCGCCATCAGATGTTCTGACGAGACAGCTCAGGCATGCAGTGGAGGCGGTCCACCAAGTTCTCCACATACTTGGTTGCTGGCTGTTTTGGGTCCGGGGGGCTCCCAAAAGCCAGGTCACAAGGGAGGCATACTCTCGGTCGAACTGGAGTTATCCCAGTGGTGTCGTTTGTTGACGAGCTGTAGGCCAGCAGGAACAGTGGTACATTGACGTCCCATTCTCCCTGACGGCTGGCCACGACCTTCCTGAGATACTTTTTTAAGTTCTTCATGTACCTATCGACCATGCCTTCCGAATGCGGGTGTAGGGGTATTGTGCTGGTCTTGTTCACCCCAAGTCTTTCCAGTGCCTCCTTCATCAGGTTATACTTCATTAACTACGGCGTCCACACAGGTTTCGAGTTGTCATTCTACATTTTTTCTGGGTCCATTTCACCCATTTCATCATTGCCCGATATGATTTAACATTGGACGATATAAATAAAAAGATTGAATTCCCCGCCTTACCTTAATCCTTTTCGCCCGCTACTCTTTCTTTCTTGCTTTCTTTTTTTCTTGTTTTTTGTAATTTACGTCTTCAAACTTTGTCTCAATCGGACGATGAATGATATGGGTGAAACGATGCTCAAATGATGGAATCCACTGAGCTTAGAGTTACCTGAAAGTCGTCACTCAGGATAAGGGAAAACTCCGGAAGAAACATCCAGACAACTCACCTGTGCTCAATTGTGGTACTCATTAACTATCATAACAAGAGAGAATGTTATGGATGTAAGAAAGTTTGTTTTCTTAATGTAGAAGTTTCTGGAACAATTTTATTGCATTTGGGTTATAAATCTATCTTAAAAGGACTAAAAAATATTCAAATGCCATAAATGGAGCAATTACACATCTCCTTTCCAGAAAAGAAGCTGGACTTCTCACTTATACTGCAATCGTGTTAGACATTCAACTGTCTCAGGTAGCCAACTCCGCCAACACAACAATACTCTACCGTCCAATACAGAGCAGATTTAGAAAAACTAATCCAGGTGTACCGCTAATATGAATCAGCTGTGCTTACCTTAATTAAACGTTTAAATTTTGACTAGAATGCAACTTCTCTTCTATCTACTATGTGTATAGTACTTAACAATAAAAGGATAAAGCTACGAAAAAAACAGCTACAAAACTGCACTTAAAATCTCACGCGTATTTCCTGAGTAACTCTGAGTACAGTGACACATTATGGAAGTCTTATGTAACACGAAGTACACGTAGGATGGTATAGATGACGTGCAAGATGTAATAGCTATGTATTATCAATATGGCCTAGCTATGAAGAATTTTTATAAAACGTTAGAACAACAATGCTTCGTTTTGAGTTAGGTCATATCCTGATTGTGAACAATATTAAATTGCACGCTCATTCTATACAAAACTTAATATATAGCGACAAGAAAGATTCTTTCGGCAGTTAGCCGTCAGCTTTCACCACCCACACATTGTACCAGCATAGTGCTGAATGAAGGGAGCGCCCCGGGACCTACAAGCACGCTTTCTATTCTTACTTATTTCTAGATACACACACAACTTTTAGAACCACCAATTTACTATCATTAACGTAGGTATTATGTTAAGTCTGGAATGGTTCACAGCTTTACGTTTGTTTTATTTAGTCCTGCAACATAAAGTCATATCTGACGATGACACGAGGGAAATGAAACTCACACAAACCGAGACATAGTGAATGTAATGTCTTTCGGAAGAGAAGTTAAAATGGGTAGCGGCAAACCTCAAATATTAATTCTCTTGGCAATTCACTAATTCCTCGTTCAGTCCACTCAGGTTGCGATTGCTTTGATTTGACAGCCACAACCTATAGCTATATAAATCTGCTCTTACACATTCAACATTTTCGAAAAAGTTTATAATTAAAGGATATTGTCTTATTGCGTATTTGTTTTAGATTCAGGTGATACCAAAATATATACATACTTATACTGCAAGCTTGACATTTCATTTTTGGGTAGAATACAATTTCTCCTCTACCTACTATGTATATAATATTTAACAGTTAAAGGAGAGCACCACGAAGAAAACCGGTTTAAACCTGCCGTTCTAATGTCTCGCGTGTTTCCTGAGTAGCTGAGACTAGAGCGACACACAGTGGAAGACTTATGTAACACGCAGTACGCGTAGGATATCATAGATGTCGCGCAAGGTGTAATTGCTGTATGTATACAGATATGACTTAGCTATTAAAACTATTTTACAACACATTAGAACATCGACCTTCTTTTCTAAGTTTAAGCCATATCCTAAATGTGAACCTAAGAAAATTGTAGCTATATTGTTCACATGAACCAATATATACCGAAAGCAAATATTGAATTCTGGATTAAAAGTCTCCTAAAGCTGTATAAGTAGCAAAAATTCAATCCTTGATTTTCATTGTTCATAGCAATACGAAATCATCTTTCTATATTTTGAGTAACTGTGGCACGCTATAAATGTGGGATCCATAGCTTAATAACCTTGGTCTTTCCAAATAAAATGCTGAACTGGGTACAGAAGAGTTGTGTACCTTATGAAGTTGTTTCTCAGTAGACATTCCTATCAAACATTTTGCTGCATCCTTTAATGTCCACATTCCTACATAGTAATTCTTCATGTAGGAGGAGATTACTTATAAACCCTGGAATAATGTAACTACACCTGAAATGTTTATTTGTTGTAATTCAATAGCATATTTTATTGGATGTTTTATAAATTTTGTAGCATAAATGCTTGCTTATTTTAGACGTATGTGCTGCATAAAATCCAATTTCTAACTATAACTTACAACCTTAAAGTAATTGTTAGAAAATTTGTAAAACATAATAAAAATGAAAGTATAACGCACAGTAAAGGATTCCCAAATGAAATGTATTTGACGAAACCCTAGTCTTTAATAAAATAAAAATTTACAGACATTAGACGCTGTCTGGATTCAAGAGCGTCTACAACCAAATAAAAATGAAATAGAGGTAGACCTTGAGGAGTTCAAATCTCCCGCATGTTTCGTGAGTAGCAGTTACTGCAGCGACACAGACTGGAAGTCGCATGCAACACGAAGTACACGCAGAGTGCGATAGATAACGCGCAAGTGTAATTGTTCTGTATAAATCTATCTTAGATATTAAGAACAGTTTAAAACGATAGAACAGTGATGTTTTGTTTTGGTTCAAATCATGCATAGAATATGAACGATAGTTATCTTTTGTTATATTACATATAAAATAAATATAGGCCAACAAGAGATATTGTATTTTCGAACAAAAGCCTCGTAAGACTTACATAACCTCCATAATTCCAGCACTTTTTAGATTATTTGTTAAAATTAAGAGATTTTAGGTTTGACATTGTGTGGGCACATTTCATTTAGCACTAGTCATTCATCACATCAGAGATATCCTGCTTTTTATTTGAATTTATAATTCAAAACATGTAAAGATGCGTACGCATTACCAAACTTTCATATGGATTTTCGTAAATTCCTGTTGATTAACATATTTGTAACATTTCATTAAATCAGCACTGTAGAAGTAGTACCTGTCCTTTAAGATTATATTATACTTTAGTTTTCTCTTTTCTGTTTGGAAATTTGAATATGCTTTCCATAGTACGCCACTGAAAATGTGTTTAGTTTGGTTCCTATTTTGGATATTCAGTTTATTGTTCAAATTCTGTAATACCTGGTACTCTCCTGGATCTTTGCAGTTCAACAATTTGAATGGTTTTAATGAAGGAAAATCGTAGGCATGTCCGCGTTTAAGTTTCTCTTTAAATAACAAACTCTACATACTGAATGTCTGAATTCTGTCAAAACATGTTTCTACGCTGAAAAATAATTTTAGTAGTTAATATATTCATGGAAATAATTCAGTTAAGAGTCCGGTTGTCGTAAATTGCGATGGAGCAAGTATTTTTTAAATCTCGGAGAACTAAGTAAATTATTTAAGTTGTAAGTCGCCCTTTGTAGGTCTCACCTAGAGTAATGGTAACTAATGACGTCATAGCAATAACTTGTAGGCTATTATCTTTAGTGCTCTAAATATGTTTACTAAATACAAAGAAAAATGCTTCATTAAAAATCAGGTTCTAGAGGTATCAATGCTCGACAATGTCATACAGAATTATTAGAAGCTTCTGGTAGACAGACTTAACCATATCGTACCGTGGCTTGGTGGGCGAATGCATTTCGTAGAGGAAGGGAAGACGTGGTGCTGAGGGACAGCAATCAGCAAGTGATGATATGCATGTGAATGCTGTTAGACCAGCAGCTGGGAGAATATCGTTGTTGGACAGAAATGAGTCCATGTGACTTCGATCTTTTTGCGAAAATGAAATTACCACTTAGAGGACTTCCTTTAGAACCGGTCAGGCAATTATACCAGCAGAAGAGCAGTCTGTTTGATATTAGGGCAACAAGACGCTATGCACGGCATCCGGCGCTGATGTGTGGAGGTGAGTTTTTCATGTTTTAGGATTACTTCCAAGCACTGCAATAATGTAAGTACTTCAAAAATCGTTTATTTGTCGTTAATTCAATAGCACATTTTATTGCATATTTTTAATATTTTACAAGATAAATGCATGCTCATTTTAGACGCTTTTATTATATAAAATGCAATATCTAATTAAAAATTAAACCCTCCAACTAATTTTTAGAAAAATTGTACCACATAATACAATATGAAGGTATAACGCACAATAAACGAATCCCAAATGAAAAGTATTTGATAAAGTCCTAGAGCGTTTACAAACAAATAAAGAAGAGAGGTAGATCTTCAGCAGTTCAAATGTCAGGCGTGTTTCCTAAGTAGCAGCAACACGCGGTGAGAGAGTCATGCAACACAAAGTACACGTAGGGCGTGATAGATGACGCGCAAGTTGTAATATCTATGTATACATAAATAAGTCTTAGCTATTAGGAATTGTTTGCAAAGTAATAGGGCGATTATGCTCTGTTTTGGTTTAGAGCATATAGTAAATTTTAATTATAGTAAGTTGTGCCTATAAAACGTATAAAAATCAATATAGACCGACAATAGTTATTGTATTTTCGAACAAAAGTTTCCAAAATCCTGTATATGGTCCATAATTTGAACTGTTTTTCCATATTTAATTCAAAATTACATCCTTTTTAGTTATTTTTACGATGCTCTTTGACATTGAGTGACATTATATTTGCCACTAGACATTCCTAACATCAGAGACATCCTGCTTTTTATTTAGATTTATAATTCCAAACACCTTTGAATGCGTAGACATTACTGAACATTCTAATCAATTATAGGAAATTCCTGTTGATTAACATATTTGTAACATTTCGCTAAATCAGCACTATAGCAGTAATACCTCTAGATTGTATTATACTTTATTTTTCTCTGCCCTGTTTGGAAATTTGTTTTTGCTTTATAGTAAGCCACTGAAAACGTCCTGAGTTTGGTTACTATTTCGGATATTGAGCTTACTGTTCAAATTCTATAACACATGATATTCTCCAGGATCTTGGCAGTTTAACAAACTGAGAGGTTTTAATGCAAGAAAAATGTCGACATATATTTGATTACGCTTCTCTTTAACTAACAAATTCTGCATACTGAATGTCTGAATTCTGTCACAACATGTTTCTACCCTGAAAAAATGTTAGTCCTTAATATATTCATAGAAGGAATTCAGTTAACAGTCCGGTTGTCGTAAATAGCAATTAGGTAAGTATTATCTATGCATCTAAATTTTATTTTATACTTTGGTTAAATGGGATCCTTTAATTACCTCTTGATCTCCTGAGGTAAGAAATAAATGCAGAGATAGGAGATCTAACTAAATTATTAAAGCTGTAAGTCTGCCATTTGTGCCTTGATGTAGGATGTTAGTTACGTAATGACGTCATAGCAATAACTTATAATATCAGGTATCCTAATGGAAGAATACTTGAATAAGATATATAATTACAAGAACCCTACATTGTTTTTGTTACATTAACAATGGTAACTTAAACAAAATCTACCCAAAGAGGTACGGGAAAATGTTATATGAGAACAAATGTAAGACAAATCTATTATACCCTTACGTATAAAAAAATATATGTATGGCCTTGGACCAAAAACAAGATCAGCTGCTAATCTGCTAATCTAAGCCTACCTTAAGGATCTCCATTGTGTCCTGTTTTGTATCAAATGTAACTTGGATATTATCTAAAACTCTTACTACAAATATGAAAGTGACGTCTAACCAAGATCTCTTCATACATTCAGCACAACTTATCGCCATCGAACAGCTATCTCATATATTATGAATAGTCAAATATATGAATCAATGAATTATTTATTATGTATATTCCAAAAGTTTACAACTTTAGGCTACATTTATTTGTCTTTACCTTGCTGCAACCTTGGCTTACATAGCACCTAAGTCTTCTGCTCTGTCAGGTAGCTCTTAACCGCCATGGCTCGTTGTTACTTAATTAGCCTCTTTCCTAATCACATCTTACGTTCTTATATTATTTACATTTCTTTCCTTTTTTTTTACTTTCTGTTAGAACTCACTAATACTTCTTACCTTCTCCTCCTTTCCCGTTAACTTTTTTACAGCATTTTCTTCATATTGCAATCTCCTCGCATTCTGACACATGGTTTTGTATGCTTTCTTTTCCCCCACACAGTTCACAAATTCCGTTTTCCCTACCTCTTATCCCTCTTAGGAATATTGTTCCTCTTCTAATTCAAGCTAGCCCTTCTCTCCCTTGTCTATTGCAGTAATCTACATATGCTTCTAATCCCCAGTTTCTTATTACTTGTTTGTAAAATTGTAAAGATTTAATATTTTCTTGACTGGTCCATAAGCCATAACTTTCTATATCTTCTATTCTGCATTTTACCAATTTACCCACGTCGCTTGTATTCCTTTCCTCTAATCTCCATATGTCTCTCATTTCTACTTTTTCTAAAATCCTCCTGTTCCTGCCCAAAAACCATTTGAGTTCTCTAATCTTTTCTGCAATAACAAAATATATAAGAGTATTGTATTTTTATGCTTATAGTGTTCTAAACTAAAAGGAACAGTTATGAAGTAAATTTAGTATGATATTAATTTAAATAAAACATAAGATATACAAAAAAGATTAAGTATCAATGTAATCTATGAAAACTCTAAAATGAATCTATTGACAAAGAAGAAAACAAATGAGAATAAATCGCTGAATATTTAACATGTGTGAGTCAAAAAAGTAGAAAAAGATAAGTAAATATCTGCTTGCCATTCTTAAAATTACATTATCTTCCTTACTACTGAAGAATGGGAAGATCCATATTGTAGTTGTGGAGAGATGTGTAAATTGTTTACTGTATTAATAGCATAGAAAAAGAAAAATTATTACAGTTATTAATTATTATACCAAGAATATTTACATATTGTTATAAAAATTACAAATATTGTAAGCTACACACTTAAACTAATTTTTTAGAATTATTATAAAACATATTTAAAATACGATGATAAAATGCAAAATTAAAGAATCCCAAATTTCTTACAGTTTACCACTTACACAAATGTCATACAGAATAAAGAGAACTTCACAGATTAATGTCAAAACGTACATTTGTCTTTAAATATCTCACATATACAGTATACTAATTAAAACTGTTACACCAAATTTATGTAAAATCAAACATTTCTAAAAATGTTCCATGTAGATGGTACCTGCAGTGGGTTATTTTCTTGAAAGATGCACAACTTATTATTTCGTGGTATGATATACATTAGTCCTCCAAAATGTGAGGTAAGTTCGGGTTAACTGTATCAATATTCGAAATATATTTCACAAAAGCGTTATATATCAATTAAATATGAAATAATTTACCTTATATTGAAGCCTAATCGTCCTTAATTGGAGGATCAATAGGATTGGCATAGCGAACGAATCAGAATGGAATTGAAAATGGTCCATGTCCTTGTTATTTTCTTCTCATAATTACACAATGTACTCATGAGAACAAAATAATACATTTCTAAACTCTTATATTCATATCTTTATGCATCTCGCACACAATTTCCACATATCAATTGTTTCTTTGCCCTAAGCGCCCACACAGACTTCCTGGTACCATTCCAGACTTTTCTGAGCTCATGTGAGCCTCATTTCACACATTTCATTCATCGCCCAGATGAACTAACGTTGGACGAAGCAAATAAGAAGGTATGAAAATATAATTTAAAATCCTCCGACTTCCCTTAATTTGCTTTGTCCGCTGTTTTAGCAGTATTTATTTTTCCCCGTTTGCTGCACTCATTAAGTAACTATCACAATAAGGAAGTATATGGATGTAAGAAAGTCTGCATTTTGTTACTGTACAAGTTTTGGTAGCAATTTCAATTCACATTCATTATGCATATTCCATGCATATTCATTAATCTGTCTTAAACGAACTCAAAAGTCACAACACTCCAGAAATGGAGCAATTACGTACCTCCATTCCGGAAAACAAACTCGACTTCTCACTTAGACTAAAGAAACACAATCGTATTACTCACTCAACTGTCTCAGGTAGTTAACTTCTTCGTCCAAAATGTCGGTCCAATGCAACAATACACTACCGTCCCCTAGGGAGCATTTATGAAAAACTAATTCGAGACCGTAATCTTGTAGCACACTCCTAATTTTATGCAGCAGCCGCCACTGTGTATAGCTGACTTTCATTAGTTCATTGTGACTCCGTATTATGTCTCTTTTACTGCACTGACTCTATAAATACTTAAAGTAAGGTGAGATCAAAAAAGCTTCTTGAGCGTTAGCGAATCTATTAAAATAAATAAAATTAAAAGCTACAAACCAAACGTCCTAGTGCCAAACGTCCATTCTGAACGCTGCATATAGTGCATATCCTCAAACGTACACGCTAGATAGCACTAACAGATGAATGCGAAATATATTCAGTGTCACCAACACAACTATTTTGGCTGCTGCATAGCAACACAATTGACCTACTTTGTGCCTTACTTGAGCTCAATGTACCGTGTCGATAAGACTTTACAGTTGGCTAAACTGGACTATTTGAACGAAATTCTAAAGTTAGAAATTGTAATTGAAGTTTTAACGTTAGCGAAGCGAAACTGAGCCTGAAGAGAATGTACATCGGTTTTAAAGACCCGCAAGATTTGAAAGACCTGCGAGATAGTATGGGCAGCAACAAGCAACGGAATAAATGTTCACAAAGAACTATTGGCAAGTAAGATGTAAATACGCAAAATAAATATTTCATAACATATTCATTTATAGTGATACAAATTTTGATGGTGGCGATCAAGGGTTACCACAGCTCCACGTTTTGCGCCAATTTGTAGCAACGAATGTTTGTGGTTGTACTCAAGTTCCCCGTTGGAACGCCAATTTGATGCAAATATAATATAATAGCCAACACAAAAGTCGGCGAGCAATGAGGTTCCTCTCAGGGTATGCGTGGATGGCTGTGAGAAGGAGATTTTCACAACACTGGAATACCCGTCTCCAAATTATTTATTCACTGCTTCTTTTCAAACATCGAAGTGGAAGTTGTCGACCGAGGGTTACCAATCTCGGTTTAGAATTATTGAATGCTAATCGTTTATTACTCGATACATTTTTATGACCCGACAAGTATTCAAGACAGAACAAGTTGACCGCTCTAATAGGCTTCACGTCTCAGACTCTTCTCATCGGCGGCACGCCGAAGACCCTTCTGATCGGCTTCACGCCGAAGACTCTTTATAATGGCTTCCTAGCCGCGAACTAGCTATATCGGCCTCACGCCGAAGACTGCCCCTGACCACAGCTGCGCGTGTATATATCTCTAACTTTCACTCTCCAAATTCCTTTTCCAAAACAAAGTCCCTTTGTGGCTGTTTTGGTCCCTATTCGTACATGACAAGTGACAATTCCTTTAGAAATCTTCTAAGGACACGGTTTCTTACGCGGCTTTGTTAGACACTTTCCCCAACTGAACTGGCCTTGCCCTGGTCTTGACAAAGAACCAACATTCCTTTGACATCTATCATGACTGCTTCTGGCAAACCATAATTTCGGTATCAATAGTTAATTTTTTAAATTAGTTTAGCAATCTTATAACATGCAGAAGCATTGTTACTTCATTATTTTGCTTTCTTACCATCATCATCTCAAGCTACATTAAGGTGATCCCGAAATATAAATCTGCAGTGAAATTTTAACATTTAATTTTGGTTACAATGCAGTTTCTCCTCTTATGTAATACATAACACTAAAAAGATAACGGCACGAAGAAAATCAAACAAACAAAAAACCTGTAGTTCAAATGTTCCGCCTGTTTCCTGAGCAGCTGTGACTACAGTGACACACAGTGGAAGTATTGTGTAACGTGAAGTACACTTAGGATGTCATAGATGTCGCGTAAGTTTTAATTGCCATGTATCTGTCAATATGTCTTAGTTACTAAGAATATTTTATTTAAAGTTTCAGCAGGTCGATACTTTTCTTCTCTGCATTAATTTCTTAATGTGAACGACAGTAAATTACAGCAATATCTTATATAAAAATCAATTTATACCAACAGCAAGCATTATATTTCCGAACTAAAGTCCCCTAAATTCTATATAAGGTAAAGAAATTGAACCACTAATTTATATTCTTCATTGCCATACCTTGCTGTTTTTAACAATGGCATGCTGTATATATGCCGTAGGTACCTCGTTCTATTAAAGAGACTAAAAATTTTTCCATTGCTCAACTGGATACAAAAGAGCTATATACATTTGCGACCATCTTTGACGTTTTTCACTGTATACATTCGTGGCGCACAGACATCCTAGATTTTGCTTTATTAAATCTACAATTCAAAACACCTTGTTCCATGTGTTTGTAGTACTTAATCCCATGAATCTTCGGAAATTCTTGTTCATTGACAACTTTGAAACATTTAATTAAATCACTGCTTTAGCAGCAATACTTGTCTTTCAAGACTGCGTTGTAATTCAGTGTTGTCAGCCCTGTTTAGAAATTTCATTGCAGTTTTTGACGTGTTGCTGAAAATTTCATTGAATTTTCAAGCTTAGACGTCATAACATAGTCCCAAATAACAGATTCTTAAAGAAAACCTAGTCTTCATTTAAATAAACTTTAAAGACACCAGACGCTAACACAAGATGCTCATTTTCAACAGCGTCTATAAAGAACTAAATAAGTAGATATAGAGGTAGACCATGAGCTATAGTCAAATACTTCAATGCTGGTCGCTATCTGTAGCCTGGAAATGTTGTTTACTTTGTGTGGCCTATATATAAAAATCATGGCCACCTCCAACTTAATATAGATATTGATAAATTCAAACAAACCACAACGAATATCCACGAATTGATGGATAGAGTCAACATGAAAAATTCAATGCCATGGCATTAAATTTTTCATGTTGACTCTATCCATCAAATATCTTAGCCTATAGACGGCTAGTGTGGAGAAATGCTTAATTTCCATCAATTAACTAAAATAATATGAGTTAAATGATGAAGCCTGGGACTTAAGTACTTACAATAGTAAGTCGCCACAAACGGTGTATCTCGGGGGCGAGAGCCCCTAGTGGTCTACCGGGGAAATATACGAGTCAACTGGAGAATTTAATGTCAGGAAGGCACGCTGGCCATGGTAGCTCAAAGGTTAAGAGCGACTGGACCGAAACCAGGAGATCCGTGGTTCAAATCCCGGCCATGGCATTGAATTTTTCATGTTGACTCTATCCATCAAATATCTTAGCGTATAGACGGCTAGTGTGGAGAAATGCTTAATTTCCATCAATTAACTAAAATAATAAGAGTTAAATGATGAAGCCTAGGACTTAAGTACTTACAATAGTAAGTCGCCACAAACGGTGTATCTCGGGTGCGAGAGCCCCTAGTGTTCTACCGGGGAAATATACGAGTCAACTGGAGTATTTAATGTCAGGAAGGCACGTTGGCCATGGTAGCTCAAAGGTTAAGAGCGACTGGACGGAAACCAGGAGATCCGTGGTTCAAATCCTGGCCATGGCATTGAATTTTTCATGTTGACTCTATCCATCAAATATCTTAGCCTATAGAAGGCTAGTGTGGAGAAATGCTTAATTTCCATCAATTAACTAAAAAAATCCACGAATTGGTTCACACCACGAAAATAAAAATGTATTTGACAAACTGTTTATTATAACAAGATCTACATTTTCTGTCATCGATTACACTTTATTAGTTATTTAATTGGCAGAAAGAATAAAGGGCAATTCAGTAGTGTACCGGGAAACAAAGGAGTCAGTTGGAGAATTTAATATCAGTTCGGCATGTTGGCCATTGTACCTCAGTGGACTGGAGCGACCGCACGGAGAGCGGACGATCCGTGTTTCAAATCCCAGCTAAGGCATTGAATATATCAGTCTGGCTCTACTCATTTAAACCTTGGATTACACACAGCTAGTGTGGAAGAAATGGCTAAACCATCAATTTACCTGAATAACATAGTGGTTTAACTATGAAGCCTGGGTCCGCTTCGGTAGCGTAGATGGTAGGGCGTCTGCCTCAAGTTCAACAGGTCCCAAGTCAGGGTTAGCTACCTGGATAAAGTTTTTTCGAGGTTTCGCCTTATCTTAAAGACGAATGTCGGGTAGCTCTATATACATGGATTCTGGACTCATTTGGGCATTATTTCACTAATTTCATTCATCGTCCGGTATGAGTTAAGGTCCGAGGACATATATATGAAGCCTGGGACATAAGTACTTACAGAATAGTAAGTCGCCACACAAGGTGCGTGTCTCATAGCATATGAGAAACCCTAGTGGTCTACCGGGAAACATATGAGTCAGTTGGAGAATATAATGTCATGTTAGCATGTTGGCTATAGTAGCTCAGTGGCTTAGAGCAACTACACGGAGAGCGGCAGATCCGTGGTTCAAATCCCGGCGATAGCACTGAATTTTTTCAGTCTGGCTCTAGTCATTCAAAGCTGGAGCTTTGTTGTATATATAAAACATTATAGATCAACAAGAAATATTGTGGTTTTTTAAAACAGAAGTCCGCGAAATCCTTTATAAGATCCAAGAATTCAACGTTTGATGTATGTCCATCGAAATCTCATTCTCCGGCTCAAATTTTTTGTGAATAACTATAGCTGCCACCTCGTTACCCTAGTTGCCCTGAGAATTATTTTACTATTCTAGTTTATAATATTCGTATTTTAATAGATACATGTAAGCCTTCTTTGTGTAATAATTACTAACTGTAGTAACTATTAGGTTTCTTTCTTATTAATATAAGAATCAATTGACACATATCTCTAAAACTACATTATGGGACAGCCCTTTGTATATTAGTAAGGGAGTTAATGAGGCTTAAATTTATCTTATAGATCTTTCTCTCTTCTTACATCTTTCTAGATACACACATAACTTGTAGAACCACCAATTTACCATCATTAATGTAAGTAGTAAGGTAAGTCCACAATTTTATGCTTTATTTATTTCCGTCCTGCAGCAGTAAGTCATATCTGACGATGAGACTAGTGAAATAATGCTCAAATAAACCTAGACAATGTGAATCTATTGTCTTTGAGAAGAGATATTAAAATGGGTCACGGCAAAATTCAAATATCCATTCTCTTGGCAATTAACAAATTCTTCGCTCAGTCCACTCAGGTTGAGATTGCTTTAATTTGAGAGCCACAATCTATACCTATATGAATCTGCTCATACACATTCATTATTTTCGAAATAGTTTCTAACTAAGGCATATCGTCTTATTGCAAATGTTTGAGCTTCAGGTGACACCAAAATTTATACGTATTTATAGTGCAACATTGATATTAAATTTTTGAGTGGAGTGCAATTTCTTCTCTACCTACTATGTATATAAAACTTGACATTAAAAGGAAAGCACCACGAAGAAAACCGGTGAAATCCTGCACTTCAAACGCCCCGGCTAGTTCCTGAATAGCTGTGACTACAGCGGCACACAATGGCAGACTCGTGTAACGCAAAGTACATCTAGGAAGTAACAGATGTCAGGCAAGTTTTAATTGCTATGTGTATACCGATATGTCTTGGCTATTAAGAACATTTTTCAACACTTTAGAACATCGACTTTCTTTTCCGAGATTAAATGAACTCCTAAATGTGAACAATGGTAAACTGTAGCTATATTCTACACATAAACCAATATAGATCAAAATGAAATGTTGAATTTTGGAACAAAAGTCTCCTAAACCTGTATAAGTAGCAGAAATTCAACCCTTGATTATCGTATTTTGAATTCGCCAACTGTATTTTCAATAACTGTGGCAAGCTATAAGTGTGTCGATCATAGCTTAATAACCTTGTCCTTTCCAAATAAGATGCTCAACTGGGTACAGAAGAGCTGTGTGTTTGACAGTAGACATTTGTACCATCACAAACATCCTGCCTCATCCTTTATTACCCACATTAGAAATTTCCTATTGATTATCTTCTCATCGAATTAACTCTGAATTAATTTAAATTAATTAATTATAATTATCAATATATTATTAATTAATTGAACTCTGAATTAAATCAGCACTGTGGCGGCAATATTTGTCTTTTAAGTTTGTACCTTATTTAGGTATTTACGTCCCTGTTTACTGCTTAAGTGTAAAACGCGGGACCATAAAAGAATCCCAAATAAAATGGCACTTCAAGAAAACCTAGTCTTTATTTAAATAAACTTTAGAGATATAGTCCACAAATTAAGTTAATTTGAACATTAAGAGCGTCTACAAACAACAAAAGAAGAAGAGAGGTAGACCTTGAGTTGTAGTGAAATGCTTCAAAGTTTAAAGTTTGCCTGGAGTGAAATAATTTCTTAGAAGATGCTGAAATATTACATTTCGTTGAATGCTATTTCCTATGCCACTAGCAAGAGTTAAAGACGTATGTACGCTGGCCAATGCTCAATCGGAGCGCTGTTGCCAAGCGTGGTTGGTGTTCCCGCAGAAGTTCTGTACACAGCACGTTTTACACGCCACCAAAGGTTCTATCTATTCTTCAGGTAATTAGCAACACATTAAAAATTCCTAAAACGTTAACCTTCTAACTTGACACATGTCACAGCAGTGGAACAGCAAGCACGGTATCCAATCCAGTAATTCCCTTTCTGACTTCATGGATATTTCCCGGAGATTGAAATATACGTACGCTCCGTTTTTCTAAGGATGAAGCGGCTTCACTACAAATTCGTGACACTACCCCTTAGGATTAGGATTCCATTACCGAGGGGATTCGGTACATCGGCCACCATGCTGGGCACTTTGGTCCAATGCCCACAAGTGGGGGCACACCTGGGATGAAGGATGAGGCGAAGGAGACAGAGGGTGGCCGACCAAGGAGCCATGACATTACAGAGGGAAGAGTCCCTACAGTTCACTGCGATAGAGACTTCCCCTGACAGGCCAGGAAAGGGAACTAGGTCCCCTAGTGCGGGACAGCAACAAGCCTAGCAGCCGAGCTCAAATGGTCTCAGGTAGGCGGTCTGAGCCCCAAAGCTCCCTGGCAGGCGATCCCAAAATGGTCTCAGCAGAGGAGCGGAGACTGGTAACAGATTTACCGGAGGAGGAAGTAAATTCTCCTCGGTCCATATTGTCGCGAACGCATTATTGAGGTGAGGCGGCGTGAGGCGCCTTATTCTAGCGCCGTCTTGATTGTTTGAAAACATTCCGGATAGTGAGAAATCCATAAAAAGGGAACCGCCGTCCGTCACTGGGAACAGTCGCTAATTGAACGTGTGTGCGTGAACAGATGTAAAAGTGAACTCTTTTGTGGTCGATGACCTTGTAAGTTGTATTGTGTATGAGACGTAATTCAGCTGATGTACGAAGTGAATTTCTACGAAAATAAACAGCAAATTTTAATGTTTTGTATCTTGGACTTTTAATTTCACGAACCCAATAAGTCACAATTGGTATAAGGATTGGCACCAAACAATCAAAACGGCGCTAGAAGAAACAAGAACTCTTAAGAAACCCGTCTCCTTCCACGCACCGTTTCGACGAGCTTATATCTCCGCATTGTACTGTCCGGCTCTTTGAACTCATCCCTTGTGCCGCCCACCTCAACAATCCTGCCATGCATTGTCGGGACATCCGCTAACACTTCTACCCTGAAAGAGACCACCAGATGAGAGATGATGTGAAAAAATAGAGGAGATGAAATTGAGAGACAGGAGATTCGGGGAATGTAATTAAGGTACACAACATTCGCCTAGCGATCCAGGAAAACTCTAGAGCTTAGAGTTACCCGACATTCGTCTTGAAGGATGAGGGAAAACCCCGGAAAACACCTTATCCAGATAACTCACCGTGAGCGAGATTCGAACTCGGGACCTCTTGTACGTGAGGCAGACATGCTACCATCTACGCTGCCGAGGTGGGCAACATCGTTGTTGGACAGATATGAGCCCATGTGATTTCGATCTTTTTGCGAAAATGAAATTATCGCGCTTTAGAGCCAGACAGACAATTATACCAGAAGTAGAGTAGTCTGTTTTATATTAGGACAACAAGTCGCTGTTGATGGCATCCGTCGTCTCCCTGATGTGTGGAGGTGAGTTCTTCATGTTGGGAGCGATTACTTATAAGCTTTGCAATAATGTAACTACTCCAAAAAAGTTTTATTTGTTGTTAATTCAATAGCACATTTTATTGCATTTTTTATATTTTACAACATAAATGCATGCTCATTTTAGACGTCTTTATTGTATAAAAGCCAATATGTAATTAAAAGTTACACCCTCCAACTAATTTTTAGAGAAAATGTACAACGTTATACAAAATGAAAGTATACGCATAATTAACGGTTCCCAAAGGAAAAGTATTTGATAAAATCCTAGTTTTCATTTAAACAAAAATTTACAGACTTCAGACGCTAAAATTATTTGTTTTGGACTTTCAAGAATGTCTACAAACAACTAAAGAAGAGAGGTAGACATTCGGTAGTTCAAATGTCCTGCGTGTTTGCTGAGTAGCTGTGGCTATAGCGAGACACATCGGAAGTCTCGTGAAACGTAAAGTACACATTGGATCTCATAGATGTCACGCAAGTTGTAATTGCTATGTACGAGTATATATCAATACGTCTTAATTACTAAGAATATTTTTTTTAAAAAAACTTCAAGATATCGATTCCTTTTTTAGCTTGCACCAGTTTCTAAATATGAATGACAGTAAGTTACAGCAATATCTTATACAAAAATAAATTCATACCAACAAGAAGCATTGTATTTTCGAATAAAAGTTCCCGAAGTTCTGTATAAGCTCCATAAATTTAACCATTAATTTCAACCCGAGTTGGCTACCATGATGAGCTATGGCTACCTCCCTTCTTTTCATGTACATTATCTTAAACCACCAACCTGCAAAACCCCACATTTCCTGTCATTAAGTGGTTAAATCCGTGTAGGACAGGTACACGAATGACACATCGTGCTGACCCTCAGTCAGCCGCCGACTGCTTGAATGAATGAATGAATTAATTAATTTCTATATGTTTTCCCATTCATGCAAACTTGCTGTGGCATGCTGTAAATATGCCGTAGGTACCTCGTTCTAATAAAAGAGACATTAAAACTTTGACGTTGCTCAACTGGACACAAAAGTGTAGTATTGACGTTTTTTTTGCTGCAGGCATTAGTGGCATTACAGTCGTCCTAGTTTTCCCTTTATTAAATTTACAATTCAAAACATCTTGTTCCATGTGTATGTAGTACTGAACAATCACGTGAATCTTCGGAAATTCCTGTTGACTGACACCTGTGTAACATTTAATTAAATCACTGTTGTAGTGGCAATACTTGTCTTTTAAGACAGTGTTGTGCTTCAGTATTCTGGGCCAGTTTAGAAATATTGAAGAAGCGCTGAAAACGATTTAGTTTAGATGTCATAAAATAATCCCAAATAACAGATACTTAAAGAAAAGCTGGTCTTCATTTAAAGAAACTTGAAAGAGAGCGGCCGCTTACATAGGATGCTTGAACTTTCAAGAAAGTCGAAACAGAACTAAAGAAGAAGAAGCAGAAGTAGACCTTGAGCTATAGACAAACGCTTCAATGCTGATCGCTACCTGTAACCTAGAAATGTTGTTTAACTTGAGTGGTCCATACATAAAAATTCATGACAAACTCCAATATAATATAAGTAATGATCAATCCAAAAAATCACAACGAATATCCACGACTTGGTTCACACCACGAAAATAAAAATGTATTTGACAAACTGTTTATTATAACAAGATCTGCATTTTCTCTTATCTGTTACACTTTATTTTTTATATAAATGACGGAGAGAATAAAGGGCAATTCTGTGGTCTGCCGGGAAACATATGAGGCAGTTGGAGAACTTCATATCAGTTTGGCATGTTGGCCATAGTAGCTCAGTGGTTTAGAGCAACCGCACGGAGAGCGGCAGATCCGTACTTCAAATTCCGGCTATAGCACTGAATATTCTCCCTCTGGTTCTGCTCATTCAAAACTGCAGCTTTATTGTATACAAAAACAACATAGATCGACAAGACATATTGTGCTTTTTGAAAAGAGATGTCCGCGAAATTCTTTATTATATCCAAGAATTCAACGTTTCATGTGTGTCCATCTAAATCTGGTTGTTCAGCTCAAATTATTTGTGAATAACTATAGCGACCACCTCGTTGCCCTAAAATTTAATTTAGTATTCTAATTTACATGTTTCGCATTTTAATAGATACACGTAATCCTTCTTTATGTAATAATTATTAACTGTAGTACCTATTAGGTTTCTTTTTTAATAACAGAAGCATCAATTGACACACATCTCTAAGACAACAATATCGGTCCACCCTTTTTATAGTAGTAAGGGAGTTAATGAGACCTTAAAGTTATCGTATCGATCTTTCTCTCTCTCTTCTTACATATTTCTAGATTCACACATATCTTGGAGATCCACCAATTTACTGTAATTAGGGTAAGTAGTAAGGTAAGTCCAAAATTTTACGCTTTATTTAATTAGGTCCTGCAACAGTAAGTCATATCTGACGATGACACGAGTGAAATGATGCTCAAATAAACCGAGACAATGTGAATCTAAAGCCTTTGAGAAGATAAATTAAAATGGGTCACGGTAAACTTCAAATATCCATTCTCTTGTCAATTCGTTAATTCTTGGTTCAGTCCACTTAGTTTGAGAATGCTTTTATTTGACAGCCACGACCTATACCTATATGGATCTGTTATTAGACATTCAACATTTTCGAAGAAGTTTCTAATTATGGGATATTGCATTATTGCTATTTTTTTTAGCTCAAGGTGATACCAAAATATATATTTACACGCAACCTTGACATTTAATTTTTGAGTGGAAAGCAACTTCTGCTCTACCTACTAGTACTAAAAGGAACGTACCACGAAAAAAACCGGTACAAACCTGCAGTTTAAATGCTCCGCGTGTTTCTTGAGTAACTCTTACTACAGCGACACACACTGGAAGGCTCATGCAACGCAAAGTACAAGTACAAGACGCGCAGGTTGAAATTGCTATGTGTATACGAATATGTCTTAGCTATTAAGAATATTTTACAACACATTAGAAGATCGACCTTCATTTCCACGTTTAAATCATATCCTAAATGTAAACTAGGGTAATCTATTACTATACTGTACAAAAAAACTAATATAGACCGAAAGGAAGTATTGAATTTTGGAACAAGAGTCTGCTAAATCTCTATAAGTAGCAGAAATTCAAACGTTGATTTTCATTGTTTATTCCCATTATAACCTGTACCGTTATTTTTGTTAACTGCAGCACGCTATAAATGTGGTGTCAATAGTGCAATAAACTTGGTCTTTCCAAATAAGATGCTGAACTGGCTACAGAAGAGCTGTGTGTGTTATGACGTTGTTTGACATTAGACATTCGTACCATCACAAACATCCTGCTTCATCCTTTACTGTTCACATTGCTACGTAGTACTTTTAGTGAATTCCTGTTGATTGTCATCTTTTTAACTCTGAATTAAATCAACACTGAGGCGGCAACATCTGTCTTCTAAGATTATGCTGCGCTTAGGTATTTACATACCTGTCTAGTAAATTGATTGCACTTTATCATAAGCGCTAAAACGCGGTTTTGTTGCCATAAAAGACTCCCAAATTAAAGTACTGCAAGAAAACTTAGTCTTTATTTAAATAAACTTTAGAGACACAGATTCCAAATTAAGGTACTTTAAACATTAAGGGCGTTTCTAAACAACAAATGAAGAAGAAAGGGAGGTAGACCTTTAGTTATAGTGAAATACCGCAAAGCTGTTCGCTATCCGATAATCTGGTAGTCCAGATTTCCCTGCATGGCCTGTAGATTACACATGACAACCTCTAATTTTATATAAGTAATGATAAACTCAGACAAATAAGGAACAATCCCGAATTGGTTCACTCCATGAAATAAAATGGTTTTGCCGTATATTCTGTGTTTTAACAAGATGTACATTTTCTGTTATCTCTTACAGTTTACCAGATATACAAAAGTCATTCAGAATAAAGAGAACTTCAAATATTTGTACACTTGTCGTAAAATATCTCACACATAAAATATTATAATCAAAATTGTCGCAGCAACATTTTATAAAATCAAATATTTTTTATAATTTTATATATAAAGTTTGTCTGTAGTGTTGTATTATCTTAGAAGATGTTGAAATTTTACATTTCGTTGTATGCTATTCCCTATATCGCTAGCAAAAGTTAAAGACATATGAACGCTGGCCAATGCTCAAGCGGAGCGCTGTTGGCAAGCGTGGTTCGTGTACCTGCAGAAGTTCTGTACATAGCACGTTTTACACGCCAGCAAAGGTTTTGCCCGTTCTTCCAGTAATTAAACAGGACATTGAATATATCTAAAACATTAAGATCTTATCTTGACACACGTCACAACAGAGGAACACCAACCACGGTTTCCAATCCAGTAACTCGCTTTCTGACTTCTTGGATATTTCCCGGAGAATGAAATACAGGTACGCTCTCTTTTTCTAAGGATGAAGCTGATTCACTACAAACTCGTGACGCTGTATGTGCACTACCTATTAGGATTAGTATTTCATTACCGAGGGGATTTGGAACATCGGCCACCATGCTGGGCCCATTGTTCTTATGTACCAAATGTGGGGATCCCCGGGAGGAAGGATGATGCTAAGGAGACAGACGGCGGCTGACCCAAGGAGCCATGACAGTACAGAGGGCAGGGTCCCTACAGTTTACTTAGATAGAGACTTCCCCCGAACGGCCAGCACAACGAACACGCTCCCATCAGCCGGACGGCAAAGAGCCCAGCAGCCAAGCCCGAAAGGTCCTGAAAAGGCAGGCGGTCCTGAAATGGTCCCAAAAGAGCAGCGGGGACTGGCACCCGAGCAACCGCAGGAGGAAGTACTTCTCCTCAGAGCATACTCCCGCGAACGCATATTGTCGCCTCCCGTAGGGGAGGGGATCCGTCCACTTCAGCTGACGTGCTTCGGGCGCTGCTGACCACTAGCAGTCGTGGTACCTATGACGTTACTAGATGAACCTAGGGCCGAACATTCGAGCTCCTCCCTGACTAGGAGTTATTCAGATTGGGTTGAACTCGACGGGGCAGTGGTACCCGATACCCGTGGGAGATCGGTTACGTTTCCGGGCGGGGTTTAGGGAAGCCATTAATATTCCCGCGTACTAGCCAGCATAGCTAGTAGAAGGTCTGCTAGAACTCCGGGCGACCCCATCAGAGTTATATCGTTAGCCTTCCCATTTTGGAGTTGGTGCGCGTAAGTGACGTATCCAATTCCATCCTGTCTTGATTCCACACTACCAACTGGGGGGCCTTGGTGCTCTCTAGGTCTTGTCTCATGGAAACCCATAGGAAGCGCCGAGTGCCCTTTCGGGTCAGCTCGGTAACTCCCTGGTCGTCAGAGAGGGCTCAGTTTTCACTTTGTGTGGATTTCCTTTGTATATACCCACGAGTTTATATATATGTTACGAACGCATTGTTGAGGTGAGGTGGGGTGAGGGACGAGTTCAAAGAGACGTGCAGTGCAGTACGAATATAAAGGTTCGCCGAAACGATGGGGGGAAGGAAATTGATTTATGGAGACTTCGCGTTTCTTCTAGCACCGACTTTATTGTTTGAGAATGCTCCAGATAGTTAGAAATGTATAAAAAGGGAGCCGCCGCCCGCCACTGGGAACAGTCTCTAATTGAACGCGTTAACGTGAACAGATGTAAAAATGGAACTCTTTTGTGGTCGATGACCTTGTAATTTGCATTGTGTATGAGACGTAATTCTGCTGATGTACGAAGTATATTTCTACGGAAATAAACAGCAAATTTTTGTGTTTGTAAAATGGACTTTTAATTTCACGAACCCAGAAAGTAACAATTGGTGTCAGATTTGGAACCAAACAATAAAGACGGCACTAGAAGAAAGAAGAACTCCCCAGAAATCCGCCTCCTTCCACCCACCGTTTCTGCGATCTTTTTCCTCCGTATTGCACTGCCCGTCTCTTTGAACTCGTCCCTTGTGCCGCCTCACCTCAACAATCCTGCCATGCATCGTCGGGACATCCGCTAACACTTCTACCCTGAAAGAGACCACCAGATGAGAGATGAAGTGAAAAAATAGAGGAGATGAAATGGAGGGACAGGAAATGCGGGCGATGTAATTAAGCTACACAACATTCGCCTAGCGATCCAGGAAAACTCTAGAGCTTAGAGTAACCCGGCATTCGTCTTTAGGATCAGGGAGACGCCCGGAAAATACCTTATTCAGGTAACTCACCCTGACCGAGATTCAAACTAAGGACCTCTTGAACGTGAGGCAGACATGCTACCATCTCCGCTGCCGAGGCGGGTAACATCGTTGTTGGACAGATATGAGCCCATGTGATTTCGATCTTTTTGCGAAAATGAAATTATCACTTAGATGAGTTCGCTTTAGAGCCAGACAGACAATTATACCAGAAGTAGAGCAGTCTGTTTGATATTAGGACAACAAGACGCTGTGGATAGCATCCGTCGTCCTCCTGATCTGTGGAGTCGAGTTTTTCATGTTGGTTCAAATTACTTATAAGCACTGCAATAATGTAACTATTTGTTCTTAATTCAATAGCACATTTTATTGAATGCTTTTTTTAACATCAATGCATGCTTATTTTAGACGTTCTTGTGTATAGAATAAAATTTCTAATTTCAAGTTACAACCTTAAACTAATTTTTTTAGAAATTTGGTACAAGAAAATAAAAAATGAAAGTCTGACGCAAAATAAACGAATCCCAAATGAAAGGTATTTGAAGAAACCCTAGTTTTCATTTGAATAAAAATTGACAGTCAGCAGACGCTGTCAACTTTCAAGAGAATCTACAAACAAATAAAGAAGAAAGAGATGTACAACTTGAGCACTTCAGTTGTCCCGCGTGTTTACTGAATAGCAGTGACTGCAGCGACACAGAGTGGAAGTCTTATGCAACATGTCGTACGCTTAGCATCTGATAGATGACGTACAAGTTGTAATTGCTGTGTATATGTCAATATGTCTTAAATATTAAGAATATTTTTAAAAACATTCGAATAGTGATGCTTCGCTTTGGTTCAAACCGTATAATGAATGTGAACAGTAGTTATTTGTAGTTATATTACATACAAAAATGAAGATATACCGACACCAAGTATTGTATTGTTGAACAGAAGTCCTCTAAGACCAATATAAGTTCCATAATGTCAGGGTTTTTTACATTATTTGTTCAAATTAAGATTTTTTGCCGTTAATACGGGTACATTACATTTGGTACTAGAGACTGACATCCTGATTTTTATTTGAATTTAAGTGCTGGGCACAGTTGGTGTTATAATAGACAAAGTTCTAAATTCCTCTGCTTTGCTGTGTTTTTTCTTACTTTCCCACAAAAGTAACAGTATTTCTCGCTTCACACAACGGGGCCTGGGTGCCCTAATTGCATGCACAAAAATTCTTTGTTTTAATTTCCCTGCACTCTGATTTGCTGTCCGAAACCAGGCTTTATCCAGTACCATACCAACTTTCCCTATGTAAATTACAGTTCTATTGTATACAAAAGTTAGTATAGACCGACAAGGACCAATGTGTTCAAAACGAAGTTCCAGCAATTCAACTCTTGATATTATCCTTCATTCTAATCTTGTTAATTGCATTATTATTTATGAACAACAATAACGCACTATAAGGATCCAAACGATTCATCCTCTTATTTAACTGTATTAATAACAAATTTTGAAAAGCTGTTGATAAAAGAGTGCTCTTTTACATATAAACATACAACTGGAAGATTGAGTAGCGTAACCAAGAGTACATTAGTAAGACTTTGTCTATCTCTTACCGTTTCTGAGTTGTACCAAGTAACGAAGAAAGATACAATATATTTGGCAGTAGACATTCGTACCATGAAAGGCATCCTGGTTTTCCCTTTACTTAAATTTATAATTTAAAATATATTTTCGCATGCGTACCTAAAATTGAACGTTCATATGAAGTTTGGGAAATTCCTTTAGATTAATATCTTTCTAATATTTAATTAAATCAGCGCTGTAGTGGCAGTACCTGTCTTTTACGTTTGTGTTGTCCTTTAATTAATTAATTGTAATTTAATAAGACATATTATCGTAAGTACAGGAAATACAATTCCCTTAGTTTTGGAATATGTACCTTTCTTTTCGCAGCTCCAACTTCCTTGCAACATTTTATCTCTACTTAACATTCTTCCCTGACAGTAGAATGAATACAAGTTCTGAACCCCTCACCTTAACTAATTCCGCTTCGCCAGCTCATGGAGGTAATCGATATAAAAAAGTTTGCACTTTCTTATTGTAGGAATTTCTGGAGTATTTCTAATGCACATTCGTTATAAATCCATCTTACACGAACTTACAAAATAACAAAATGCCAGAAATCAAGCAATTACATTACCTTTGTAGAAAAGAAACTTGATTTCACACTTACACTGAATAAACAAGAACGTCGCTCCAACACAGCGCTACACTACTGTAGCTAAGAGAGCATTTATGAAAAACTAATCGGAGTCGATCGCCAATATCCGCGCCTACCTTGATTAAAAATTTAATATTTGAGTAGAATGCAATTTCTTCTCTAATATACGTAATGCTATACACTAAAAGAAAACGTCAAGAAGAAAACCGATACAAACGTGCAGTTCCATTGTACCGCGTGTTTCCTGAGTAACTGTGACTACTGCGATGCACAATGTAAGTGTCGTGTAACGTGAAGTACACGTAGGACGTCATAGATGTCGCTCAAGTTGTAATTTCTCTCCATATATAAATATATCTTAGTAACTAAGAATATTTTTAAAAAACATCAAAAGGTATATCCTTTTTCTGCTTTCCACTAGCTTCTAAATGTGAACGACAGTAAATTACAGCAATATCTTATAGAAAAATAAATTTATTCGAACAAGAAGTTTTGTGCTTTCGAATAAGAGCTTCTTAAATTCTATATAAGCTTCAGAAATTCATCCACACCGCAGAGAGGCCTGGGAAAACATGTTAAGGCAAACCAATCTCCAGGAGAGAAAACCATGGCGAATAGTCCGTAGCCTGCGGAAAGACAAAACCGTACACCAGCACCCCCTACATAGCCCTAGAGGTCGACTCGTCTACGAGTCGAAAGAAAAGGCAGAGGCGCTAGCAGATTATCTGGAGGCTCAGTTCCAACCCAGGGTAGAGCCAATGGACGATGACCATGCTGACCTCGTGGAACAGGTGGTGGAGGACTTCCTAGAAGCTCCGCCCCCTGACCACGAGGAGTTCCACATTCCCATCGTTACCCCTAGAGAGTTAGCGACCACGCTTAACTCTCTAAGAACCAACAAAGCACCTGGGCAGGACCGTGTGACAGCGGAAATGCTCAAGCACCTTCCACGAAGAGCCGTGATTCACTTAACCCGGATTTATAACGCGTGCCTATACATGCGCCACTTTCCAGCTATCTGGAAGGAGGCGCGCGTGGTGTGCGTTTTAAAGCCGGGGAAAAATCCGGTGTTTCCTTCCAGTTACCGATCAATCAGCCTTCTCCCAGTTTTATCGAAGGTATTCGAAAAACTGCTCCTCTCCCGGCTCCTTCCTCATCTGGAGGAAAGGGGCCTAATCCCGGAACACCAGTTTGGCTTCCGTTCTGGCCACTCCACGACCGAGCAGCTACTGCGGGTTGCCGAGAAGGCCTCCCTGGGTTTCCAGGAAAGGTCTAAAACGGTAGCAGTGCTGCTCGACGTGGAGAAGGCATTCGCCACTACCTGGCATGAAGGACTCATTTACAAACTCCTGGAGCATGAAATTCCCCGTCCATACATTTCCTTGGTGGCCGGTTTCCTCGGAAACCGAAGCTTCCGAGTAAAGATGGAGGGGAAGCTGTCCACCGAGCGGCCCATTGGCGCTGGAGTACCGGAAGGCAGCGTGCTGTCGCCGGCGCTCTTCGCAGCTTACATGGCCGACATCCCAACTCATCACAACACCCAAACCTGTCAGTATGCGGACGATCTCATGATCTTCGCAGTCAATAGGAATACACGGTACAGCTTCCGGCAAATCCAAACCCAGCTCCGGGCCATTGGCGAATGGAGCGCAAAATGGCGAATGGCAATTAACCCGGAGAAGAGCTCTGCTATTCTCCTGGCGAAAACCATAGCCAACCGGTTGCAGCAGAACTTCGTTTTACGGCGCCGTCGAATCCCTTGGGTGCAAACGGCGAAGTATCTCGGGGTGACGCTGGACCGTAAGTTAACTTACGTTCCGCACGTCAAGGGCAAGGTCCAGCTGGGGCACGTCGCACTCCGGAGCCTATACCCTATCTTCAGATCAACCATGCCGATCCGTCTCAAACTCCAACTGTATCGGGCGATCATTCCGCCTATGATTCTGTACGGCTGTGAGATCTGGGGAACAGTGGCTAATACCACTTTCGTCAGACTCCAGACGCTGCAGAACAAGGCACTACGCATCATCTACGATACAGGCTGGAGATTCCCGGCTCATATCCTACATGAGCACTCCCAGATCCCGTACATTGTCGACGTCATTCGCGAGAGGGCACGATCAATGTACGAGAAAATCCAAATTCACCCCAACCCTTTAGTGAACTCCCTGGGAAGGTATGACCCGAGAGATCAAAGGCGCTTGCCGTCCTTCAGACTGCCGAGAGACGTCCTGGGACCCCTTGGGTAACCCAAGGAAAACCGCAGATATCTCTGGGAAAAACTTCTACGCCAAAGGACAAGCGCTACACAACCCGTATCCAAAACGGGGCAAAAAACTAATTTCGTGTCTCCCAAAAAGGGAGAACGATTAAGTACAGCTGCCCACGATAAAGAGGGGCAACCCATTCCAAACCTATCCAAAATTTCAAACAGTAAACAAATTCAAACACCCCAGCAGAACATGGATCAACTAGTTCATTTCGCAGGTTAAGCCGCAAAGCGGCTAGGTACTGCGGCATATGACACCCGGACGGGGAAAGCCCCGCCCGACTAGGACTACCTCTGGACCTCTGGACTAATTTCCATCTTTTATTCGCATTCCTTGTCATAATTTGTTATAAGTGTGGCTTGCTGTAAATATGCGGTAAGTACCTCCTTCTGATATAAGAGACCTTAAAACTTTCCCGTTGTTCAACTGGATACAAAAGAGTTGTATTGACGTTTTTAGCTGTAGGCATTCGTGGCATTACAGACTTCCTAGTTTTTCCTTTATTAAATTCAGAATACAAAACATCTTGTTCCATGTGTATGTAGTACTGAACAATCACATGAATCTTCGGAAATTCCTGTTGACTGACATCTCTGTATCATTTAATTAAATCACTGTTGTGGCGTAAATACCTGTCCCTTAAGACTGTGTTGTACTTCAGTATTCTGGGCCATGTTTATAAATATTGAAGAAGAGCTGAAAACGACGTAGAATTTTCAAGTTTAAATGTCACAAAAGAATTCCAAAATATAGATACTTAAAGAAAACCTAGTCTGCATTTAAATAAACATTACAGACAGCAGATGCTTACTTTCTACAGCGTCTATAAAGAAACAAAAAAGTAAAAATAGAGGTAGACCTTGAGCTATAGTCAAATACTTCAATGCTGGTCGCTATCTCTAACCTGGAAATTCTGTTTACCCTGTGTGGCCTATATATAAAAAATCATGACAAACTCTAATTTAACATAGGTAATGATAAATTCAAAAAAATAACAAGGAATATCCACGAATTGGTTCACACCACGAAATTAAAAATGTATTTGACAAACTGTTTATTATAACAAGATCTACATTTTCTCTCATATATTACACTTTATTAGTTATTTAAATGACAGAAAGAATAAAAGGCAATTCAGTAGTCTACCGGGAAACATATGAGTATGTTGAAGAAATTAATATCAGTTTGGCATGTTGGCCATTTTAGCTCAGTGGATTAGAGCGACTGCACGGAGAGCGGAAGACCCGTGGTTCAAATCCCAGCTATGGCATTGAATTTTTCAGTCTGGCTCTACTCATTTAAAACTTGGCTTACACACAGCTACTGTAGAAGATATGACTACTTCCATCAATTTACCTGAATAACATAGTGGTTTAACTATGAAACCTGGACTCGCCTTGGTAGTGTAGATGGTAGGCTATCTGCCTCAAGTACACGAAGTCCCGAGTCAGGGTGAGCAACCTGGATAAAGCTTTTTCGAAGTTTTCCCTTATCTTAAAGAGGAATGTCGTGTTGCTCGATGCTCCATGGACTCTTTGGTCATCATTACACTAATTTCATTGATCGTCCGATATGACTTAAGGTTGGAGGACGTATATATATGAAGCCTGGGACATAAGTACTTGCAGCATAGTAAGTCGCCACAAAAGTTGCGTGTCTCATTGTATATGAGAATTCCTGGTGGACTACCGGGAAACATACGAGTCAGTTGGAGAATTTAATATCATGTCGGCATGATGGCCATAGTAGCTCAGTGGTTTAGAGCAACCATACGGCCAGCGGCAGATCCGTGGTTCAAATCCCGCCTATAACAGTGAATTTTTGAGTCTGGCTCTACTCATTCAACGCTTCAGCCTGGTTGTATAGAAAAACTATATAGATCGGCAAGAAATATTGTATCTTTGGAAAACTGAAGTCCACGAAAACTTTTATAAGATCCAGGAATTCAACCTTTGATGTATGTCCAACCAAATCTGGTTCTTCAGCTCAAATTATTTGTGAATAACTAGAGCTACCACCTCGTTACCTTAAAAATTAATTTAGTATTTAGTTTATAATATTAGTACTTTAAGAGATACATGTAAGCCTTCTTTGTGTAATAATTATTAACTGTAGTAACTATTCGCTTTCTTAATAATAGAACGATCAATTGACACATCTCTCTAAAACTACAATATGGATCAGCCCTTTGTATAGTAAAGGACCTAATGACACCTTAAAATTATCTTGTAGATCCTTCCCTCTCTTCTTACTTCTTCCGAGATACACACATATCTTTAAGATCCACCAATTTACTGTCACTAGGGTAGGAATTGAGTAATTTGGGGTTGTTCAAAGCTTTGTGTTTGTTTTATTTAGTCGTACAACATAATGTCACATCCAGGATGAATGACACAAGAGAAATTATGCTCAAATAGGCCGAGACAATGTCAATGTAATGTCTTTGGGAAGATAAAGTAAAATCTGTCACGGTAAACTTCAAATATTCATTCTCTTAGCAATTCACTAATTCTTCGTTCAGTCCACTTAGGTTGAGATTGCTTTGATTTGAGAGCCACGACCTATACCTATATGGATCAGCTCTTACACATTCAACAATTTTGAAAAAGATTCTAATTAAGGTATATTGCATTTTTGCGAATTTTTTTTAGCTTCAGGTGGTTCCAAAGTATATACATATTTATACTGCAACATTGACATTTAATTTTTGGGTTTGACGTGATTTCTCCTATACCTACTATGTAATAAAGGGAACGCACACGAACAAAACCGGTACAAACCTGCAGTTCAAATGTCCCGCGTGTTTACTGTGTAGCTGTGACTACAGAGACACACAGTGGAAGACCTGTGCAACGCAAAGTACATGAAGGACGCAATAGATGTCCGGGAAGTAGTAATTTTTATGTGTATACAGATATATTTTATCTATTAAGAAACTTTTACGACACATTTGAACAGGGACTTTCCTTTCTAAGTCTATACCATATCGTAAGTGTAAACAATGGTACCTTGTAGCTATATTATGCACATAAACTAATAGAGACCGAAAAGAAATATTGAATTTTGGAACAAAAGTCTCCTAAATCTCTATAAGTAGCAGAAATGCAACTCTTGATTTTCATCACCCTCGAGGCTGCGATCTCATCTTTTACCTCCATAGCCACGCGAATTGCAAATAACACCCGGATATCCTTCCCCTGGACATCGTCCTACTGATCCGCCGTTCTTGGGCGGCAAGGAGACTCTACCAGCGTCACCGCACGCCGCATAATCGCCCGCTACTTAGACGACTTCGTCGTCAGGTCAGTGTTCGCCTACGGGAGCACAGAGTGCGAGCGTGGGAGGACACAATGGCCAGGTTGCGTGTAGAGGAAGGCGACGTGTGGAGGATTGCAAAGACTCTCAGAAACCGCCGAGGTCAATACCACTCCCCATTGCAGGGTACACGGGGTCTGGCCTATGATCCTAAATCCAAGGCAGATGTATTTGCGGATTACCTTGAGCGTACAATGTGCCCCAGAGAAAACCCTCAGGACGATATCTTTTCGGAACGTGTCCGAAGGGAGGTACGTCGATATTTTCGCCGACCCCCGGAGGATGCGGACCGACTACCCATAGTCCGTCCTAGTGAAGTCCAAGGCGCTCTGCAGCGACTCAAACCTAAGAAGGCGGCGGGACCTGATGGGCTTACCCTACTCATGCTCCGTCATCTTCCTTTCAACGCCGTGCTGTTCTTGACAAAGGTCTTCAATATGTGCCTAGCTCTCGGTCACTTCCCACGCGAGTGGAGGGAGGCCAGAGTGATCTGCATATTGAAGCCAAGAAAGGACCCCGTGCACCCTTCCAATTACCGTTCCATTAGTCTGCTATCCACGCTCTCGAAAGTCCTCGAGAGGATAATTCTCACCCGTCTGTCCCCAGTATTGAGTGACATTCAAGCCATACCTGCTTATCAATTTGGATTTCGTCCGGGGCACTCGACAGTCCAACAGCTGCTGCGAGTCGTGGAGACGGCTGCCCTGGGTTTCCAGGAACAGGCGTTCACGGCAGCAGTGTCTTTGGACGTCGAGAAGGCTTTCTCTACAACCTGGCACACCGGACTCCTTCACAAGCTTATCCACCTGGGTCTACCAAACCAATTAATCAACATCTTACACAGCTTTCTAAAACATCGCACTTTTAAAGGCACAGTTGCGGGGAAAACATCTACTCTGAGACCCGTGAGAGGCGGAGTCCCAGAAGGCTCTGTATTATCTCCCACACTATTTAGTGTATACATGGCAGACTTCCCAACCGAGCCGCGCGTCGAAATGGCACAATATGCTGACGACGTGCTGCTCTTCTGCAAAGACAGACATATTCGCAGAGCCTTCAACCCAATACAAAGACACCTCCGTCTCACACAAGAGTGGTGCAGGCGTTGGCGGATGTCCGTTAACCCGGACAAAAGCCACGCTATTCTATTCACCAAGCGCCACACCCCCGCAGACTGCCCGGATTTCCATTTTACAGGCCGAAGAATAGAATGGGCACCGTCTATCAAATACCTGGGAGTAGAGCTAGACAAGGGTTCTCGATGGATGCCAGTCCACGTAAAGGTATACCTTTTTCGAGCTCTTATAGTCCCGTTGATGCTATATGCCTGCGAGGTCTGGGGCATGGCCGCAGATTCCTGGCTGGCATATCTTCAACGCGCTCAGAATAGAGGACTTAGGTCCATCTATTCAGTAGGCCGATTCTTCCCAGTAAGGTTCCTCCATGAAGCCTCGGGTCTTCCATACGTGGAAGATGAAATTAGACGCCGGGCTACCAAATTATACGCACAGTTACCCTTGCATAGAAGTGCCCTGGTTCGGTCTGTTGGTGATTATGATCCCACAAGACGTCGTCGCCGACTATTCCGGGTCCCCCGCATGGCTTGCGGGCATCCGAGGTAACCACGGAGCATTTCCAGCAGCAGCAAAAGCTGAGCTCCCATAATCTACCAAGAGTTGTTGGTCTCAAAATTCAGTCAAAATTCATTTCAAACTAAAATAAAATAAAATAATTCTTTCTACGCCAGGGTGCTAGTGATAGCATTCTATCCCTTTAGAGGAGTCAATAGGCTACCTCATATGCATCCCACCATCCTCAAATAAAAACAGTCATCCTAACCCATCCCGAAAAGAAAATCCTATCTGTGGTTAAACCCTATCCTGGGTGGGCACACAGCAACAATCTTCAGGCTAACACAAGCCTACCAGTATCTGCGAGCGAGCGAGCGATTGATTTTCATTGTTTATTCCCATCTGCGTCTGCATGCTATAAATATGGCATCCATTGTTTCTTAACGTTGGTCTTTCCAAATAAGGTGCTCAACTGGGTACAGAAGAGCTGTGTACGTTATGACGATGTTTGACAGTAGACATCCGTACCATCGCAAACATCGCCCTTCATCCTTTACTGTCCACATTCCTACGTCGTACTTTTCGGAAATTCCTCTTGATTATCATCTTTTAAATTCAGATTTAAATCAGCACTGTGGAAGCAAGATTGTCTTCTAAGATTGTGCGGTTCTTAGGTATTTACATACCTGTTTAGTAATTTGATTGCACATTTTCATAAGCGCTAAAACGCGGTTCAGTTGCCATAAAAGACTCCCAAATTAAAGTACTGCAAGAAAACCTAGTGTTTATTTAAATAAACTTTACACACATAGACTTCAAATTAAGGTACTTTGAACATTAAGTGTGTCTATAAACAACTAAACAAGAGGAAAAGAGGTACACCTTGAGTTGTAGTGAAATACCCCAAAGATGATCGCTATCTGATAATCTGGAAATGCAGTTTCCCTTGCATGGCCTGTAGATTAAAAAATCACCACAACCTCTAATTTGATATAAATAATGATAAATTCATACAAATAAGAATTGTTTCATTCCACCAAAAATGTGTTTGACGTAAATTCTGTGTTTAAAAAGATATAAATCTTCTATTATCTGTTACATTTTATCAGTTATACAAAAGCTTTCCAGAATAAAGAGAACTTCAACAATGCGCGCAGTTGTCATAAAATATCTCACACATACAATATTATAATCAAAATTGTTGCAGCAACATTTTATAAATTATTTTTAATAATTTTGTATTTAAAGTTTGCCTGGAGTGGAATATTTTCTTAGAAGATACTGAACTTTTACATTTCGTTGTATGCTATTCCCTATACCGCTAGCAAAACTTAAAGACACATGAACGCTGTATGTATGAATATATATAAGACATATGAACGGAGCGCTGTTGCCAAGCGTGGTTGGTGTACCCGCAGAAGTGCTGTACCTAGCACGTTTTACACGTCAGCAAAGGTTCTGCATATTCTTCCCGTAATTACCAACCCATTAAATAGTCCTAAAACGTTAAGAACTTAACTTGGCATGCGTCATAGCAGTGGAACAGCAAGCACGGTATCCAATCCAGTAACTCCCTTTCCGACTTCACGGATCTTTCTCGGAGACTGAAATATACGTACGCTCCCTTTTTCTAAGGATGAAGCTGCTTCACTACATATTCGTGACACTGGTTGTGCACTACCCCTTAGGATTAGGATTTCATTACCGAGGTGATTCGGTACATCGGCCACGATGCTGGAGCCATTGTTCCTGTGCCCACAATCGGGGGCACATCTGGGAGGAAGGATGAGGCGAAGGAGACAGAGGGTGGCCGACCAAGGAGTCATGACAGTACCGAGGGAGAGTCCCTACAGTTTACTGAGATAGAGACTTCTCGTGACAGGCCAGGAGAACGAACTAGCTCCCCTACTGCGGGACGGCAACGAGCCTAGCAGCCGAGCTCTAATGGTCCCATGTAGGCGGTCTGAGCCCAAAAGATCCCTGGCAGGCGGTCCCAAAATAGTCCCAGCATAGGAGCAGAGACTAGCAAAAGATCTACCAGAGGAAGAAGTAGCTTTTCTTGTCTGACCATATTGTCACGAACGCATTGTTGAGGTCAGGCGGCGTGAGGCGCCCTCTTCTAGCGCCGTCTTGACTGAAAACATTCCGGATAGTGAAAAATCTATAAAAAGGGAATCACCACACGCCACTGGGAACATTCGGTAATTGAACGCGTGTCCCTGAACAGATGTAAAATTGAATTTTTTGTGGTCGATGACCTTGTAAGTTGTATTGTGTATGAGACGTAATTCTGCTGATAAACGAAGTGAATTTCCACGAAAATAAACAGCAAATTTTAATGTTTGTAACTTGGACTTTTAATTTCACGAACCCAGAAAGTCACAATTGTTGTCAGGATTGGGACCAAACATTCAAGGCGGCGCTAGAAGAAAGAAGAACTCTCCAGAAATCCGTCTGCTTCCATCCGCCGTTTTGGCGAGCTTTTTCCTCCGCAGTGCACTGTCCGTCTCTTTGAACGCTTCCATTGTGCCGCCTCACCACAACAAAACTGCCAGGCATCGTAGGGAAATCCGCTAACACTTCTACCCTGAAAGAGACCACCAGATGACAGATGATGTGAAAAAATAGAGGAGATGAAATGGAGGGACAGGAAATTCGGGGATGTAATTAAGCTACACAACATTCGCCTAGCGATCCAGGAAAGCTCTAGAGCTTAGAGTTACCCGACATTCGTCTTGAAGGATAAGGGAAAACCCGGAAAATACCTGATCCAGGTAACTCACCCTGACCGAGATTCTAACTCGGGACCTCTTGAACGTGACTCAGACATGCTACCACCTACGCTGCCGAGGCGGCAACATCGTTGTTGGACAGATATGAGCCCATGTGATTTCGATCTTTTTGCGAAAAAGAAATTATCACTTAGATGAGTTCGCTTTAGAGCCAGACAGACAATTATACCAGAAGTAGAGCAGTCTGTTTAATATTAGGACAACAAGACGCTGTTGATGGCATCCGTCATCTCCCTGATCTGTGGAGTCGAGTTTTCATGTTGGTTCAAGTTACTTATAAGCACCGCAATAATGTAACAATTTGTTCTTAATTCAATAGCACATTTTATTGCATGTTTTTTACATTTTGTAACATCAATGCATGCTTAATTTAGACGGTTTTAGTGCATAAATTCCAAGTTCTAATTTTAAATTACAACCTTAAATAAATTTTTAGAAATTTTGTACAAGGTAACAAAAAATAAAATTATTACGCACAATAAACGAATCCTTAATGAAAGGTATTTGACGTAATCCTAGTTTTCATGTAAATAAAAAGTTACAGTCAGCAGACGCTGTCTACTTTAAACAGTGTCTACAAACAAGTAAAGAAGAAGGAGATGTACAACTTGAACAGTTCAAATGTCCCGCGTGTTTCCTGAGTAACAGTGACTACAGCGACACAGAGTGGAAGTCTTATGCAACATGAAGTACGCCTAGGTTCTGATAGATGACGCACAAGTTGTAATTGCTGTATATATATCAATATGTCTAAGGTATTAAGAATATTTTTAAAAAATTAGAGTAGCGATATTTAGTTTTGGTTCAAACCATGTACTAAATGTGAGAGATAGATATTTGTAGTTATATTATATATACAAATAAACACAGACCGACAAGACGTATTGTATTTTTGAACAAAAGTCTTCTAAGACTTATATAAGCTCCATAATTCCAGCAATTTTTACATTATTTATTCCAATTCAGAATTACTATGTTCGACATTACATTACATTTGATCCTAGAGATTCGTAAAATCAGAGACATGCTGCTTGTTATTCTAGTTGATAATGCAAAACATGTACAGATGGGTACGCATTACTAAACTTTCACAAGAATTTCCGGAAATTACTGTTGATTAACATATTTGTAACATTTTAGTAAATTAGCATTGCTGCAGCAATATCTGTCTTATTCAGTTCACCTCCTGACATACATACATACTAATATTCTGAGTCTTTGAACTAGTTGCTATTGTGTATACGGTCCTTCTGCTATTAGTGCCCTCGTAATACAAATTGTTTAGGCGATAAGTCACTTTTCTTCCCCATCATCCCATATTTCCTTTAACATTAAGTCTCACAGGTTCTCTAGTCTTTCACTGCACGCACAGATCTTTAAAACCATTGATATAATACAGAAGAAGTCTATTGACAAAATAAAGCCAAGAATTCCAAAGATAAACCTTTGAAGTATCGAATTAATTTGCATGGGCACATAATAAACACCACAAATACACACAATAAATATACTCTTATGACAGCTGACAGTCTACTTAGCAGTTGTACCAGCATATGCTTACAAAACATCCCACAAATCATCATAATATATCCCGGAATGATTCTTATGTATCAGTCAATCATTGTTACATACAAAGATGTCATTAATTCAGAGTTAGGCTGAAATGAGATCATTTTTATGACTGAAATTCAGTTTAGAGTAATATTTTGGCCACCTGAGTAAGGTTTCCTCCAACGTTGAGACATATTGCACGGTGAATGAGTTGGTTGAAATCATGCTCAAATGAGTCCAGGGTCCAGAGATCTTAGAGTTACATGTCATTCATCTTGAAAGATAAGGGAAGAACCTTATCCAGGTAACTCACCCTGACCGAGATTCTAGCACGGGTCCTCTGAAAGTTACTAAACATCATCAATTAGGTGGAAAAAAGCAATAGGTATATTTTAATCGATTCAGAGTGTCAAACGATTTCTTACAATCTGATTGGTTAAAGGTTACATTCCATTTAAGAATTATATTCTAATAAAACTGCTTAGTAATTGACAGAATACCTAACCAATGGAGACACTCGCTAATTAAGGTGATCTGTAAAGGAAAAGAGGACCTAACGAACACAAAGAAGTACAGAGCCATAACACTAGAAAATACTCAGTACAAGATCCTCTCAAAATTAATAATAAGCGATCAAAAGACTGTGTATTCACAGCTTCCACCATTTGATATGCAGAAAGGAATCTTATCACGACCTAACCCAAGGTGTATATGTGAATTGTGCTGCCAAACCTCTAAATCATTAACACATAGAGCTATATACAAAAAGGCTGAGAACAGTTGCAGTTTATGAAACCGAAAATAATCATATAACAATGCATATTAATGTGCCTTTTAAGTTTATATATTCCACAAGACAAAGTAAAGCAAGTTGACATATACTTGACTGAAGAAACACTCGAAGTTTATTACAACAATGATGGATATTTAAAATACATAGGATCTCAATAAAAGTAGTGTAAAATGACGTTAAATTTATAACAAGTCAAACTATCTTAGTTACAGGACAAATACTTCCAGATACGATGTGACGTATAACACGTCAGGTCATTCATTAAAACTTGTCGTCACAAACAAGTCTGTATTAACTGTAGTCATGAGACATTGATATAATAAACTGTGTAAATTATGATCTAGAGCTGCCAGCAGGGAACGTACAATATATGTTTTTGAATCTAAATGTTGAGAAATTGAGAGATGCAGCACATGTATATTAAGGACGAGGAACTCTTTCGTACTGTGACTTTGTGTGTTCGTAGAATTAAAAGAAAATGTAGATCTTGTTAAAACAAAAATTCATATCACATACTTTTATCGTGGAGTGAAGCATTTCTTATGTATTTCTTATTATTTGTGTGAATTTATCAATAATTTTATCAAATTAGAAGCTATCATCGTTTGTTTTATCTATAGGTCATGCAACGAAAGCAAAATGTCCCACATGCCAAAGTTTTAAAATACTTTGCTGTAGCTTAATCTGTAACTCTCTTTCTTCTTCTTTATTTATAGATGCTACTGAAAGCTCAAAACACCCTAATTTAACGTCTGCTGTCTGTAAATTTTATTTACTATAGCCTGGGTGTTTATCAAGCACCTGTTGCTTGAGATTCTTTCACTGTGCATAACACTTGCATTTTGTAATTGTTGTATAATTATTCTAAACATTAGTTTAGTATTCTAGCTTATTTTAATAGATACATGTAAGCCTTCTGTGTGTAATAATTACTAACTGTAGTGACTATCCGGTTTCTTTCTTATTAATAGAAGCATCAATTGACGCATCCCCCGTTTGTATGGCAGTTAGAGAGTTAATGGGATCTTAAAAATATCTTATACATCTTTCTCTCTCGTCTTACATCTTTCTAGGTACGCACATATCTTGAAGATCCATAAAATATATTCTCATTAAGGTAAGTATTATGTTAAGTCTGGAATTGTTCAAAGATTTATGTTTGTTTTATTTACGCCCTGCAACATAAAGTCATATCCCGGTATGAATGACACGAGTGAAATAAAGCTCACATAAACCAAAACAATGTCAATGTAATGTCCAGAAACAAATAAAGACGAAAGAGAGGTAGACCTTGGGCATTTCAAATGTCCCGCGGGTTCCTTGGTAGCAGAGACTGCAGCAGCAAACAGTGGAATTCGCATGTAACGCGAAGTACACGTAGCATGTGACAGATGTCGCGCAAGTTCTAATTGCTATGTGTATATCAATATGTCTTAAATATTAAGAATATTTTAAAAACATTAGAATAGTGATGTTCTATTTTGGTTCAAATAAGCCTATTAAATGTGAATGTTAGTTATTTGTAGTTCTATTACATATAAAAGTCACATTAGACTGAAAAGAAATATTGTATTTTTGAACAAAAGTCTCCTAAGACTTATATAATCTCCATAATTCCAGCAATTTTTACATTATTTATTCGAATTCATTAAGCTTATTTATGATATCGTGTGGGTACATCACATTGGGTACTAGCAACATTCGTAACGTTAGACATCGTGCTTTTCATTTGAATTTAAATGCTCTGTACAGCTACTGCTGCAATAGACAAAGTTTTAAAATCGTGTGCTGTGCAGTGTTTTGTGTAGCTTTCCCACAAAAGGCACAACATTTCTCGCTTGACTCAGCAAAAGGGGTCTGTGTGCCATTTTTGCACGCACAAAAGCGCTTCGTTTTGATTTGCTTTCCCTGCACTTTGATTTGCTGTTGCATTGAGGCTCTCCATTGGCTATTATCTGTCATCCTTCAACATGGATACTAATACTTCTACACATGCATAGAGGTGCTCTTGCACGCATTTGCTTGCAGGTGGGAGTCAGGAATGTATTTTGGTACTCCTTTCTTTCTTTATTTACAGTTCGAATTACTGGCTTACTGAAAACAGTTGTTCGTTTCAAGTTACACTGTTATGATTGATGGTATCACCACGTCTTTTATGTGCACTTACATAAATTCGGCGAACAGCTTAATCAGTTACCATTTCTCTACAGGAACCCTGGAGGAAAAAGTACAAAACAAGCAACAGGTTAGGCTAACTCCAGAACTAAGTATAAAGCAGTGTGGAAAAGGAGGGAGAAATAATTCCTACACCAGACGTTTTAACCCCAAAGTGTATGAGCATAAGTTGGTATGAGGACCTCAAGAAAGAAATATTCTGTTCTACTTTCCACACCTGCTCTTCGGAAACAATGATATTTGGAGCACAACGGGAGTGACAGATTTAGGTCACCTAATTGTGCTTATTAGTAAGCATAAACACAACGTACAGTATTTAAATAATGTACTAGATTTAAGTGCTTTTTACAATATAAACATTGCGACACAGTTAAGTCGTGTATATCAGGAGGCGAGACTGAAAGATAACAAGAAATTTGAGAAAACAGACATGTGCTATCGCGTATAATTGATTGTATTTTGTTGTCAATGGAGAAGAGCATTGCCTCTGAGATGAAGGATTTTAACACCAGAGTCATTAAGAAATTTTGCAATAGAAAGGAGCGCCGCGTAGACTTCATAATTCGACATTAAGTAAGACCGTAACCTTGTAGCACACTCCTAATTTTATGCAGCAGCCGCCACTGTGTATAGTTGCATTTCATTAGTTCATTGTCACTCCATATTATGTCTCTTTTAAAATAAATAATATTAAAACCTACCAACCAAAACTAATTTTGTAAATATTATACAAAATTACATTATACAAGGTTTAGATCATGCGGATGCCAAGTGGTATACGTACCGAAAGTCCTAGTGCCAAACGTCCATTTTGAGCGCTGCATATACTGCATATCCTTAAACGTACACGCTAGATAGCACTAACAGATGAATGCGAAATATGTTCAATGTCACCAACACAACTATGTTGGCTGCTGCATAGCGATACAATTGGCCTACTTTGTACCTTACTTAAGCTCAATTTACCGCGTCAATAACATATTACAGTTGGCTAACCTGTACAAATTGAACGAAATTCTAAAGCTAGAAATTGTAATTAAAGTTTTAACGTTAGCAAAGAGAAGCTGAGCCTAAAGAGAATGTACATCGGTTTTGAAAACTCGCAAGATTTGAAAGACCTGCTAGGTCGTATGGGCAGCAAAAAGGAACGGAATAAATGTTCACAAAGAACCATTGGCAGGAAGAAGAAAAAACGCAAAATAAATATTTCATAACATATTCATTTATAGTTATTTTTTTAAACTCATATCGCACTCTTATAATGTTTTACATGCAGAAGAATTATTACTTCATTATTGTTGGAATAAAGAGGTAGTTTTGCTTTTTAGCGATCATCATCTCATCCTACCAGATATACGATGTCAGAAACTGAATGTATAAAATCAGCAGAAGCCGGGTATGTTTCTTGTTTTGGTGATGCGCTGTGTTGATCCCCATCAGCATTAGTAATGTAGTACGAAACTTTCTTTTTCTTCTATAGAGCAATTTACTGTGGTCCATTTCTTAAAGTATGGAGCTTCACTTCAATATCAGTGGAAGCTTTAAAAAAATTTAAGGTCTACTATGACCAACATTTTGTAAATGTTCAGGAAATGAGAAGTTATTTTAGCCAGCTGATTGAATATGTTATTGGTTTTTGTATTAGTATCTTTAAATCTTAAATCTTTGTGTCATATAAAACAGACAGTAGAAGGAAAGAAGTCTGTAGTTTAAATTATTAATAAACAGCTTTCATAAACTACATCTATTCTGTAATTGTTATTAATTTCGATGTGTTCATATGAAACAACATTAAGCCAAAATAAAACACCATCAATATAATTATGTGATATCTTCAGTATTTAAGCTTTGTACATTCATTAACATAAACATGAAAATCCACCACTGCACTGACAAGACACCACGCGACTATAATCGGTTTAGTTGGTTCCTTCTACCTGTGTTTCGAACAAAACTCTTATAAGTTCCAGAAATACAACTCCTGATTTAATCCTTCATTCTAATCTTGTTTATTAGTTGATTATTTGTGAACAACTATAGCTCACTATAAGGACACAAATGATTCTTCCAGTTATCGGACTGTATTAATAACAAATTTTGAAAAGTTGTTGATAAAAGAGTGCTCTTCTACGTATAAACATAAAACTGGAAAATTGAGTAACCAAGAGTACATTAGTAAGACTTTGTCTATCTCTTACCGTTTCTGAGTTGTACCAAGTAACGAAGAAAGAAAACGAAGTCTGCGGTCATTCTCTGCAAATTAAACAAATGTACTTCGTTTTCCATAAAAACTATTTCAAACATTTAAAATATTAGTATAAAATCATAAGATCTCCTTTTAAATGTTCAAAACCTTCGAAAATACTTTCAATTAAGGGTTGTTGTGTTATTTCCAGATTTTCTTCAAAATCCCTCTTTGTGATTCTTGAAGAACACTGAACATTTGTATCACTTTGGTATTTACCTACCTCACATTTCAGTTTTAAGTTTTGAGAAGAAACTGTCGTTTATATGCACGTGCCCCGAAATATAAATCTGTAGTGCAATATTAACATTTAATTTTGGTTAAAATGCAGTTTCTCCTCTTATGTAATACATAACACCAAAAATATAACGTCACGAAGAAAATCGAACAAACAAAACAACCTGTAGTTCAAATGTTCCGCGTGTTTCCTGAGTAGCTGTGACTACAGCGACACACAGTGGGAGACTCATGTAACGCAAAGTACACGAATAAAGTTATAGATGTCACGGAAGCTGTAATTGCTATGTGTATACCGATATGTCTTAGTTATAAAGAATCTTTTACAACACATTACAATATCGACTTTCTTTTCTATGTCTAAGTACTGCCCTAATGTGAGCGATGGTAAATTGTAGCTATATTGTCCACATAAATCAATATAGACCGAAAGGAAATATCTTTTTTTTATAACAAAAGTCTCCTAAACCTGTATAAGTAGCAAATATTCAGCCCTTGATTTTCAACCATTAATGCAAATCAGTATCAGAAAATAACTGTATCATGCTTTAAATGTGGCGTCCATAGTTCAATAACCTTGTACTTTCCAAATAACATGCTCAACCGGATACAGAAGAATTGTGTGCGTTATGACAATGTTTGGCAATAAATATTTGTACCATCAGAAACATCCTACTTCATTCTTTACTGTACACATTCCTACGTAGTAATTTTCGGGAATTCCTGTTAATTATCATACTAGTAACATTGGATTAAATGAGAACTGAGGCGGCAATATCTGTCTTTTAAGACTGTATTGTTCTTTGTGGGTTCATGGAATTACAAATGCAGGTTACAAAAAATAAAATTTTTTCTTTATCTCTGTAGAAACATAATTACACATAAAACTTGCAAAGTCATCGACCACAAACAAAGTACTATTTTACAACTGCTCACGTGCACGCGCCCAATTACCGACCGACTGACTAACTTTCATTTTAAATTAATGTGCCTGGTGCCGGTATACAGGGCCCGGCTTACAGGCTCTAAGTTTACATAGATGATAAATTTGACTAACAATCAAACAATCAAGACGGCGATAGAAGAAAGACGAACTCTCCAGAAATCCATCTCCTTCCCTCACCGTTTCGACGAGCCTTTATATCCGTACTGTACTGCCCGTCTCTTTGAACTCATCGGCCGCGCACTTCCTCAACAATGCGTTCGCGACACCCTCCCTACCCAAGCCTGCTCGTCCCGAACAGCACTATCGTAGCGGGGTAGACGGTCCAAGTGTACCACCATCTTCCTTCGGGTCACCTTCTGGATGCGGTAGAGTACGTCATTAATCCTCTTTACCACCCGGTACGGTCCTTGTCATGGTTGCTGAAGTTTCGGGTAGCGTCTCTTGGTCCGGGTAGGGTGGCACAACCAGACCAAGTCACCTGTAATGGTCTCTTAAACAAGAATATAGTAATATAGCACTTACTTCTGATGATAAGAAATTAGTTAATTTATAATATTAGAATGTCATACTAAAATTATTAAATATAGCTAATATTTCTACACTTGATTGTTGGCTTGCCTGTCGTGTCGGGTCTTCCTGCGGTCACTTGCCATCGGATGTTCTGACGAGCCATCTCAGGCATGTCGTGGAGACGGTCCACCAAGTTCTCCACATACTTGGTTACTGGGTGTTTTGGGTCCGGGGGGCTTCCAAAAGCCAGGTCACATGGGAGGCATACTCTCGGCCGAACTGGCGTCATCACAGTATTGTCGTTTGTTGACGAGCTGTAGGCCAGCAGGAACTTTGGTACCTTGACGCTCCATTCTCCCTGATGGCTGGCCACGACCTTCCTGAGGTGTTTTTCTAGGGTCTTGATGTACCTCTCCACCATGCCTTCCGAACGCGGGTGTAGGGGTTTTGTGCGGGTCTTGTTCACCACAAGCCTTTCCATTGCCTCGGTCCTCAGGTTATACTTAATTAACTACAGCGACCACGGGGATTTCGTGTTGTCATTCTACATTTTTCTGGGTCCATTGCACCCATTTCATCATTTCCCGATATGACTTAACGTTGGACTATATAAATAAATAATATTGAATTCCCCGCCTTACCTTAATTCTTTTCGCCCATTATTCTTTTTTTTGTAATTTACGTCCTCAAACGTTGTCTTTATCTACGATGAATTATATGAGTGAAATGATGCTCAAATAATGAAGTCCACTGAGCTTAGAATTACCCGACATTCGTCACTTAGGACAAGAGAAACCTCGGGAAGAAGCATCCAGACAACTCACCTGTTCTCATTCATAACAAGAAAGAATATTATGTATGTCAGAAGGTATGTTTTCTTAATGTAGAAGTTTCTGGAGCAATTTTAATGCACATACGTTATAACTCTATCTTAAACGAACCTAAAAAATAACCAAATGCCATAAATGGAGCAATTAGAAATCTCCTTTCCGGAAAAGAGGCTCGACTTCTCAGTTATACTGCAGAAACACAATCGTAATACACACTCAACTGTCTCAGGTAGCCAACTCCGCCAACACAGCAATACACTACCATGCAATACAGAGCCGATTTTGAAAAACTAATCCGGGTGTCCCGCTAATGTGAATCAGCTGTGCTTTCCTTAACTAAACTTTTAAATTTTGAATAGAATGCAATTTCCCCTCTATCTGCTATATATATATATATATTACTTAACAATAAAAAGATAAAGATAACAAAGAAACAGGTGCAAACCTGCACTTCAAATGTCACACGTGTTTTCTGAGTAACTCTGACTACAGGGACACATAATGGAAGTCTTATGTAACACAAAGTACACGTAGGATGGTATAGATGACGCGCAAGTTGTATTTCCTATGTATTATCAATATGACCTAGCTATGAAGAATTTGTATAAAACGTAAGAACAACAATGCTTCGTTTTGAGTTAGGTCATATCCAATAGTAAATTGCACGCTCATTCTATACAAAACTTAATATATAGGGACAAGAAAGATTCTTTCGGCAGTTAGCCGTCAGCCGTCACCACTCACATATAGTACCAGCATGGTCGTGAATGAAGGGAGCGCCACGGGACCTACAAGCACGCTTTGTGTTTGCTGCAGCGCAGCATCAGTAGCCCTCAGCAACAAGGGCACACCGCATCACATCTGCCCGGGGCCTGACACCGCTGGTCAGAGTGAAGCTACACAGCACCTCAGATCTGGAAGCTGCCCTGGTTACCGTAGGGAAGGTGCTGAGGACCGACAGACCCGACTAGATCTACGCCGCCTTTGCTGCGCCTGCGGGCATACAGCAGCGTCCTGCGCAGCCAAGCCTAGGTGTTACTACTGTGGTGCCTCCTGCCTCACCTCAGACCGATCTCCACCACCGTCGACGCTATTGTGCCTCTCGTGTAGGGCGCAATCACTACACAGGTCAGGTGCTCTGCCCCCTGCATATCTGTAGGAAGGCATCACGTATCCCAACAGCACCGTCATCTCCTCAACGACAGCTGAGTAAGCAACAGCCACCGTATCAGTAACCTCATCAGACAGCAGCACGTCACACTATCAGTCAGTAAGAAGTCCGGGTCCAAGGGGAGGTCGTTTAGGATCTCCACTCAGAGTTACAGGTCACAACAGCCAAACTGCCCACCTTGGAGGAACTTCTAAGGGAGCTCATGGCTTCATTCGCACAGCAAGTTCCAGTACTCGAGGGTCTCAGGGCTGAGCTTGCATATCTTCAAGAGGACATAGAGGAGAAGCGTGAGTTCTCGGCCAAACACTGCGACACACGCCTCTTTGGGCTCCGAAGACTCATCAAGGAGGAAGTGGCAGCCCTCCAGATGATGTTCGACGGATCCAACATCAGAGGTTGACACCAACCGGCGCAGAAACCCGTCACTCGCGCTTTATTCCACATTCACTGCCTATCACGACATCTCACCACTCGCAGACATATTCCCCAAAATATGGTTATACATCCACTCCTAATACGCAAGGGCGTAAGCAGATCCTCGGTCTTGCTTACGTCCTGCTGCCTTCCTTACCTTGGCTAAGGCTTCTGCCTGGACAATATATCCGTTCATCGAATTCGCAGGTGGTAACAGCGATACTGCCACAGCATCACTCCTGAATACTCACCGGTGTAGGTCTTTTAGTGGGTAGAGCTGGTGGTTCAATTCCCTAGAGCAGTTCCACACTCCAATCCCAGGTTTACTGCGTAACATGTATTTTTCCTCAACACGAAAAAAAACAGGCAATCGCTTTTATTTGTGAATAATAATCATTGTCTGAAAATATGGCGAAAATCTACTAAAATAAAACCGAAAATTAAAGCGGAGTTAAATACAAAAGTGTATGTCTACATTTGTTAACAATGTACCATAATGTTTCATGGATTCTGTTCTATTTTGCACACTTTAATATGTTATCTATCACATCTCAGATCACATCTTTCCAAATTCTTTCTATTTACTTTCTTCAAGTACCTGTTTGGATATAAAACCGATAAAACACTTCATTATCCGGATGTTTGCTATTGAAATGCTCTACTGGATATAGAAGAGCTGTATTCATTTAGAACGACCTTTGACATTGTTTTGTAGTTTAGAAATATTGGATACAATAGGTTCGACGGTAGATATTCCTAGCATCAGATACATCCTTCTTTAACATTTATTACATCTGTTCGCATACGTAAGTAGTACTCAAAATTGACACCAACCTTGGGAAATTCCTGTTGATTAACATCTTTAATAATGTGACTTTGTAAGTTTGTAGTATTAAAAGTCCAAAATGTTCTATATTTCCGTAGAAATTCACTTTGCCCACCAGCAGAATTACGTCAAACACACAATCACAATCTTCTAAGGTTGTTGACCACAACCAAGAGTTCACATCCAAGACAATATTTTCAATTAAAACTTACGTCACGACTACTGTTTACAACTGTTTACACAACTGTCTTTACCACTCTCCGCTAGCGTGTCGCCTCATACATACCACTACCGATATCACGAGATATTTCTGGTATATTCTTAACAAACAAGAAATCGACTGTTCTCTGTCAATCAAGATATCACTGGACTGTCTCAATTACCTCCTTATTTGCTTGGCATGTCTTTTATCTCTGCGCTATATTTATCTGCCTAGACAAGCTGTGTATCTCCGCCCACCGCCATCCGTCCCTTATCGCTTTCGTAGTTTCGCGACAATATGAGGAAATCGCACATGCGCAATGATGTCAGTAGTGGGAAGTAGTAAAATGGCGCTCAGCATCACGATTAGGCATCCTTCTCTTGGAAACATGCCTTACAAATGAAAATCCGTCGACTTAAGAAGCACTTATCTATGCAGCTTGATCATCAAGTTAAGTAGTTATGTTTCTTTGACCTAATTAACGTTCTATACTCACGCCATCTCCTCACCTGGTATCTAACTTAGTAAAAACAGTCTTTTGTTCAGTGATGCGAGTACTGATAGTATTTTGTCTTTGTTTCTATCCAGTGACACATTTGTAGCTATAACATTTATTAAAATATCCTGATGATGGGAGAGATGTGATATATGGTATTCTCCAAGATCTTCGCAGTTTAACAGATTTATTGGTTCTAATGAACGAAATTCTTCAAAAAGTCCCTGTTTCAGTTGATCTTTAAATAAAAAACTCTGCCCACTGAATGTCTCAATTCTATCACAACATGTTTCTACCGTGAAAAGAAATAATTTATGCTGCGTTTAGTATTTAATATGTTCATGTAACAAATTCTTTAACACTCAAATTGTAGAATATGTCGATGAAGGAAGTATCACTTGCATGTTGCTAGAGATTATTTTATATTTTGGTTAAATAGGATCGTTTGATTAAGTCTTGCTTTTCTGAGTAAAGAAATAAATGCACTTCTCTGAGAACTAACTAAATTATGAAAACTGTAGGTCGCAATTTGTCTTTTTTATGTAGGTTAACGTAAGTTAAGTAATTGCGTCATAAAAAAAATTCTGAAAAAATGTATCAACTACCATAAAGGAAGAAATATGGATAATCACATATAATACCTGGACTGTTCAATAAAGAATGATCATAACCTTTTACGGTCATAATGTTTCGCACTAAAATTCAATCTCATTATATTCTGTTCAGCTTAATGTGAAACAAACATGCCGTAGTAGTTTCATAGTTGGAACCCCTTTTTCCCACCTGTGATAACCAGGCAAGTTCAGATATGTTCAATATCGCCTGCCGCCGCAATGGAGGTAACACGCGAAGAACAATATGCGGCTTTGAAATTCTGCTTTCGTCACAACAAATCTTCAGTTGAAGTGTATACAATGTTACAGGAGGCCTATGGCTTGTTTATTCTTCCCTAAAGCACAGGTCGAAGGTGGTTTACAAAGTTTAAAGAGGGGAGGGAATCAATTTCAAAGAAAGGTGGAGCCGGTGCTACATTTAGTGCTCTTACGGAAGAAAACATCAACCCTGCTGCTGCCATTGTAAGAGGGAATCCACGAATAACCTTAAGATCACTTTCTGAAATACTGAACATTTCATTGGGTGCCACCCACACGTTGGTGATACAAACATTACACAAGAGACGTGTTTGAGAGCGATGGGTTCCAACACTGTTGATTCCCGAACAAAGGACATTCGCATGCAGGTCTACATGCAGTTGAAGTTGATGTTACAGGAAGATCCGGAGTTTCTTTGAAATGTAATTACTGCTGATGAAACTTTGCTACATCATTTTTATCCTGACAGCAAACAGCAAAGCTAAGTGTGTATATCGCCTTCATCACCAACCCCTAAAAAGCAAAAGAGCTGGGAAAGTTATGGTCATCTCATTCTTTGATATTCATGGAATGGTTTAACAGCATGTTGTACCTGCACACAAATCAGTAACTGGACAAAACTATAGTAATGTCCTGAAAACATTGCAAGTCCATATCAGGTGCAAAAGTCCACATTTCTGTGAACCAGGTTGGATGCTGCATCACGATAATCCGCGGCCCCATATTGCCAATGTTGTTGCTGAATATCTTGCAAAAATCAACGTTAAGTGCATCCCTCGCCCTCCCTATAGTCCGGATTTAGCCCCATGTGACTTTTTTCTATTCCCTAACTTGAAGAAACACCTTCGTGGTAGGCAATCTCCATCATCAGAAGCAGTGGTGAAGGCTGCGGAGGCGATTTTGAAGGATCTCTCAAAAAATGGTGGGAAAAGTGCGTCGCATTCAGGGGAGATTATTTTGGGAAGGACCATAAGGATTATGAGGATGAGTAAAGGAACATTGTCAAAAAAATTGTGATCATCCTTTATTGAACAGCCCTCGTACAATTACAAATACCCTACATTGCCCTTAACGTTAGCAATGTTAACGTAAATAAAGATTATTTAAAGAAGCATCATTTGGTTGAAACAAACTACTCAGTGCCACAAATGATTTCTTACAATCTGATTGGTTAAAATTTGCATTCGCTTCTGCAACTGTACTACAATATGTGTAGTAAACGAAGTCGACGGAAGAAGAAATCAAAGTTTACTGTGAGAATTATGTATACTTAAGGTACATAGCATATCAATAAAATTAGTGTAAAATAATATTCTTAAACTTATAACAAGTCAAACTATCTTAGTTACAGGACAAATACTTACAGACACGATGTGACGTATAACACGTCAGGACACTCATTGAAACACTGTCGTGACAAACAAGTCTGTATTAACTGTAGTCATGAATCATTGATAAAATAAACTGTGTAAATTGTGATCTAGAGCTGACAGCAGCGAATGTATAACATATGTTTTTGAATCTATACAGTTTTCGTTTCAGACCTACCAAATCATACACGGAGTTCACTTATTCAAGAAGCAAATCTAGTTTCAATTACATTACATTAATCTCCAGGATTTATTAGAGTAAAGAAAACCTAGGAAGTGATCAGTTCCCAATCTTCATTAAATTTATGCACTTAAACATAAATGTTAATAGAAATATATTTTGTGTCATTGTTGAAGATGCTGAACATGTAAATCACCTTGGTGCTTACCTCACCTTTTAGTATTGACTTTTACAGAAACGACCCTTTTATATTCAGATAATTACAATATATAGGGCAATATTTGCATTTAATTTTTCTGTATAATGCAAATTTTCCTCTACCTAATATGTATATAATGCTCTACACTATAAAGATAACACCACGAACAAAATCGGTACAAACCTGTAGTTCAAATGTCTCGCGTGTTTCATGAGTAACTGTGACTACAGCGACAACAGCGGAATTCTCATGCAACACTAAGTACACGTAGTACGTTGTAGATGACGCGCAAGTTGTAATTCCTGGTATATATTCTTATGGCTTAACTGTTAAGAATCTCACATAAAATATTAGAATAGTGATGCATTATTTTGGATTAGAACATTTTCTATGTGTGAACGATAGTAAACTGTGGCCATATTATTTATTAAAATGACTATAAATCAACAATGATTATTGTGTTTGAAAACAAAACAGTCCAAAAGCAAGTACAAGTTCTATAAATTTTAGCTTCTACTCTATTCTTTCATCATAATTACTCGTTTTACTGGAAACAATATGGTACGCATATTTCTGCCAAACACTGCCAAGAGCGATAGCAAATTCCGTGCCACTTTAAGTTTCACGCATCGCATTTACTTTGTATCTTGCAAATGTTGGAAATAACAACGAAATGGAAAGGTAAACTGCAGTTGTAACTAATGCGTGTCCTATACAGCTTTTCAAATTCTTATTAAATATAAGCATTAACAGAGCTTCTGTGTTCTATCTTTAAAGAATTAGTGCTATATTTGTACGTAGTTGCTGGTATCTTCATTTAAAAATTAAGTGTACATTTATGTAGTTTTTATTTTTGTTACACTTTTCTTTCAAGGAATTTCTTAACATCATTGCTCTTTTTCTGTGTATAAATATATTGGAATCCAAGAATCTTTTAGTATCTTTTCCGGTTTTCTTGTAGCTACAGAATGCTCTAGTGTTAAGTTAGTTTTCTTGTAATTGTTACAGTAAGAAGCTTTGGAATTCCAAAATGAGGGAAAGAGGAAACATGTGTGTTGTATAATCTCAACAGCATTTTGAGTGGTCTCCTTCTCTCGTTGTTTGTTAAAGTTGTAGTTGTTTTAAAGGCATAATTATGAAACTGTAACGGGAATATTAAAGCTGTAATGCTTATTGGAAGACAATTATTTATATATAACAAGAAAATAGTCAAGTTTTGAAGTGATCTCTTGCGATCTTTTTCAGAAATTAGTTGGCCAGTCTTCGAATTCACAACTCGTGCACTCATGAATAGTTTACCTTACTTTCTCAGCGTATTTAACTGTCTGTGGTAGTTACCTTTTTCGTCCACAAAGGTCGTTCAAACAAAAGAATAAACTACCGTGCCCTAGGGAACAGATTTTGAAAAACTAACCCGAGTGGCCCGCCAATCAGAAACAACCACGCTTACCTTAGGTCTAACTGAAAGATGCTACTGAAGTCTCCGTATTAAATTATTGGAGGTGAATGGAATACTTTCTATACTCAAATAACTACATAACACAGAAAGTAATAACGACTTGAAGATTGCGTTTTTGTATGTTGCGTCATTCTACTCCTGTCAGGGTTGTACAAAGCATGTTTTTACTGAAAGAAAGAGCTGTTTACATCTGATTATAGAAATTATTAAAATCTTGCGTAAGTAGCATGTTTTAATCAACTCTCGTCTTTCTGTGTTAAGAAATAAATGCAGTTCTCACAGATTTAACTAAATTATAAATATTAAAACATTTTATTCTAAGTTTACTAATGACGTCATAAAGATAATTTCTGAAAAATATATCAAGTTTTATAAAGGAAGCAAATATGAATCATCATATATTATTTAACTACAAAGACCCCGCATTGCTGTTAATGTTAACAATTGTGACGTAGCCAAGTCTACAAAAATAACTATAGGAAAATGTTACATGAGAACAGATATTACATAAAACACTTTACACTTTTTAGTAGAAAAAATTTGTTACATTTTATCCATTATTTGTGCCAAATGATTTCCAATGTGATGTATAACACGTGTTTAATTTCTCAATAAATGCAATCGCACAATATATTAACTGTGCAAATATGTATTTACCTTTTAAACTAATGTTATGTTAGTTGAGGTGGAAAGTTAAATCGCTTAGAAAAGACAATTAACATTAAGAAATATCATCTTAAGTACAGCAGTTGTAGGAATGTGTACATTTCTTTCCGCAGCTCAAACATACCTTGGAATATTATCTCTACTTATATTTCCCTGACAGTAGAATGAATACAAATTCTGAATCCCTCAGATACCTTCTTTGTGGAAAAGGAGTTTGATTACACACTTACACTGAAGACAACTGAAGGTCACACCAACACAAAGCTACGCTACTGTACCCTAGAAAGCATTTATGAAAAATTAATCGGAGTCGACCTCCAATAGGAAACATCCTCGCATTCCTTAAATAAACATTTAATTTTTGAATAGAATGCAGTTTCTCCTCTAAGTAATATATGTAATGCTCTACACTAAAAGAAAACGCCAAGAAGAAAACCGATACAAACGTGCTGTTCAAATGTTCCGCGTGTTTCCTGAGTAACTGTGACTACAGCGACACACAATGGCAGTCTCGTGTAACGTGAAGTACACGTTGGATGTCATAGATGCCGCGCAAGTAGTAATTGCTATGTATATATCAATATGTCTTAGTTACAAGGAATATTTTAATTAATGTTTCAGCAGGTCGATGCTTTTTTGTTCTGCACGAATTTCTAAATGTGAATGACAGTAAATTACAGGAATATCTTATCCAAAAGTCAATTTATACCAACAGGAGGCATTATATTTTCGAATTAAAGTTTTCTAAATTCTTTATAAGTTTCAGAAATTCAAGGGCTAATTCGTATTTTCATTCCTATTCCTCACTATTTTCATTGACTATGGCACGCCGTAAATATGCCGTAGGTACCTGGTTCTGTTAAAGAAACATTAAAACTTTTCCGTTTATCAACTGGATACAAAAGGGCTGTATACATTTACGACAATCTTTGACTTTTTTAGCTGTAAACCTTCGTGGCATTACAGACATCCTAGTTTTTCCTTTATTACATTTACAATTCAAAACACCTTGTTCCATGTGTTTGTACTACTGAATAATCACATGGATCTTTGGAAATTCCTGTTCATTGACTACTTTCAACAGCGTCTATAATGAAATAAAGAAGAAGAAGAAATGGAGGTAGACCTTGAGCTATAGTCAAATACTTCAATGCTGGTCGCTACCTGTAACCTGGAAATTTTGTTTATCTTGTGTGGCCTATGTATGAAAAATCATGCCCACCTCCAACTTAATATACATATTGATAAATTCAAGGGAATAAGAAGGAATATCCAAGAATTCTTTCACACCACGAAAAAATACCTATTTGGCAAATTGTTTATTATAACAAGATCTACATTTTCTATTATCTGTTACACTTTATTAGTTATATAAATGACAGAAAGAATAAAGGGCAATTCAATGGTATACCGGGGAACATATGAGTTATTTGGAGAAGTTAATGTCATTTCGGCATGTTGGCCATTGTAGCTCAGTGGTTTACGTCAACCGCAATGAGAGCGGCAGATCTGTGGTTCAAATCCCGGCTATAGCACTGGATATATTCCGTCTGGCCCGACTCATTCAAAGCTGCAGCTTTGTTGTATACAAAAACAGTATAGTTCCGCAAGAAATATTGTGCATTTTGAAAACAGGAGTCGGCCAAAGACTTTATAAGATCCAGGAATTCAACGTTTGATGTATGTCGAACCAAATCTGGTTCTTCAGCTCAAATTATTTGTGAATAAGTATAGCTACCACCTCGTTACCCTAAAGATTAATTTAGTATTCTAATTTATAATATTCGTATTTTAATAGATACATGTAAACCTTTTTTGTGTAATAATTACTAACTGTAGTAACTATTCGGTTTCTTTCTTATTAATATAAGGATCAATTAACACATCTCTCTAAAACTACAATATGGATCAACCCTTTGTATAGTAGTAAGGGAGTTAAAGAGACCTTAATATTATCTTATAGATCTTTCTCTCTCTTCTTACATCTTTCTACATACACACATATCTTGAAAATCCACCAATTTACTATCATTAGGGTAAGTAGAAAGGTAAGTCCAGAACTTATGCTTTATTTACTTACGTCCTGCAACAGTAAGTCATATCTGACGACGACACTAGTGAAATAATGCTTACATAAACCGAGACAATGTGTACCTAAAGTCTTTGAGAAGAGAAATTAAAATGGGTAACGGCAAACATCAAATATCAATTCTCTTGGCAATTCATTAATTCTTTGCTCTGTCCACTTAGGTAGAGATTGCTTTGATTTGATAGCCACGACCTATACCTATATGGATCTGGCATTACACATTCAACATTTTCGAAGAAGTTTCTAATTAAGGGATATTGTCTTATTGCGAATTTTTTTAGCTCCTGGTGATACCAAAATATATATTTACACTGCAACCATGACATTTAATTTTTGAGTGGAATGCAACTTCTGCTCTACCTACTATGTACTATAAGGAACGTACGACGAACAAAAGCGGTGCAAACCTGCAGTTTAAATGCTCCGCGTGTTTCCTGAGTAGCTCTGACTACAGCGACACACAGTGGAAGAAACGTGCAACGCAAAATACACAAAGGACGTTATAGATGACGAGAAAGTTGTAATTGCTATGTGCATACGAATATGTCTTAGCTTTTAAGAACATTTTACAACAAATTAGAACATCGACCTTCCTTTCAAAGTTTAAATCATATCCTAAATTTAAACTATGGTAATCTGTATCTATACTGTACACATAAATTAATATAGACCGAAACTAAGTATTGAATTTTGGAACAAGAGTCTACTAAATCTCTTGAAGTAGCAGGAATTCAACCCTTGATGTTCATTGATTATGTATGTCCAATCATAATCAATGCAGCGCGCTATAAATGTGGTGTCCGTAGTTCAATACTTTTGGTGTTTCCAACTAAGATGCTTAATTGGGTACAGAAGAGTTGTGTACCTTATGACGTTGTTTTACAGTAGACAATAAACAATTCATTTGATAGTAAAGAAAATGGAAAACACAATTATAAAAACTGAAGAGGTGATGGTGTCGTTTGATATCAGATCTCTATTCACGAGCATACCAGTAGAAAAAATTCCAAAATTGATGAAAGGCTTGTTATCCAAAAGCAACGTTGCGAATGATAAAATAGAGGAATACATCAAATTAACCACCCTATGTATTGAACAAAACAGCTTCACGTTCTCCAGCAAGATCTTCCAACAAACAGCAGGCTTGGCCATGGGTAACCCTCTTTCACCATTACTAGCTAATCTGTTCATGAGTAATTTGGAAACACACATTACTAAAGCCTTTCCACATATTTTCAAATGTTGGCATAGATATGTCGACGATGTGTTTGCGATAGTCCCTAGAAGACTAACCGAGGATGCTATAAAGTTGCTAAACCTACAAGTAAAATCCATAGTTTTCACCATTGAAGTAGAGCAGGATGAATGGCTACCTTTTCTAGATTTGAAAATCATTAGAACACCAACAGGGTTACAATTTGGAATATACCGAAAAGCAACATATGTTGACAATTACATTAAATGCAACTCATTCAACCCAGTACAACATCAATATGCAGTATTCCATAGTTTAGTTCACAGATTAATCAACATTCCGCTAACAAAAACAGAATATGAACAGGAGTACGCTCACATTCACCAGGTTGCCGAACTGAACAACTATAATACAAATTTCATCAAAAAAACTGATCTACAGACACAAAAGGAACAAAAACTTAAGGGACATTACTACGTTAAAAAAACTAGAAAACCCAAAAACCAGATATGATAAATTTACATTTCATCCAAAGTACTTCAAAACATTTTAAAAGATATTTAAGAGTTTCAACATAAAATTAGCCCCTCAAAACAAACACAATATCCGCAACTTACTAAACCACCCTCTAAAAAATAGCACACCGAAAACTCAATTATCAGGCATTTACCAAATGAGTTGCCAGGATTGTGACAAGATATACATTGGTAAGACCAAAAGGAATCTAGGAACAAGAATGAAAGAACACTTCAGAAATATAAAATTCAAACAAATGGACAAGTCGGCCGTAACACATCACTTTTGGTCTGAGAATCACAACATAAAACAAGAAATAGAACTGATCAAACAGGCAAAGAAACCTCTGGAACTACAGATTTGGGAAAACATATTTACTACGAAAAAACAGGACCTCTTGATGAATTTTGAAATTCCCGCGGTAGATGACGTCATCAAACTTACCAGGACGTTAGATGGCAGCACAACACCAAGCCAGATGTAGACACCGGATGCCTCATCAGTCAACCACAGAACTGACGATAGGGGAGAAGTCCCCAGAAATTGTCTTCATAAAAAACTTGTAAGTGGAGAGAAGTATATACAAGGTTGACTCACTTGCCTAATTTTAGTAACAATTTACATCCTTGTTTAGTAATTTGATTGCACATTTCCATAGCGGCTAAAGCGCGGTTAAGGTGCCATAAAAGAATGCCAAATTAAAGTTCTGCAAGAAAGCCTAGTCTTTATTTAAATAACCCTTACAGACAAAGACCTCAAATCAATGTACCTTGAACTTCCAAGAGCGTCTATAAACAACTAAAGAAGAAGAATCAGAGGTGGACCTTGAGCAGTTGAAATGTCCCGCCGTTTCCCGAGTAGCAGTGACTGCAGCAGCACAAAGTGGAAGTCTTATGCAACATAAAGTACGCCTAGTGTCTGATAGATGACGCGCGGGTTGTAATTGTAGTGTATATGTCAATGCCTCTGAAATATTAAGAATATTTTTAACAACATTAGAGTAGTGATGTTTTGTTTTGGTTCTAATCATGTAACAAATGTGAATAATAGATATTTGTAGTTATATTACATACAAAAATCAATATACACCGACAAGAGGTATTGTATTTTCGAACAAAAATCTACTAAATCTTGTATAAGCTCCACAATTCCAATAATTTTTTACTTATTTGTTCAAATACCACACTGTCAAAGTATTAGATTTTGTATAAGACATTGGAAACATCAGAGATTGCATTTTCTTTAAAGCTATAACTCAAAACGTATACGCATTTCTGAACATTCACACGCATTTTCGGAAATTCTTCTTCATTAACATATTTGTAACATTTAATTAAATCATCTCTGTGACAGCAGTATCTCTCGATTATATTATACTTTAGTTTACTCAGCTCTGTTTGGAAATTTGAAAATGCTTTCTATAGTAAGGCACTGAGAACGTGTTTAGTTTACGTCCTATTACGGATATTGAGTTTATTTTTCAAATTCTATAAACATCTGGTATCTTCCAGGATCTTCGCAGTTTAACAAATTGAATTTTTGTAATGACGTAAAATCCTCTAATGTCTGTCTCTACATACTGAATGTCACAACATGTTCTGTCACATTGTTCTGTCCTGCGCTGAGCAAATAGTTTTAGTAGTTAATATATACAAGGAACAAATTCAGTTAACAGTCCGGTTGTCGTAAATGGCGATGAAGCAAGTATTATTTATATGTTTCTAAATTTTATTTTATATTTAAGTTAAAGCGGAACTTTCAATGGACTGTTGCTCTTCTGAGGCAAGACATAAATGCAGTGATCGGAGAACTAACTAAATTATTAAAGTTTTAAGTCGGCAATTTGTGCCTTGATATAGGATAATGTTAGTTACGTAATGACGTCAGAGCAATAACTTCTGATATCAAGTATCCTAACGGAAGAAATTATAAATAAGATATATAATCACAAGGACCCTACATTGTTGTTACATTAACAATGGTAACGTAAATAAAGTCTAACCAAATAAGTACCGGAGAACGTTATATTAAATCAAATGTAATAAATAATCTATTATACCCTTCGGTATAAAAAAATATAATTACAGACGTAAGCCAAAACAAGAGCACCTGCTAACATAATCCTAACTTAAAGATTTTCATTGAGTCTTATTTTGTATCAAATATAACTTGGATATTGTCTCAAACTCTTACTACAAATATGAATGTTTTACCTAACCAAGATCTCTCCATACATTCAGCACAACTTATCACAACTCCAACAGCTATCGCATATATTATGAATAATCAAATATATGAATAAATGAATTATTTATTGTGTATAATTCGAAATTTTACAACTTTCGGCTACATTTATCTTTAACTTGTTACTACATTGGCTTACATGACACCTACGTCTTCTACTCTGGCAGGTAGCTCTTTACCTCCATGCTTTCTTGTTACTTAATTAGCACCTTTACTCCCCCTTCTTCCTTTCTTATATTCTTTCCCATTTTTTTAACATTCTCTAAGAACTCGCCAATACTTCTTACCTTCTTTTCCTCCATTCCTGGTAACACTTCGTATAAGTACTATCCTCTTCTCTATTCTCTCTCAGTTTTTCTCCCAAAATTTGTTTCTCCGTATTGCAGGCTCCTCGCATTCTGTTACATAGTGTTCTATACTCTCTTTTCCCCACATAGCCTACAAATTCCCTTTTTCCTACCTCTTATCCCTCTTAGGAATATAGTTCCTGTTCTCATCCAATCTAGCCTTTGCTTGTCTTGCCTATTGGAGTAATCTACTTATGCTTCTCGTCTCCAATTTCTTTTTATTTATGTATAAAATTGTAATTGTTTCATACTTTCTAACCTTCCGCATACTTTCTGCGTTTTTATATCTTGTATTCTGCATTTTACCAATTTACCCACATCGCTTGTATTCCTTTCCTCTAATCTCCATTTATCTCTCATTTATATTTTCCCATAGTTCCTCCAATCGCTGCCCAGCAACTGTTTGTGTTCTCTAAACTTTTCTGTCATAACAAAATATATGAGAGTATTGTAGTTTTTTTATTCTTATAGTGTTCTAAACTAAACGTAACAGTTATGAAGTAAATATTAGTATGACACAAATGTAAATAGAAATAAGATTAACTATTTAATTACCTATTAATTAACTACTAAAAAGATTAACTATCAAAGTAATCTATGAAAACTTCAAAATGAATCTATTAGCAAAGAAGGCAGTAAATGAGAGCAAGTTGGCGGATATTTGACATATCTGAGTCAAGAAATCTATAAGAAGATAAGGAAATATTTGCAAAACATTTTTGAGATTAAATTTACTCCCTTACTACTGAAAAATGCGATTATCCATATTGTAGTTGTGGAGAGATGTGTAAATTGTATCTTGTGTTAATAGGAAAGATAAAGACAAATTACTACAGTAATTAATTACTGTATAAAGAATATTTACATGTAGTTATTAAAAATACAAATATTGTAAGCTACCACCTTAAACTATATTTTAGAAATATTACAAATTGTATTAAAACCCTAAGATAAGCCGAAAAATTCATGAATCCCAAATCTCTTACAGTTTACCAATTATACAGAGGTCATCCAAAATAAAGAGCACTTCAGAGATTACTGTCAAAACTGTACATTTGTTATAAAATATCTCACACATACTGTATACCAATCAAAATTGTTACACCAAATGTTTATAAAATCAAACATTTATAAAAATGTCCCATGTAGATGGTGCCTGGAGTGAGGCATTTTCTTACTTAAAATGTTTAAACACTTTCAACAATTAAAATATAAGTATAACTCGTAAGATCTGCTTTCAAAAGTTCAAAATATTTAAAAATATTTTCAATTGAGGGTTATTGTGCTATTTCCATATTTTCTTAAAAATCCTCCTTTGTGATTCTTGAACAACACTGAACATTTGTATTACTTTGGTATTTACCTGACATTTCAGTTTTAAATTTCTAGAAAAAGCTATCGTTTACTTTCAGGTGATCCCGAAATATAAATCTGCACTGCAATTTTTACATTTAATTTTGGGGAGAATGCAATTTCTCCTCTTATGTAATACTTAACACTAAAAAGAGAACGACACAGAAAAAACCGGTACAAAGCTGCAGTTCAAATGTCCCGCGTGTTTGCTTGAGTAGCTGTGACTTCAGCGACACGCAGTGGAAGACCCATGAAACGCGAAGTACACACAGGATGTCATAGACGTCACGTAAGTTGTAATTGCTATGTTTATAATAATATTTCTTTGGTATTAAGTATCTTATACAGAATATTAGAGCTGCAGCTGTTATTTGGATTTATATTATGTAGCAAATGTGAAACAATAATAAACTGCCGCTATACGATATTCAGTAATCGTATATGCCAACAACAAATATTGTGTCTTAGCAAAAATATCTGTAAAATTCTGTATAAGTTCCAAAAATTAAGTTGTATTACTGTGTTTTCCATTTGAATGCCTATGACGTTTTTGAGTAAAGCTAGCGTTTTATAAATATATCACAGATAGTTCTGATGAACACATTATACAACTCTGGTCCTTAGACACAGAAGAGCTCTATACATCTACCACGATCTTTCACATAGTTCTATCTGTTACAAATAATACAATCTATTTGGCAGTAGACATTCGTACCATGAGAGGTATTCTGGATTTGTCTTTACTTTATTGCAGAGGCAGGGAAAATGCCATTGAATTTTTAAGTTTAGATGTCATTAAAGAATCTCAAATAACAGATACTTACAGAAAACCTAGACTTCATTTAAACAAACTTTATAGAGAGCTGACGCTTAAATAAGATGCTTACTTTCAACAGCGTCTGTAAAGAACTAAAGAAGAAGAAATCGACGTAGACATTGAGCTGTAGTCAAATACTTCAATGCTGGTCGCTACCTGTAACCTGGAAATTTTGTTTACTTTCTCTGGCCTATACTTAAAATGTCATGACCGCCTCCAATTTAATATAGATATTGATAAATTCAAACAAATAAGCAGGAATATCCACGAATTGGCTTACACCACCAAAATAAAAATGTATTTGTCAAACTGTATATTATAAAATGATCTACATTTTCTCTTATCTGTTAGACTTTATTAGTTATATAAATGACACAACGAATAAAGGGAATTCAGTGGTCTACCGGGAAATATATGAGTCAGTTGGAGAATTTAATGTCAGGTCGGCATGCTGGCCATAGCAGCTCAGTGGTTTAGAGCAACCGCACGGAGAGCGGCAGATCCGTGGTTCAAATCCCGGCTATAGCACTGAATTTTTCCGTCTGGTCCTACTCATTCAAAGCAGCAGCTTTATTGTATACAAAAGACAATATAGATCGACAAGAAATATTGTGCTATTTGAAATCAGAAGTCTGCGAATACATTTATACGATCCAGGAATTCAATGTTTGATGTATGTCGATCCAAATCTGGTTCTTCAGCTTAAATTGTTTGTGAATAACAATAGCTACCACCTCATTACCCTAAAAATTAATTTAGTATTCTAATTTATAATATTCGTTCTTTAATAGATACACGTAAACCTTCTTTGTGTAATAATTACTAACTTAGTAACTACTCGGTATCCTTCTTATTAATATAAGAATCAATTAGCATATCCCCCTAAAACTACAATATAATTAATCCGTTTGTACAGTAGTAAGGGAGTTAAAGAGATCTAAAGATTAACTTATAGATCTTTCTCTCTCTTCATACAACTTTTTAGATACAAACATATCTTGAAGATCCATCATTTTACTATTTATTATTAGGGTAAGAATTAAGGTAACTCAAGGGTTGTTCAAAGCTTTATGTTTATTTTATTTAGTCGTACAATATTAAGTCATATCCCAGGATGAAAGAAGTGAGTGAAATCATGCTCAAATCAGCCGAGACAATGTCAATGTAAAGTCTTTGGGAAGAGTAATTAAAATCGGTCACGGAAAACTTCAAATATCCATTCTCTTGGAAATTCACTAACACTTCGCTCAGTCCACTTAGAATGACATTTCTTTAATTTCAAAGCCACAACCTATACCTAAATGGATTTGCTCTTACACATTCAACATTGTCGAAAAATTTCTGATTCACGAATATTGTGTTATTGGAAATTTTTTTTCAGATTCAGGTTATACCAAAATACTTATTTACACTACAACCTTGAAATTTAATTTTTGAGTGGAGTGCAATTTATTATCCACCTATTATTTATATAAAACTTAACACTACAAGGAAAGCACCACGAAGAAAACCGGTCCAAACCTTCAGTTTAAATGTCCCACGTGTTCCCTGAGTAGCTCTGACTACAGCGACACACAGTGGAAGATTTATGTAACGCAAAGTACACGAAGAAGGTTATAGATGTCGCGGAAGTGGTAATTGCTATGTGTATACGGATGTGTCTTAGTTATAAAGAACCTTTTACAACACATTACAAAATCTACTTTCTTTTCTATGTCTAAGTCATGCACTAATGTGAGCGATGGTAAATTGTGGCTATATTGTACACATAAGCAATAGAGAGCGAAAGGAAATGTCAAATTGTGGAACAAAAGTCTCCTAAACCTGTATAAGTAGCAGAAATTCGACCCTTGATTTTCAGCCTGCGTGAACCTTGGCGGTTCTGAAGTCCTGGTAGTATCAGCCTACCATCCTCCCCGCTCACAGTTCATAGCCAATGACTACCAATCCATTCTTTCTTTACATCCCAATGTCATTATGGCCGGGGACTTCAATGCCAAACATCAGCGTTGGCATCATGGTCCCCGAGCGGATAGGAGAGGCAGTGACATTATCCGCATGGTAGATGCGGACCCTCACCTTCGAGTTGAGGGCCCATGGCAACCCACTCATTACCCACGTGGTCGGGGTCGCCCATCTCATATCGACTTTGCTATCATCAAACGCTTCCCATTTCATCTCTCACTCACTTCACTTAACGCATTACATTCAGATCACAACCCAGTACTTGCTGAGGTTAATACACGGATTGCCAACCATTACGTCTCGGTTCAAAACCGGGATGTGGACTGGGATTGCGTCAAAGTCTGCCTAAATGACTCCATTCCTCCCAACCCCAACATAACCGACATTCCCTCCCTTGAGGCTGCGGTCTCGTCCTTCACCTCAGTCGTGAAGCGAACGGTCCGCAACCTTACAGTTATCACCCCAGCCCCCCTTCATCCGGATGTTCTTCCCCTAGACATCCTACTTCTCATCCGCCGTTCTTGGGCAGCAAGGCGGCTCTACCAAAGACACCGCACGCCTCATAATCGAGGACTTCATCGGCGACTGTGCCGAGAGGTTCGTGCCCGCCTCCGTGAGCACAGAGTGCGCGCGTGGGAGGACACGATGTCTCGTATGAACCTCGAGGATGGTGACGTGTGGAGGGTCATTAAAAGACTTCGGAACCGCCAAGGGACACCAAACTCCCCACTCCAGGGCATCCAAGGCCTGTCCTACGAACCACAGGCCAAGGCTACGGTGTTTGCCGACTACCTTGAGAGGACCATGAGGCCTAGAGAAGACCCCCAGGACCCTGCCTTCTCTGACCGCGTTAGGCAGGAGGTACGTCGATACTTTCGGCGACCCCCGGCTGAGGCGGACAGACTCCCAATCATAAGGCCCAGTGAACTTCAGGGCGTACTCCGGCGCCTCAAACCAAAAAAGGCAGCGGGACCTGATGGCATAACGCCACTCATGCTCCGCCACCTTCCCTTCAGGGCCGTGTTATTTCTAACCAAAGTCTTCAATATGTGTCTCTCTCTGAGTCACTTTCCACGTAGTTGGAGAGAGGCTCGGGTGATATGCATCTTGAAACCAGGGAAAGACCCGGTTAATCCTGCCAACTACCGCTTCATCAGCCTCCTTTCTGTTCTCTCGAAAGTTTTCTAGAGACTTTTCTTAGCCCGCATGTCCCCCCTTCTGGGTGACATACAAGCTATCCCTCCTCACCAGTTTGGCTTTCGTCCTGGGCATTCCACGTCACAGCAGTTGCTGCGCGTAGTGGAGGCTGCAGCCCTGGGTTTCCAGGACAAGGCTTTCACCTCGGCGGTTTCTCTGGACGTGGAAAAGGCTTTCTCTACGACCTGGCACGCGGGTCTTCTGTACAAACTCATCCAACTGGAGCTACCCACTCAAGTCATACACCTTCTTCACTCTTTCCTAAAACATAGATTCTTCACTGTCACAGTGGCGGGAAAAACATCTACACGAAGGTCTATCCGCGGCGGAGTCCCCGAAGGTTCTGTGTTATCCCCGACGCTGTACAGCGTCTATGTAGCTGACCTTCCCACAGAACAGCACGTCAACATAGCACAGTATGCTGACGACGTGCTGCTATTCTCAACAAACAGACACCCACGCAGAACCTTCAACCCCATCCAAAGATATCTAATCCTCCTCCAGGAATGGTGCACGCTTTGGCGATTGTCCATTAATACGGAGAAAAGCCAAGCGATATTGTTCACCAAGCGCCGCTTTCCCGCCAACTTCCCCCAATTTACCTACTTCGGGCAAGGGATCAGGTGGGAGAATTCAATCAAATACTTGGGAGTCAAGCTGGACAAGGGCCTAACTTTTCGGGAGCACATCCAGGAGCAAGCTCATCGGTCGTGTGGTGCCGTGGCATCACTATACCCTGTGCTTCGGTCTGCGATGTCTGTTCCCCTAAAGTTGCGCCTCTTTATGGCTCTGGTCCTCCCTATCATGCTCTATGCGTGCGAAGTCTGGGGTATGGCCGCAGGCTCACATCTAGTTCTGCTCCAACGTGCACAGAATAAACGTCTTCGGATTATTTATTCTGTTTGTACAAGGTTCCCCGTGAGATTACTTCATGAGGCTTCATCCCTCCGATATGTGGAGGATGAAATTAGACGCCGGGCGACAAAATTTTTCGAGGGTTTGCCCCAACATCAGAGCGCCCTAGTCAGATCCCTTGGGGATTATGTTCCTCGTGAGCGTCGCTATAAGCGATACCGGTTACCCCGCATGTCTTGCGGTCACTACCGGTAACCACATAATCTCCATTCCAGCCTAAATTAAATTTCAGCTACTCCAAATTTGTTATTATGGAATATTCAAAATTATACATACCTTCTTCCTAGTTTATTAACTAACCCACCAGCGGTGCTCGCTGTCCGTAGCACCCGGTTCATCATTCCCTGAGGAGCAAAAAGCTACCTCCCTACACTAACCCCACTTAAATTACACCCGTCATTCTGCAACATCCACATCCCGCCACTACGTGGTTAAGCTCTTCCCAGAGCAGGTACACGATTTGACCACCCTTCGGGCTGTTCCAAACAGCCTGCCAGATTTGTGCTGCTGCTGCTTGATTTTCATTCAAATTGCAATTATGCATCAAGGTTTTTTATTGAATAACTGTAGCACGCTGTAAATGTGGCGTACATAGTTCAGTAACATTGGTGGTTCCAAATATGATGCTGAACTGGGTATGGAAGAGCTGTATACGTTATGACAATGTTTGCAATAAATATTAGTACTCTCAGAAATATCCTACGTAGTAGTTTTCGGTAATTCCTGTTCATTATCATCCTTGTAACATTGGATGAAATGAGCACTGAGGCGACAATATCTGTCTTTTAAGACTGTGTTGTGTTCGAGAAATTACAAGTGCACGTTACAAGCACTAAAAATTGTTCTTTATCTCCGTATAAGCACGCTCACACATGAAACTTGCAAAGTCATCCACCACAAAAAAGTCCACTTTTACAAATTTTCACGTGTACGCGCCCATTTACCGACTGACTGAATCATCTCTATCTTTATTTTAAATTAATGTGCCTGGTGCCGGTATACTGGACCCGGCTTACAGGCTGTAAGTTTACATAAATGTATAATCTGACTGACTATGGCAAGCGGGGTAACCTTTTATAGCTACTCACTATTCCTGAAATTCGTGGAATGCTCTCAAAAATTGAAGACTGCAATAGAAGAAAGACGAACTCTCCAGAAATCCGTCTCCTTCCCTCACCGATTTGACGAGCCTTTATCTCCGTACTGTACTGCCAGTCTCTTTGAACTCATCGGCCGCGCCACTTCTTCAACAAGGCGTTCGCGACACTGATCCCTACTGAAGCCTGGTCGTCCCGAACAGCACCATCGTAGCGGGGCAGACAGTCCAAGTGTACCACCAACGTCTTCCTTCGGGGCACCTTCTGGATGCGTTAGACTACGTCATTAATCTGCTTTACCACCCGGTACGGTCTTTGGCATGGTTGCTGAAGCTTCGGGCAGCGTCCGTTGGTCCGGGTAGGGTGGCACAACCAGACCAAATCACGTGTAATCGTCTCTTAAACAAGAATATAGTAATATAGCACTTACTTCTGATGATAAGAAATTAGTTAATTTATAACATTAGTATGTCATGCTAAAATTATTAAATATAGCTAATATTTCTACCCTTAGCTATTGGCTTGCCTGTCGTATCGGGTCTTCCTACGGTCTCTCGCCATCGGATGTTATGACGAGCCATCCCAAGCATGTCGTGGAGACAGTCCACCAAGTTCTCCACATACTTGGTTGCTGGCTGTTTTGCGTCCGGAGGGGTCTCCCAAAAGCCAGGTCACAAGGGAGGCATACTCTCGGCCGATCTGGCGTTATCCCACTGCTGTCGTTTGTTGACGAGCGGTAGGCCAGCAAGAACAGTGGTACCTTGACATCCCAGTCTCTCTGACGGCCGGCCACGACCTTGCTGAGATGTTTTTCTAGGCCTTTATGTACCTATCCACCATGCCTTCCGAATGCGGTTGTAGGGGTATTGTGCGGGTCTTGTTCACCCCAAGTCTTTCCAGTGCCTCCTTCATGAGGTTATACTTTATTAACCACAGCGCCCACACAGATCTAGTGGTGTAATTCTGCATTTTCTGGGTTCATTTCACCCAACATTTCACCCACTTCATCATTGCCCGATATGATTTAACATTGGACGATATAAATAAAAATATTGTATTCCCCGCCTTACCTTAATCCTCTTCGCACGCTATTCTTCTTTTTTTTTTGTAATATACGTCCTCTAAGTTGTCATATCAGACAATCAATGATATGGGTGAAATGATGCTCGAATGACGGAATTCACTGAGCTCAGAGTTACCAGACAGGATAAGGGAAAACCCGGAAAGAAACATTCAGACAACTCACCCTTGCCATTTGTGGCGCTCATTAATTATCATACCAAGAAGGAATACTAAGGACGTAAGAAAGTTTGTATACTCACGCCATCTCCTGACCTGGCATTTAATTTAGTAAAAACAGTCTTTTGATCAGTAATACGAGTAGCATGTTGTACCTATATAGACATCAGTAACTGCACAATATTGCTGAGATGTCCTGAAAATATTGCAAGTCCACATCAGGCGCAAAAGACCACATTTCCGTGAAGCAGGCCGGATACTGAACCACGATAATGTACGGCTGCATATTGCCAGGTTTTTTGCTGAATATCATACAAAAATCAAGGTGATGTGCATCCCTCTCTCTCTCTCTCTCTCTCTCTCTCTCTCTCTCTCTCTCTCTCTCTCTCTCTCTCTAGTCCGGAATTAGTCCCATGTGACTTTTTTCTATTCCCTAACTTAAAGAAACGCTTTTGTGGGAGGTACTATCCATCAGCAGAAGCAGTGGTGAAGGCTGCGTAGGCGATTTTTAAGGATCTCTCAAAAATGGTTTCCTGCATGTCTTTGAAGACTGGCAGAAACCCTGGGACAAGAGAATCGCATTCAGGGGAGACTATTTTGAAAAGGAACATCATAATTATGAGGATGAGTAAAGGTACGTTGTCAAAAAAATTGTGATTATTCTCTATTGAGCAGCTCTCGTATAATTACAAATACCCTACATTGTCCTTAACGTTATCAAAGTTAACGTAAATAAAGATTATTCAAAGAAGCACCACTTGGTTGAAACAAACTACAAGTTTATTTTAACTACTCAGTGCCTCAAATGATTTCTTACAATCTGATTGGTTAAAAGTTGCATTCCCTTCTACAATTGTATCAGAGCATGTATACTAAAGGAAGAGGACAGAAGAAGAAATAAAAAGTTTATTGTAAGACTTATGTATATTTATGGTGCATAGCGTATCAACAAAATTAGTGTAGATAAATGTTGTTAAACTAATACCAAGTCAAACTATCTTAGTTACTGGACAAATACTTACAGATACGATGTGACGTATAATACGTCAGGACACTCATTGAAACACTGTCGTGACAAACAAGTCTATATTCATTGTAGTCATAAATCATTGATTATTCAAGAATCAAATCTAGTTTTAATTACATTACATTAATCTCCAGGATTTGTTAAAGACATAGTAGAGTAAAGACTTATTAGAGTAAAGAAATCCAAGGAAGTGATCAGTTTCCAATCATCATTAAATTTATGGATTTAAACATTAATGTTAGTATAGATATGTCTTTTTGCCATTGTTGAAGATGCTGAACGTGTAATATCACTCTGGTGCCTACATCACCTTTTAATATTGAATTTTTCAGACCATACCTTTCTACATTCAGATAATTACAATATATAGCGCAATATTTGCATTTAATTTTTCGGTATAATGCAAATTTTCCTCTACCGAATATGTATATAATGCTCTACACTATAAGGATAACGCCACGAAGAAAATCGGTACAAACCTGCAGTTCAAATGTTCCGCGTGTTCCTGAGAAATTCTGACTACAGCGACACACAATGGAAGTCTGATGCAACACTAAGTGCACGTAGGAAGTTATAGATGACGTGCAAGTTGTAATTGCTTGTATATATTCTTATGGCTTAACTGTTAAGAATCTTACAGAAAATATTAGAACAGTGGGGGTTTATTTTGGATTAGAACGTTTTCTAAGTGTGAACGATTGTAAACTGTGGCCATATTATTTATTGAAATGACTACAAATACACAATAACTATTTTTTTGAAAGCAAAAGAGTCCAAAAGCCTGTACAAGTTCAAGAAATTTTAGCTTCTTCTATATTCTTCTTAATTAAACGTTTCTAAACTGCTAACAATATGGTATACATATTCCTGCTAAACACTGCCAATTGCGATAGCAAGTCCCATGCCACTTTAAGTTTTCCGAAAGTCTTGGTCCGAACCAAACATTTTGAGCATCGCATGTACCTTGTATCTTTCAAATGTTGGCACTAACAACGAAATGGAAAGATAAACTTCTGTCGTAAATAACGCGTGTCCTATACAGTTTTTCAAATTCTTATTAAATATAAGCATAAACAAAGCTTCTGCGTTCTCTCTTTAAGGACTTAGTGCTATATTTGAACACAGTTGCTTGTATCTTCATTTAACAGTTATGCGTACATTTCTGTAGATTTTTATTTTTGTTACACTTTTCTTACAAGGAATTTCCTAATATTATTGCTATTTTTCTGTGTATAAAGATATTGGAATACAAGAATCTTTTAGTATCTTTTCCGGTTTTCTTGTACCTACAGAATGCCCTAGTGTTAAGTTAGCTTTCTTGTAAGTGTTACAGTAAGAAGCTTTGGAATTCCAAAATGAGGGAAAGAGAACACAGATGTGTTGTATAACCTCAACAGCATTTTGAGTGGTCCCCTCTCTCGTTGTTTATTAAAGTTGTAGTTGTTTTAAAGGCATAATTATTGAACTGTAACGGGAATATTAAAGCTATAATGCTTATTGGAAGACAATTATTTATATACAACAGGAAAATAGTCAAGATTTTAAGTGACCTCTTGCGATATTTTTCAGAAATTATTTGGCCAGTTTTCGAATTCACATCTCGTGCAATCGTAAATAGTTTACCTTACTTTTTCGGCGTATTTAACTGTCTCAGGTAGTTACCTTTTTCGTCCACAAAGGTCGTTCCAACAAAACAATGAACTACCGTGCCCTAGGGAACAGATTTTGAAAAACTAACCGGAGTCGCCCGCCAATCCGAGACAACCACGCTTACTTTAGGTCTAACTGAAAGATGCTACTGAAGTCCCCTATTAAATTATTGGAGGTGAATGGAATACTTTCTATACTCAAATAACTACCTAACACAGAAAGCAATAACGACTTGAAGATTGTTTTTTTTTAGGGGCCCAAATGACCTTGTTGTCGACGGGCCCTTAAACACCACACTCACTCACTCAGATTGGTTTTTGTATGTTACGTCATTCTGCTGCTGTCAGGGTTGTTCAAAGCGTGTCTTTACTGAAATAAATGGCATTTAAAATATGTTTATAAAATTTTTAAATATCTTGCGTAAGGAGCATGTTTCAATTAACTCTCGTCCTTCTGAGTTAAGAAATAAATGCAGTTCTTACAGGTGCAACTAAACTATAAATATTATAAACATGTTTCCCTTATTAATAACAACTAAACACTAGTAACACAACTTCACTTATCTTATTTAAATCCTGGGGACCGGTTTCAAAGCAAACATCTGCTTTATCCTCAGCCACTCAGCTTGACACTCACCCACTAACTGACTGACTGACCTTGACCACTACCGGAGTTTGAAGTATTGAACAAAACAGCTTCACGTTCTCCAGCAAGATCTTCCAACAAACAGCAGGCTTGGCCATGGATAACCCTCTTTCACCATTACTAGCTAATCTGTTCATGAGTAATTTGGAAACACACATTAATAAAGCCTTTCCACATATTTTCAAATGTTGGCATAGATATGTCGACGATGTGTTTGCGATAGTCCCTAGAAGACTGACCGAGGATGCTATAAAGTTGCTAAACCTACAAGAAAAATCCATAGTTTTCACCATAGAAGCAGAGCAGGATGAATGGCTACCTTTTCTAGATTTGAAAGTCATTAGAACACCAACAGGATTACAATTTGGAATATACCAAAAAGCTACACATGTTGACAATTACATGAAATGCAACCCATTCAACCCAGTACAACATCAATATGCAGTATTCCATAGTTTAGTTCACAGATTAATCAACATTCCGCTAACAAAAACAGAATATGAACAGGAGTACGCTCACATTCACCAGGTTGCCGAACTGAACATCTATAACACAAATTTCATCAAAGAACTGATCTACAGACACAAACGAAACAAAAACTTAAGGGACATTACTACGTTAAAAAAACTAGAAAACCCAAACACCAGATATGGAACATTTACATTTCATCCAAAATACTTCAAAAAATTTGAAAAGATATTTAAGAGCTTCAACATAAAATTAGCCCCTCAAAACAAACACAACATCCGTAACTTACTAAACCTCCCTCTAAAATATAGCACACCGAAAACTCAATTATCAGGCATTTACCAAATGAGTTGCCAGGATTGTGACAAGATATACATTGGTAAGGCCAAAAGGAATCTAGGAACAAGAATGAAAGAACACTTCAGAAATATTAAATTCAAACAAATGGACAAGTCGGCCATAGCACATCACTTTTGGTCTGAGAATCACAACATAAAACAAGAAATACAACTCAACAGGCAAAGAAACCTCTGAAACTACAGATTTGGGAAAACATATTTATTACGAAAAAACAGGACCTCTTGATGAATTTTGAAATTCCCGCGGTAGATGACGTCATCAAGCTTACCAGGACGTTAGATGGCAGCACAACACCAAGCCTGATGCAGACACGGGATGCATCATCAGTCATCCACAGAACTGAGGATAGGGGAGAGGTCCCCAGAAACTAGTCTTCATAAAAAACTTGTAAGTGGAGAGAAGTATATACAAGGTTGACTCACTTGCCTAATTTTAGTAACAATTTACATCCTTGTTTAGTAATTTGATTACACATTTCCATAGGGGCTAAAGCGCGGTTAAGGTGTCATAAAAGAATACCAAATTAAAGTTCTGCAAGAAAGCCTACTCTTTATTTAAATAACCCTTACAGACAAAGACCTCAAATTAATGTACCTTGAACTTCCAAGAGCGTCTGTAAACAACTAAAGAAGAAGGTACAAAGGTGGACCTTGAGCAGTTGAAATGTCCCGCGCGTTTCCCGAGTAGCAGTGACTGCAGCGGCACAGAGTGGAAGTCTTATGTAACATAAAGTACGCCTAGTGTCTGATAGATGACGCGCGGGTTGTAATTGCAGTGCATATATCAATGCGTCTTAAATATTAAGAATATTTTAACAACATTAGAGTTGTGATGTTTTGTTTTGGTTCCAAACATGTAATAAATGTGAATAATAGATATTTGTAGTTATATTACATATAAAAATCAATATAGGCCGACAAGAGGTATTGTATTTTCGAACAAAAATCTACTAAATCTTGTATAAGTTTCATAATTCCAGAATTTTTTTTACTCATTTGTTCTAATTCCACACTGTCGAAGTATTAGATTTTGTATAAGACATTGGAAACATCAGAGATTGCTTTTTCCTTAAAGTTATAACTCAAAATGTATACGCAGCTCTAAACATTTACATGCATTTTCGGAAATTCTTCTTCATTGACATATTTGTAACATTTAATTAAATCATCTCTGTGGCAGCTATCTCATAAATTATGAATAACAAAATATATGAATCAATGCATTGTATACTCCAAAATTTTACAACTTTAGGCTACATCTATTTGACTTTGCCTTGTTGCTACCTTGCCTTACATGACACCCTGGTCTTCTGTTTTGCCAGCTAGCTCTTAAACTCTTTGCCTTCTTGTTAATTAGCCCCTTTCCTCCCACATCTTCCTTTCTTATACTTATGCCCATTGTTTTACATTCTCTAAGAACTTGCAAATACTTCTTATTTTCTTTTCCTCCATTCCTGGTAACACTCGTATAACTACTATCCTCTTCTGTATTATCTCCCATTTTTTCTCCCAAAACATGTTTCTCCATGTTGCAAGCTCCTCGCATTCTGTTACATAGTGTTCTATTCTCTCTTTCCCCCCACACAGTTCACAAATTGCTTTTCCTACCTCTTATCCCTCTTAGGAATATTGTTCCTGTTCTCATCCAAGCTAGCCCTTCTCTCTCTTGTCTATTGCAGTATTCTACGTATGCTTCTCGTCCCCAGTTCTTTTTATTTGTTTGTAAAATTGGAATGATTTCATATATTCTAGACTTCCCCATATTTCCTGCGTTTTTATATCTTCTATTCTGCAATTTACCAATTTACCCACATCGCTTGTGTTCCTCTCCTCTAATCTCAATTAGTCTACATTTTCTACTTTTTCCACAATTCCTCCTATGGCTGCCCAGTAACTACTTGAGTTTTCTAATCTTTCCTGGAATAACAAAATATATAAAATTATTGCCTTTTTTATTATTATAGTGTTCTAAACTAAAACCAACAGTTATCAAGTAAATATAAGTATGATATAAATGTAAATAAAAATAAGAATAACTATTAAATAAACTATTAATTAACTACTGAAAAGGTTAACTATCAAAGTAAACTATGAAAACTTTAAAATGAATCTATTAGCAAAGAAGGCAAGAAATGAGAGTAAATTACTTGATATTTGACATATGTGAGTCAAGAAAAGAATAAGAGGATAAGGAAAATCTGCAAGACATTCTTAAGTTTACATTATCTTCCTTACTACTGAACAACGGTATGGTCCATATTGTAGTTGTGGAGAGATGTGTAAACTGTTTCTTGTATTAATAGCAAAGAAAACGACAAATTACTACAGTTATTAATTATTACACAAATAATATTTATATCTTGTTATTAAAATTACAAATATTGTAAGCTGCAAACTTAAAGTAACTTTTAAAAATACTATACTAAAAAACGAAGATAAGGTGCAAAATTAAGCAATCCCAAATCTCTTATAGTTTACCAGTTATACAAAGGTTATCCATAATAAAGATCACTTCAAAGACAACTCTCTAACTGTACATTTGTCATAAACTATATGACACATACGGTATACTATTCAAAATTGGTAAACCAAATTTTTATTTATTTATTTTATTTATTTTTATTTATATTTTATTTATTTATATTTATTTATATTTTATTTATAATTTTATTGCTCGATATATTGATTTCCTTTATATTTCTCACTGCAATAGAAGCATTTCTTAACGTAATTCTGATATAAAACCAATCCGCGGGTGACTGCTGTGCCCTAGCGGATGACAGTGTATTGTTGTGCTAGTACGACATTTGTGGACGAAGAATTTAACTATCTGAGACAGTTGAGTGTGTAATACGATTGTGTTTCTTCAGTCTAAGTGACAAATCGAGCTGCCTTTCCGGAAAGGAGATGTGTAATTGCTCCATTACTGGCATTTTGTTTATTTTAGGTTCGTTTAAGATAGATTTATAACGCATGAGCTTTGAAATTGCTCCAAAAATTTTACAATAAGAAACTATATACTTTCTTACATTCATAACCCTCCTTCTTGTTATGATGGCTAGTTAATCAATGCTACCAACGGGCAAAAATAAACACCGCTACAACAGAGAGGGAATTGGGTTTATATAAGGCGGGGTTCAATATTTGTATATCTTTTGCACTAACGTCCTTCAACTTTACGTCATAGCGGACGATGAATGTAATGATGTTCAATTGAACCCAGAAATATGGAGAACGGTACAACTAATTCTGTGTGGACGCTATGGGTAAAAAGCAATTCATAGGTGGAAAGTGTGTGTGAGATACTCAAAGATATGAATATACAAGCTTAAGAATGTGCTAATGTGTTCTCTTGATGACATTATGTACCGAAATTGAATGTCCCGTCGTTTTTTTTCCTTCCCATTCTTCCGCTATAATAATCTTATTCATCCTCCAATTGCAGGCGATTAGCATTAGTTACCGCTCGGAATAAAAATGAAAAAGGAAGTATACAGAAACCTCTTCATTGAACAACTTACCGTTTGACAATTTAGAGTGTCCAGGCTTCAATGCAAAGCAAAAGTTTTCATATGGCATTTGTTAAATAATTTCAAAATATTTATCCAATTCTCCGACGCTTACGTTACATGTTGGGAGACTATTGTGTGTTTAAATGAGATGATGTTTGTCCTTGAACGATACTAGGTGAGGAACAAATCAGGGTCCTAATTGCATTCCCCGTTAGTGGCCAGCTGAATCCATTTCTAAAATGTGATCCATGAGGAGGATATAGCGTAAGGTGTCTAACATAACCGTACAACTCCCGTATTTTAGCTCAAATAGGTTTGTAATACAATTAAATAAAGTACCAATATATTGTCACAATGCATCGTGACGTAAGCGCTGTGATGAACATTATTATTATTTGGCATGTGTGCGTGTACGTATATTTGTAATTACTCAGAACTCAAATATACACTTTTCACATGACATGATAAAAGAATTGTTTTGAATAAGACAAGGTGTTGTTAAATTCGTGAGAGGTAGGGTAGACAGTACACTTCCTCTTGGCTTGAAGAATACTGCATCGGTAAAACGGGTGTCCTCTCATTGTATACTTGTTTACAAATAGATCGTAATGTCCATTGCTCTAGAGAGTGCAAAGCAGTATTATTCATTTGTTATTCCGTTGGGAAAAGTGGGAAAAGTGTATCAGCTGGATTACCTTACAGTTGATATGAGTCACGAGGTAATCCCTCCCTCCTTATCACTGGCAATAAAGCCCAATTGAGTGAATGTGTTTATATATCATGTTGGAAACAGAAATAATAAGTATAAACTGACTGATGTTGAACACTTATTTACGAACGAAACCAGAAAGTAACACAAGACTGTCCAAACTGCTTGACACATGCAGATAAGGTACAAAAAGACGACTTTTGGAACGAAAGAGCACGTGAGGAGATTTGAGAGCCTATCATCATAAATTTTCAATACACGGACGAGAAGACAATGACAATAACGAATTGTCTCTTGACGTAAGTGACATTCGCGTATATATGGAGGCGCCACTGGCAGTTCTTTTGTTTAGCAAAATAGCTAATTCATAAAACAAGTGCATAAAATACAATTGTGATTTCTATAACTGCATTATTACTAAAGTTCGTAAAATACATTTTGGGTTTCCTTACGGCTGACGCCAAGTAGACTAGGTTAGTGTGCGACAGAGGAGGACATATGAGAAGAGTGTGGGTAACGAGGCGCAGGACTCAGCAGGTTAACGCATCTAATTCGCTAGATTCCAGAACTCTACCCAATTTAAACACTTAATAGTGAGTAGCATACCTCAAAATACAAAAGTTCTGCATCTTTATAGAAAATGTCCCACTCCACACATTCTCTACAAAGATCATTTTCAATAAATGTTGATTTTATAAAAAGTTGTAGAATTTTCCATTATAATGGCGTTGTGTGAGATATTTTATGACAAATGTGCAGCTTGACAGTCGTTTCAGAAAAGCTCTTTTTTCTGGATGGCATGGTATAACAAGTAAACTGTAAGAGAGAATAGAAAATGTAGATCTTGTTAAAACGAAAATTTATATCAAATACTTTTATCGTGGAGTGAAGCATTTCTTATGTATTCCTTATTATTTGTCTGCATTTATCAATACTTTTATACAAATTAGAAGTTTTGATCGTTTGTTTTATCTATAGGTCATGCAACGAAAGCAAATGATCCAGATCACCACATGCGACAGCTTTAAAACTCTTTGCTCTCGAACTCTCTTTCTTCTTCTTTATTTATAGACGCTATTGAAAGCTCAAAACACATTAACTTAACGTCTGCTGTCTGTAAATATTATTTAATATAGCCTAGGTGTTTATCAAACACCTGTTACTTGAGATTCTTTTACTGTGCATAACACTTGCATTTTGTAATATGTTGTATAATGATTCTAAAAAGTAGTTTAGTATTCTAGCTTTAATATTATTATTTTAATAGATACATGTATGCCATCTGTGTGTAATAATTACTAACTGTAGTAACTATTCGGCTTCTTTCTTATTACTAGAAGGATCAATTAACACATCCCCCCTTTGTATGGCAATAAGGGAGTTAATAGGATCTTAAAAATATTTTATACATCTTTCTCTGTCGTCTTACATCTTTCTTGATACACACATACCTTGAAGATCCGTAAATTTATTCTAATTATGGTAAATAATATGTTAAGTCTGGAATGGTTCAAAAATTTAAGTTTGTTTTATTTACGTCCTGCAACATATAGTCATATCCCAGGATGAATGACACGAGTGAAATAAAGCTCACATAAACGGAGAGAATGCAAATGTAATGTCTAGAAACAAATAAAGAAGAAAGAGAGGCAGACCTTGGGCATTTCAAATGTCCCGCGTGTTTCTTTGGTAGCAGCGACTGCAGCAGCATACAGTGGAATCCGCATGTAATGCGAAGTACACGTAGGATGTGATAGATGTCGCGCAAGCTCTAATTGCTATGTATATATCAACATATCTTAAATATTAAGAATAATTAAAAAACATTAGAATAGTGATGTTCTATTTTGGTTCAAATAAATCTATTAAATGTGAATTTTAGTTACTTTTAGTTCTATTACATATAAAATTCAAATTAGACTGACAAGGTATTGTTTTTTTGAACAAAAGTCATCTAAGACTTATATAACCTCTATAATTCCACAATTTTTACATTATTTATTCCAATTGTGATCAATGATTTTTGACATGGTGTGGGTACATCACTTTTGGTACTAACAGCATTCGTAATATTACACATACTGCTTTTCATTTGAATTTATATACTCTGTACAGCTAGTGTTGTAATAGAAAAAGTTCTAAAATCGTGTGCTGTGAAGTGTTTTGTGTAGCTTTCTCACAAAAGTCACAGCATTTCTCGCTTCACACAACAAAAGCGTCTGTGTGCCATTTTTGCACGCACAAAAGTGCTTCGTTTTGATTTGCTGTTGCACTGAGACTCTCCATTGGCTATTATCTGTCATCCTTCAACTTGGATATTGATACTTCCACACCTTCTACAAACATAGAGGTGCTCTTGCACGTATTTACTTGCAGGTGGGTGTCAAGGAATCTATGGTGGTACTCCTGTCTTACTTTATTTACAATTCCAATAATAGGCTTAATGAAGACAGTGGTTCAGTTCAAGTTACACTGTTATGGTTGATGGTATCACCATGTTTTTTATGTGCACTGGCATAAATTCGGTGAGGAGCTTAATCAGTTACCCTTTCTCTACAGGAACACTGGAGAAAAAAGTGCAAAATAAGCAACAGGATAGGCTAACTCCAGAACTAAGTATAAAGCAGTGTGGAAAAGGAGAAAGAAATAATTCCTATCCTAGGCACTTTAACCCCAAAGTGTATGAGCATAGGTGGATATGTAGATGTCAAGATAGAAATGCTCTGTTCCGCTTTCCATGCCTGCTCTTCGGAAACAATGATGTTTGGAGCACAACGGGAGTGACAGATTTAGGTCACCTAATTGTGCTTATTAGTAAGCATAAACAAAACGTAAAGCATTTAAATAATGAACGAGATTTAAGTGCTTTGGACAATATAAATATTGCGACAAAGTTAAGTCGTGCATATCAGGAGGCGAGGCAGAAACATAACCAGAAATTTGAAAAAAAACTGCCGTGTGCTATCACGTATAATTGATTGCATTCTGTTGTCAATGGAGAAGAGCATTGCCTCTAAGATGAAGGATTTTAACACCAGAGTCATTAAGAAGTTCTGCAATAGAATGGAGTGCCGCGTAGACTTCATACTTCGACATTAAGTAAGACCGTAACCTTGTAGCACCCTCCTAATTTTATGCAGCAGCCGCCACTCTGTATAGCTGCTTTTCATTAGTTCACTGTCACTCCATATTGTGCCTCTTTAATTGCACTGACTCTATAAATCCTTAAAGTGATGTGAGTTCAAAAAACTTATTCAGGGGTAGCGAATGTATTAAAATAAATAATATTAAAAGCTCTAACCCAAAACTAATTTTTGTAAATATTATACAACGTATTACAAAAAAGAGAATATAATACTGTTACGTGTATAGGCTGGATTAGATTTGGAAATTTCGGTATTCTGTAACATGTATTGATTCTAACAGAAATGTATGTCAAACGTAAATTCCGCTGACTGGCAGTCTGTTGGCATAAGGAAATAATTCACAGGTGACCCAGGCTGGTTCTGCTGATCAAGAGGAAGAACGGTTAAGTAGGGAACAGGCTTAAACATTTCCTCAATAACGCAAAACAGTATGATGCAAAATTTATAGTTAGTGGGAATCGCTGAATTGACTTTTTGTAGAACCGCTATTTAAGCCTGGTAAAGTTAGCCCTCGGTGTGAAACGTCGTAGGGATGCCAGAGGGGACTCTATGTCGGTTTATCTGACAGTGTTTCTACGAATACCATAACCCCCGCCGGACTCAGCAGATTATACTTCTTCGGACCAGCCATACACCCAACACATCACCGATGGTAAGATCTTATTAAATTATTATGTCACCAAGTATTACCAAAGCACCCCTGGTCTCTTCTAGACTCAGGAAATACTCTGTATAATAACTAGATTTCTTAAAATAGAGTTAGTCGGCTCAGGTTGACTGTTTGATGTTTTATTTTGCTCTACCATCCCTATAGCTACAACCCCAGTTGTAGATTAGGTTTGTAAGACTTTCAACCCTTACAACCCTGGTATGCAACATGTGGTAGAGGCTGCCGGTTTCTACCACCCTTAAGGTCAGAAATATGGTTTCGATCCTTGTACCTCCAAACCCCCCTATCTTCATGTAATAGTATGGCAAAGTACCAGGGTGTTCCATTTTGCAATAGTTAAATAACGATTTTCATACCTCAAATTCTCTTAATTTTGCTTAAATTTTATTGCTACTTTTATTAAATATATTATTTTCAAGTTTAATCATAATAGTATCTTAGCTACCCTCCCAACCCACCCTAACGGATTTTAGATTATTTTACAAGTGTGAAATCAGTTTTATTATAAGTATTGTAATTCACAAATAATTTTTGTAATTATAATTTTGTCACATATAGATTTTCCAATAGCAGACATAATAAATAATGTCAAACACTATTTTTATGTTTCCTAACTTGAATAACTTTTTTTTCTTTCTTTCGTTGCAAACTCAAAGATTAGAAATTTAGTTCTGTTTGTTCATTGATTTCAGGTTGAAATTGTGATAATGATGCAATCTTTTTGTGTTATGAATACAGATTATTATTACATAGTTTTCTTCAGGCTTATTGCTTTTGCATTTTCTTGTCCTAATACAATGACTGTATATTTTATAATGGCATATGTTTTGTGTTTATTTGATGTTTTGTGCTGTGGGCTGATTTCATTGACTTTTGCAAGCACTCCTAAGTTATGGACTAATTACTCTACTGTTCCACACATTCCTGACAAACGAAGAAGTTTAATTATAGGAGATTTAACTGCATGTTCCTTTGATATACAAACTCCACCAATTCTCTCAAATTCAGCTTCCAAGTCGGCACTAAATCACGAAATAATGAATCCTACAGTTCCCCAGAAGAGTTCAACTCGGAAGAACGCAAACAATAAATTTCCATTGTCTTTAGAAATGTCGTTCACACGTCCAGCTATTGACCCAGGAATCTTTGAAGGTCGATTAGGACAGGACATTTTTGCTTACTTGTACGACTTTGACTATGCTTAATTCTCTAAAATCTGATTATGCTTAATTTTAGCCGCGTATTCCCCATCTTTATTCTGTGTAACTCACCCACCCACTCGCTAATTTTGAACTTTTTGAAAATGTAGCTTAATTTTGTTTGAACCAAGTATTCTAATGTTAACTCCACAGGTGTTGTCGTGTTCCCTCAGTTAATTAAAAATCTTTCTGGCATCATTAATATATGTGATTTCATGTGGTTTATTACAAGTTTTTTTTTTAATGTTTCCGAACTTTAAGGTTCAGTGCATTCACACTGTTTTATATCATGTGTAAGCTATCTGTTGTCTATTTACAGTATTTTAAAGGTGATGTTCAATTTGAATAACGATTGAGATAAATCAAAATCAGTACAATTGATAGAGCCACTTTAAATAATGTTTGATTTTTTTATAACTTCGCAACATAGATATAAATTATGAATTACATTGATAATGAAGTATTGCTTCTGGTTTCACTGAAACATATTTTTATAAATTTTGTTTCAAGATGATATTGTAACGGGAGCGCTGGAGCACCCTGTGAACCAGCTGCGAACGGAAGGCAGGGGGGAGGACCGCGTTAGCCACACCTCCTCCTCGTTTGTCTTGTAGTGGTGACAGGCTGTGGTCAGGGGAAAAAAATGACTGTGTCGCCTGTTTCTCCTACACCTGGTTCTCGATCTTTCTGTTACTAGAACAATCTTGTAAACACCAGAGACTTCTAGAATAGCAGGATATTCCGATATAAAGAGGGTTACAGACAGACGGGGTTGGTTAGTTAGTTGGTTTTGGTTTAGTCAGTCAGTGAGTTGGTTTTGTCAGTGAGTGAGGAGACAGTCGCAGAGTTAGTCAGTGACGTGTTAATGAACGAAAGGATTGTGCAACGGAAGACTGTACGTAACTGGTATGTGCATCGGAGTTTATGTAATCGCGAGGACAAGTGAAATTGTAACGGACGGACTGGTGGATTGTAATTGTGTGCAGCAAGTAATTCTGTGTAATTGGCAAGTGTTAAACTGTAAGTCGGTGGAAATAAAGAACATTGTTGAGTGGTGAAATTGGACTTTTTATTTCACGAACCCACAAAGTCACAATATTTTCGGTCATCTTGTTTCCATTTGCATCCCCTTAAGGTATTACTGCCATATAGTGATCATTATTGACTGTATGACTAACTGCCCTATTCCACTAAGTGTGCGTCATGTGTGTTTAAATGTCATTTTTTTGCTGTAATGTTTGTGGAGGCAAGGAATATCAGGAACCATGTGTATTTGTGTGACTTAGGAGAGAATGTGAACTGACGACTAATATATACTCATAGTTTTTCTGATACCAACTCTTAGATTCAGTCGCGAGACATCTTAAGAGCGTATCTAGCACTTATATATTGCGCGCTTATGATATATTTTATTCATATATAATGTAGGATGAAGTTCCCTACCTTTAGTTTGCCAGGCAATAAAGCCTGATGTTAGTAAAGCGATACTAGGATAAGGGTTAAAAATCGCGAGATTCCCCCTAGTATAGCGATTAACTTTGCCTTCCATAAGTCAGATTAGCTGCGAAGCCCTGATTGTGGACGTTGGCATATCAGTTATGTTGATTAAGAGATATGTTGAGATATTAATGATGATATAATATAATGCTGAAGACATATTACCGATGCATCGTGAGATTTTAGCACGAGAATGTGCTTCTTTTTGTTGACTAGAGTGTATGTGATTGTGTAAATGTGTGTCTATTGTACAGTGAGTTGGTCAGAGTAGCTTTCCTGATATTAGATATATTAAAGTAAGTCATACCGTTTGTTAATGATCACATTAATTTAATTCCCCCTCTCTAAGTTTTGTCCATGCTTAATATTTATGTGAAACCTCGTTATTCTAATTGCTTCCCTTTATTGGAAATTGTTTTTGCCTACACAGATATGAAATAAAACCACAACAAATCCAATGTAGTTTTCAACTACTTTTACAATAATTTGTTTAAATTCTCACTCAATAAGGTGATTCTACGATTAATCCAAATTCCTAGAATTCATAATAATCCACACAAAAAATAATCAAATTTCAAAAACTGTCGGTCTCTATCTTCCTTCCTCTTAGATGTTAAATTTTGTTTCGCCTTATCCCTAATGGCCAAGGGCCGTGAAATCAACATAGTGGTACGTTGTTTTCATAAAAAGAGAAAGAAAAAAAGAAAAGAAAAGCTCTATAGAACTAATAACTATGAGCTGATTCTATGACCAATCTACTTTCCAGGAAAAGCCCATAATACTTCAAAAAAAAGATAAAGAATACATAAAATTATTAAAAATGTGCCCTGAATTAATATTTAGTACCTATAATTCTCACTTAATGAATGGCTTTACATGAAATTTAAATTCTGCGTTACGCTCTTGCGAAACAGGAATCAATTCTTTTCGTAGTTACACCTATGAATGTTCACCTCACCCACTCATGTTAAACAATTCCAAACTTCGGGAACGCATTATACCTTCTACAAATTTATAACTAACGAACCCCCACACTCAAAATACAGAGAAAAATGTTCGTTTACCCTCACATGTAACTCCATTTACAACACTCGATGTGCTTAATCTCACTCAAAAAAAAAAAAAAAAAAAAAAAAAAAAAAGTCTTGTCTCTTGATTATAAGTTATCTTTCTAAATCTATAATTACAGTGGTTGGCATTTCACTGACCTGATTTGGACCAGCTAGCGCGTTATTTCATTTTATACATACACAATAATACACATTAAGTTCAATAAAATAGCACGCGACGTATTAAGATGACATCCACCCATTAAACGATGGAAAACGATTTAACACACTGTTACTTTACTGCATTTTTCTCTTCCAAAATTATAAATACGTAGAACTGACCCACAAATCTAATAATTACATATCTGTACACGCTAGTACGCGGTGCTCAGGAAATGGCACACTGCCGACTTTCATAGGCCAGCAAAAACTAAAATACTGACGTTGCGATTACACTGTGAAATATGCAACTTTGCAAGCTAAACGTTGACCGACAGGAAAGACAGACGTGTTCACGCTAAAGAACAAGCTTCCATCGTGGATAAGTCCCGTGATTCATTATTTATATTTTCAAGCAATACAACGTTATAATCATAGTTTCTGAATAGGTATTATTTCTAACACGTATTAATATTATTTTCAGCAAAAAGCCCCTTCCTTTACCCGTTATTATAGACAACTAATTCCTTTCTAAATCATCACTCTTATGAATGATTATTTGGTTATACTCATTACTTCCCGTTACTATAAACTTTTAGCAATGTCTCGGCAAATGGATTCCCCAGCCCTTAGTAGCCCTACCAACCCTCCTCCGGAACATTCGCCAGTATGACAAGGCACACATTCAGCCCTTTTCTTACTCCCTCCCTTCCGAGAAATAAAAAAAAAATAATAACAATAATAACAACAACTACACCAGCGGTACACCGTGTTTTTTTGTTATAAATCATTTCAATGTAACCTTATATTCTCTGTGCTTAAAAGTTATAAATTATGATCGTTGTAACCAAATGCTTAGGATTTGTGAAGATAATGTATGCTTGTAGTACCCTTTGACCTTAAGAACAACCGCGAGGCGTTCTTAGAGGCTATTTCTAAGTGCTTATAGATCCTATTAGTAATGTGTTCTGTTCCGAATCCATCGCAAGATTTTCGGAAACAGTTTTAGTGAATATATATGCATATACGATGGTAACTTCAAGTTTCAAGCTTTCAAGCTATAAGAGTTTTTTTGTATGAGCGACAGAGGGTACATCCTTTGGTGTTCGCGAGACCCTTAGGTTGTGTATACCTCTCATGTTGATTTGATATAGATAAAGCTGTTATAAAAGGGTTCTTTCACGCAAGTGATTTTCCCTATAAATATTGCCAAGCTATATAATTACTGATCAGTGTAAATAAAGAAGTTGTAAAGACAAAATAGCATTAATGTTTAAGTATGAGTGATGACTGCGCAGTATGTATGTGAAGTTTTGTGCTATGGAGGGAGGGCCCCCCTTCATTAGCTTATAATAAAGTATGATTGTGATAGTGTAACTGAATAGAGATAACCACAAATCCTAAGACCATATAAGAAATTTTATTAGCTATGATGACTGAAGAGCAAACTCAATAAACGACTCAAATCATGTGATAAGAAAAGCACAGAATTTTTTAAACTAAGGTGTTACCTAAGGTCCTAAGTCATAATTTTCAGCTATTTTTCCCCAATTCATCTTTAAGTATTGATAAAGGAATCCATGACTTATATTTATTGTCTATCAAAGCAGACTGATCAAATTGATGTAATTATCGTGGTATGCTATTCTAAAGGTACTTCCTCTTACACCAGTCAGTTTTTCTATCATTTATTGAACTTTTAATTCAGTGGGCAGCACATAGCTCAAATACTTCCTTTGACAATATTCATTATGAATCTGAGACATGACCAATGACCAAGATTAAACTAATCGTTATATTAAGTTCTGTTTACAGGTCACAGCACGATGAGATCTACAACCTACAAACCCCCTCCCTTTCTTTTGCTATCATTCATAATTACCATGCTATAAAAGCATGCCTAAATTTGTTAGGGATTAATAAACAAGAGAAGACTTAATTATTGTCAATTAACATTTCAATTATAAGACAACCTAATGCACTGTAATTTAACACTTGTTTTTAACATCCAGTGACAGTAGAGTACATCATATCTCCAGATAATAAGATCGATATTGTTTATCGATATCTTTGATCACACTTTTTTTTGCGAAAAGAAGAAAAGAAACATTACACCTCTTGTTTAAACAATCAGTGCTAAACCAGCAAATGTCAGAGTTACTTTTGCTATATTTATGTAAAAAGATAAAGTCATAGGATATCCTTATAGATTGTAAGATGATTATATAAACGTGACTTCAATTACCATGTATTATGAAGGTATGTTATGTAACTCTAGAAACAATCACTTCAGTAGCATCAAGATTAATTATAACGAAATAGAAAGACATGGTTAACTCTGATATTTGACTGATTTCATGACAACAGTAGACATTTTTAGGCGTAGGTCTAATCCAGTATATAGATGCTATTATGGCAAGTCATTAGACATGATTTTTGTAAATAATGCCCTATAATTTATAATAAGTACTACTCATTAAATGAACTTCATTTTTCTTTAGTTAAATTATCAATAATACTACTAATTATGTATAATTCAATTGTATAATGGTCTTATGAAGAATACTTGTAATTTATTCCAAGTTTATCACTAATGTGTGAACAACCATACTTAAGTGGAACATTTATGCAGTTTTCATAGATTATTTGCTTATGTTATTCAGCCATAAGGCAAACATAAAATTTCATTTTTGTTTACTCTATAAACTTTAACCAATTTTTTTTTCTTCCTTCTACCTCTAAAAATGGTTCCACATAAATTCCATACATGTTCCATTTATGTTAATTATATATAACCATAATTTGTAAATAGATATAAGAAATATTCAGTTGGTAATGTGATACCTGAAAATCCCTTTCATTTAATTACATTCCCGTGAACTTTAACCCATCCTCACCCCATAGAAATATTCTTGTGCATCAATCCTAACTCTGGATCATTTGTTTTCTGTTGCGGCATGGATGAACAAACACGTCGAAGCATCAGGAAACACCACCACCATAAGGAGAAAGCAGAGGAGACACCTGGGTCCCTAGCAGTTACTCTTTCCTGGGAGAACCAAAGCACCCCAGATGACCAAGTATCACATCAGGAGTGGCAACCAAGACTACTCGCGTCTGGAAAGGCACTTAATCTTTCCAGAGGACCTCCTCAACTTCATGAACTCATGGCGTTCGCAGTTAAACCCTGGGTAAAAGCCAAAGCAACTCTATCCAGCAAACTTTTACAGTGGCTCAAATACAATAACTTATAAGTCACTCTTTCGTGTTCTCACCTGCAAGAACTCAGACCCAGCTGAGGTAGGCGAGTGTAAGCTAAGTGGACTATTCTAAAAAACAGTAAACTCCACTTTCAAACTTTTCGTCGGCTCTTCAGTACAGACTTTTCCAAGCAATACCAAAGAGCACCGTACGCTTGAACACGATATCATATAAACAGCAAGCCACAACCGAGGTTCTTCATCAGCTTCCCTGTTTTAAAAGACTAAGTACAGGCTATCAAACTGGAGCAGGAAGCACATTAAACTCTTTTCTCTTTGAAGTTTACATTACTTGTAATAGCTATGGCCTTGTTAGACAAACTTAAAGTAGTAATTACAACCCTTCAGTGACCAAGTGTTGTGAAGTGTCTCCCAAAACTATAAACTCATAGTGGTGGAACAGTGTGTTTCTATGGAACTATGGACTTCATTCAGCGTGGGATACTTCGAAACCAACCCGCATCTACTCATTCCCATTTTCCTGTCCTCTGATTTTCTTTTTCAGGTGTTACAATTATGACTTTTCAAAAAAAATGTGTACATGTAAATGTTTGTAAGCTCTATTGCCTATGAAGTGTAAATTATTATTGTATGTATTTAAAAATTTTGTTACCAGTCGTTTGGATTTGCTGAGGGCAGCAAAATCTAAACGAGGGGGATGTGTTACATGTATAGGCTGAATTAGATTTGGAAATTTCGGTATTCTGTAACATGTATTGATTCTAACAGAAATGTATGTCAAACGTAAATTCCGCTGACTGGCAGTCTGTTGGCATAAGGAAATAATTCACAGGTGACCCAGGCTGGTTCTGCTGATCAAGAGGAAGAACGGTTAAGTAGGTAACAGGCTTAAACATTTCCTCAATAACGCAAAACAGTATGATGCAAAATTTATAGTTAGTGGGAATCGCTGAATTGACTTTTTGTAGAACCGCTATTTAAGCCTGGTAAAGTTAGCCCTCGGTGTGAAACGTCGTAGGGATGCCAGAGGGGACTCTATGTCGGTTTATCTGAGAGTGTTTCTACGAATACCATAACCCCCGCCGGACTCAGCAGATTATACTTCTTCGGACCAGCCATACACCCAACACATCACCGATGGTAAGATCTTATTAAATTATTATGTCACCAAGTATTACCAAAGCACCCCTGGTCTCTTCTAGACTCAGGAAATACTCCGTATAATAACTAGATTTCTTAAAATAGAGTTAGGCGGCTCAGGTTGACTGTTTGATGTTTTATTTTGCTCTACCATCCCTATAGCTACAACCCCAGTTGTAGATTAGGTTTGTAAGACTTTCAACCCTTACAACCCTGGTATGCAACAATACACAATGAAAGAATGCGAAATAAAAGGTATTTAATCTAAACGTGGACTTTATTCAAATAAAGGTTTACAGGCAGCAGGCTTTGAACCTTCCAGAGCGTCAATAAACAAATAAAGAAGAAGAAGGAGAGGTGGACCTAATCTAAGTTTTATAACAAGTCTAGTTTACAGCTGTAGTAAAATTTTGTGTATCTCTAATCTTCCGAGTGGTGCCAAGTGATGACGAACTTTGCCATTCCCTGTAAATTACACATATGTACTCCGTTTGTCATACAAATGCCTTAAACATGTAGTATATGAATGAAAAACATAAAATCTGTTTTTCCAGATTCAAAATTTCCTGAAAAGTTTCCATTTAAGTGTAATTGTGCTATTGCGAGGTGTCCTTAAAAATTTTCCCTTGTTATGTTTGAAGATGCTGAAAATATATCATTTTGGTATTTGCCCGACTTTACAGATTTGAAATATGCAGAACAAAAATTATTTTCTTTTAAGATTCAGGAGATCCAGAAATATATATGTCCTTTTAAATTTTGGCATTTAATTGTCAGCTAGGACGCAATTTCTCCTCTACCTACTATACATGTGACACTTGACACTAAAAAGAGAACGCCAAGAAGAAAAACGGTACAAAACTGCAGTTCAAATGTGCCGTGTGTTTCCCTAGTAGCGGTGACTATAGCGACAACAACGGAAGTCTTATGTAACACGAAGAACACGTAGGATGTTACAGATGGCGCGCATGTTCTGACTGTTATGCATATATCAGCATGTCTAAACTGTTAAGAATCTTTCACTAAATATTAAAACAGTTATGTTTTGTTTTGGTTTAAACCATATCTCAAGTGTGAGCCATCGTAATTTATAGCTATATTACACACCAAAAACAATATGCACCGACAGCGATTATTGCACTTCTGAACCAACATCTACAGGAGTCTGTATAAGTTTCAGAAATTCTATTCTTCTTTTGTATTACTTTTGCCATGCAGCAGCATAAGTAGTAATGTGTGATTAATTATAGCACGCTTTATACAACACATATAGTCCTGGAAACACTACAAGAGATTACGTAGTGCCAAACGCCCATTTTGAACGCTGCATATACTGCATAACCTCAATCGTACACGCTAGATAGCTCTAACAGATGAATGAGAAATATATTCAGTGTTACCACCACAACTATTTTGGCTGCTGCATAGCAATAAAATTGACCTACTTTTAACCTTACTTGAGCTCAATGTACCGTGTCGATAAGATATTACAGTTGGCTAACCTGTAGTATTTGAACGAAATTCTAAAGCTAGAAATTGTGATTTAACTTTTAGCGTTAGCAAAGGGAAGCTGAACCTGAAGAGAATGTACATCGGTTTTAAAAACTCGCAAGATTTGAAAGACCTGCGAGGTCGTATGGGCAGCAACAAGGATCGGAATAAATGTTCACAAAGAACTATTGGCAAGTAAGATGTAAATACGCAAAATAAATATTTCATAACATATTCGTTTAGGGTTTATTTGTTTAAACTCATATAGCACTCTGATAATGTTTTACATTCAGAAGAATTATTACTTCATTATTGTTGGAATAAAGATGTATTTTTGCTTTTTAGTGATCATCATCTCAATCTACCAGCAATATGATGGCAGAAATTGAAAGTATAAAATCAGCAGAAGCCGGGTATGTTTCTTGTTTGGGTGATGTGCTGTGTTGATCCCCATGAACATTAGTTATGTACTAAAAAGCTCTCTTTTTCATCTATACAGCAATTTACTGTGACATACTGTGTATGGAGCTTCACTTAAATGTCAGTGGAAACTTTTAAGAAATAACATTGAGGACTACTATGACCAACATTTTGTAAATGTTCAGGATATTGAAGTTATTTTAGGCAGCTGATTGAATATATTATTGGTTTTTGTATTAGTGTCTTTAAATCTTAAATTTTTGTGTCATATAAAACGGACAATAGAAGGAAAGATGTCTCTAGTTTAAATTATTAATAAACAGCTTTCATAAACTACAGCTATTCTGTAATTATTTAGTTTCGATATAAGACTTGAAGCTTATAAGTTTTAATCAATAGTTTCGATATGTTCATATAAAACAACATTAAGCCAAAATTAAACACCATCAACATCACTATGTGATATCTTCAGTATTTAAGCTTTGTAAATTCATTGACATAAACATGAAAATCCACCACTGCACTGACAAGACACCACGCGACTATAATCGGTTTAGTTGGTTTCTTCTACCTGTGTTTCTGAGTGTTGCCAAGTAACGAAGAAAGAAAACGATGTCTGAGGTCAGTCTCTGCAAATTAAACATATGTACTTCGTTTGTCATAAACATATTTTAAACATTTAAAATATTAGTATAAACTCATAACCTCTCCTTTTAAAAATTCAAAATCGTTCCAAATATTTTCAATTAAACGTTTTGTGCTATTTCCAGATTTTCTTCAAAATCCCTCTTTGTGTTTCTTGAGGAACACTGAACATTTGTATTACTTTGGTATTTACCTCCCTCATATTTCAGTTTCAAATTTTGTGAAAAAAGCCATCCTTTATATTCAGTTGATCCCGAAATATAAATCTGCAGTACAATCTTTACATTTAATTTTGGGTGGAATGCAATTTCTTTTCTTATGTAATACATAACACTAAAAAGATAACGTCACGAAGAAAATCAAATAAACAAACAAACAAAAACTGTAGTCCAAGCGTTCCGCCTGTTTCCTGAGTAGCTATGACTACAGCGACACGCAGTGGAAGTCTCATAAAACGCAAAGAACACGTAGGATCCAATAGATGTCACCGAAGTTGTAATTGCTTCGTTTATAGTAATATTACTTAGCTATTATGTACCCTTTACAAAATATCACAACTGCGCTTCTTGTTTTGGTTTAAATCATATTACAAATGTGAACTATGGAAAATTGCCGCTATACGATATAATCACATACTCCAACAAGAAATATTGTTTTTTGGAACAAAAGTCTGTATAATTCTCTATAACCTCCAAAAATTGAACTGTTTTCCTGCATTTTCATTTTGAAATCTTGCGAAGATCACTAATTTATTTGTGAATAAAACTGGAGTGCTGTAAATATATCACACATTGTTTTGATGTCAAATGAATAAAAATTACAACTCAGATCTTTGAATGCAGAAGAGCTCTATACATTTCCGACGATCTTTCACATAGTTCTCTGATTTACAAATAATACAATCTATTTCGCAGTAGAAAATCGTACCATGAGAGACATTCTGGTTTTGTTTTTACAGCAATGAGAGCATAAGATCTGTCATTCAAATCCCAGCTATTGCACTGGATATTTTCCGACTGGCCCTACTCATTCAAAGCTGCAGCTTTGTTGTATACAAAAAATAATAGAGATCACCGAGAAATATTGTGCTACTAGAAGTCTCTGGTTTCAGTGAATTACCACGAAAGTTCCAGATGGCAGTGGGAGGGGGGAAAGAGGCGGCCAGCTACAAGTGACATTTCCCTAATCACCCCTCAGTTAGTGACTGAGATTAATGTGGGTGGCGTTGCTCGGCTGCCGCTGGTCCTTTCCAGCTGTCGCCGGTCGTGCCTTCCGCTAATTGGGTGACACTGCTCCCTCCTCAAAGCTCGTCGTCCCGAACAGCATCATCGTAGCGGGCTAGACGATCCAGGTGTACCACTAACATCTTCCCTCGGGGAACCTTCTGGATGCGGTAGACCACGTCTTTAATCCTCTTCACCACACGGGACGGTCCTTGCCATGGCTGCTGGAGCTTCGGGCAGCGTCCCTTGGTCCGGGTAGGACGGTATAACCAGACCAGGCCACCTTGTTGGAACCATTGGCTGTTGGCTTGTGTGTCATATCTGGTCTTCATGCGGTCGCTCTCCTTCTGGATGTTCTGGCGAGCCATCTCGTGCATTTCGTGGAGGTGGTCCACCAGGTTCTCCACATATTCGGTCACTGGCTGTTTCGCTTCCGGAGGGCTTCCAAAAGCCATCTCACAAGGGAGGCGTAACTCTCGGCCGAACATTAAGCTGGCTGGCGTCATCCCAGTTGTGTCGTGTGTAGACGAGCGGTAGGCCAGAAGGAACAGTGGCACCTTGACGTCCCAGTCTCGCTGATGGCTGGCAACGACCTTCCTCAGGGGTTCTTCCAAGGTCTTGATGTATCTTTCGACCATGCCATCCGACTGGGGATGTAGAGGCGTCATGCGGGTCTTGTTCACCCGCAGCCTTTGCAGTGCCTCCTTCATTAAGTTGGACTCAATGTTGGTACCCTGGTCACTGTGTAGCTCTAACGGCATCCCAAATCGACAGAACACTTGCTCCACGAGGCAGTCTGTGATTGTCTTTGCCTCTTGGTTTGGGATGGCATACACCTCCGACCACTTGGTGAAGTATTCCACGACCACCATTAGGTACTTGTTGCCTCGGTCGTAAACTGGGAATGGTCCAGCAATGTCAACGGCGCTCCGTTCGAATGGCGCTCCGAAGCTGTACTGCTGAATGCGACCCCGGCTCCTAGTCTGGGGGCCACGACTCGCCGCGCACACGTGACACTGACGGCACAACCTCTCAGCATCTGCTCGGAGTCTCAGCCAGTAGTAGCGCTGCCGCAGGTTTTCAATCGTTCGGTTCGCTCCCAGGTATCCTCCTGAAGTACCGGCGTGCACTTCCTCCAAGACTTCCGGGACCTTACTCCGGGGAAGTACCAATTGTTCTCTCTGCGTCTTCCCATCGGGTGAATCCCATAACCGGAACAGCACGCCCTCTCTGGTCTTCAACGAGTCCCATTGGGCCCAGTACGACTTGTAGGTGGGGCTCCTCGGTGCGATGCCCTCCCAGGTTGGTCTCGTCCCTGCCTCCACTTCCCTCAAGAGTGGCCCCAAGTCTGCCTCCGCCAACTGCTCCCTCCTCAGGCCTGCGCTATCCCAGCCATCCGCAGGCAATGCCGTGACTACTCGGACTGCAGCGGCACGCTCCTTCTCCTCCACTGTTGAGAAATGGCCGCACTCATCTGGACAGGGTCTTCGGGACATGGCGTCAGTGTTACCGTGGCTCTTCCCTCTACGATTTTCCGAGGTGAAGTCGTACTCCTGCAGCCTCTGGACCCAACGTGCTGTCTGGCCTTCCAGATTCTTAAAGCTCAGTAGCCAAGTTAGGGCGGAATGGTCAGTCCTCAGGTGGAATGGCTGAACGTACAGGTACTTGTGGAAGTGCTCCAAGGTCTTTACTACCGCCAATAATTCTCGTCGGATGACACAGTAGTTCTTCTCTGCCTTGGATAGCGTGTTGCTGTAGTAGGCTATCACCCGCTCATGGCCGTCCTGGATCTGCGATAGGACACCTCCAATGCAATGGTCGCTAGCGTCGGTGTACACAAGAAAGCGCCGCCCGGTTGTGGGAAACCCAAAATTGGAGCACTGCACAGGGTCTCCTTTAGGTGCTGGAAAGCGTTTTCGGCGTCCTCCGTCCACACATAAGTCCGGTGTTCCTCTGACCGGCGGGTGAGGGGCTTTGCGATGTTGGAGAAAAGCTTTATGAAGCGGTGGTAATAACTGCACAGCCCTACAAAACTGCGCAAACCTTTCTTATCCTTTGGCCGAGGCCAATCTCTCACAGCCTGTGTCTTCTCCGGGTCTCTGGCCACTCCGGTTGCTGAGATTATGTGGGCTCAGTCGTTCACTTCCTTGCGGAAGAGCTGGCACTTCTTCGCGTTCAGCTTCAAGTTGGTCGCCTGCAGTATCTGTAGCACCTTACTCAGATTCCCGAGGTGATCTTCAAAAGTCTTCCCGACGATGATGATGTCGTCCAGGTACAGCAGGCAGGCATCGTAAGTCAGCCCTCTCATCACTGACTCCATGAGGCATTGGAAGGTAGGTGGTGCGTTGCAGAGGCCAAAGGGCATAACCGTGAACTGCCAGAGCCTTGGCCTGTCGAGAGTGCGGTCTTCTTCTTGTCTGTTGGGTCTAGGGATACCTGCCAGTAGCCCGACTTCAGCTCCAGGGTCGAGAACCACTGTGCACCAGCTAGCGTGTCCAGGGTGTCGTCAATCCGGGGTAAGGGAAAACAGTCCTTCCGGGTGACAGCGTCCAGTAGATAGTAGGAAGTAGGAAGTAAATACGCAAAATAAATATTTCATAACATATTCATCTATCGCACTAAAAAGCTTTCTTCTTCATCTATACACTAATTTACTGTGGCATATTTCTTTAAGTATGGAGCTTCACTTTAATATCAACTTTAAGAAAAACTTTGAGGTCTACTATGACCAACATTTTGTAAATGGTCAGGAAATTTGAAGTTATTTTAGGCAGTTAACTGAATATATTGTTGGTTTTGTGTAAGTAGCGTTAATGTTTTTATGTTTGAGTCATATAAAAAGGGCAATATAAGAAAAGTAGTTTGCAGTTTAAATTCCTTAAAAAGACCTATCATAAGCTACAGTAATTGTCATTTAGTTTCGATATGCATATGCGTAATAACATTAAGCCAATTAAACATCTAAATATCACTATGTGATTTCCTCACTTTCATCAACATGAACATGAAATTAAAGTTAGTTAAGTCTCATAATTTAGACAATATTAAATAATGTATGTGCCAGTGTGTTTGCCATGGTATACAACTTAACGTAAAGAAACTTACTTCCGTGACGCTCTTCTAACAACAAAAAGCACAAACAACTGAATCACGAGATGTTTAAGGGCCTGCTTGCCATTTAGTAAGGGCTGCCACATGTTTGTAGTGAGAATCTGTCCGAAACCACACCCTTGGCAATACCATACGACCTTTCCCTATGTAGATTACAGTTCTGTTGTTTACAAAACTCAATATAGACCGACAAGGAGTATTGTGCTCTAAACAAAGCTCTTATAAGTTCTGGAAATTCAACTCTTGATTTTATCCTTCTTTCTAATCTTGCTTATTAATTGATACTTTATGAGAACTATAGCGCGCTATAATGATCCAAATGATTCATCCAGTTACGTAACTGTATTAATAACAATTTTTGAAAAGTTGTTGATAAAAGCTCTTCTACTTATAATAATACAACTGGAAAATTGAGTAGCATAACCAAGAGTACATTAGTGAGACATTGTCTATCTCTTACCGTTTCTGAGTTGTACCAAGTAACGAAGAACGAAATCGACATCTAAGCCCATTCTCTGCAAATCAAACATATGTACTTCGTTTGTTATAAAAAATATTTTAAACATTTAAAATAGGGGTGCAAAATTATAAGATCTGCTTTTAAAAATTCAAAATCGTTGAAAATAATTTCAATTAAGGATTATTGTTTTATTTCCAGATTTTTTTTAAAATCTCCCTTTGTAATTCTTGAGAACACTAAACATTTTCCCACTTTGGTATTTACCTGGCATTTCAGTTTTTAGTCTTGAGAAGAGACTATCGTTTAGATTCAGGTGATCCCGATATATAAATCTGCAGTGCAATCTTTACATTTAATTTTGGGTGTACTGCAATTTCTCCTCTTATGTAATACATAACACTAAAAAGATAACGGCACGAAGAAAATCAAACAACTTAGCATTCAACCTGTAGTTCAAATGTTACGCCTGAGTAGCTGTGACTACAGCGACACACAATGGCAGTCTCGTGGAACGTGAAGTACACGTAGGATATCACAGATGTCGCGCAAGTTGTAATTGCTATGTATATATCAATACGTATTAGTTACTAAGAATAATTTTAAGAAAACTTCAAAAAGTGTATTCTTCTTCTCATTTACACTAGCTTGTAAATGTGAATGACAGTAAATTACAGCAATATCTTGTACAGTAATAAATGTATGCCAACAACAAGCGTTGTGTTTTGGAATTAAAGTTACCCAAGTTCTGTATAAGTTTCAAAAATTCAACCGTTAATTTCTATACTTTTTTCCCATTTTAACAAGCTTGCTTTGGCATGTAAATTTGCCGTAGGTATCTCGTTCTAATAAAAGAGGCATTAAAACTTTTGACGTTTTGAGACAAAAGTGCTGTATTGACGCTTTTAGCGGTAGGCATTCTTGGAATTACAGACATCCTAGTCTTTCCTTTATTACATTCATAATTTAAAACATCTTGTTGCATGTGTATGTAGTACTGAACAATCACATGAATTTTCGGAAGTCCCTGCTGCTTGACAAGTTGTAACATTTAATTGAATCACTGCTGTAGTGGCAATATTTGTCTTTTAAGACTGTGTTGTGCATCAGTATTGTCAGCCCTGTTTAGAAATTGCATTGCAGTTTTTGACGAGTTGCTGAAAACGTCATAGAATTTTCAAGCTTTGATGTCATAAAAGAATCCCGAATAAAAGTTACTTAAAGAAAACCTAGTCTTCATTTAAATAAACTTTAAAGACAGCAGATGATTACACAAGATGCTCATTTTCAACAGCGTCTATAAAGAACTAAAGAAGTAGATATAGAGGTAGACCTTGAGCTATAGTCAAATACTTCAATGCTGGTCGCTATCTGTAACCTGGAAATGTTGTTTACCTTGTGTGGCCTATATATAAAAATCATGGCCACCTCCAACTTAATATAGATATTGATAAATTCAAACAAACCACAACGAATATCCACGAATTGATGGATAGAGTCAACATGAAAAATTCAATGCCATGGCATGGCATTGAATTTTTCATGTTGACTCTATCCATCAAATATCTTAGCCTATAGACGGCTAGTGTGGAGAAATGCTTAATTTCCATCAATTAACTAAAATAATATGAGTTAAATGATGAAGCCTGGGACTTAAGTACTCACAATAGTAAGTCGCCACAAACGGTGTATCTCGGGTGCGAGAGCCCCTAGTGGTCTACCGGGGAAATATACGAGTCAACTGGAGAATTTAATGTCAGGAAGGCACGTTGGCCATGGTAGCTCAAAGGTTAAGAGCGACTGGACGGAAACCAGGAGATCCTTGGTTCAAATCCCGGCCGTGGCATTGAATTTTTCATGTTGACTCTATCCATCAAATATCTTAGCCTATAGACGGCTAGTGTGGAGAAATGCTTAATTTCCATCAATTAACTAAAAAAATCCACGAATTGGTTCACACCACGAAAATAAAAATGTATTTGACAAACTGTTTATTATAACAAGATCTACAGTTTCTGTCATCGATTACACTTTATTAGTTATTTAATTGACAGAAAGAATAAAGGGCAATTCAGTAGTGTACCAGGAAACATATGAGTCAGTTGGAGAATTTAATATCAGTTCGGCATGTTGGCCATTGTACCTCAGTGGATTAGAGCGACTGCACGGAGAGCGGACGATCCGTGGCTCAAATCCCAGCTAAGGCATTGAATATATCAGTCTGGCTCTACTCATTTAAACCTTGGATTACACACAGCTAGTGTGGAAGAAATGGCTAAACCATCAATTTACCTGAATAACATAGTGGTTTAACTATGAAGCCTGGGTCCGCCTCAGTAGCGTAGATGGCAGGGCGTCTGCCTCAAGTTCAACAGGTCCCAAGTCAGGGTTAGCTACCTGGATAAAGTTTTTTCGAGGTTTCGCCTTATCTTAAAGACGAATGTCGGGTAGCTCTACATACATGGACTCTGGACTCATTTGGGCATTATTTCACTAATTTCATTCATCGTCCGATATGAGTTAAGGTCGGAGTACGTATATATATAAAGCCTGGGACATAAGTACTTACAGAATAGTAAGTCGCCACAAAAGGTGCGTGTTTCATAGCATATGAGAACCCCTAGTGGTCTACCGGGAAACATATGAGTCAGTTGGAGAGTATAATGTCATGTTAGCATGTTGGCTATAGTAGCTCAGTGGCTTAGAGCAACTACACGAAGAGCGGCAGATCCGTGGTTCAAATCCCGGCGATAGCACTGAATTTTTTCGGTCTGGCTCTAGTCATTCAAAGCTGGAGCTTTGTTGTATATATAAAACATTATAGATCAACAAGAAATATTGTGGTTTTTTTAAAACAGAAGTTAACGAAATCCTTTATAAGGTCCAAGAATTCAACGTTTGATGTATGTCCATCGAAATCTCACTCTCCGGCTCAAATTATTTGTGAATAACTATAGCTGCCACCTCGTTAACCTAGTTACCCTGAGAACTATTTTACTATTCTAGTTTATAATATTCGTATTTTGATTCATACATGTAAGCCTTCTTTGTGTAATAATTACTAACTGTAGTAACTACTCGGTACTTTTCTTATTAATATAAGGATCAATTAACACATCTCTCTAAAACTACAATATGGATCATCCCTTTGTACAGTAGTAAGGGAGTTAATGAGACCTTAAATTTATCTTATAGATCTTTCTGTCTCTTCTTACATATTTCTAGAAACACACATATCTTGAAGCTCCACCAATTTACTGTAATTAGGGTAAGTAGAAAGGTAAGTCCAAAATTTTATGCTTTATTTATTTACGTCCTGCAACAGTAAGTCATATCTGACGATGACACGAGTGAAATAATGCTTAAATAAACCGAGAAAATGCGAGTTTAATGTCTTTGAGAAGAGATATTAAAATGGGTCACGGCAAACTTCAAGTACCAGTCTCTTGGCATATCGCAAATTCTTCGCTCAGTCTACTTAGGTTGAGATTGCTTTGATCTGAGAGACAAAATCTATACCTATATGGATCTGTTCTTACACATTCAACATTTTCGGAAAAGTTTCTAATTAAGGGATATTGTCTTATTGCGATTTTTAGACCCAGGTGATACCAAAATTTATACATATTTGTACTGCAACATTGACATTTAATTTTTGAGTGCAGTGCAATTTCCTCTCTACCTACCATGTATATAAAACTTACCATTAAAAGGAAAGCACCACGAAGAAAACCGGTACAGATCTGCATTTCAAATGTCCCGCCAAATTTCTGAATACCTGTGACTGCAGCGTCACACAGTGGAAGACTCGCGCAACGCTAAGTACACAAAGGAAGTAACAGATGTCAGGCAAGTTGTAACTGCTATGTGTATATCGATATGTCTTAGCTATTAAGAATATTTAACAACACTTTAGAACTTCGACTTTCCTTTCCAAGTTTAAACGATATTCTAAATTTGAACAATGGTAATTTGTAGCTATATTGTACACATAAACCAATAGAGACCGAAAGGAAATATTGAATTCTAGAACAAAAGTCTCCTAAACCTGTATAAGTAGCAGAAATTCAACCCTTGTTGTTCATTGTATTTCGAATTTTACAAACGTGTTTTGATTAACTGTGGCAAGCTATTAATGTGGCGACCATAGCTTAATAACTTTGTCCTTTCCAAATAAGATGCTCAACTGGGTACAGAAGAGCTGTGTATTTGACAGTAGACTTTTGTACCATCAGAAACATCCTGCTTCATCCTTTATTGTCCACATTCCTATGTAGTAGTTTTAGAAAGTTGCTGTTGATTATCTTCTTTGTAACATCGAATTAACTCTGAATTAATTTAACTTAACTGATTAATTATTGATTAATTATACTTATTAATTTAACTCTGCTTAGGTATTTACATCCCTGTTTACTAATTTGATTGCACTTTTTCATAAGTGCAAAAATGCGGGGCCATAAAAGAATCCCAAAGTAAAGGTACTTCAAGAAAACCTAGTCTTTATTTAAATAAACTTTAGAGATATAGACTACAAATTAAGATACTTTGAACATTAAGAGCGGCTATAAACAATTAAAGAAGAAGAAAGAGAGGTAGACCTTGAGTTGTAGTGAAATGCATCAAAGTTTAAAGTTTGCCTGGAGTGAAATATTTTCTTAGAAGATGCTGAAATTTTGCATTTCGTTGTATGCTGTTCCCTATACCACTAGCAAAAGTTAAAGACATATGAACGCTGGCCAATTTTCAAGCGGAGCGCTGTTGCCAAGCGTGGTTGGTGTACCCGCAGTTGTGTATATATCACGTTTTACACGTCAGCAAAGGTTCTGTCTATCCTTCGCGTAATTAGCAACACATTAAATATTCCTAAAACGTTAACAAGTTACCTTGGCACACGTCAAAGCAGTGGAACAGCAGGCACGCTTTCCAATCCAGTAACTCGCTTTCTGACTTCATGGATCTTTGCCGGAGATTGAAACACAGGTACGCTCCCTTTTTCTAAGGATGAAGCTGCTTCACTACAAATTTGTGACACCGTGTGTGCACTACCCCTTAGGATTAGGATTTCATTACCGAGGGGATTCGGTAAATCGGCCACCATGCTGGGTCCATTGTTCCTATGCCCAAAAGTGGGGGCATACCTGGGAGGAAGGTTGAGGCGAAGGCTACAGAGGCTGGCAGACCAAGGAGCCATGCCAGTACAGAGGGAAGGGTCCCTACAGTTTACTGAGATAGAGACTTCCCCTGACATATCAGGAAAACGAACTAGCTCCCCCACTACGGGACGGCAACAAGCCTAGCAGCCGAGCTCTAATAGTCCCAGGTAGGCAGTCTGAGCGCCAAAGGTCCCTGGCAGGTGGTCCCAAAATGGTCCCAGCAGAGGAGCGGAGATTAGCAACAGATCTACCGGAGCAGGAAGCAGCTTTTCGTCAGACCATATTGTCGCGAACGCATTGCTGAGGTGAGGAGGCGTGTGGCGCCTTTCTTCTAGTACCGTCTTGATTGTCTGAAAACGTTCCGGATAGTGATAAATCTATAAACAGGGGTCCGACGACCGCCACTGGTAATAGTCGCTAATTGAACGTGTGTGGGTGAACAGATGTAAAATGAACTCTTTTGTGGTCGATGACCTTGTAAGTTGTATTGTGTATGAGACGTAATTCTGCTGATGTGCGAAGTGAATTTCTACGAAAATAAACAGCAAATGTTAGTGCTTGTAACTTAGACTTTTAATTTCACAAACCCAAAATGTCACAATTGGTGTCAGAAGCGGGACCAAGCAATCAAGACGGCGCTAGAAAATAGAAGAACTCTCCAGAAATCCGTCTCCTTCCACCCACGGTTTCGACGAGCTTTTATCTCCGCAGTGCACTGCCCGTCTCTTTGAACTCGTCCCCTGTGCCGCCTCACCTCAACAATCCTGCCATGCATCGTCGGGACATCCGCTTACACTTCTACCCTGAAACAGACCACCAGATGATAGACGATGTAAAAAAATGGAGGAGATGAAATTGAAGGACAGGATATACGGTGGATGTAATTAAATTACACAACATTCGCATAGCGATCCAGGAAAACTCTCTAGCTTAGAGTTACTCGACATTCGTCTTGAAGGATAAGGGAAACCCTCGGAAAACACCTTAACCAGTTAACTCACCCTGACCGAGATTCGAACTCGGGACCTGTTGAACGTGAGGCAGACATACTACATTCTACGCTGCCGAGGCGCGCAACATCGTTGTTGGACAGATATGAGCCCATGTGATTTCGATCTTTTTGCCAAAATGATATTATCACTTAGATGAGTTCGCATTAGAGCCAGACAGACAATTATACCAGAAGTAGAGCAGTCCGTTTGATATTACGACAACAAGACGCTGTGGATAGCATCGGTCGTCTTCCTGATCTGTGGAGTCGAGTTTTTCATGTTGGTTCAAATTACTTATAAGCACTGCAATAATGTAACTATTTGTTCTTAATTCAATAGCACATTTTATTGCATGTTTTTGACATTTTGCAACATCAATGCATGCTTATTTTAGACGTTCTAGTGCATAAAGTGCAATTTCTAATTTTATATTACAACCTAAATTAATTTTTAGAAATTTTGTACAAGATAATAAAAATGAAAGGATAACGCACAATAAACGAATCCCAAATGAAAGGTATTTGACGGAAACGTAGTTTTCATTTAAATAAAAATTTACAGTCCGCAGACGCTGTCTGCTTTCAAGAGCGTCTACAAACAAATAAAGAAGAAAGAGATGTACAACTGGAGCAGTTCAAATATCCCGTGTGTTTCCTGAGTAGCCGTGACTGCAGCGACACAGAGTGTAAGTCTTATGCAACACGAGGTACGCCTAGCATTTGATAGATGACGCGCAAGTTGTAAATTGTTGTGTATATATCAATATGTCTTAGGTATTAAGAATATTTTAAAAACATTAGAGTAATAATGTTTTGTTCTGGTCCAAACCATGTGCTGTATGTGAACGACCGATGTTTTTAGTTATATTACATATAAAAATAAAGATAGACCGACAAGAAGAATTTTATTTATGAACAAAAGTCTCCTAACGCTTATATAAGGTCCATAATTCCAGCAATTTTTACATTGTTTATTCCCATTCATAAGGTTAATTGTAACGTGGTGTGGCTATATTACATTTGGTACTATGAGATTTAAAACATGTACAAATACTAAACTTTCAAAAGAATTTTCGGAGGTTCCTGTTGATTAACATATTCGTAACATTTCATTCAATCAGCACTGTAGCAGCAATACCTGTCTTTTAAGATTTTATTATACTTTAGTTTTGTCAGCTCTGAAACTTGGTTGTGCTTTATATTAAGCCACTGAAAACGTGTTTAGTTTGGCTCCTATTTCGAATATTGAGATTATTGTTCAAATTCTGTAATGTCTGGTATTCTCCACAATCTTCGTAATTAAACAAACTGAATGGTTCGGATGCAATAAAATCATCGACATGTCCGTGTTAAGGTTTCATTTTAAATAACAAAATCTGTTTGATGAATGTCTGAATTCTGCCACAACATGCTTCTACCCTGAAAAATTAATTTTAGTAATTAATATAATCATGGAACAAATACAGTTAACATTCCGGTTGTCGTAAATGGAGATGTTTCTAAGTTTTATTTTATATTTTGGGTAATCCGGAACTTTTAATGTACTCTTTCCCTTCTGAGGTAAGAAACAAGTACAGTTCTCGGAGAACTATAACTAGACCGCAAACAAAATGCAGCTGGAGGTGTGGCTTAGCACCACTGGAGTCCTCAACCCATCCCCCTCCATCGTTATGTTACGTAGCCTCTCCTACATCACGCGCGCTGCACTGGTTATCTGTTTAACTCACTTTCCCGTTCACTGTTACTTTCACTCTTTGCATTTTCTGACGAATCACTGCTTTGTTCCTCAGGGTTTCAAGAAACTATCATTATATCTATTTGTTGATCAATTGTGAGGTCATGTCCGAGGTAATTATTTTCTCTCTACAGCATTAAAATCCATGCATTTCGTGTTGTTTGCGCTCTGTCGCATGCAGAAAGGGAGGGGTGGGAGTCACGTGATGCTTGGATGGCGAGAAGGCTCTCCTCGCGCATGCGCACACTGACCACAGTTTGTTTGCGGTCCACCTGTGAGTAAATTATTAAAGCTGTAAGTCGCCTATTTGTATGTTTGATGTAGGACAATGGTAAGTAATGACGTCATAGCAATAACTGGTAGGCTGTTATCTTTAGTGCTCTAATTATGTTTAGTAAATATGAGGTTAGAAGAGGTATCAACGATGTCAATGTTCGTGGAAGACAGACTTTACCACATCGTACCGTGGCTAGGTGGGCGAATGCATTTCTTAGAGGAAGGTAAGACGTGGGGCTGTCCGACCGCCATCAGCAAGTGCTGATGTGCATTTGAATACTGTTAGACCACAGCTAGGGGAACATCGTTGTTGGACAGATATGAGCCCATGTGACTTCGATCTTTCTGGAAAATGAAATTACCACTTAGATGAGTTAGCTTTAGAGCCAGACAGACAATTATACCACAAGTAGAGCAGTCTGTTTGATATTAGGACAACAAGACGCTGTGGATAGCATACGTCGCTGATGTGTGGAGGTGAGTTCTTCAGGTTGGAGCAGATTACGTCTAAGCACTGCAATAATGTAACTACTGTTTTATTTGTTGTTAATTCGATTGCAATTTTTATTGAATATTTTCAACATTTTACAACATAAATGCATGCTTATTTTAGACGTTTTAATTGCTAAAATCTAATGTCTAATTATAAGCCACAAACTTAAACAAATTTTTAGAATTTTTGTACAAGATAATAAAAAATGAATGTATAGCGCACAATAAAGGAATCCCAAATGAAAGGCATTTGACGAAAACTTTGTTTTCATTTAAATAAAAGTTTACAGACAGCAGACGTTGTCTACTTTCAATAGCGTCTACAAACAAATAAACAAGAAAGAGATGTAAAACTTCAGCAGTTCAAATGTCCAGCGTGTTTCGTGAGTAGCAGTGACTGCAGCGACACAGAATGGAAGTATCATGCAACGCGAAGTACACGTAGGATGTGATAGATGACGCGCAAGCTGTAATAGCTATGTATATATCCATATGCCTTATATATTAAAAATGTTTTAAAAACATTAGAATAGTGATGTTTTGTTTTGGTTCAAACCATGTGATAAATGTAAACAATTGTTAGTTTTAGTTATATAACACATATGAAAATAAATATAGAGCAACAAGAGATGTTGTTATTCTGAACAAAAGTCGCCTAAGACTTATATAACCTCCATAATTTCAGAAATTCTTACATTTGTTCAAATTTTGACAGTTTCTTTTGATATGATGTGGCTACATTATATTTGGCACTAGTCAGTCGTAACATTAGGGACATCCTGCTCTATATTTGAATTTAAGTGCTCTGTCCAGCTAGTGTTGTAATAGACAAGGTTCTAAAATCGTGTGCTGTGCAGTGTTTTGTGTAACTTTCCCACAAAAGTCACAGCATTTCTCGCTTCACACAGCAAAAGGGCTTTGTGTGCTCTTTTTACATGCAAAAAAGTGCTTTGTTTTGATTTGCTTTCCCTGTACTTTGATTTGCTGTTGCATTGAGGCTCTCCATGGCTATTATCTGTCATCCTTCAACATGGATACTAATACTTCCACACCTTCTATAAACATAGAGGTGCCCTTGCACGTATTTGCTTGCAGATGGGTGTCAGGAATGTATGTTGGTACTCCTGTCTTACTTTATTTACAATTCCAATAATAGGCTTACTGAAAGCATTTGTTCAGTTCAAGTAATACTGTTATGGTTGATGGTATCACCATGTCTTTTATGTGCACTTAAATAAATTCGGTGAGCAGCTTAATCAGTTACCCATTCTCTAGAACTGGAGGAAAAAGTGCAAAATAAACAACAGGGTAGGCTAACTCGAGAACTAAGCATAAAGCAGTGTGGAAAAGGAGGGAGAAATAATTCCTACACCAGGCACTTTAACCCCAAAGTGTATGAGCATAAGTGGGTATGTGGATGTCAAGAAAGAAATGCTCTGTTCTACATTCCATGCCTGCTCTTCGGAAACAATGATGTTTGGAGCACAACGGAAGTGACAGATTTAGGTCACTTAATTGTGCTTATTAGTAAGCATAAACAAAACGTAAAGCATTTAAATAATGTACTGGATTTAAGTGCTTTAGACAATATAAACATTGCGACACAGTTAAGTCGTGCATATCAGGAGGTGAGACTGAAACCTAACCAGCAAGTGTGAAAAAACAGACAAGTGCTATCACATATAATTGATTGCATTTTGTTGTCATTGGAGAAGAGCATTGCCTCTGAGATGGAGGATGTTAACACCAGAGTCATTCAGAAGTTCTGCGGTGCGCATGGACTTCATACTTCGACATTAAGTAAGACCGTAACCTTGTAGCACACTCCTAATTTTATGCAGCAGCCGCCACTCTGTATAGCTGCTTTTCATTTGTTCATTGTCGCTCCATATTATGTCTCTTTTATATCACTGGCTCTATAAATCCTTAACGTGAGGTGAGTTCAAAAAACTTCTTCAGGGGTAGCGAATCTATTAAAATAAATAATATTAAAAGCAACAAGCCAAAACAAATTTTGTAAATATTATACACCATATTACCAAATTACAATATAATGTACAATTAAAGAATTCGAAATAAAAAGTATTTAATGAAAACCTAGGCTTTATTCAAATAAAAGTTAACAAGCAGCAGGCTTTGAAACTTCCAGAGCGTCAATAAACAAATAAAGAAGCAGAAGGAGAGGTGGACCTAAAGTAAGTTTTGTAACAAGTCTAGTTTACGGTTGTAGTAAGATTTTGTGTATCTCTAACCATTTCCGAGTTGTGCCAAGTGATGCCGAATGTGGGACTTCCCTGCAAATTACACATATGTATTCCGTTTGTCATACAAATGTCTTAAACATGTAATATATGAATGAAACATATAAAATCTGGTTTACCAGATTCAAAATTGTTTGCTTTTAAGTGTAATTGTGCTATTGCGAGGTGTCCTTAAAACATTAGATGATGAACATAGGTATATATATTTGGTATTTGCCCGACTTTACAGATTTGAAATATGCAGAACAAAAGTTATTTTCTGTTTAGTTTCAGGAGATCCGAAAATATATATTTCCTTTTCAATTTCGACATTAAATTTTTAAGTAGGACGCAACTTCTCCTCTACCTACTATACATGTGACACTTGACACTAAAAAGAGAACGCCAAGAAGAAAAACGGTACAGAACTGCATTTCAAATGTCCCGTGTGTTTCCAGAGTAGCGGTGACTATAGCGACAACAGCGGAAGTCTTATGTAACACGAAGTACACGTAGGACGTTACAGACGGCGCGCATGTTCTAACTGTTATGCATATATCAGCATGTCCTAACTGTTAAGAACCTTCCACTAAATATTACAACAGTTATGTTTTGTTTTGTTTTAAACCATATTTCAAGTGTGAACCATGGTAATTTATAACTATATTGCACACCAAAATCAATATACACCGACAGCGATTATTGCACTTTTGAACAAATATCTGCAGGAGCCTGTATAAGTCTCGGAGATTCGACTCTACTTTTGTATTGGTTTTGTCAGTTAATAGGTGGTTGAGTTCTTTATGAATAACTGTAGCACGTTTTGAACAACACATATAGTCGTGGAAACATTATACAAATATTATAACATACGGATGCCAAGTGGTATACGTACCGAAAGTCCTAGTGCCAAAAGTCCATTTTGAGCGCTGCATACACTGCATATCCTCAAACGTACACGCTAGATAGCACTAACACCTGAATGCGAAATATATTCAGTGTCACCAACACAACTATTATGACTGCTGCATAGCAATAAAATTGGCCTACCTTGTACCTTACTTGAGCTCAATGTACCGTGTCGATAAATTATTACAGTTGGCTAACCTGTACAATTTGACCGAAATTCTAAAGCTAGAAATTGTAATTTAAGTTTTAACGTTAGCAAAGAGAAATTGAGCCTGAAGAGAATGTACATCGGTTTTGAAAACTCGCAAGATTTGAAAGACCTGCGAGGTCGTATGGGCAGCAAAAAGGAAGGGAATAAATATTCACAAAGAACTATTGGCAAGTAAGATGTAAATATGCAAAATATATATTTCATAACATATTCATATATATATATATATATATTTTAACTCATATAGCACTCTTATAATGTTTTACATGCAGAAGAATTATTACTTCATTATTGTTGGTATAAAGAGTTATTTTTGCTTTTTTAGCGATCATCATCTCAAACTAGCAGAAATACGATGGCAGAAATTGAAAGAATAAAATCAGCTGAAGGCGGGTATGTTTCTTGTTTTGGTGATGCGCTGTGTTGATCCCCAGGAACATTAGTAATGTAGTACGAAACTTTCTTTTTCTTCTATACAGCAATTTACTGTGGCACATTTCTTAAAGTATGGAGCTTCACTTCAACGTCAGTGGAAACTTTAAGAAAAACTTTGAGTACTACTATGACCAACATTTTTTAAATGTTCAGGAAATTGAAGTTATTTTAGGGAGTTGATTGAATATATTATTGGTTTTTGTATTAGTAGCTTTAAATCTTAAATGTTTGTGTCATATAAAACGGACAATAGAAGGAAAGAATTCTGTAGTTTAAATTATTAATAAACAGCTTTCATAAACTACAGCTATTCTGTAATTGATATTTAGTTTCGATGTGTTCATATGAAACAACATTAAGCCAAAATTAAACACCAAGAATATAATTATGTGATATCTTCAGTATTTAGGGTTTGTACATCCATGAACATAAACATTAAAATCCACCACTGCACTGACAAGACACCACGCGACTATAATCGGTTTAGTTGGTTTCTTCTACCGGTGTTTCGAACAAAACTCTTATAAGTTCCAGAAATACAACTCTTGATTTAATCCTTCATTCTAATCTTGTTTATTAGTTGATTATTTGTGAACAACCATAGCTCAATATAAGGACACAAATGATTCTTCCAGTTATCGGACTGTATTAATAACAAATTTTCAAGAGTAGTTGATAAAAGAGTGCTCTTCTACGTATAAACATACAACTGGAAAATTGAGTAACCAAGATTACATTAGTAACACTTTGTCTATCTCTTTCCGTTTCTGAGTTGTGCCAAGTAACTGAGAAAGAAAACGACGTCTTAAGCCATTCTCTGAAAATTAAACATATGTACTTCGTTTTTCATAAAAATATTTTAAACATTTAAAATATTAGTATAAATGCATAAGATCTCCTTTTAAAAATTCAAAATCTTATAAAGTATTTTCAATTAAGGGTTGTTGTGTTATTTCCAAATTTTCTTCAAAATCCCCCTTTGTGATTCTTGAGGAACACTGAACATTTGTATAACTTTGGTATTTACGTACCTCACATTTCAGTTTTAAGTTTTGAGAAAAAACTGTCGTTTACATCCACTTGCTCCCGAAATATAAATCTGCAGTGCAATCTTAACATTTAATTTTGGTTAAAATGCAGTTTCTCCTCTTATGTAATACCTAACACTAAAAAGATAACGGCACGAAGAAAATCAAACAACTTAGCAATCAACCTGTAGTTCAAATGTTACGCCTGAGTAGCTGTGATTACAGCGACACACAATGATAGTCTCGTGAAACGTAAGGTACACGTAGGATGCCATAGATGTCGCGCCAGTTGTAATTGCCATGTATATATCAGGATGCCTTAGTTCCTAAGAATATTTTCAATAAAGTTTCAGCAGGTCGATAGTTTTGTGGTCTGCACTTATTTATAAATGTGAACGACAGTAAATTACAGCAATATCTTATACAAAAACCAATTTATACCAACAGAAAGCATTGCATTTTTGAATTAAAGTTTCCTAAATTCTGGATAAGTTTAAGAAATTCAAACAATTCCCGTCTCACACAGCTGTGGTGTAGGCGTTGGCGGATGTCCGGTAATCCGGACAAAAGCCACGCCATACTTTTCACAAAGCGCCACACCCCCGCAGACTTCCCCAATTTCAGCTGCCGAGGTCGAAGGATAGAGTGGACTAACTCTGTCCAGTACCTAGGTGTTAACTTGGACAAGGGTCTAACCTTTCGCCAACACATCAGGGACCGAGCGGCTAAGGTACAGGGAGCAATTGCTTCACTGTATCCAATGCTGGGGTCAACCTCGATGCCAGTTGGCATGAAGTTATACCTTTTCCGAGAGCTGGTAATCCCGGTTATGCTGTATGCCTGTGAGATCTGGGGCATGGCCGCAGACAGCGTGCTAGCATGGCTCCAACGTGCACAGAATAGAGGACTTAGGTCTATATATTCTGTGGGTCCTTATTTTCCTACCAGGTTGCTACACGAGGCCTCGAGTCTTCCATACGTGGAGGATGAAATCAGGCGCCGGGCATCAAAATTGTACGCAAGTTTACCATCTCATAGAAGCGCCCTTGTCAGATCCCTGGGAGATTATGACCCCACTAGACGTCGCTCTAGTCAGCACCGGTTACACCGCATGGCTTGCGGGCATCCGAGATAACCAAGGAGCTAATCCGAACAGCAGCTAAAGCTGAGCTCCACATAAACCTTCCAAGCTGCTTGGCATAAAAATTTTTAAACCCAAAATTTAAATAAATAAAACACCAGGGTGCAAGGTGTTGCATCCAGTCCTTCAACCCCCAGGTACATATTAGTAACCTCAGAAAAATTCATCATCCTAAAAATCAACATTTCACTCTACAATATCCCGATATTTACCTTACCTGCGGTAAAACCCTTAAAAACGGGTGGGCACGCAGCAAAAACCTTCTGGCTTAATACAGCCAGCCAGCTTCACATGGCATGGCATGGCATGACTTCCTGGGACACCTTGGGTAACCCAAGGAAAACCCCAGATCTCTAGGACCAACTTCTACGCCGAAGGACCAAGCGCTACACAACCCGTACCCAAAACGGAGCGAAAAACTAAATCGTGTCTCCCGAAAAGGGAGAACGATTAAGTGCACCTGCCCACGACAAGAGGGGCAACCCATTTCAAACATTCCAAAAACTTCAAACATTCAAAAATTGCAAACACCCCAGCAGAACATGGATCTACTGGCTCATTTCGCAGGTTAAGCCGCAAAGCGGCTAGGTACTGCGGCATAAGACACCCGGACGGGGGAAAGCCCCGCCCGACTAGGACTACCTCTGGACTAATTCGTTTATTTCATTCCCATTTCTAGCTAATTTTATTGAGAGTCGCACGCTGTAAATAGGTAGCTCGTTCTGTTAAAGAGACATTAAAACTTTTCTGGTGCTCAACTGGATACAAAAGAGCTGTATATATTTACGACAATTTTGAGGTTTTTTGTTTTTGGTTTTTCCCTTATTAAATTTACAATTCAAAATATCTTGTTCCATGTGTTTGTAGCACTTAACAATAAAATGAATCTTCGGAAATTCCTGTTCATTGACAACTTTGTAACATTTAATTAAATCACTGCTGAAGAAGCAATACCTGCCTTTTAAGACTGTGTTCTGCTTCAGTATTCTCAGACCTGTTTAGAAACTTCATTGCTCATTTTGACAAGGTGCTGGAAAACGCCGTAGAATTTTTAAGATTAGATGTCATAGTATAATCTCAAATAACAGACACTTAAACAAAAGCTAGTCTTCATTTAAATGGACATTAAAAACCGCAGACGCTTACATAAGATGCTTACTTTCCACAGCGTATATAAAGAAATAAAGAAGAAGAATCAAAAGTAGACCTTGAGCTATAGTCAAATACTTCAATGCTGGTCGCTAACAGACACCTGGAAATTTTGTTTATCTTGTGTGGCCTATATATAAAAAATCATGGCCACCTACAACTTCATATACATAAATAGTGAGGGTTTAACGGCCGGCGTCGTTAACTCCATTATGTTTTCCGGGCTTGTAGGCCGTGGTCCATTTTCATTTTCTTCCGACTTTTCGCCCAAAACTGCGTTCGGCATCTTCATGGTCTACCGATTTAGAACCCTGAAGATGCCGAACGCAGTTTTCGGAGAAACGTCGGAAGGAAATGAAAATGGAACACGGCCTACAAGCCCGTAAAACATAGTGGAGTTAACTTAATATAGATATTGATAAATTCAAGCAAATAACAAGGAATATCCAAGAATTGGTTCACACCACCAAAATAAAAATGTATTTGACAAAGTGTTTATTATAACAAGATCTACATTTTCTATTATCTGTTACACTTTATTAGTTATATAAATGACAGAAGGAATACAGGGCAATTCAGTGGTCTACCGGGAAACATATGAGTCAGTTGCAGAATTTAATGTCATATCGGCATGTTGGCTCATCTGTGGTTCAAATCCCAGCTATAGCACTGGATATTTTCACTCTGGCCCTACTCATTCAAAACTGCAGCTTTGTTGTATACAAAAAACAATAAATTTCGGCAAGAAATATTGTGCATTTTAAAAACAGGAGTCGGCCAAAAAATTTATAAGATCCAGGAATTCAACGCTTGATTTATGTCGTTCCAAATCTGGTTCATCAGCTCAAATAATTTGTGAACAACTGTAGCTACCACCCCGTTACCCTAAAAATTAATTTAGTATTATAGTTTCTAATATTCGTATTTTAATAGACACACGTAATACACCTTTGTGTAATATTTACTAACTGTAGTAACTACTCGATACCTTTCTTATTAATATAAGGATCAATTAACACATCCCGCTAAAACTACAATATGGGACAGCCCTTTGTACAGTAGTAATGTAAATGAGACCTTAAAATTATCTTATCGATCTTTCTCTCTCTTCTTACATATTACTAGATACACATATATCTTGGAGATCCACCAGTTTATTGTAATTAGGGTAAATAGTAAGGCAAGTGCAAAATTTTATGCTTTATTTATTTACGTCCTGCAACAGCAAGCCTATCTGACGATGACACGAGTTAAATAATTCTCAAGTAAGCCGAAATAATGTGAATCTAATGTCTTTGAGAAGAGATATTAAAATCTGTCTTGGCAAACATAAAATATCCATTCCCTTGGCAATTCACAAATTCTTCGCTCAGTCCACTTACGGTGAGTTTGCTTTGATTTGAGAGCCACGACCTATACCAATATGGTTCTGCTCTTACACATTCAACATTTTCGAAGAAGTTTCTAATTAAGGGACATTGTCTTATTTCGATTTTGTTTTTAGCTCCAGGTGATACCAAAATATATATTTATTTATACTGCAACCATGACATTTAATTTTTTAGTGGACTGCAATTTCTTCTCTACCTAGTATGTATATACTACTTAACACCAAAAGGAAAGCACCACGAAGAAAACCGGTACAAACCTGCAGTTCAAGTGGCCCGCATATTTCCTATATAGCTGTGACTACAGCGACACACAGTGGAAGGCTCGTGCAACGCAAAGTACACGAAGGAAGCAGTAGATGTCGCGCAAGTTGTAATTGCTATATGTATACCGATATGTCTTAGCTATTAAGAATATTTTACAACACATTAGAACATCGACTTGCCTTTCTAAGTTTAAACCATATCCTAAATGTGAACAATGGAAAATTGTAGCTATATTATACACATAAACCAATATAGACTAAAAGGAAGTATGGAGTTTTGAAACAAAAGTCTCCTAAGCCTGTATAAGTACCAGAAATTTAACCGTTCATTTGCATTATTTATTCCTATGAATCTGGAAATCAATATTAATTGATTTTATTAACTGTAACGCGCTATAAATGTGGCGTCCATAGTTCAATAACCTTAGTCTTTCTAAATAAGATGCTCAATTGGGTAGAGAAGATTTGTGTACGTTATGACGTTTGACAGTAGACATTCGTATGAACACAAACATCCTGCTTCATTCTTTATTGTGCACATTCCCACGTAGCAGTTTTAGGAAATTCCAGTTGATTACCATCTTTGCACAATTGAATTAACTCAGCCTGTGGCGACAATATCTGTCTTCTAAGGATGTGCTGGGCTTAGGTATTTACATCTCTGTTTAGTAATTTGATTGCACTTTTTCATAAGCGCTAAAACGCGGTTTAGGTGCAATGAAAGAAGCACACATTAAAGATACCGGAAGAAAACCTAGTCTTTATTTAAATAAACATTACAGACAGTCTCCAGATTAAGGTACTTTACACATTAAGAGCGTCTATAACCAACTAAAGAAGAAGAAGAAAGAGAGGTACACGTTGAGTTGTAGTGAAATACCGCAAATTTGGTCGCTATCTGATAATCTGGCAGTCCAGTTTTCCTTGCATGGCCTGTAGATAAAACATGACAAACTTTAATTTGATATAAGTAATGATAAACTCAGACAAATAAGGAACAATCCCGAATTGGTTCATTCCCCGAAATAAAATGCGTTTGAGGTAAATTCTATGTTTTAACAAGATGTACATCTTCTATTATCTCTTACAGTTTACCAGTTATACAAAAGTCATTCAAAATAAACAGAATTTCAAAGTGTTGTACATTTATCATAAAATATCACACACATACAATATTATAATGAAAATTGTTGCAGCAACATTTTATAAAATCAAACATTTTTAACAATTTTGTACTTGAAGTTTGCCTGGAGTACAATATTTTCTTAGAAGATGCTGAAATTTTGCTTTTGGTTGTATGCTATTCCCTATACCGCCATGAAAACGTAAAGACATATGAACGCTGTATATATATATATATGAGACATATGAACGGAGCGTGTTGCCAAGCGTGGTTGGTGTACCCGCAGACGTTCTGTACATAGCACGTTTTACACGCCAGCAAAGGTTCTGTCTACCCTTCACGTAATTAGCAACACATTAAATATTCCTAAAACGTTAAGATCTTACCTTGACACACACCACAGCACTGGAACAGAAAGCACGGTTTCCAATCCAGTAATTCGCTTTCCGACTTCATGGATCTTTCCCGGAGATTGGAATACAGGTACGCTCCCTTTTTCTAAGGATAAAGCTGCTGCACTACAAATTCGTGACACTGTGTGTGCTGTACCCCTTAGGAATAGGATTTCATTACCGAGGGGATATGATATATCGGCCACCATGCTGGGCCCATTGTTCCTATGCCCACAAGTGGGAGCACACCTGGGAGGAAGGATGAGGCGAAGGAGACAGAGGGTGGCCGACCAAGGGGCCATGACAGTACAAAGGGAATAGTCCCTACAGCTTACTGAGATAGAGACTTCCCCTGACAGGCCAGGAAAACGAACTAGCTCCCCTACTGTGGGACGACAACGAGCCTAGCAACCAAGCTCTAATGGTCCAAGGTAGGCGGTCTGAGCCCCAAAGTTCCCTGGCAGACGCTCCTAAAATGTCCCAGAAGAGGAGCGGAGCCTGGCAACAGATCTACCGGAGGAGGAAGTAGCTTTTCTTCGGACCATATTGTCGCGAACGCATTGTTGAGGTGAGGCGTGGTGAGACGCCATTCTTCTAACGCCGTCTTGATTGTCTGAAAACATTCCGGATAGTGAGAAATCTATAAAAAGGGAGCCACCGCCCGCCACTGGAAACAGTCGCTAATTGAACGCGTGTGCGTGAACACATGTAAATGTGAACTCTGTTTTGGTCGATGACCTTGTAAGTTGTATTGTGTATGAGACGTAATCCTGCTGATGTACGAAGTGAATTTCTGCGACAATAAACATCAAATTTTAGGTTTTGTAACTTGGACTCTTAATTTAACGAACACAGAAAGTCACAATTGTTGTCAGGGGTGAGACCAAATAATCAAGGCGGCGCTAGAAGAAAGAAGAACTCTCCAGAAACCCGTTTCCATCTACCCACCGTTTCGGCGATCTTTTAACTCTGCATTGCACTGCCCGTCTCTTTGAACTCGTCCCTTGTGCCGCCTCACCTCACCAATCCTGCCAGGCATCGTCGGGACATCCGCTAACACTTCTACCCTGAAAGAGAACACCAGATGAGAGATGATATGAAAAATAGAGACGGGGATGTAATTAAGCTACACAACATTCGCCTAGCGATCCAGGAAAACTCTAGAGCTTAGAGTTACCCGACATTCATCTCGATGGACAAGGGAAACCCCCGGAAAGCACCTTATCCAGGTAACACACCCTGACCAAGTTTCGAACTGGGGACCTCTTGATCGTGAGGCAGACAGTCTACCATCTACGCTCCGAGGCGGGCAACATCGTTGTTGGACAGATATGAGCCCGTGTGATTTCGATCTTTTTGCGAAAATGAAATTATCACTCAGATGAGTTCGCTTTAGAGCCAGACAGACAATTATACCAGATGTAGAGCAGTCTGTTTGATATTAGGACAACAAGACGCTGTGGATAGCATCCGTCGTCTTCCTGATCTGTGGGGTCGAGTTTTTCATGTTGGTTCAAATTACTTATAAGCACTGCAATAATGTAACTATTTGTTCTTAATTCAATAGCACATTTTATTGCATGTTTTTGACATTTTGCAACATCAATGCATGCTTATTTTAGAAGTTTCTAGTGCATAAAATCCAATTCCTAATTTTAAATTACAACCTTAAACTAATTTTCAGAATTTGTGTACAAAACAATAAGAAATGAAAGTATAACGCACAATAATCGAATCCCAAATGAAAGGTATTCAACGGAAACTTAGTTCTCATTTAAAGAAAAATTTACTGTCAGCAGACGCTGTCTACTTTCAAGAGCGTCTATAAACGTATAAAGAAGAAAGAGATGTACAATTTTAGCAGTTCAAATGTTCCTCGTGTTTCCTGAGTAGCAGTGACTGCAGCGACACACAGTGGAAGCTTAATGCAACATGAAGACGCCTAGCATCTGATAGATGACGCTCAAGTTGTGAATTGCTGTGTATATATCAGTATGTCTTAGGATTTAAGAATGTTTTGAAAAAATTAGAGTAATGATGCTTTGTTTTCCTTCAAACCATGAACTAAATGTAAAAGATAGATATTTGTGGTTATATTACATATAAAAATAAAGATAGACCGACAAGATATATTTTATTTTTTAACAAAAGTCTCCTAAGATTTATATAAGCTCCACAATTCCACAAATTTTACATTATTTATTCCAATTTATGATTTCAATGATGACATTGCATGACATTTGCTACTAGAAATTCGTCACATGAGAGAAATCCTGCTTTTTATTCGAATTTATAATTCAAAACATGTACAGATGTGTACGCATTACTAAACTTTCACAAGAATTTTCGGGAATTCCGTTTCATTAACATATTTGTAACATTAGCACTGTAGCAGCCATATCCGTCTTTTAAGATTGTGTTATACTTTAGTTTTGTCAGCTCTGTTTGGAAATTTGAATATTCTTTCTACAGCAAGGCACCGAAAACCTGTTAAGTTTGTTTCCTACTTCGGATATTGAGTTTATTTGTTCAAATTCTGTAACATCTGACATTCTCCATGGTATTCGCAGTTTAACAAACTGAATGGTTCTAATGAAGGAAAATCATCGACATGTCCGTGAATAACTCTCTCTTTAAATAACAAATTCTGCATACTGAATTCTGTCACAACATGTTTCTCCGCTAAAAAAATAATTTTAGTAGTTAATATATTCAAGGAACAAATTCAGTTAACAGTGCGGTTGTCGTAAATAGCGATGAGGCAGTATTATCTATGTTTCTAAATATTATTTTATACTTTGGTTAAATGGGATTCTTCAATTACCTCTTGCTCTTTTGAGGTAAGATATAAATGCAGAGATCGGAGAACTAACTAAATTATTACAGCTGTAAGTCTCCCATTTGTTCCTTGATGTAGGATAATGTTAGTTAAGTAATGACGTCATAGCAATTGCTTCTGATATCAAGTATCCTAATGGAAGAAAGTATGAATAATAAGATATTATATAATTACAAGGACCCTACATTGCTGTTCTTACAGTAACAGTGGTAACGTAAACAAAATCTACCCAAAAAAGTACGGGAAAATGTTATATGAGAACAAATGTAAGACAAATCTATTATACCCTTAGGTAGAAAAAAATATAAGTATGGCCTTGGAACAAAAACAAGAACAGCTGCAAATCTGCTAATCTAAGCCTACCTTAAGGATCTTCATTGAGTCCTATTTTGTATCTAATATAACTTGGATATTGCCTCTAAGTCTTACTACAAATATGAAAGTGTCTTCTAACCAAGACCTCTTCACACATTCAGCGCCACTTATCGCCATCGAACAGCTATCTCGTATATTATGAATAATCAAATTAATGAATCAATGAATTATTTATTGTGTATATTCCAAAATTTTAAAATTTTAGGCTACATTTATTTGTCTTTACCTTGTTGCTACCTTGGCTCACATAACACCCTGGTCTTCTGCTCTGTCAGGTAGCGCTTATCCTCCATGCCTCCTTGTTACTTAATTAGACCCTTTCCTCTCCCTCATCTTCCTTTCTCATATTCTTTACATTTCTTTCCCATTTTTCTTTTACTTTCTGTAGGAACTCACCAATACAACTTACCTTCTCCTCCTTTCCCGTTAACTTTTTTATAGCTACCATCCTCTTCTCTACTTTCTTCCACTTTCCTCACAAAGCATTTTCTTCATATTGCAACCTCCTCGCATTCTGACACATAGTGCTGTATGCTTACTTTTCCCCCACACAATTCACAAATTCCCTTTTACCTATCTCTTATCCCTCTTAGAAATATGTTTCCTGTTCTCATCCAAGCTAGCCCTTCTCTCTCTTGTCTATTGCAGTAATCTACAGTAATCTAGTCCCCAACTTCTTAATATTTTTTTGTTAAATTGTAGTGATTTAATATTTTCTAGACTGGCCATAAGTTCTGATTTTCTATATTTTCTATTCTGCATTTTACCAATTTACGCACATCGCATGTATTCCTTTCCTCTAATCTCCATATATCTCTCATTTCTACTTTATCGATAATTGCTCCTGTCTCTGCCCACTAACTATTTGAGCTCTCTAAACTTTTCTGCAATAACAAAATATATAAGAGTATTGTATCTTTATGATAATAGTGTTCTAAACTAAAAGGAACAGTTATGAAGTAAATTTTAGAATGATATTAATTTAAATGAAACATAAGATATACAAAAAAGATTAACTATCAAAGTAATCTATGTAAACGCTAAAATGAATCTATTGACAAAGAAGGCAACAAATGAGAATAAATTGCTGAATATTTAATGTGTGTGAGACACAAAAGGTAGAAAAAGGTAAGTAAATATCTGCTGGACATTCTTAAAATTACATTATCTTCCTTACTACTGAAGAATGGGATGATCAATATTGTAGTTGTGGAGAGATGTGTTAATTGTTTCTTGTATTAAAAGCATAGAAAAAGAAAATTTATTACAGTTATTAATTATTATACCAAGAATATTTAAGGGTAAGTATGACTGAAATTTTCAAATTTTGAACTAATAAAGCTAGCTTTTTCAAATTTACACCATAGGTGTCGTATAATGTAAACATCTTACAACCTAAATTTAAACCAATTTTCTCCAGCAGTTTAGAAATTATGATAAATTTTGTATGTTTTTTTACGTCAGTAAAAAAGTCCCTTGCGACAAAATATTTTGAATTTTGGTCTAATATTTTAACCCTATGTTCATAATACACATGCTTTTTGAAACTGTATGGGTTTTTCTGTGTCTCCTTTAGTTTAGGTCACAAAAAATTTTCAACTTACAAATATTCTTTTTTTGTCTAAAAAACTCTTTTGTGTTTGAAGTTTTGTGTTTGAAAATTAAAAATATATGGTTATATACATTTCACAATAAAACCTAGGGCAATTTCCATTCCTCATGATATTCTGAACCTATGTAGGAAATTTCATGAATGTAGTACAAAAACTGCATCGCAAGGAGCATTTTACAGGAAGAAAAATGCTGAAAATATGAACATTGAGAAAATAGCTATTAAAGATTTGATTGCATAACTCACATTAAATTACACCAGGCTGATAGGTTGGGCCCTCAGATTTCTTTTTCCTCTCCACTGTTGCTGCTTTTCCACCTTTTTCTTCTTTAGATGTTGCTTTTCTTCTGCACAACTTCGCTTCTTGCTTTGCAGGATACGAGTCTGATCTCGCTGCACTGAAGTTTTCCTTGCTGAGTCTACTACACTTTCACCTCTGATATTTTGCTGCAGCTCCAATGACTTAAGACTACCCATGTTAAACTCACTGATGCTTTTAATAACAGCAAGATCCAATTTTTGTTTTGATATGAAAACTTCCTTTGGGCACTTATTCCATATGACATGATGCAAAGATTCATTGGCATTCTGTGTTTTTGCTGTTTTGCACCTCTCTAGTAATGTTGCAGAAGCCAGCCTCTAATATATTGGCAACATTTTAGGAACTATTTTGTCTGAAAGCCTTATTTTTCTTTTCTTGAATTGAAAATTTAAGAACGGAAAACAGACAAAGAATGTGGTTGTAGGCAAAAGAGGGCGTGACTCTGACAGAGTGTAAAGGCCACCGACATTTAAATAAGCATTTAAAAATGGCGTGCGGAGGCAAATTATGCATTTTTCACATTCGGGAATGTCTAAATTATTTTATAGAATTAAAATAAAAAAGTCGTTATTTTCACGATTTTCATGAAATTTCAGTCATACATGCCCTTAAATATAGTTATAAAAATTAAAAATATTGTAAGCTACAACCTTAAGCTAATTTTTAGAAATATTATACAACATATTAAAAATACGATGATAAAATGCAAAATTAAAGAATCCCAAATCTCTTACAGTTTACCACTTATACAAATGTCATACAGAATAAAGAGCACTTCAGAGATTAATGTCAAACTGTACATTTGTCTTAAAATATCTCACATATACAGTATACTAGTCAAACCTGTTACACCAAATTTATGTAAAATCAAACAGTTATAAAAATGTTCCATGTAGATGGTACCTGCAGTTTCTTGAAAGATACCCAACTTAATATTTCATGGTATGCTATACACTAGTCCTCCAAAATATGAGGTAAGGGCGGCTGAAACGGATCAATATTCCAAGATCTTACACAAAAGTGTTATGTATCAATTAAATATGAAATATTTTACTTTATATTGAAGTCTAATCGTCCTCAATTGGAGAATCAATAGGATTGGCATAGCGAACGAATCAGAATTGAATTCAAAATGGTCAATGTGTTTGTTATTTTTTATCACCATTAAACAATGTACTGATGAGAACAAAATAACACATTTCTATACTCTTATATTCATATCTTTATGTATCTCGCACACAGTTTCCACATATCAATTGCTTCTTTCCCCTAAGTGCCCACACAGACTTCCTGGTAGCATTCTACACTTTTTTGAGCTTACCCGAGCATCATTTCCCACTTTTTATTTATCGCCCGATATGAACTAATGTTGGACGAAGCAAATAAGAAGTTATAAAGATGAAGTTTTGAATCCCCCGCCTTCCCTTAATTCGGTTTGTTCGCTATATTAGCAGTATTTATTTTTCCCCGTTTGCTACACTCATTACGTAACTATCATAACAACAAGGAGGTATATGAATGTAAGAAAGTCTATATTTTCTTATTATACAAGCTTTTTGAGCAGTTTTAATGCAAATTCCTTATAAATCTATCTTAAACGAACCTAAAAAGTAAGAAAATGCCAGAAATGAGCAATTACATTCCTCCTTTCCGAAAAATAAGCTGCATTTCTCACTTATCTGAACGAACACAATCTTATTACATACTTAAATGTCTCATGTAGTTATTTTCTTCTTCCACAAAGTCGTTCCTACGTAACAAAACACTACCGTCCCCGAGGGAACAGATTTTGTAAAACTAAAGCAAGCCAACTATGAATAAGAATCATCCACGCCTACCATAATAAACACGTTTAATTTTTGGGTAGAATGCAACTTCTCCTCTACCTGTTATGTATGTAAGGTAAGTCAGAGGAAGATGATATACTTAACGGTTATGTTGTTTTGTCATTGAAATGGAAATAGAGAAAATATAAAAAGTATCTCAAGATATTTCTGTACCCATATATTTAATTGTTACCGGGAGAAACATTAACCAGTGTTCCTAAATGTGAAGACATAAAATGGTACAATTAAACTAATTGCTAAAAAACTTACATCTTACCCGATCATTAGGGGAAGATGAGAGCTAACAGTGGGGAAGATAGAAGAACGTGCGGTAAGATGCAACGACACGAAGTTTGAAATTAAAAAAATAAAGTAAAAAGAGCATTTGCATTACAACATATAAGATACTTTATAAAATGTAAATTTAACGCATGTTAGAGACATGATATTTCGCCAAGGCATTGTTCAGCTGAGGTGGCGCGAGGGACGAGTTCAAAGAGACGGGCAGTGGAGTGTGGAGATAAAAGCTCGCCGAAACGGAGAGGGGGGGGGGAAGGAGACGGATTTCTGGTAAGTTCGTCTTTATTCTAGTACCATCCTGATTGTTTGAGAACATTCCGGATAGTAAGTAAGCTATAAAAAAGAACCCACCGTCCGCCACTGGGACAGTTGCGAATTGGACACGTGTGCGCGAACAGCTGTGTGACCTGTGTTTGTGGTCGATGACCTTGATAGTTGTATTGTGTATGTGACGTAATTCTGTGACTGTCAGGCTGACTAAGTGTTTCTAAGGAAATAAAGGGCAATTTTTGGTGTCTGTAACCTGGACTATTAATATCACCAACACAAAAAGTCACCATACAATATAAAAAGTTTATTTTGTTTATTGTTTGTTATTATGCACCCTGTTACGTAGAATTGAACATTAATATAAATTTTGGAAAAATTCTTTCGATTAATATCTTTCTAAGGTTTAATTAAATCTCTGCTGTAGTGGCAATACCTGTAGTTTACAATTGTGTTGGACTTTGATTTTCTCGGCCGTGTTTGGAAATTTGGTTGTGCTTTTTAATGAGTTACAGGAACCTCGGTAGTATTTCCAAGTTTAGGAGCTGCTTCGAACACTCGATTAATTAAGAAAATTCTGGTATTTTTCAAGACTATTAATTTTACAAGTTTAGTGGTTCTAAAGAAGCTAAAATTTCAACATATCCGCGTTTAAGTTCCACTTCAAGAAACCCCCACTACTGACTCCAAAAGTCTATCGGAAGATGTTTGTACCCTAAAAAAATATTGCGAAAAGTTTAGTATTTAGTAAAAAAAAATTTAAAAGTTTAGTTTGATGTAACAAATTCGGAATATATTAACATTCCCGCTGTCGTAAATGGAGCTGCGGGAAGTATCACTTATAGTGTTGCTGAGGCATTGTTGTACTGCCATCGCAAAGAACAGCCGGCGCGTGGGCGAGCGCTGAACGCGTGCCGCGAAAGAGATAAAGACACAGAGATATTCTGAAATTTCCCACTGCATCGTGATTGTTACCAAACGAACGACTGAATTCTAAAACAATGTTCGGAGTGTTAGTTGCCAGTGAGTTGTTATTTGTGTGTGTGCAGCTGTGTAGTAATCTGAAGAGTACCACAGTGAACTCTTTCGTTTGTTTACGTGTGGTGACTTATGAAGCAACGACCTTAAAGACTGCTTTGTGTATGTTACGTCATTCTGCTCCTGTTAGGGTTGTACAAAGTGTGTTTTTATTGAAATAAAGAGCATTTTGAATTTCTGCAAACATGACTTTGAATTATACGAACCCACAAAGATACAATATGTTTCCAGAAATTATTAAATATCTTGCTTAAGTGGCATGGTTTAATTATCTCTCGCCTTTCTGAGTTCAGAAATAAATGCCGTTCTGAGAGATTTAACTAAATTATAAACATGGTCAATTACCCATTTTTGTTTGATGTACATTAATATAAGTTAACTAAGGACGTCATAGAAATAATTTCGAAAAAATGTATCAAGAACCAGAAAGAAAGCAAATATGAATCATCATATAATATTCAGTTACAAAGAACCTGCATTGTTGTTAATGTTAAAAACGGTAACGTAAAAAAGTCTACACAAACAACTATGGCAAAATGTTACATGGGAACAGGTATAACGTAAAAGCCTCTATATCCTTTGGTGGTAAAAAGTTTTGACACTATTTGTGCCATATGATTTCAAATGTAACGTATAACACGTGTTTAATTTCTCCATAATTGCACCCGCACAATATCTTAACTGAACAAATATGTGTTTACCTTTTAAACTAATGTTATGTTAGTTGACGTGGACAGTTAAGTAGCTTAGAAAAGACAATTCATAACAAGAAATATCATCTTAAGTAAGGCAAATACAATCCCTTCAGTTGTAGGAATATGTACATTTCTTTTCGCAGCTCCAACTACCTTGCAACACTTTATCTCTACTTAATCATCTTCCCTGACATTAGAATGAATACAAATTCTAAATCACTCGCCTTCCCTTATTCCGCTTCGCCCGCTGCTGTAGTGGTTTTTAATTCAGGAGCGTATCGATGTAAGAACGTTTGCACTTTCTTATTGTGATTCTAATATCTTTGAGAAGAGATATTAAAATCTGTCATGGAAAACTTAAAATAATCATTCTCTTGGCAATTCACAAATTCTTCGCTCAGTCGCCTTAGATTGAGATTGCTTTGCTTTAAGAGCCACGACCTTATACCTATATGGATCTGCTCTTACACATTCAACATTTTCGAAGAAGTTTCTAATTAACGGACATTGTCTTATTTCGATTTTCTTTTTAGCTCCAGGTGATACCAAAATATATATTTATTTATACTGTAAACCTGACAATTAATTTTTTAGTGGAGTGCAATTTCTTCTCTACCTACTTTGTATATACTACTTAACACTAAAAGGAAAGCACCACAAAGAAAACCGGTACAAACTTGCAGTTCAAGTGGCATGCATGTTTGCTGAATAGCTGTGACTACAGCGACACAGCGGAAGAATCGTGCAACACAAAGTACACGAAGGAAGCAATGGATGTCGCGCAAGTTGTAATTGCTATGTGTATACCGTTATGTCTTATTTATTAAGAATATTTTACAACACATTAGAACTTCGACTTTCCTTTCTAAGTTTAAACCATAATCTAAATGGGAACAATGGAAAATTGTAGCTATATTGTACACATAAACCAAAATAGACCGAAAGGAAATATGGAATTTTAAAACAAAAGTCTCCTTAACCTGTATAAGTAGCAGAAATTTAACTGTTCATTTGCATTGTTTATTCCTATCCTTAACCATGTCATTAATAATTCTTTTTAATAACTGTAACACGCTGTAAATGTTGCGTCCATAATTCAATAACCTTAGGCTTTCTAAATAAGGTTCTCAAGTGGGTACAGAAAAGCTGTGTACGTTATGACGTTGACCATCACAAACATTCTGCTTCATAATTTATTGTCTGCATTCCTACGTAGCAATTTTAGTATATTCATGTTGATCATCATCATTGTAACATTGAATGAAATCAGCCTGTGCCGACAATATCTGTCTTTTAAGATTGTGCTTAGGTATTTACATCCCTGTTTAGTAAGCGCTAAACCGCGGTTTAGGTGCCATAAAAGAATTACAAATGAAAGTACTACAAGAAAACCTAGTCTTTATATAAATAACACTTACAGACATAGACTCCAAATTAAGGTACCTTAAACATTAAGAGCGTCTGTAAACAACTAAAGAAGAAAAAAGAGAGGTAGACCTTGAGCTGTAGTGAAATACCCCAAAGCTGGTTGCTATCTGATAAACCGGTTATCGAGCTTTCCTTGCATGGCCTGTAGCTAAAAAAGCCACGAGAACCTCTAATTTGATGTAAGTAATGATAAATTCATAAAAATGTGGAACAATCCAGAATTGGTTAACTCCACGAAATAAAATGTGTTTAACGTAAATTCCGTGTCTTAACGAGATGTACACTTTTTATTATCTCTTACAGTTTACCAGTTATACAAAAGTCATTCAGAATAAGGAGAACTTAAATGTCTTACACATTTTTCATAAAATATCTCACACATACAATATTATAATCAAAATTGCGGCAGCAACATTTTATAAATTCAAACATTTTTAGCAATTTTATATATAAAGTTTGTCTGTAGTGTTGTATTATCTTAGAAGATGCTGAAATTTTACATTTCGATGTTTGCTATTCCATATATCGCTAGCAAAAGTTAAAGACATATGAACGCCTGCCAATGCTCAAGCGCAGGGCTGATGTCGAGCGTGGTTCTTGTATCGACAGAGGTCCTGTACATAGCACGTTTTACACGCCAGCAAAGGTTCTGCCTATTTTTCCGGTAATTAAACAGGACATTGAATATATCTAAAATATTAAGATCTTGCCTTGACCAACGTCACAGCAGTGGAACACCAAGCACGGTTTCCAATCCAGTTACTCCCTTTCTGACTTCATGGATCTTTCCCGGGGATTGATATACAGGTACGCTGTTTTTTTCTAAGGATGAAGCTGCTTCACTACAAATTCGTGACACTGTATGTGCACTACCTATTACGATTTTGATCTCATTAGGATCTCATCTCATATAGCACGTAGGCCACCATGCTGGCCCCATTTTTCCTATGCCCCAAGTGTTGGCATCCCCGGGAGGAAGGATGATGCTAAGGAGATAGACGGCGGCTGACCCAAGGAGCCATGACAGTACAGAGGGCAGGGTCCCTACAGTTTACTTGGATAGAAACCTCACCCGACAGGCCGGGACAATGAACACGCTCCCCTACAGCCGGACGGCAACGAGCCCAGCAAACAAGACCTAAAAGTCCCAGGCAGGTTGTCAGAGCCCCAAAGGTCACTGGCAGGAGGTCCAGTAATAGCCCAAGCAGAGTAGAGGAAACTGGCACCCGACCTACCGGAGGAGGAAGTAGTCTTCCACAGACCATACTCTGGCGAACGCATGTTGTAGCCTCCCGTAGGGGAGGGATACGTTCCATTCAGCTGCCATGGTGCGGACGCTGCTGACCACTAGCACCCATGGTACCTCTAATGTTACAAGACAAACCTCGGGACGAACATTCGAGCCCCTCCCTGATTGGAAGTTGTTCGGATTGGGTTGGACTCGAGGGGCAGTGGTTCCCGATACCCGTGGGAGATCGGATACGTCTCCGGACGCGTAATAGCCAGCATAGCCAGTAGAAGGTCTGCTAGAACACCAGGCGACGCTACCGAGGTCATATTGGTAGCCTTCACATTTTCGATTTGACGTATCCACTTCCATCCCCTCATGAGTCCACAGAACCAGATGGAGCGGCCTTGGTAATATCTAGGTCTTGGCCTATGGAAAGCCCCAAGGAGGCGCCTCGCGCTTCTTCGGGACAGCTCGGTACCTCCCTGGTCGTCAGAGCGGGGGGAGGGTTAGTTTTCACTCTGTGTGGATTTCCCTTGTATATACCCACGAGTTTATATTTATGTTGCAAGCGGATTGTTGAGGTGAGGCGGCGCGAGTGTTGAGTCCAAAGAGACGTGCAGTGCAGTGCGAAGATAAAGGTTCGCCGTAGAGGTGAGGGGAAAGAAAAGGATTTCAGGAGAGTTGGCCTTTCTTCTAGCACCGTCTTGATTGTTTCAGAACTTTCCGTGGAGCGAGAAATCTATAAAAAGCGAACAGCTGCACGCCACTGGAAACAGTCGCTAATTGAACGCATGTCCGAGAACAGATGTAAAAGTGAACTCTTTTGTGGTCGAAGACCATGTAAGTTGTATTGCGTATGAGACGGAATTCTGCTCATGTACGAAGTGAATTTCTACGAAAATAAACAGCAAATTTTAGTGTTTGTAACTTGGAGTTTTAATTTCACGAACCCGGAAAGTCACAATTGGTGTCAGGATTGGGACCAAACAATCAAGAAAGAAGAGCTCTCCAGAAATCCGTCTCCTTCCACCCACCGTTTTGGCGAGCTTTTTCCTCCGCAGTGCACTGTCCGTCTCTTTGAACTCAACACTCGCGATATTTTGAGTCTCTGTGCTACTTACTTTTGTGTTTACCGTCCTTCTGCTATTAGAGCCCTCGTAATTCCAATTTCTTAGGTGATAAGTCACTTTTCTTCTCCATTACCCCATACTTCCTATAACATTAAATCTCACAGGTTCTCTAGTCTTTCACTGCACGCATAGAAGTTTAAAAGCATTGGTATAATACAGAAGAAGTCTATTGACAAAATAAAGCCATGAGTTCTAACGATAAACCTTTGAAATGCCCAATAAATTTGCATGGGCACATAATAAATACCATAAATACACACAATAAATATACTCTTACGGCAGCTGACAGTCAACTTAGCAGTTGTACCAACATATGCTTACAAAACATCCCACAAATCATCATAAAATATGGTTCTTATGTATCATTCAATCATTGTTACATCCAAAGTTGTCATTAATTCAGAGTTAGGCTGAAATAAGTTCATTTTTATGACTGAAATTCAGTTTAGAGTAATATTTTGGCCACCTGTGTAAGGTTTGCTCCAACGTTGGGACATATTGCACGGTGAATGAGTTGGGTGAAATCATGCTCAAATGAGTCCAGGGTCCATAGATCTTAGAGTTACCTGACATTCATCTTGAAGGATAAGGGAAGAACACTATCCAGGTAACTCACCCTGACCGAGATTCTAACACGGGAACTCTGTAAGATAGTAAACATTATCACTTAGGTGGAAAAAAGCAATAGGCATAATTTAACTGCCTCAAGGTGATAAACGATTCATTAAAATCTGATTGGTTAAAGGTTACATTCCCTTTAAGAATTATATTCTAATAAAACGGCTTAGTAATTGACAGAATACCTAACCAATGAAGACAATCGCTAATTAAGGTGATCTGTAAAGGAGAAGCGGACCTAACGAACACAAAGAAGTACGGAGACATAGCACTAGAGAATACTCAGTACAAGATACTCTCAAAATTAATAATAAGCGATCACAAGACTGTGTATTCACAGCTTCCACCATTTAATATGCAGAAAGGAATCTTATCACGACCCAACCCAAGGTGTGTATGTGAATTGTGCTGTCAAACGTCTAAAAGATAAACACAGTGAACTATATACGAAAAGGCTGAGAACAATTGAGTTTATGAAACCGTAAATAATCATATAACAATGCATATTAATGTGACTTTTAAGTTTAAATATTCCAAAAGGTACAGTAGAGGAAGTTGACACAAAGTTGACTGAAGAAGCACTCGAAGTTTATTACAAGAATGATGGATATTTAAAATACATAGGATCTCAATAAAAGTAGTGTAAAATGACGTTAAATTTATAACAAGTCAAACTATCTTAGTTACAGGACAAATACTTCCAGATACGATGTGACGTATAGCACGTCAGGTCATTCATAAAACTTGTCGTAACAAACAAGTCTGTATTAACTGTAGTCATGAGACATTGATAAAATAAACTGTGTAAATTGTGATCTAGAGCTGACAGCAGGGAACGTACAATATATGTATTAGAATCTAAATGTTGAGAAATAGAGAGTTGGAGCTCATGTATGTTTAAAGACGAGGAACTCTTTCGAACTATGATTTTTTGTGTTCGTAGAATTAAAAGTACAATTTTCCGAAATTCTAAATGTTCTTTATTTCCGTAGAAATACACTGTTCAATTCTCACGTTACAACATTACATCATATATACAACACAATTTTCCAAGGTCGATGACACTAACAAACAGCGCTCTGATTACATCAGCTCTCGTTACAACAATACTCTACAGCTGTTTACTGCTTACCCTCCCTCTTGGCGAGTCGTCGCCTTCTTAAATACCTCATTGATAACTTCCAGAGATAAATAAAAAACAACTATTCTCTGTCAATCTAGATATCACTGGAACCTTCCAAACGTGAAACCCTATCTGTGCCGGCAAGTCCTTTATCTCAGCTATCTTGATTTGCCGGCTCGGTATGTACACTAGCCGCGCTATCGTAGATAACGGGTTCGCGACAGCACATAAAGCAGCTCAACTCCGTTCTCATTCTAAAGATACTAAATGATAGACCAGATTCACGTAATCAGCAACAAATCTATGCTTTAGTTTTAAAGGATTAATCTGCAGGATATCCCTGTGTGTTATCCTTGAAGATGCTGAACATTGGTATTTACCCGAATTTTCAGTTCTCGTTTGCGGATAACTTATTTTAAGATTCACATGGTACTAATACTTTTATTTCCATTAAAATCTTGATTTTTATTTTTTGGGTAGGCTTCGTTTTCTCCTCTACCTACTATGTATGTAATACTTAACACTAAAAGAAAAAGACACGAAGAAAACCTGTACAAACCTGCAGTTCAAATGTCCAGCGTGTTTCTGAGTAGCTATGACTACAGCGACACAGCGGAAGACTCGTGCAACGCTATGTACACGAAATAAGCAATAGATGTCGCGGAGCTGTAATTGCTATTTCTATACCGATATGTCTTAGCTATTAGGAATCCTCTACAACAAATTGGAACATCGACTTTCTTTTCTATGTTTGAATCATGACACAAATGTGAGCGATGGTAAATTGTAGCTATATTGTACACATAAACCAATTTAGACCTAAAGGAAGTATTGAACTCTAGACTGAAAGTCTCCTAAACCTGTATAAGTAGCAGAAATTCAACCCTCAATTTTCATTGTTTATTCCCATCATTCTAGATCTGATCATGTTTTGAAAACCGCTTACGCTATGAATATGCCATCCATAGTTCAATGACCTTGGGTTTTCCAAATAAGATGCTCAACTGGGTACAGAGGAGCTGTGTGCGTTATGACGTTGTTTGACAGTAGAAATTCGTACCATCACAAACATCCTTTACTGTCCACATTCCTGCGTAGTAGTTATCGGAAATTCCTGTTGATTATCATGTTTTAACTCTGATTTAAATCAGCACTGTGGCGGCAATATCTGTATTTTAAGATTGCACAGTGCTTAGGTATTTATATCCCTGTTTAGTTATTTGGATGCACTTTTTCATAAGTGCTAAAACGCGGTTTAGGTGCCATAAAAGAATCCCAAATTAAAGTTACTTTAACAAATCCTAGCCTTTATTTAAATAAACTGTAGAGACATAGACCCCAAATTAAGGTACTTTGAACATTAAGAGCGTCTATAGACAACTAAAGAAGAAGAAAGAGAGGTGGACCTTGAGTTGTAGTGAAATACCGCAAAGGTGGCCGTTATCTGATAATCTGGAAATCCAGGTTTCCTTGCATGGCCTGTAGATAAAAAAATCATCACAGCCTCTAATTGGATTTACTTATGATAAATTCCGACAAATGAGAATCAATCATGAATTGGTTCATTCCACAAAAGAAATATGTTTGACATAAATTTTATGTTTTAACGAGATGTTCATCTACTATTATCTCTTACAGTTTACCAGTTATACGAAAGTCTTCCAGAATAAAGAGAACCTCAAAGACTTGTGCATTTGTCATAAAATATCTCACACATACAATATAATAATCAAACTAGTTGCAGCAAATTTTTAAAAATTCAAACATTTTTACAGTTTTGTATATAAAGTTTCCGGAATATTTTCTTAGAAGATGCTGAAATTTTGTATTTCGTTGTATGCTATTCCCTATACCGAATCCTGAAAGAGGAATGTCTTTCTAAACTCCATGGAGCCTGGGCTCATTTGACCATCATTTCACCCGATCCAATCATCGTGCGATATGACAACGTTGGAGGATGTAAGTTACAAAAAGAAGGAAAAAAAGATTTGCTGTGAAATAACTGTGGTTCACACCTTGTTCTTTCTAACTAAGATGCTCAACGGAGTACACAGGTTCTATGCTGTTAGGATGATCTTTGATATGGTGTGAGTACATTACATTTGGTGCTAGGCTTTCGTAACATCAGAGAGATTCTGCTTTTTATTTAGATTTATAACTCGTGCACATTCGTACGCATTACTGAACATTTCCATGCATTTGTAACATTTGTAATATTTCAATAAATCAGCACTGTAGCACCAATACCTCCAGATTGTATCATACTTTGATTTTGTAGTTCTGCTTGGAAATTTGATTGTGCTTTATAGTAAGCCACTGAAAACGTGTTTAGTTTGATTCCTATTTCGGATATTGAGTTTATTGTTCAAATTCTATAACATCTGAAATTCTCCAGGGTCTTCGTAGTTTAACAAACTGAATGGATCCAATGAAGGTCGACATGTCCGTGATTAAGTTTCTCTTTTAAATAACAGACTCTGCATACTGAATGTCTGAATTCTGTCACAACATGTTTCTACCCCGAAAAAATAATATTATTAGTTAATATACTCATGGAACAAATTCAGTTAACAATTCGGTTGTCGTAAATGGTGATGAAGCAAGTATTATTTTTATACTTCTAAGTTTTATTTTATATTTTGGTTAAATCGAAACTTTTAATGAACTGTTTCTCTTCCGAGGGAAAGAAATAAGTACAGTTCTCGGAGAACTAACTAAATTATATAATTTGTAAGTCGCCCAATTGTATATTTGATGTAGGATAATGTTTAGTAATGACGTCATAGCAATAACTTTTAGTTTGATATCTTTAGTGCTCTAAATATGTTTAGTGAATAAGAAGAAATATTCTTCATTAAAACTCAGGTTGCTAGAGTGATCAATGCTCAACAATGCCATACAGAATTACTGGAAGTTTGGGGTAGACAGACTTTACCATATCGTACTGTTGCTGGATGGACGAATGCATTTCGTAGAGGAAGGGAAGACTTGGAGCTGGCAGACCGCAATCAGCAAGTGATGATGTGTATGTGAATGTTGTTAGACCATTGCTAGGAGAACATCATTGTTGGACAGATATGAGTCCATGTGATTTCGACCATTTTGCCGAAATGATATTACCACTTAGAGGACTTCGCTTTAGAACCAGACATACAACTATACCAGTAGTAGAGCAGTCTGTTTGATATTAGGACAACAAGACGCTGTGGATAGCATACGTCGCTGAAGTGTGGAGACGAGGTCTTCTTGTTGGAGCAAATTACGTCTAAGCACTGCAATAATGTGGCTATTTGTTGTTAATTCAATAGCACATTTTGTTGAATGAAATTAACATTTTGCAACATAAATGTATGCTTATTTTGGACGTTTTTATTGCATAGAATCTAATTACAAGTTACAACCTTAAACTAATTTTTAGCAAATTTGTACAACACAATTAAAGGTGAAGTTTAACGCACAATAAACGTATCTTAAAAAAGGTATTTCTTGAAAACTTAGCAGACGCTGTCTACTTTCAAGAGCGTCTACAAACAAATAAAGAAGAAAGAGATGTAAAACTTGAGCAGTTCAAGTGTCCCGCGTGTTTCCTGAGGAGCAGTGACTGCAGCGACACAGAGTGGAAGTCTTATGCAACATGAGGTACGTCTAGCATCTGGTAGATGACGTACAAGTTGTAATTGCTATGTATATCTCAATGCGGCTTAAATATTAAAAGTATTTTTAAAATATTAGAATAGTGATGTTATGTTTTGGTTCAATTCTGCAGAGGAACAAGACACAGCAATAAATAAACTCGAAACAGCCATAAAGATAGCCACTACTGCCTGTGTTTCCTTAAGACAACAGCGGGCTCTCAATGCTAGATTTCCCCACCACATTAAGATTCTCCAGCAAGCGCGACTCTAATGGCAAAGAACGAGAAACATCCTACATCGCGTAGGTTACCACAAAGCTAGAGATTTAGCTAACGCACGCGCTAGAAATTACACCCAAAATCAATGGAATAACACGCTGGAAAATTTAAACCCCCAACAAAGCTCAACTTGACGAATAGTTAAATGCCTTACCCAAACACGAAGGATTATCCATTCCCTCCAAATTAATAATACAATAGCCGAAACACCCCAGGCCAAGGCTGAAGCTTTTGTGATCACCTTGGAGAATGTCTTTTCCGCCAACCCAGTAATTGGGCAAGAAGTCAAAAACGAAGTTAGAGACTTAGGGCAAAGACCGACTCACAATAAGATGCGCAAGACAAACCCAGGCGAAATAGGTTGGATCATACGGCATCCACCAAACAGAAAAGCGCCTGGGCCAGACAAAATACCAAATTTGGTACTAAAGAACCTAACACCAAGAGCAATAAAGCTCTTAGCAAACATTTTTAACTTCACACTCGAAAGTGGAAGGTTCCCCCCATGCTGGAAAGTAGCCAAAATACTCCTGTTCCCAAAAGCAAATAAAAATCTGGCACTTCCAGTCAACCACAGGCCAATTAGCCTATTAAACACAATAAGCAAAGTCCTGGAAAAGATAACACTAAAGAGAATAAACAAACACATACATCAGATCAATATTCTTATACCTGTGCAGTTTGGGTTCAGAGCTCAGCACTCTACCACACTCCAACTTTTGCGAATGACCGAACAAATCACTGACGGATTGAGCACGAAAGTCAACGGGCGCCCTATATTTAGTCATCGAAAGAGCCTTTGATAAAGTATGGCACGCAGGCCTTATTAAAATACTAAGACAATACGAATTCCCTGATTCGGCAGTAGCCCTAATTGGGGACCACCTCTCCGGTAGGCGCCTTCGCACTACGGTGGAGGACGCAGTATCCAGCGTTAAGCCAATCAAAGCAGACGTACTTCAAGGAAGTCTGGTGGGACCGACACTGTTCAGTTTAAACATAAATGACATGCCCAATCTAGTAAGAACGAACAAATACATACATACATACATACATACATACATACATACATACATACATACATACATACATATATGCCGACGACACCGCTCTAATAACACAGTCAACCCAACCGCGAATCATTCATCAACGTCTTCAAAACGCCCTAAATACACTAGAACCTTGGTTCTCAGAGTGGAGAATTAAAGTAAATGCACGAAAAACGCAAGCTATAATCTTCACGAAAACACTCCTGCATAGGAAAAACAAGCGTGCCTTTCAGCCGTTAATATATCAAGGCGAAGAAATCGACTGGAAGGACCAATTGACTTATTTAGGCCTTGTAATGGACCAGGGACTCACCTGGGGCAAACACATTACTACGATCAGAGCCAAGGCCAATGGCCAGCTAAATAAATTATTTACAATATTTAATATTAACAGCCAGATTAAAGTACATATCCTATATAACACACTGATAAGGCCTGTTATCACGTATGCAGCCCCCGTGTGGGGATACGCTCCAAAAACTCACTTACACAAATTACAAACGCTACAAAACCGAACAATCTTAATAATTACAAAGCAACCGCCGGTAGCACCGGATAATCTGTTGCACAACGAACTAATACTACACTCAATTCAGGAATTTATCAAAAGACTCAGCTTCAACGTAAATAAGCGCAAAGATAAAAACACTAACGCACTAATACAGCAACTAGGCAATTACGAAACCGAATACAATAAACACAAAATACCGTTGTCCATATTTGATAGGACCATAGGGATGGGAACCCCAGATATAGACATCCAAGAGTATCTTAACACTATCGTAAGATTTCCATAGAAGTAGTAAGATTACCCATGACTGTACACCACACCCTGACATTTGGCAGTTCCACAAGTCCTTGCTCTTAGCCAAGGCGGCTCTGGTGTGGAGGCAACCCCCTCCCCCCATACTTACACCACAATCGCTATGAACAATGGTTATGATCAATCTAATGCGAACAAATTCAACTTAGAGTCTACCTCATACTAGACGTAGCTTACTCATAGAACTAGCAATCATACATATATACACATTAACTTTACATCTCAAGATAGTGCATGACTAACGCTATCTTAGCGACCACCACTAACTTTAATGACACGTACTACCCTCTCAAGGTAGACAATACATAAAATAAGAACTATAAACTAATGCAAATAAAGTAGTATAACTCATACATGACTATTTCCTCTATCATTGAGGACACAACCAGTATGTTTGGATGGTGTTTCCTATTGGAAACGACAGTACATCCAACCACATCCCTCACCACGAATCCGCGAGGGCATATTCAGGGCTTCGGCCATGCGTATGTCCTAGCATCCAATCGTACCTTGGTTAGGCCATACGGCCAACCTCTACACGCTCTCTATGAATCCGCAGGTGCACATAGTGGTACTGCTGGTATTCCTCACCTGACTTCCCTCCGGTGGAGGCCTTATAGTGAGTAGCACCTTCGGGTGCAGCTCAGACTCCCGGCTGCACCATCCCAGTACAGTTGGGGTTAGTCCATAAATGGATTTTTTCCTCCACTCGAAAAAAAAACAATGAAATTTTATTGCAATTTTTAACAAGGTGCTTGAAAACGCCGTAGAAGTTTTTCAAGTTTGGATGCCATAATAGAATCCCAAACAACAGACACTTGAACAAAAGCTAGTTTTCATTTAAATAAACACTAAGCACACCAGACGCTTACATAAGATCCTTACTTTCAACAGCGTCTGTAAAGAACTAAAGAAGAAATAGAGGTAAACCTTGAGCTATAGTCAAAAACTTCAATGCTGGTCGCTACTTGTAACCTGGAAATTTTGTTTACCTTGTGTGGCCTATACATAAAATTTCATGACCACCTCTAACTTAATATAGATATTGATAAATTCAAACAAATAACAAGGAATATCCAAGAATTGGTTCACACCACGAAAATAAAATGCATTTGACAAACTGCTTATTATAACAAGATCTACATTTTCTCTTACCTGTTACACTTTATTAGTTATATAAATGACAGAAAGAATAAAGGTAAATCAGTGGTCAGTTGGAGAATTTAATGTCATATCGGCATGTTGGCCAAAGTAGCTCAGTGGTTTACGTCAACCGCAATGAGAGCGGCAAATCTGTAATTCAAATCCCGGCTATAGCACTGGATATTTTCCGTCTGTCCCTACACATTCAAAGCTGCAGCTTTGTTGTATACAAAAAACAATATAGTTCGGCAAGAAATATTGTGTATTTTGAAAACAGGAGTCGGCAAAAGCCTTTATAAGATCCAGGAATTCAACGTTTGGTCTATGTCGATCCAAATCTGGTTCTTCAGCTCAAATTATTTGTGAATAAGTATAGTTACCACCTCGTTACCCTAAAATTAATTTAGTATTCTTATTTATAATATTCGTATTTTAATAGATACACGAAAAACTTCTTTGTGTAATAATTACTAACTGTAGTACCTACTCGGTACGTTTCTTATTAATATAAGGATCAATTAACACATATCTCTAAAACTACAATATGGATCAGCCCTTTGTATAGTAATAAGGGAGTTAATGAGACCTTAAAGTTATCTGATAGATCTTTCTCTCTCTTCTTACATCTTTCTCGATACACACATATTTGGAAGATCCAACAATTTACTATCATTAGGGTAAGTAATAAGATAAGTCCAAAATTTTATGCCTTATTTATTTACGTCCTGCAACAGTAAGTCATATCTGATGATGACACTACTGAAATAATGCTTAAATAAACCGAGACAATGTGAATCTAAAGTCTTTGAGAAGAGAAATTAAAATGTGTCACCACAAACTTCAAATATCCATTCCCTTGGCAATTCATTAATTCTTGGTTCAGTCCAGTTAGGTTGAGGTTGCTTTGATTTGACCACCACAACTTATACCTATGTGGATCTGCTCTTACACGTTCAACATTTTCAAAAAAGATTCTAATTAAGGGATATTGTCTTATTGCGAATTTGTTTTAGCTCCAGGTGATACCAAAATATAAACATATTTATACAGCAACCTTGGCATTTAAGTCTTGAGTGGAATGCAACTTCTCCTCTACCTACTATGTACTAAAAGGAACGTACCACGAACAAAACCGTTACAAACCTGCAGATTAAATGCTAGGCGTGTATCCCGAGTAGCTCTGAATACAGCGACACACAGTGCAAAACTCGTGCAGCGCAAAGTACATGAAGGATAATATAGATGACGCGCAAGTTGTAATTGCTATGTGTATACGAATATGTCCTAGCTAATAGAATATTTTACAACACATTAGAACATCAACCTTCCTTTCTAAGTTTAAATCATATCCCAAATGTAAACTATGGCAAACGGTATCTATATTGTACACATAAACTAATATAGACCGAAAGGAAATATTGAATTTTGGAACAAGAGTCCCTTAAATCTCTATAAATAGCAGAAGTTCAACCCTTGAATTTCGTTGATTATTCCCATCAGATTCTCCAACATTGTTTTTAATAACTTCAACACGCTATGAATGTGGCGTCAATAGTTCAATAATCATGGTCTTTCCAAATAAGATGCTTAAGGGTATGTATGATTGAAATTTTCAAATTCTGAACTAATAATGCTAGCTTTTTCAAATTTACTCCATAGGTGTAGTATATTGTAAACATGTTACAACCTAAATTTAAACCATTTGTCTCCAGCAGTTTAGAAATTATGATAAATTCTGTATGTTTTTTGTTACGTTGCTAAAAAAGTCCCTTGAGACAAAATATTTTGAATTTTGGACTAATATTTTAACCCTATGTTCACAAAAATTTTTTAATTTACAAATATTCTTTTTGTCTAAAAAACTGTAAGTTTTGTGTTTGAAAATTAAAAATATATGCTTATATACATTTCACAATAAAACCTAGGGCAATTTCCATTCCTCATGATATTCTGAACCCGTGTAGGAAATTTCATGAATGTAGTACAAAAACTGCATCGCAAGGAGCATTTTACAGGAAGAAAAATGCTGAAAATATGAACATTGAGAAAACAGCGATTAAAGATTTGATTGCATAACTCACATTAAATTCCACCAGGCTGATAGGTTGGACCCTCAGATTTCTTTTTCCTCTCCTCTGTTGCTGCTTTTTCCACCTTTTTCTTCTTTGGATGTTGCTTTTCTTCTGCATAACTTCGCTTCTTGCTTTGCAGGATATGAGTCTGATCTCGCTGCACAGAAGTTTTCCTTGCTGAGTCTACTACACTTTCACCTCTGATATTTTGCTGCAGCTCTAATGACTTAAGACTACCCATGTTAAACTCACTGTTGCTTTTAATAACAGCAAGATCCAATTTTGGTTTTGATATGAAAACTTCCTTTGGGCACTTATTCCATATGGCATGATGCAAAGATTCATTGGCATTCTGTATTGTTCCTGTTTTGCACATCTCTAGTAATATTGTAGAAGCCAGCCTCTGATATATTGGCAACATTTTAGGAACTATTTTGTCTGAAAGCCTTATTTTTCTTTTCTTGAATTGAAAATTTAAGAACGGAAAACAGACAAAGAATGTGGATGTAGGCAAAAGAGGGCGTGACTCTGACAGAGTTTAAAGGCCACCGACATTTAAATAAGCATTTAAAAATGGCGTCCGGAGGCAAATTATGCATTTTTCACATTCGGGAATGTCTAAATTATTTTATAGAATTAAAATAAAAAGTCGTTATTTTCACGATTTTCATGAAATTTCAGTCATACATACCCTTAACTGGCTACAGAAGAGCTGTGTGCGTTATGACGTTGTTTGACAGTAGACATTCGTACCATCACAAACATCCTGCTTCATCCTTTACTGTCCACATTCCTACGTAGTAGTTTCAGTAATTTCCTGTTGATTATCATCTTTTTAAATCTGAATTAAATCAGCACTGTGGCGGCAACATCTGTCTTCTAAGATAATGCTGTGCTTAGGTATTTACATACCTGTTTAGTACTTTTATGGCACTTTTTCATAAGCGCTAAAACGCGGTTTAGTTGCCATCAAATGCTCCCAAATTAAAGTACTGCAAGAAAATCTAGTCTTTATTTAAATATCTTTAGACATATAGACTCCAAATTAAGAGTATCTATAAACAACTAAAGAAGAAGAAAGTGAGGTAGACCTTGAGTTGTACTGAAATACCCCAAAGCTGGCCGCTATCTGATAATCTGGTAGTCCAGTTTTCCTTGCATGGTCTGTAGATAAAACATGACAACCTCTTATTTGATATAAGTAATGATAAATTCAGACAAATAAGGAACAATCCCGAATTGGTTCACTCCACGAAATAAAATGTGTTTGACGTAAATTCTGTGCTTTAACAAGATGTACATTTTCTATTATCTCTTACAGTTTACCAGTTATACAAAAGTCATTCAGAATAAAGAGAACTTCAAAGTTTTGTACATTTGTCATAAAATATCTCACACATACAACATTATAATCAAAATTGTTACAGCAACATTTTATAAATTCAAACATTTTTAACAATTTTGTCTATAAAGTTTACCTGGAGTGAATTATTTTCTTAGAAGACACCGCAATTTTACATTTCGTTGTATGGTATTCCCTATACCGGTAGCAAAACTTAAAGATATATGAACGCGGTATATATGAATATATATAAGACATATGAACGGAGCGCTGTTGCCAAGCGTGGTTGGTGTACCGGCAGAAGTTCTGTACATAGCACGTTTTACACGCCACAAAAGGTTCTGCATATTCTTCCCGTAATTAGCAACACATTAAATTGTCCTAAAACGTTAAAAACTTACCTCGGCAGGCGTCATAGCACTGGAACAGCAAGCACGGTATCCAATCCAATAACTCGCTTTCCGACGTCATGGATCTTTCCCGGAAATTGAGATACAGGTACGCTACCTTTTTCTAAGGATGAAGCTGTTTCACTACAAATTCGTGATACTGTCTGTGCACTACCCCTTAGGATTAGAATTCCATTATCGAGGGGATTCGGTACATCGGCCACCATGCTGGGCCCATTGTTGCTATGCCCAAAAGTGGGGGCACACCTGGGAGGAAGGCTGAGGCGAAGGAGACAGTGGGTGGCCGACCAAGGAGCCATGACATTACAGAGGGAAGAGTCCCTACAGTTTACTGAGATAGAGACTTCCCCTGACAGGCAAGGAAAGGGAACTAGCTCCCCTACTGCGGGACGACAACGAGCTTAGCAGCCGAGCTCTAATGGACTCAGGCAGGCAGTCTGCCCCAAAGGTCCCTGGCAGGCGGTCCCAAAATGGTCCCAGTAGAGCGGAGACGCGCAATAGATCTACCGGAGGACGAAGTAGCTTTTCCTCGGACCATATTGTCGTAAACGTGTCGTTGAGGTGACGCGGCGATAGGCGCCTTTCTTCTAGCGCCGTCTTGATTGTTTGAAAACATTCCGGATAGTAAGAAACCTATAAAAAGCGAACCGCCGCCCGCCACTGGGAACAGTCGCTAATTGAACGCGTGTCCGTGAACAGATGTAAAAGTGAACTCTTTTGTGGTCGATGACCTTGTAAGTTGCTTTGTGTATGAGGCCAAATTCTGCTGATGTACGAAATAATTTTTACCAAAATAAACAGCAAATTTTAGTGTTTGTAACTTGGACTTTTAATTTCACGAACCCAGAAAGTCACAATTGGTGTCAGGATTTGGAACAAATAGTCAAGACGGCGCTAGAAGAAAGAAGAACTCTCCAGAAACCCATCTCCTTCCACCCACCGTTTCGGCGAGCTTTTACCTGCGCAGTGCACTGCCCGTCTCTTTGAACACGTCCCTTGTGCCGCCTCACCTCAACAATCCTGCCATGCATCCTCGGGACATCCGCTAACACTTCTACCCTGAAAGAGACCACCAGATGAGAGATGAAGTGAAAAAATAGAGGAGATGAAATGGAGGGACAGGAAATTCGGGGGATATAATTAAACTACACAACAATTGCCTAGCCATCCAGGAAAACTATAAAGCTTAGAGTTACCCAACATTCGTCTTGAAGGACAAGGGAAATCCTCGGAAAACAGCTTATCCAGGTAACTCATTGTGACCGAGATTCGAACTCGGGACCTCTTGAACGTGCGGCAGACATGCTACCATCTACGCTGCCGAGGCGGGCAACATCGTTGTTGGACAGATATGAGCCCATGTGATTTTGATCTTTTTGCGAAAATGAAATTATCACTTAGATGAGTTCGCTTTAGAGCCAGACAGACAATTATACCAGAAGTAGAGCAGTCTGTTTGATATTAGGACAACAAGACGCTCTGGATAGCATCCGTTGTCTTCCTGATTTGTGGAGTCGAGTTTTTCATGTCGGTTCAAATTAATTATAAGCACTGCAATAATGTAACTATTTGTTCTTAATTCAATAGCACACTTTAGTGCATGTTTTTGACATTTTGAAACATCAATTATTTAGACGTTTTAGTGTATAAAATCCAATTTCTAACTTTAAATTACAACCTTATATTAATTTTTAGAAATTTTTAAAAGACAATAAAAATGAAAGTATGACGCACAATAAACGAATCCCAAATGAAAGGTATTTGACGACAACCTAGTTGTAATTTAAATTAAAATTTGCATACAGTGGACGCTCTCTACTTTTAAGAGCCACTACAAACAAATGAAGAAGAAAGAGATGTAAAACTTGAGCATTCCAAATGGCCCGCCTGTTTCCTGAGTAGCAGTGACTGCAGCGACAGAGAGTGGAATTCGCATGCAACGCAAGGTACACTTAAGAGCTAATAGATGACGCGCATGTTGTAATTGCTGTGTATATATCAATATGTCTTAGGTATTAAGAATGTTTTAGAAACATTAGAGTAGTGATGTTTAGTTTTGGTTCAAACCATGTACTAAATGTGAGAGATAGATATTTGTAGTTATATTATATATACAACTAAACACAGACCGAAAAGAGGTATTGTATTTTTGAACAAAAGTCTTCTAAGACTTATATAAGCTCCATAATTCCAGCAATTTTCACATTATTTATTCCAATTCAGAATTACTATGTTTGACATTACATTACATTTGGTACTAGAGATTAGTAAAATCAGGGACATCCTGCTTTTTGTTCTAATTTATAATGCAAAACACGTACAAAAGGGGACGCATTACTAAACTTCACAAGAATTTTCGGCAATTCCTGTTGATTAACATATTTGTAACATTTTAGTAAATTAGCACTGTAGCAGTAATATCTGTCTTATTCAGTTGACCTCCTGACATATATACATACTAATATTCGGAGTCTTTGAACTAGTTACTATTGTGTATACGGTCCCTCTGTATTTGTGCCCACGTAATACAAACTGTTTAAGTGATAAGTCACTTTTCTTGCCCATTAACCCATATATCCTTTAACATTAAATCTCACAGGTTCTCTAGTCTTTCACTGCACGCATAGAACTTTAAAAGCATTGGTATAAAACAGAAGAAGTCTATTGGCAAAATAAAGTTAAGAATTCTAAAGATAAACCTTTGAAATATCGAATTAATTTGCATGGGCACATAATAAACACCACAAATACACACAATAAATATACTGTTATGACAGCTGACAGTCAACTTAGCAGTTGTACCAGCATATGCTTACAAAACATCCCACAAATCATCATAAAATATCCCTGCATGATTCTTATGTATCATTCAATCATTGTTCCATCCAAAGTTGTCATTAATTCAGAGTTAGGCTGAAATAAGTTCATTTTTATGACCGAAATTTGGCTTAGTGTAATAATTTGGCCACCTCTGTAAGGTTCTTTTTACTAATTTACGTCCTCCAAAATTGAGCCAATTTGGACGGTGAATGAATTGGGTAAAATCATGCTCAAATGAGTCCAGGGTCCATGGAGCTTAGAGTTACCCGATATTTATCTTGAAGGATAAGGGAAAAACCTTATCCAGGTAACTCAACCTGACCGAGATTCGAACACGGGTCCTCTGTAAGATACTACTCATTATCGCTTAGGTGGAAAAAAGCAATAGGTATATTTTAACTGCCTTAAGGTGTCAAACGATTCATTACAATCTGAATAGTTAAAGGTTACATTCCCTTTAAAAATTATATTCTAATAAGACTGCTTAGTAATTGACAGAATACCTAACCAATGAAGACACTCGCTAATTAAGGTGATCTGTAAAGGAAAAGCGGACCTAACAAACACAAAGAAGTACAGAGACATAGCACTAGGGAATACTCAGTACAAGATACTCTCAAAATTAATAATAAGCGATCACAAGACTGTGTATTCACAGCTTCCACCATTTGATATGCAGAAAGGAATCTTATCACGACCCAACTCAAGGTGTATATGTGAACTGTGCTGACAAACCTCTAAAATATTAACACATAGAACTATATACAAAAAGGCTGAGAACAATTGCAGTTTATAAAACCGAAAATATTCATATAACAATGCATATTAATGTACCTTTTAAGTTTATATATTCCACAAGACAAAGTAAAGGAAGCTGGCATATAATTTACTGAAGAAACACTCGATGTTTATTGCAAGAATGATGGATATTTAAAATACATATGATCTCAATAAAAGTAGTGTAAAATGACGTTAAATTTATAACAAATCAAACAAACTTAGTTACAGGACAAATACTTCCAGATACGATGTGACGTATGACACGTCTGGTCATTCATTAAAACTTGTCGTGACAAACAAGTCTGTATTAACTGTAGTTATAAGACATTGATAAAATAAACTGTGTAAATTGTGATCTAGAGCTGTCAGCAGGGAACGTACAATATATGTTCTTGAATCTCAATGTTGAGAAATTGAGAGTTGCAACCCAAGTATGTTTAAGGACGAGGAACTCTTTCGTACTGTGACATTATGTGTTCGTAGAATTGAAGGAAAATGTAGATCTTGTTAAAACAAATATTTATATCAAATACTTTTATCGTGGAGTGAAGCATTTCTTATGCATTTTCTCTTATTTGTCTGAATTTATCAATAATGTTATCAAATTAGAGGTTTCCATCGTATGTTTTATCTTTAGGTCATGCAACGAAAGCAAAATTTCCTGCATGCTAGAGTTTTAAAATACTTTGCTGTAGCTTAAAGTCTAACTTTCTTTTTCCTTATAAATAGACGCTATTGAAAGCACAAAACACATTAATGTATCGTCTGTTGTCTGTAAATTTTATTTAATATAGCCTAGGGGTTTAACAAGCACCTGTTACTTAAGATTATTTTACTGTGCATAACACTTGCATTTTGTAATATGTTGCATAATTATTCTAAAAATTAGTTTAGTATTCTATAATATTAGTATTTTAATAGATACATGTAAGCCTTCTGTGTGTAATAGTAACTAACTGTATTAACAATTCGGTTTCTTTCTTATTTCTAGAAGCATTAATTGACACATCCCCCTTTTGTATGGCAGTAAGGGAGTTAATGGAATCTAAAAATATCTTATACATATTTCTCTCTCGTCTTACATTTTTCTAGATACACTCATATCTTGAAGATCCATCAATTTATTCTCATTAAGCTAAGTATTACGTCAAGTCTGGAATGGTTCAAAGATTTTTGATTGTTTTATTTACGTCGTGCAACATAAAGTCATATCCCAGGATGAATGACACGAGTGAAATAAAGCTCACATAAACCGAGAGAATGCCAATGTAATGTCTAGAACAAATAAAGAAGAAAGAGAGGCAGACCTTGGGCATCTCAAAAGTCCCGCGTGTTTCCTGGGTAGCAGAGACTGCAGCAGCAGACAGTGGAATTCATATGTAACGCGAAGTACACGCAAATGTGACAGATGGCGCGCAAGTTGAAATTCCTATGTATATATCAATATGTCTTAAATATTAAGAATATTTTAAAAGCATTTGAATAGTGATATACCATTATTGTTCCAATAAATTTAATAAATGTGAATGGTAGTAGTTTGTGGTTCTATTACAAATAAAAGTCAAATTAGACTGACAAGAGATATTGTATTTTTGAACAAAAGTCTCCTAAGACTTATATAACCCCTATAATTCCAGCAACTTTTACATTATTTATTCCAATTCAGTTAGCAGACTTTTGACATGGTGTGGGTGCATCATATTTGGTACTAACATTATACATTCGTAACATTAGACATCCTGCTTTTCATTTGAATTTAAATGCTCTGTACACCTACTGCTGTAATAGACAAAGTTAGAAAATCGTGTGCTGTATACTGTTTTGTGTAACTTTTCCATAAAGGTCACAGCATTTCTCGCTTCATACAATAAAAGCGGTCTGTGTGCCCTTTTTACATGCACAAAAGTGCTTCGCTTTTATTTGCTTTCCCTGCATTTTGATTTGCTGTTGCATTGAGGCTCTCCATTGGCTATTATCTGCCATCCTTCAACAAGGATACTAATACTTCAACATCTTCTACAAACATAGAGGTGCTCTTGCACGCATGTGCTTGCAGATGGGAGTCAGGAATGTATGTTGGTACTCCAGTCTTTCTTTATTTACGATTCGAATTATTGGCTTACTGAAAACATTATTCGTTTCAAGTTACACTGTTATGGCTGATGGTATCACCACGTCTATTTTGTGCACTAACATAAATTCGGAGAGCAGCTTAATCAGTTACCCTTTCTCTACAGGAACCCTGGAGGAAAAAAGTGCAAAATAAGAACAGGGCAGGCTAACTCCAGAAATAAGTATAAAGCAGTGTGGAAAAGGAGGGAGCAATAATTCCTACACCAGGCACTTTAATCCCAAAGTGTATCAGCATAAGTGGGTATGTGGATGTCAAGAAAGAAATGCTCTGCTCTACTTTCTATGTCTGCTCTTCGGAAACAATGATGCTTGGAGCACAACTGGAGTGACAGATTTAGGTTATCTAATTGTGCTTATTAGTAAGCATAAACAAAACGTAAAGCATTTAATAAAATTACTAGTTTTAAGTGCTTTGGACAATATAAACATTGCGACACAGTTAAGTCGTGCATATCAGGAGCGAGATTGAAAGATAACCAGAACGTTGAAAAAACAGACATGTGCTATCGCGTATCGTTGATTGCATTTTGTTGTCAATAGAGAAGAGCATTGCCTCTAAGATGAAGGATTTTAACGCCAGAGACATTAAGAAGTTCTGCAATAGAAAGGAGCGCCGCGTAGACTTTATACTTCGACATTAAGTAAGACCGTAACTTTGTAGCACACTCCTAATTTCATGCAGCAGCCGCCACTCTGTATAGCTGGTTGTCATTAGTTCATTGTCACTCCATATTACGTCTCTTTTATTGCACTGTCTCTATAAATCCTTAAAGTGAAGTGAGTTCAATAAATTTATTCAGGGGTAGCAAATGTATTAAAATAAATAATACTAAAGGCTACAAACCAAAATGAGTTTTCTAAATATTGTACAACATATTAAAAATGAGAATATACTACACAATGAAGGAATCCGAAATAAAAGTTATTTAATGAAAACCTAGGCTTTGTTCAAATAAAAGCTTACAGACAGCAGGCTTAGAAACTTCCACAGCGTCAATAAACAAATAAAGAAGAAAAAGCAGAGGTCGACCTAAACTAAGTTTTATAACAAGTCTAGTTTACAGGTGTAGTAATATCTTGTGTATCTCTAACCATTTCCGAGTGGTGCCAAGTGATGCCGAACGTTGCCATTCCCTGCAAATTACACATATGTACTCCGTGTGTCATACAAATATCTTAAACATGTAATATATAAATGAAAAACATAAAATCTGTTTTTCCAAATTCAAAATTTTCTGAAAACTTTCCATTTAAGTGTAATCGTGCTATTTCTCGGGGTCCTTAAAGACGTTTCACGTGTTATGTTTGAAGATGCTGAAAATATATCATTTTTGTACTTGCCCGACTTTACAGATTTGAAATATGCAGAACAAAAGTTATTTTTCTTTTAGATTCAGGAGATACGAAAATATATATTTCCTTTTCAATTTGGACATTCACTTCTTAGCTAGGACGCAATTTCTCCTGTACCTACTATACATGTTACACTTAGCACCTAAAAGAGAACGCCAGGAGGAAAACATGTACAAACTAGCAGTTCAAATGGCCCGTGTGTTTCCGGAGTAGCTGTGACTACAGCGACACACAGCGGCAGTCTTATGTAACACGAAGTACACGTAGGATGTTACAGATGGCTCACAAGTTCTAATTGTTATGTATATATCTGTATATCTAAACTGTTAAGAATCTTTCACTAAATGTTAGAACTATGATATTTTTTTTCGGTTTAAACGATATCTCAAGTGTGAATCATTGTAAATTATAGCGATCATTAACACAAAAAACAATATACACCGACACCGATTATTGCATCTCTGAACAAATATCTGCACAAGCCTGTAAAAGTTTCATAAATTCGACTCTCCTTTTGTATTACTTTTGTCAGTTTATAGGTGGTCGAGTTATTTATGAATAACTATAGCACGTTTTGTAAAACACATATAGCCCTGTAAACATTATACAAAGATAAGAACATGCGGTTGCCAAGTGGTATACGTACCAAAGTTCCTAGTGCCATAACGTCCATTTTGAGCGCTGCATATACTGCATATCCTCAAACGTACACGCTAGATAGCACTAACAGATGAATGCGAAATTTATTCAATGTCACCAACACTACTACTCTGGCTGCGGCATAGAAATGCAATTGCTCTACTTTGTACCTTACTTAAACTCAATGAAACCTGTCGATAAGATATTACAGTTGGCTAACCTGTACTATTTGAACGAAATTCTAGAGCTAGAAATTATAATTTTAGTTTTAAGGTCAGCAAAGCGAAACTGATCCTGAAGAGAATGTATAACGGTTTTGTAAACTCGCAAGATTTGAAAGATCTGCGAGGTCGTATGAGTAGAAACAAGTAACGGAATAAATGTTCACAAAGAACTAATGGCAAGTAAGAAATAAATACGCAAAATAAATATTTCATAACATATTCATTTATATATTTTTTAACTCATATAGCACTCTTATAGTGTTTTACATGTAGAAACATTATGACTTCATTATTGTTGGAATAAAGAAGTATTTTTGCTTTTTAGCGATCATCATCTCAATCTACCAGCAATATGATGGCAGAAATTGAAAGAATAAAATCAGCAGAAGCCGGGTATGTTTCTTGTTTTGGTGATGCGCTGTGTTGATCCCCATGAAAATTAGTAATGTAGTACGAAACTTTATTTTTCTTCTATACAGCAATTTACTATGGCACATTTCTTAAAGTATGGAGCTTCACTTCAATATCAGTGGAATCTTTAAAAAAATTTAAGGTCTACTATGAACAACATTGTGTAAACTTTCAGGAAATGTGAAGTAATTTTAGGCAGTTGATTGAATATGTTATTGGTTTTGGTATTAGTAGCTTTAAATCTTAAATGTTTGTGTCATATAAAACGGACAATAGAAGGAAAGAAGTCTGTAGTTTAAATTACTAATAAACAGCTTTCATAAACTACAGCTATTCTGTAATTGTTATTTAGTTTCGATGTGTTCATATGAAACAACATTAAGCCAAAATTAAACACCATTAATATAATTATGTGATATCTTCAGTATTTAAGCTTTGTACATACATGAACATAAACATGAAAATCCACCACTGCACTGACAAGACACCACGCGACTATAATCGGTTTAGTTGGTTCCTTCTACCTGCGTTTCGAACAAAGCTCTTATAAGTTCCAGAAATACAACTCTTGATTTAATCCTTTATTCTATTCTTGTTTATTAGTTGATTATTTGTGAACAACTATAGCTCACTATAAGGACACAACTGATTCTTTCAGTTATCGGACTGTATCAATAACAAATTTTGAAATGTTGTTCATAAAAGAGTGCTCTTCTACGTATAAACAAACAACTGGAAAATTGAGTAACCAAGAGTACATTAGTAAGACTTTGTCTATCTCTTACCGTTTCTGAAAAATGGGTCACGGCAAACTTCAAATATCCATTCTCTTGGCAATTCACAATTCTTGGTTCAATCCACTTAGGTTGAGATTGCTTTGATTTGAGAGCCACGAACTATACCTATATGGATCTGCTCTTACACATTCAACATTTTCGGAAAAGTTTCTAATTAAAGGATATTGTCTTATTGCGATTTTTTAGCCCCAGATGATACCAAAATTTATACATATTTGTACTGCAACCTTGACATTTAATTTTTGAGTGGAGTGCAACTTCTTCTCTACCTACCGTGTATATAAAACTTAACATTAAAAGTTAGAGCACCACGAAGAAAACCGGTACAAACCTGCAGTTCAAATGCCCCGCCTAATTCCTGAATAGCTGTGACTACAGCGACACACAGTGGAAGACTCGTGCAACGAAAAGTACACGATGGAAGTAAAAGATGTCACGCAAGTTGTAATTGCTATGTGTATACCGATAGGTCTTAGCTATTAAGAATACTTTACAATACTTTAGAACTTCGACTTTCCTTTCCAAGATTAAATGATATCCTAAATTTGAACAATGATAAACTGTAGATAATTGTACACACAAAGCAGTATAGACCGAAAGGAAGTATAGAATTTTTGAACAAAAGTTTCATAAACCTGTATAAGTAGCAGAAATTCACCCCATGATGGTTCATTGTATCTCGAGTTCATTCATTGAATTTTGAATAACTGTGGCAAGCTATTAATGTGGCGACCATAGCTTAATGACCTTGTCCTTTCCAAATAAGATGCTAACTGTGTACAAAAGAGATGTGCGTTTGACAGTAGATCCTGCTTTATCCTTTATTGTCCACATATCTACGTAGAAGTTTTAGAAAGTTCCTGTTGATTATCTTCTTTGTAACATCGAATTAACTCTGAATTAATTAAACTTAACTAATTATAATTATTAGGTATTTAATTTAACTCTGAATTATATCAGCACTGTGTCCGCAATATCTGTCTTAAGATTGTACTCTGCTTAGGTATTTACATCCCTGTTTACTAATTTGATTGCACTTTTTCATAAGTGCACAACCGCGGGGACATAAAAGAATAACAAATTAGAGCTACTTCAACAAATTCTAGCCTTTACTTAAATAAACTTTAGATATATAGACTTCAACTTAAGGTACTTTGAACATTAAGAGCTTCTATAAACAACTAAAGAAGAAGAAATAGAAGTAGACTTTGAGTTGTAGTGAAATGCTTCAAAGTTTAAGGTTTGCCTTTAGTTAAATAATTATTTATAAGATGCGGAAATTTTGCATTTCGTTGTATGCTATTCCCTATACCACTAGCAAATGTTAAAGACATAAGAACGCTGGCCAAGGCTCAAGCGGAGCGATGTTGCCAAGCGTGGTTGGTATACTGACAGAGGTTCTGCACATAGCACGTTTTACACGCAAGCAAAGTTTCTAACTATTCTTTCCGTAATTAGCAACACATTAAATATTCCTAAAACGTTAAGAACTTACCTTGACATACGTCACAGCAGTGGAACAGCAAGCACGGTTTCCAATCCAGTAACTCGCTTTCTGACTTCATGGCTCTTTCCCGGAGATTGAAATATAGGTAAGCTCCCTTTTTCTAAGGATGAACCTGCTTCACTACAAATTCGTGACACTGTGTGTGCACTACCCCTTAGGATTAGCATTTCATTACCGAGAGGATTTCGTACAACTGCCACCATGCTGGGGCCATTGTTCCTATGCCCACAAGTGGAGGCACAACTGGGAGGACGGATGACGCGAAGGAGACAGAGGGTGGCCGACCAAGGAGCCATGACAGACCAGAGGGAAGGGTCCCTACAGTTTACTGAGATAGAGACTTCCCCTGTCAGGCCAGGAAAACGAACTAGCTTCCCTACTGCGGGACGACAATGATCCTAGCAGCCGAGCTCTAATGGTCCCAGGTAGGCGGTCTGAGCTCCAAAGGTCCCTGGAAGACGGTCCCAAAATGGTCCTAGGAGAGGACCGGAGACTGGCAACAGATCTGCCGGAGGAGGAAGTAGCTTTTCCTCAGACCATATTGTCGCGAACGCATTGTTGAGGTGAGGCGGCGTAAGGCGCCTTTCTTCTAGCGCCGTCTTGATTGTTTGAAAACATTCCGGATAGTGAAAAATCTATAAAAAGGGAACCGCCGCCCGCCACTGGGAACAGTCGCTTATTGAACGCGTGTTGGTGAACAGATGTAAAAGTGAACTCTTTTGTGGTCGATGACCTTGTAAGTTGTATTGTGTATGTGACGTAATTCTGCTAGTGTACGAAGTGTATTTCTACGGAAATAAAGAATAAATTTTAGTGTTTGTAACCTGGACTTTTAATTTTACTAACTAACAAAGTCACAATTGGTGTCAGGTTTGGACCAAGACGGCGCTAGAAGAAAGAAGAACTCTCCAGAAATCCGTCTCCTTCCACCAAACGTTGCGGCGAGCTTTTATCTCCGCAGTGCACTGTTCGTCTCTTTGAACTCGTCCCTTGTACCGCCTCACCTCAACAGTCCTGCCATGCATCGTCGGGTCATCCGCTAACACTTCTACCCTGAAAGAGACCACCAGATGAGAGATGATGAGAAAAAATAGAAGAGATGAAATGGAGGAACAGTAAATTCGGGGATGTAATTCAGCTACACAACATTTGCCTAGCGATCTGGGAAAATTCTAGAGCTTAGAGTTACCCGACATTCGTCTTGAAGGATGAGGGAGGCCCTCGGAAAACACCTTATCCAGGTAGCTCACCCTTTCCAATATTCGAACTCGGGACCTCTTGAACGTGAGGCAGACATGCTACCATCTACGCTGCCGAGGCGGGCAACATCGTTGTTGGACAGATATGAGCCCATGTGATTTCGATCTTTTTGCGAAAATGAAATTATCACTTAGATCAGTTGGCTTTAGAACCAGACAGACAGTTATACCAGAAGTAGAGCAGTCTGTCTGATATTAGGACAACAAGACGCTGTGGATAGCATCCGTCGTCTTCCTGATCTGTGGAGTCGAGTTTTTCATGTTGGTCCAAATTAGTTATAAGCACTGCAATAATGTAACTATTTGTTCTTAATTCAATAACACATTTAATTGCATGTTTTTGACATTTTGCAACATCAATGCATGCTTATTTTAGACGCTTTTAGTGCATAAAATCCAATTTATAATTTTAAATTACAACCTTATATTTATTTTAAGAAAATTTTTACAAGATAATATAAATGAATGTATAACGCACAATAAACGAATACCAAATGAAAGATATTTGACGACAACCTAGTGTTTATTTAAATAAAAATTTACATACAGCGGACGCTCTCTACTTTCAAGAGCGACTACAAACAAATAAAGAAGAAAGAGATGTAAAACTTGAGCATTCCAAATGGCCCGCCTGTTTCCTTAGTAGCAGTGACTGCAGCGACAGAGAGTGGAATTCGCATGCTACGCGAGGTACACGTAAGACCTAGTAGATGACGCGCATGTTGTAATTGCCATATATATCAATATGTCGTAGCTATTAAGAGTAATTTAAAAAAACTTGAGAACAGTGATGTTCTCTTTTGGTTCAAACCATGCACTAAATGTGAAATTCAGTAAATATTTGTTATATTACATACAAAAATAAAGAAAGACCGACATAGAGTATTGTATTCTCGAACAAAGGCCTCCTAAAACTTTTATAGCATCACCAATTCTACTAATTTTTACATTATTTGTTCAAATGCCCCTGTTGCTCGTGAATTAGATTTCATATTAGATATTGGTAACATCAATTGGTAACATCTCGTAGTACCAATGTTTTGGTGATAAGTCACTTTTCTTCCACATACCCTCATATTTCCTTTAACATTAAATGTCACAAGTAATCTATTCTTTCACTGCACGCATAGAACCTTAAAAGCATTGGTATAATACAGAAGAAGCCTATTGGCAAAATAAAGACAAGAGTTCTAAAGATAAAGCTTTGAAATATTCAATATGTTTGCATGGGTACATAATAAATAGGATAAATACACAAAATAAATATACCCTTACGGCAGAAACAGTCAACTTAGCAGTTGTACCAGCATATGCTTACAAAACAACCCACAAATCATCATAAAATATCCATGAATGATTCTTACGTATCATTCAATCATTGTTACATCCAATGTTGTAATTAATTCAGAGTTAGACTGAAATACGTTCATTTTTATGACTGAAATTCAGCTTAGTGTAATGATTTAGCCACCTCTGTAAGGTTTTTTGTGTAATTTACGTCCTCCAACTTTGAGTCATATTGTACAGTGAATGAATTGGGTCCATTGAGCTTAGTGTTACCCGACATTTATCTTGAAGGATAAGGGGAAAACTTTATCCAGGTAACTCACCCTGACAGAGATTCTAACACGGGACCTCTGTAAGATAGTAAACATTATCGCTTAGGTGGAAAACAGCAATAGGTATATTTTAATCGACTCAAGGTGTCCAACGATTTCTTACAATCTAATTGGTTAAAGGATACATTTCCTTTAAGAATTATATTCTAATAAAACTGCTTAGTAATTGAAAGAACACCTAATAAATAAGGACACTCACTAATTAAGGTGATCAGTAAAGGAAAAGCGGACCTAACGAACACAAAGAAGGACAGAGACATAGCACTAGATAATACTCTGTACAGGATCCGCTCAAAATTAATAATAAGCGATCACAAGGCTGTGTAGTCACAGCTTCCACCATTTGATATGCAGAAAGGAATCTTATCACGACCCAAGCCAAGGTGTATATGTGAATTGTGCTGTCAAACATCTAAAAGATTAACACATAGAACTATATACAAAAAGGCTCAGAATAATTGCAGTTTATGAAACCGAAAATAATCATATAACAATCAATATTAATGTGTCTTTTAAGTTTATATATTCCAAAAGCCACAGTAAAGGAAGTTGACACAAAGTTGACTGAAGATAATACTACCAGGTACGATGTGACGTATGACACGTCAGGTCATTCAATAAAACTTGTCGTAACAAACAAGTCTGTCTTAACTGTAGTCATGAGACATTGATAAAATAAACTGTGTAAATTGTGATCTAGAGCTGCCAGCAGGGAACGTACAATATATGTTTTTGAATCTAAATGTTGAGAAATTGAGAGTTGCAGCCCATGTATGTTCAAGGACGAGGGACTTTTAATTTCACGAACCCACAAAGTCACAGTATTGTTACCCAAACGGCAAGCCTACGATAAACAAAGGCCGGCGGAGGGAGGAGAGACCCAGGAGTGACTGGGTCTTCGTTAACCCCTCCTCCTGCCGCTCAAAGGAGCAAAGAGCTTCCATAATGTTTACCCCCTTGATTAGAGGTAAACTCGGGAAACTTTGGGCCGCCGATCAATAACGGAGGCGACAGTTGAGTTGAGTTGAATGAGTCATGGCGAGCGGCGCGTAAAGAGCGCCCAGTGTATGTAGGAAAGACGAACTGGCTTATCTATAATTGTGTACATTACGAAATTTTAATTGTGATATATGAATAAGGTGGAAATAAAGAACTTTTTTGAGTGCTGTAATTGACCTTTTTTTATTTCACGAATCCACAAAGTCACAGTATATTAGAACACCTAGTGGTCTACCGGAAAATATATGAGTCAGCTGGAGAATTTAATATCAGGCCGGTAGCTGATATTAAATTCTAAACCACTGGTAGCTCAGTGGTTTAGAGCAACCGCACGGAGAGTGGCAGATCCGTGGTTCAAATCTCGGCTATAGCACTGAATTTTTTTCCGTGTGGCCCTACTCATTCAAAGCTGCAGCTTTGTTGTATCCCAAAACAATATAGATTGAAAAAAAATATTGTGCTTTTGAAAACAGAAGTCCGCGAAGCACTTTATAAGATCCAAGAATTCGTCGTTTGATGTGTGTCCATCCAAAGCTGGTTCTTCAGTTCAAATTATTTGAAATAACTATAGCTACCATCTCGTTACCCCAAAAATTAATTTTGTATTCTAAATTATATGATTCTTATTTAATAGATACATATAAGCCTTCTTTGTGCAACAATTACTAACAGTAGTAACTATTAGGTTTATTTCTTATTCATATAAGGATCAATTAACACATCTCTCTAATACTACAATATCCCAGTGGTGTCGTTTGTTGACGAGCGGTAGGCCAGCAGGAACAATGGTACCTTGACTTTCCATTCTCTATGACGGCTGGCCACCACTTTCCTGAAATGTTTTTCTAGGGCCTCTTTGTACCTATCCACCAAGCCTTCCGAATGCGGGTGTAGGGGTATTTTGTGGGTCTTGTTCACTCCAAGACTTTCCAGTGCCTGCTTCATTAGGTTATTGTTCATTAGCCACAGCACCAACACAGATTTCGTGGTGTCATTTCTGCATTTTTGGGCTCATTTCACCCATTTCATCATTGCCCGATATGATTTAACATTGGACGATATAAATAAAAATATTGTATAAATATATTATATTACAATCTAATTGGTTAAAAGCTGCATTCCCTTCTGCAGTTGTATTACAGCATGTGTAGTAAAGGAAGGCGACGAAAGAAGAAATAAAAGATTACTGTGAGAATTATGGATAATTAATATTTTTATTAACATTTATGTTTAAGTCCATAATTTACTGAATATTGGTAACTGATCACTTCGTAGGTTTTCTTTACTCTAATAAGTCTTTACTCTAATACATTCTGGAGATTAATGTAATGTAATTAAAACTAGATTTTCTTCTTGAATAAGTGAACCCTGTCTATGATTTTGTAACTCTGAAATGAAAACCTTATAGATTAAAAAACATATGTTATACATTCTCTGCTGTCAGCACTAGATCACAATTTACACAGTTTATTTTATCAATGATTCATGACTACAGTTAATACAGACTTGTTTGTTACGACATTGTTTCAATGGGTGATCCGAAGTATTATACGTCACATCGTATCTCTAAGTAGTTGTCCTGTAACTAAGTTTGACTTGGTATACGCTAAACAATTATATTTTACACTACTTTTATTGAGTGATATGTACCTAAATCATTGACGGGATTTACTTATTCAAGAAACAAATCGAGTTTTTATTACGTTAAATTAATCTCCACGATTTACTAGAGTAAAGACAACCTAGGAAGTGATCAGTTACCAATCTTCTTCAAGTTTATGGATTTAAATATAAATGCTAATAGAAGTGTGTCTTGTATCATTTTTGAAGATACTGAACATGTATATCACTTTGGTATTTACCTCACCTTAGAGTTTTGAGTTTGCAGAATTTACCTTTTTTTAGATTCAGGTGAATACAGACTTTATATCAGCAGCACAATATTTGCATTTAATTTTTGCGTATGGTTCAATTTTTACTCTACCTACTATGTATGTAATGCTTTGCACTAAAAAGCTAATACCACGAACAAAACCGGTAGAAACCTGTAGTGCAAATGTTCCGCTTGCTTCCTGAGTAACTGTGACTACAGCGACAACAGCGGAAGTCTCATGCAACACCAAGTACACGGAGGATGCGGTAGATGACGCGCAATTTGTAATTGCTTGTATATATTCTTATGGCTTAACTGTAAAGAATGTTACAGAAAATATTAGGACAGTGATGCTTTATTTTGGATTATAACGTTTTCTAAGTGTGAACGATAGTAAACTGTGGCAATATTATTTATTAAAATGTCTATAAATCAACAATAAGTATTATGTTTGAAAACAAAAGAGTCCAAAAGCCTTTACAAGCTCCAGGAATTTTAGCTTCGTTTTTATTCTTTCTTGGTAATTGTGTCTTTTAATACTGGTAACAATATGATATTCATATTTCTGCTAAACACTGTCAAGTGCTATAGCAAATTCCGTGCCACTTTAAGTTTTCCGATAGTCTTGGTCGGAACCAAACATTTTGAGCATCGCATGTACTTTGTATCTTTCAAATGTTGGCTCTCGCAACGAAATGGAGAGTTAAACTTCTGCTGTAAATAATGCGTGTCCTATACAGCTTTACAAATTCTTATTAAATATAAGCATTAAGAAAGCTTCTGTGTTCTCTCTTTAAAGACTTAGTGCTATATTTGTAAATAGTTGCTGGTATCTTCATTTAACATTTATGTGTACATTTCTGAAGTTTTTCCTTTATTCTTGTTACACTTTTCTTACAAGGAATTTCTTAACATTATTGATATTTTTCTGTGTATAAGGATATTGGAATACAAGAATATTTTAGTATCCTTTTCGGTTTTGTTGTACCTACAGAATGCTCTAGTGTTAAGCTAGCTTTCTTGTAATTGTTACAGTAAGAAGTTATGGAATTCCAAAATGTGGGAAAGAGAATACAGATGTGTTGTATAACCTCAACATCATTTTGAGTGGTCCCCTTCTCTCGTTGTTTGTTAAAGTTGTAGTTGTTTTAAAGGCATAGTTATTGAACTCTAACGTCAATATTAAAGCTATAATGCTTACTGGAATATCTTATACAATAATAAATGTATACCAACAAGAAGCGTTGTGTTTTTGAATAAAGTTTCCGAAGTACTGTATGAGTTACAAAATACAACCAATAATTTGTATACATATTGATAAATTCAAGCAAATAACAAGGAATATCCAAGAATTGGTACACACTTCCAAAATAAAAATGTATTTGACAAACTGTTTATTATAACAAGACCTACATGTTCTGTCATCTATTACACTTTCTTCGTTATTTAATTGACAGAAATCATAAAGGGCAATTCAGTAGTCTAGCGGGAAACATGAGTGTGTTAGAGAATTTTATATAAGTTCGGCATGTTGGCCATAGTACCTCAGTGGATTAGAGGGACCGCACAGAGAGCGGAACATCCGTGGTTCAAATCGCGGCGATGGCACTGAATTTTTTCAGTCTGGCTCTAGCCATTCAAAGCTGCAGCTTTGTTGTGTATTTATAACATTTTAGATCGACAAGAAATATTTTATTAAAACAGAAGTCCGCGAAATCCTTTATCTTGAAGATGTACTAATTTACTATCTTTAGGGTAAGTAGTAAGGTAAGTCCAAAATTTAATGCTTTATTTATTTACGTCCTGCAACAGTAAGTCATATCTGACGATGACACGAGTGAAATGATGCTTAAATAAACCGAAACAATGTGAAACTAAAGTCTTTGAGAAGAGAAATTAAAATGGGTCACGGCAAACTTCAAATATCCATTCTCCTGGCAATTCACAAATTCTTCGCTCAGTCCACTTAGGTTGAGATTTCTTTGATTTGAGAGCCACAATCTATACCTATGTGAATCTGCTCTTATATATTCAACGTTTTCGAAAAAGTTTCTAATTAAGGGATATTGTCTTATTGGGAATTTTTTAGCTTTAGGTGATACCAATATTTAAACATATTTATACAGCAACCTTGATATTAAATGTTTGAATGGAGTGCAATTTCTTCTGTACCTACTATGTATATAAAACGTAACATTAAAAGGAAAGCACCACGAAGAAAACCGGTACAGATCTGCATTTCAAAGTCCCCGCCAAATTTCTGAATACCTGTGACTGCAGCGTCACACAGTGGAAGACTCGCGCAACGCTAAGTACACGAAGGAAGTAACAGATGTCAGGCAAGTTGTAACTGCTATGTGTAAATCGATATGTCTTAGCTATTAAGAATATTTAACAACATTTTAGAACTTCGACTTTCCTTTCCAAGATTAAACGATATCCTAAATTTGAACAATGGTAAATTGTAGCTATATTGTACACATAAACCAATAGAGACCGAAAGGAAATATTGAATTTTAGAACAAAAGTCTCCTAAACGTGTATAAGTAGCAGAAATTCAACCCTTGATTGTTCATTGTATTTCGAATTTTACCAACGTGTTTTGATTAACTGTGGCAAGCTATTAATGTGGTGACCATAGTTTAATAACTTTGTCCTATCCAAATAAGAAGATCAACTGGGTACAGAAGAACTGTGTGTTTGACAGTAAACATTTGTACCATCACAAACCTCCTGCTTCATCCTTTATTGTCCACATTCCTACGTAGTAGTTTTAGAAAGTTGCTGTTGATTATCTTCTTTGTAACATCGAATTAACTCTGAATTAATTTAACTTAACTAATTAATTATTGGTTAATTATACTTATTAATTAATTTAACTCTGCTTAGGTATTTACATCCCTGTTTACTAATTTGATTGCACTTATTCATAAGTGCAAATATGCGGGGCCATAAAAGAATACCAAATTAAAGCTACTTCAACAAAACCTAGTCTTAATTGAAATAAACTTTAGAGATATAGACTACAAATTAAGGTACTTTGAACATTAAGAGCTTCTATAAACAACTAAAGAAGAAGAAAGAGAGGTAGACTTTGAGTTGTAGTGAAATGTTTCAAGGTTTAAAGTTTGCCTGTAGTGAAGTAATTTCTTAGAAGATGCTGAACTTTTGCATTTCGTTGTATGCTATTCCCTATATCGCTAGCAAAAGTTAAAGACATATGAACGCTGGCCAATGCTCAAGCGGAGCGCTATTGCCAAACGTGGTTGGTGTACAGGCAGAGGTTCTTACATAGCACGTTTTACACGCCAACAATGGTTCTGCATATCCTTCCCGTAGTTAGCAACACTTTAAATATTACTAAAACGTTAAGATCTTACCTTGACACACGTCACAGCAGCGGAACAGCAGGCACGGTTTCCAATCCAGTAACTCACTTTCTGACTTCATGGATCTTTCCCGGAGATTGAAATACCAGTACGCTCTCTTTTTCTAAGGATGAAGCTTCTTCACTACAAATTCGTGACACTATGTATGCTGTACCCCTTAGGAATAGGATTTCATTACCGAGGGGATATGATATATCGGCCACCATGCTGGGCCCATTGTTCCTATGCCCACAAGTGGGGGCACACCTGGGAGCAAGGATGAGGCGAAGAAGACAGAGAGTGGCCGACCAAGGAGCCATGACAGTACAGAGGGAAGGGTCCCTACAGTTTACTGAGATAGAGAGTTCCCCTGACAGGCCAGGAAAACGATCTAGCTCACCTACTGCGGGACGACAACGAGCCTAATGGTCCCAGGTAGGCGGCCTGAGCCCCAAAGGTCCCAGAAGAGGAGTGGAGACTAGCAACAGACCTACCGGAGGAGGAAGTAGGTTTTCCTCAGACCATATTGCCGCGAATGCATTGTTGATGTGAGGCGGCGTGAGGCGCCTTTCTTCTAGCGCCGTCTTGATTGTTTGAAAACATCCCGGATAGTGAGAAATCTATAAAAAGGGAACCACCACCCGCCACTGGGAACAGTCGCTAATTGAACGCGTGTGCGTGAACAGATGTAAAAGTGAACTCTTTTGTGGTCGATGACCTCGTAAGTTGTACTGTGTTTGAGACGTAATTCTGCTGATGTCCGAAGTGAATTTCTACGAAAATACACAGCAAATTTTTGTGTTTGTAACTTGGACTTTTAATTTCACGAACCCAGAAGGTCACAATTGGTGTCAGGAGTGGGACCTAACAATCAAGACGGCGCTAGAAGTAAGAAGAACTCTCCAGAAACCCATCTCCTTCCACCCACCATTTCGGCGATATTTTATCTCCGCAGTGCACTGCCCGTCTCTTTGAAAATGTCCCTTGTGCCTCCTCAACCCAACAATCCTTCCATGCTTTGTCGGGACATCCACTAACACTTCTACCCTGAAAGAGACCAACAGATGAGAGCTGATGTGAAAGAATAGAGGAGATGAAACGGAGGGACAGGAAATTCGGGGGATGTAATTAAGCTACACAAATTCGTCTAGTGACCCGGGAAAGCTCTAGAGCTTAGAGTTACCCGACATTCGTCTTGTAGGATAAGGGAAACCCTCGGAAAACACCTTATCCAGGTAACTCATCCTGACCGAGATACGAACTCGGGACCTCTTGAACGTGAGGCAGACATGCTACCATCTACGCTACCGAGTCGGGCGACATCGTTGTTGGACAGATATGAGCCCACTATATGATTTCCATTTTTTTGCGAAAATGAAATTATCACTTAGATGAGTTCGCTTTAGAGCCAGACAGACAATTATACCAGAAGTAGAGCAGTTTGTTTGACATTAGGACAACAAGACGCTGTGGATAGCATCCGTCGTCTTCCTCGTCTGTGGAGTCGAGTTTTTCATGTTGGTTCAAATTACTTATAAGCACTGCAATAATGTAACTATTTGTTCTTAATTCAATAGCACTTTTTATTGCATGTTTTTGGCATTTTGCAACATCAATGCATACTTATTTTAGACGTTTTTAGTGCATTAAATCCAATTAATAATTCTAAATTACAAACTAAGCTAATTTTTAGAAATTTTTACAAGATAATAAAAAATAAAAGTATAACGCACAGTAAAGGAATCCCAAATGAAAGGTATTTGACGAAAACCTAGTTTTCATTTAAATAAAAATTTACAGTCCGCAGACGCTGTCTGCTTTCAACAGTGTCTACAAACAAGTACAGAAGAAAGAGATGTACAACTGGAGCAGTTCAAATGTCCCGCGTGTTTGCTGAGTAGCAGTGGTTGCAGCGACACAGAGTAGAAGTCTTATGCAACATGAAGTACGCCTAGTTTCTGATAGATGACGCACAAGTTGTAATTGCCCTGTATATATCAATATGTCTTAGGTATTAAGAATGTTTTAGAAACATTAGAGTAGTGATGTTTAGTTTTGGTTCAAACCATGTACAAAATATGAGAGATAGATACTTGTAGTTATATTATATATACAAATAAACACACACCGACAAGACGTATTGTATTTTTGAACAAAAGTCTTCTAAGACTTATATAAGCTCCATAATTCCAACAATTTTGACATTACTTATTCCAATTCAGAATTGCTATGTTTGACAATACAAACTAGAGAATCTAGAGAATCGTAAAATCAGAGACATGCTGCTTTTTATTCTAATTTATAATGCAAAACATGTACAGAAAGGTACGCATTACTAAACTTTCACAAGAATTTTCGGAAATTCCAGTTGATTAACATATTTGTAACATTTTAGTAAATTAGTAATGCAGCAGCAATATCTGTCTTATTCAGTTGACCTCCTGACATACATACATACTAATATTCTAAGTCTTTGAACATGTTACTATTGTGTATACGGTCCTTCTGCTATTAGTGCGCTCGTAATACCTTTTTTTCAAGCGATAAGTCCCTTTTCTTCCCCATAACCCCATATTTCCTTTAACACTAAATCTCACAGGTTCTCTACTTTTGCACTGCACGCATAGAACTTTAAAAGCATTGATATAATACAGAAGAAGTCTGTTGACAAAATAAAGCCAAGAATTCTAAAGATAAACCTTTGAAATATCAAATTAATTTGCATGGGCACACAAATAAACACCACAAATACACACAATAAATATACTCTTATGACTGCTGACAGTCAACTTAGCAGATGTACCAGCATATGCTTACAAAACATCCCACAAATCATCATAAAATATCCCAGAATGATTCTTATGTATCATTCAATCATGTTACATCCAAAGTTGTCATTAATTCAGAGTTAGGCTGAAATAAGTTCATTTTATGACTGAAATTCAGCTTAGTGTAATAATTTGGCTACCTGTGTAAGGTTTCCTCCAACGTTGAGACATATTGCACGGTGAATGAGTTGGGTGAAATCATTCTCAAATGAGTCCAGGGTCTATAGATCTTAGAGTTACATGACATTCATCTTGAAGGATAAGGGAAAAACCTTATCCAGGTAAGTCACCCTGACCGAGATTCTAACACGGGTCCTCTGTAATTTACTAAACATTATCACTTAGGTGGAAAAGAGCTATAGGTACATTTTAATCGATTCAAAGTGTCAAACGATTTCTTACAATCTGATTGGTTAAAGGTTACATTCCCTTTAAGAATTATATTCTAATAAAACTGCTTAGTAATTGACAGAATACCTAACCAATGAAGACACTCGCTAATTAAGGTGATCTGTAAAGGAAAAGCGGACCTAACGAACACAAAGAAGTACAGAGACATAGCACTAGAAAATACTCAGTACAAGATCCTCTCAAAATTAATAGTAAGCGATCACAAGACTGTGCATTTACAGCTTCCACCATTTGATATGCAGAAAGGAGTCTTATCACGACACAACCCAAGGTGTGTATGTGAATTGTCCTGTCAATCCTCTAAATCATTAACACATAGAGCTATATACAAAAAGGGTAAGAACAATTGCAGTTTATGAAACCGAAAATAATCAAACAACAATGAATATTAATGTGCCTTTTAAGTTTATATATTCCAAAAGGCACAGTAAAGGAAGTTGACATATACTTGACTGAAGAAACACTCAAAGTTTATTGCAAGAATGATGGATATTTAAAATACATAGGATCTCAATAAAAGTAGGGTAAAATGACGTTAAATTTATAACAAGTCAAACTATCTTAGTTACAGGACAAATACTTCCAGATACGATGTGACGTATAACACGTCAGGTCATTCATTAAAACTTGTCGTTAAAAACAAGTCTATATTAACTCTAGTCATGAGACATTGATAAAATAAACTGTGCAAATTGGGATCTAGAGCTGCCAGCAGGGAACGTACAATATATGCTTTTGAATCTAGATGTAGAGAAATCGATAGATGCAGCCCATATATGTTTAAGAACGAGGAACTCTCGTTTTGTGACTTTGTGTGTTCGTAGAATTAAAAGAAAATGTAGATCTTGTTAAAACAAAAATTCATATCAAATACTTTCATCGTGGAGTGAAGCATTTCTTATGTATTTCTTATTATTTGTCTGAATTTATCAATACGTTTATCAAATTAGAAGTTTTCATCGTTTGTTTTATCTATAGGTCATGCAACGAAAGCAAAATGTCCCGCATGCGCGAGCTTTAAAATACTTTGCTGTATTAATAATAACTAAACACTTGTAACACAACTTCACTTATCTTATTTAAATCCTGGGACCGGCTTCAAAGCAAACATCTGCTTTATCCTCAGCCACTCAGCTTGACACTCACCCACTTAATGACTGACTGACCTTGACCACTACCGGAGTTTGAAGAATAGCTCCTTATCTAACTGCCATCTACCGGGGACAACACAAACTTATTGATGATGTCTATAGGAGGGATATCAAAATTCATTACGCGATCCTTATTTTTCAAACTAAATATCTTCTCCCAAACCATTAAATCTATCGGTTCCTTCAATTGTTTCAATAATTTAACTTCTGGATTTACTTAATGATTATATGACCAAAAATGATCAGCCACTGCCGATTTCTCGGTCTGTCTATATTTAATATTTCTAAAATGTTCTTTCGCTCTGGTTTCTAAATTGCGCTTGGTTCTGCCAATATAGATCTTATCGCATTCTAAACAGTTAACTTGATAAATACCAGATTTTTTGTTGTCTGAAATGTTTTCTTTTTTAGGAAACTGTAGCAAATTTGTTATACTGTAATTATTATGGGGTGCTAGTATTATACCCACTTCTTTGAAAAATTTTTGGAACTTTTTATTTGCCCATGGATGATAAGTAAATTGTTTGAAAATATAATCCTTTTTTACATTTTTAAGAGTGCAAACATCATTTAAATTTTTTTATATTTAAATTTTTCCATTCTTCTGATTATAAAATCTTCATTAAAGCCGTGAATTAAAGCAGTGTTTATAATATGTTTATATTCCGCATTAAATTCTTCTTCATTTAGAGGTATGTTTATCAATCTGTAAATCAAACTATTAAAAACAGCAAATTTGTGTGACATAGGGTTAAAACTTTTAGTTTTGATATAATTATCCGTGTGAGTTGACTTTCTATAGATGCCAAAACTTAATTTATTGTTATTTTTCATTATTTTTAGATCTAGAAAGGGGATGTAGCCATTGTTTTCAATTTCTATTGTGAACTTGATAGCTTTATCCTGTGAATTTACAATATCTAAAGCCTCATCTATGTATCTTTCAGGAACTATGGCAAAAATGTCATCTACGTATCTATACCATATTTTAAAAATTGAAGGAAAAGCTTTAGTGACTTCTATTTCAAAAACACTCATAAATAGATCAGCAAGAAAGGGTGAAAGGGGACTACACATAGCTACTCCTGAAATTTGTTGAAAAACATTTCCATTGAAACTAAAGAAATTTTTATCTAAATACAGATTAGTAAGTTTCATAAAATCCTCTGTTGACTCCTTATCCAAATCATTAGAACTCAACCATTTTCTTAAAAACGTTAGAAGTTTTTCTTTGGTAATACTGGGAAATAGGGCAGTTACATCAAAGGAAACAAGCCTATAATTTTTTGACAATACTATATTGCTGATCATGTTTACTAACTCAAATGAGTTTTTTATACTTAAGCTGTTAAATCTATCAAAAGTATTAAACTTTTGTTTAGCCATTTTGCCAAATTATACGTGGGTGAATTTATAAAATTTACAATCGGTCTCATTTTATTGCCAGGTTTATGTATCTTAGGCAAGGCATAAATCCTCGGTAACACTGGGTTACTGACTTTAACCGCATGCTGTTCTTTTTTAGGTATGACTTTTACCTCATTAAGTGTTTCATTCACATTTATAATGCACGATTTTAAAGGGTCATTCTTAATGCTTATGTAATCTTCTCCTTGCAGTAAAAGTTCCACTCTGTTGTTGTACTCGTGTTTGTCTAATATTACAACTTTGTTTCCTTTATCAGCTTTGTAAATATAACATCTTTTTCTTTTAATGATTTAATGATATGTTCATTGTAATTTTCTTTAGGGTGGTTTTTATTTAAATTTTGCAAGATTTTGTTACATTTCATTTTAACCAATGCTTTATCATTTTCTTTTAAATCCTGACTTGCGATTTCAATGTCAACGACGTAATCTTCAATATTTTTTTGAAAAACCTACACTCGTTTTTATGGCTTTGTTTAGAAAGTTGGTTTCTTTTTCATTAAGATTACAAGTTGAAAGGTTAATCACATTATCCTTTTTATTATTACTTTGTGTCGTTGCTTTTATTTCTTTTTGCTTTTCGCACAATCTTTTTAATTTATCCTTTAATCTTTTTGTTTTATTTTTCATACTGAAATTAAGATTTGCCAATAATTTGTATTAAAAATTAAGCCAACCTAAGTTTCCTAAAACCTTCATTAATTTTAGATGCAAGTTATACAATTTCAGTTCAATATTCTTTAAATTTTTGAAATGTAAATTCCTTTCTGTTTGAATAACTTTTCTATCTGCCGCCATTTGCTGAACACTATAATTTTGAAATTTAACGGTTTTCCTAACAAACACAGGTGTAACTCTACGTTTCAAACACATATTTAAAAAACGAATACCCGCAAAAGTGTGCCTTTTCTTTACTTGGAGTTTACAGAACTGTTTAGTTTCATATTTAACATTATTAAAATTTAAATTGAACGAGTGAATACTCTTTATGAGCTATCCATACTCACCCCTACAAAGTGACCAATACAATTCTTCAACCAAATCACAATAGTTATGTAAAAAACTTAAGCTGCAGACAGTGAAGTAAACTGTAAGTGAAGTTGTGTTACAAGTGTTTAGTTATTATTAATAACCTAGTTTACTTCACTGTCAGCAGCTTCAGTTTTTTACATACTTTGCTGTAGCTTAAAGTCTAACTCTCTTTCTTCTTCTTTATTTATAGGCGCTACTGAAAGCTCAAAACACCTTAATTTAACGTCTGCTGTCTGTAAATTTTATTTAACATAGCCTAGGTGTTTATCAAGCACCTGTTACTTGAGATGCTTCTACTGTGCATAACACTTCCATTTTGTAATACGTTCTATAATTATTCTAAAAATTAGTTTAGTATTTTATCTTATAATATAAGTATTTTAATAGATACATGTAAGCCTTCTTTGTGTAATAATTAAGTATTCGGTTTCTTTCTTATTACTAGAAGGATCAAGTGACACATCGGCCCTTTGTATGGCAGTAAGGGAGTAAATAGGATCCAACAAATATCTTATACATCTTTCTCTTTGGTCTTACATCTTTCTAGATACGCACACATCTTGAAGATCCATCAATTTATACTCATTAAGTTAAGTATCATGTTAAGTCTGGAATGGTTCAAAGATTTATGTTTGTTTTACTTACGTCCTGCAACATAAAGTCATATCCCAGGATGAAAGACACGAGTGAAATAAAGCTCACATAAACCGAGACAATGTCAATGTAATGTCTAGAAACAAATAAAGAAGAGAGGTAGACCTTGGGCATCTCAAATGTCCCGCGTGTTTCCTGGGTAGCAGAGACTGCAGCAGCACACAGTGGAATTCGCGTGCAACGCGAAGTACACATAGGATGTGACAGATGTTGCGCAAGTTGTAATTGCTGTGTATATATCAATATGTCTTAAATATTAAGCATATTTTAAAAACATTAGAATAGTGATGCTCTATTTTGGTCAAACCATTTACTAAATGTGAATGTTAGTTATTTGTAGTACTATTGCATATAAAAGTCAAACTAGACTGACAAGAAATATTGTATTTTTGAACAAAGTCTCCTAGGACTTATATAACATCTATAATTCCAGCGATTTTTACATCATTTATTCGAATTCCGTTAAATATGTTTGACATGGTTCATCACATTTGGTACTAACAAAATTCGTAACATTAGAGACATCCTGATTTTCATTTGAATTTAAATGCTCTGTACAGCTACCTCTGTAACAAAGTTCTAACATCGTGTGCTGTGCAGTGTTTTGTGTAGCTTTCTCACAAAAGTCACAGCATTTCTTGTTTCACATAGCAAAAGGGGTTTGTGTGCCATTTTTACATGCACAAGGTGCTTCGTCTTCATTTGCTTTCCCTGCACTTTGATTTGCTGTTGCATTGAGGCTCTCCATTGGCTATTATCTGTCATCCTTCAACATGGATACTAATACTTCCTCACCTTCTACAAACATAGAGGTGCTCTTGCACGTATTTTCTTGCAGGTGGGAGTCAGGAATGTATGTTGGTGCTCCTGTCTTACTTTATTTACAATTCGAATTATTGGCTTACTGAAAACATTTGTGCAGTTCAAGTTACACTCTTATGGTTGATGGTATCAGCACGTCTTTTATGTGCACTTAAATAAATTCGGTGAGCAACTTAATCAGTTACCCTTTCTCTACAGGAACCCTCGAGGAAAAAGTACAGAACAAGCAACAGGGTAGGCTAACTCCAGAACTAAGTATAAAGCAGGGTGTAAAACCAGAGAGAAATAATTCCTACATCAGAAGTTTTAACCCTAAAGTGTATGAGCATAAGTGGGTATGTGGATGTCAAGAAAAAACTGCTCTGTTCTGCTTTCCAAGCCTGCTCTTCGGAAACAATAATGCTTGGAGCACAACTGGAGTGACAGATTTATGTCACCTAATTGTGCGTATTAGTAGGCATAAACAAAACGTAAAGCATTTAAACAATGTACTAGATTTAAGTGCTTTATACAATTTAAACATTGCGACACAGTTAAGTCGTGCATACAGGAGCTGAGACGGAAACATAACCAGATATTTGAAAAAAACAGACATGCGCTATCGCGTATAATTGATTGCATTTTGTTGTCAATGGAGAAGAGCATTGCCTCTAAGATGAAGGATTTTAACAACAGAGCCATTACGAAGTTCTGCAATAGAAGGGAGCTCCGCATGGACTTCATACTTCGACATTAAGTAAGACCGTAACTTTGTAGCACACTCTTATTTTATGCAGCAGCCGCCACTCTGTATAGCTGGTTGTCATAAGTTCATTGTCACTCCATATTATGTCTCTTTTATTGCACTGTCTCAGTAAATCCTTAAACTGAGGCAATTCAAAAAACTTCTTCAGGGGTAGCGAATGTATTAAAATAAATAATATTAAAGGCTACAACACAAAATTAATTTTGTAAATATTGTAGAGCATATTAACAGTTAGAATATAGTACACAATGAAAGAATCCGAAATAAAAGGTATTTAATCTAAACGTAGACTTTATTTAAATAAAGGTTTACATGAAGCAGGCTATGAACCTTCCAGAGCGTCAATAAACAAATAAAAAAGAAGGAGATGTGGACCCAAAGTAAGCTTTATAACAAGTCTAGTTTACAGGTGTAGTAAGATTTTGCGTATCTCTAACCATTTTCGAGTTGTGCCAAGTGATGACGAACGTGGCTATTCACTGTAAATTACACATATGTACTCCGTTTGTCATACAAATATCTTAAACACGTAATATATGAATGAAAAACATAAAATATGTTTTTCCAGATTCAAAATTTCTTGAAAAGTTTCCATTTAAGTGTAATTGTGCTATTGCGAGGTGTCCTTGAAACATTTTCTTGTGTTATGTTTGAAGATGCTTAAAACATAATACTTTGGTATTTTTCGACTTTACAGATTTGAAATATGCAGAACAAAATTTAATTTCTTTTTAGATTCAGGAGATCCGAAAATGCATATTTCCTTTCAAGTTTGACATTTGATTTTTAGCTAGAACGAAATTTATCCTCTACCTACTATACATGTGACACTTAACACTAAAAAGGGAACGCCAAGAAGAAAAACGGTACAAAACTGCATTTCAAATGTTCCGCGTGTTTCTCGAATAGCGGTGACTATAGCGACAACAAGCGGAAGTCTGATCTAACATGAAGTACACGTAGTATGTTACAGATGGCGCGCATATTTAACTGTTATGCCTATATCAGCATGTCTAAACTGTTAAGAAACTTTCACTAAATATTGCAACAATTATGTTTTGTTTTGGTTTAAACCATATCTCAAGTGTGAACCATCGTAATTTATATTACACACCAAAAACAATATACACCGACAGCGATTATTGCACTTCTGAACAAATATCTGCAGGAGCCTATATAAGTTTCAGAGATTCTACTCTGCTTTTGTATTACTTTTTTCATTTTATTGGTGGTCGAGTTATTCATGAATAACTATAGCACGTTTTGTACAACACATATAGTCCTGGAAACATTATACAAAGCTTAGACCATGCGGCTGCCAAGAGGTATACGTAACGAAAGTCCTAGTGCCAAACGTCCATTTTGAACGCTGCATATACTGCATATCCTCAAACGTACACGCTAGATAGCACTAACAGCTGAATGCGAAATTTATTCAGTGTCACCAACCCATATATTTTGGCTGCTGCATTGCAGTGGAGTTGGCCTAATTTGAACCATACTTGAGCTCAATGAACCCTGTCGATAAGATATTACAGTTGGCTAAACTGTAATATTCGAACGAAATTCTAAAGCTAGAAATTGTAATTTAACTTTTAGCGTTAGCAAAGGGAAGCTGAGCCTGAAGAGAAGCTTTCAGACCTGAAAGACCTGCGAGGTCGTATGGGCAGCAACAAGGAACGGAATTAATGTTCACAAAGAACTATTGGCAAGAAGAAGGAAATACGCAAAATAAATATTACATAACATATTCATTTATAGTTTATTTTTTTAAACTCATATAGGACTCTGATAATGTTTTACATGCAGAAGAATTATTACTTCATTATTGTTGGAATAAAGAGGTATTTTTGCTTTTTAGCGATCATCATCTCAATCTACCAGCAATACGATAACAGAAATTGAAAGAATAAAATCAGCAGAAGCCGGGTATGTTTCTTGTTTTGGTCATGCGCTGTGTTGATCCCCATGGACATTAGTAATGTAGTACGAAACTTTCTTTTTCTTCTATACAGCAATTTACTGTGGCACATTTCTTAAAGTATGGGGCTTCACTTCAATGTCAGTGGGAACTTTAAGAAAAAATTTGAGGACTACTATGACCAACATTTTGTAAATGTTCAGGAAATTGAAGTTATTTTAGGCAGCTGATTGAATATGTTATTGGTTTTTGTATTAGTACCTTTAAATCTTAAATATTTGTGTCATATAAAACGGACAATAGAAGGAAAGTAGTCTGTAGTTTAAATTACTAATAAACAGCTTTCATTAACTACAGCTAATCTGTAATTGTTATTTAGTTTCGATGTATTCATATGAATTAACATTAAGCAAAAATTAAACACCATCAATATAATTATGTGATATCTTCAGTATTTAAGCTTTGTACATTCATGAACATAAACAGGAAAATCCACAACTGCACTGACAAGACACCATGCGAGTATAACCGGTTTAGTTGGCTCCTTCTACGTATGTCTAGAGATTACTGGACACAAGAGGGAGAGCCCGCCTTGGTAGCGTAGATTGTAGCATGTCTGCCTAACGTTCAAGAGGTCCCGAGTTATAATCTCGGTCAGGGGTGAGTTACCTGGATAAGTTTTCCGGGGTTTTCCCTTATCCTGTAAGACGAATGTCGGGTAACTCTAAGCTCCATGGACCCCGGACACATTTGAGCATCGTTTCATCCATTCCATTCATCGTCCGATATGAGTTAACGTTGGAGGACGTAAATTACAAAACAACAAAAGGGAGGGTAAGTTCACACTTATAGTACCTTTCTTCCCACTCCTGATCTAGATAATATGTGTAGTGTGACTATGTGGGTTCGTGAAATCAGTAGTCCAGGTTACAAACTCCAAAATTATTTCCGTATAAATCAAACTGACAGTCCAAAATTACGTCACATACACAATACAATTTGCAAGATCAACGACCACAACACAGCTATTCGCACACGCGGGTTCAATTACCAATTGACTCTCTTTGGCAGGTGGGCTCCCTATTTTATAGATTATTCACATTCCGGGATGTTCTCCAACAATCAAGACGGCTAAAACAAAGACGAGCTCTCCAAAAATCCTTCTCTTCACCCCCTCCGCACCGTTTCGCCAAGCTTTTATCTACACGCTGCACTGTCCGTCCCTTTGAATGCTCGGCAGCATTAATGCGCTCGCGAGAGTAGTAAGACTTTGTCTATCTCATACCGTTTCCGGGTTGTGCCAAGTGATGCAAAACGAAGACGATATCTGAGTTGAGTCCCTGAAAATTAAACATATGTACTTCGTTTGGCATAAAATGTCTTAAATATGTAACTTATTAATGAAAGTCATAGGATCTGCGTTTACATATTCAACATTTCCACTGAGTTTCCATGTAAGGGTTATTGTGTTATTGCCAGATTGTCATGAAAGCCTTCCTGTTTCATTCTTGAAGACGCTGTACTCTCTCTCTCTCTCGCACTCAGACATACACACATTATGTAGCGCAATCTTGATACATAATTTTTGGGTGGAATGCAATTTTTCCCTTACCTACTATGTAATGGAATGTCGTATTGGATCGGACCTTTAATGTTTTTTGTTTTTTTTTAAATTAGTATGCTCTGACACTGAACAAATAATCAAATATCATTTCAGAAACCTTCTATTCCATATTATAACATTTACCAAATAATACTTTTGAAATAAGTATCCGACAGTAATTATTTTTTGCACTTAATACATTTCTGGATTGTAGTTTATGTTTAATTTTCTTTGCAATGATCACACTTGAGAGTAGGACATTCCCTTCAAGTTTGGTGCAATTTTCGTGAGACCAATATACAACATTAATCCATTCCTCACACAAGGTTCTCTACAAATCATACATTTGTCTTTGTTTTCTCCACCTATTTCATTCTGGACAAACTTCAGTGTTCCCTTTACAATACTCTAGTAAGTTTTTTGTAGTTTTACTGGTCCTCAGTTTTGATTGCTTGTTCTTTTCTCTTTCTTTCACACGTGTTCGTTTTTCCACAAGTTGGACTTTATATGAAGCTGAAGTCAATATTTCACTTCACGCCTCTTTGGAAGGTGGAATTTGCATCTGGGGAATGGTGAGATTCTGTGACTAATAGTTCATTTGTTATTTTATTAACAGATAGCAGCATTGCGTTCTATTCAATTTCCTCTCGTTTTACGCATTTCTATATGGGAAAAGAAGACAGACTCATTATTAGAAAGATAAATCTAATTGTTTCAGAGTAATCCAATGAGATATATATTTATTTTTTCCATTTATTTATGTCAAATTTTAATACGCGTTATTACACATCAGGTTTTGGCTATCCTAAACAAAACTCCAGTTTATCGTTCGAACACACCCAAAAGCCCTTAAGGACAAAATAGTGTCAAATTATGCGTGTTTGAATTAAACTTATTTAAATCTCATAATTTATACAATACTAGATAATATATCAGTCAATGTGTTTGCTATGATATTTAACTTAACGTTACACCAGTTGTTAGTAACCAAACTCAGTTCCGTGACGCTCTTCATAACGGTCCAACAACAAAAAGCACAAACAACTGAATAACGAGATGCAGAAAGACTTGCTTGCTATTTGTTAAGTGCTGCCACATGTTTGTAGTGAGAACTGTCCGAAACCAGGCTCTATCCAATACCATACGACCCTCCCCTATCTAAATTACAGTTCTATTGTTTACAAAACTCAATATAGACCGACAAGGAATATTGTGTTCAAAACAAAGCTCTTATAAGTTCTGGAAATTCAACTCTTGATTTTATCCTTCATTCTAATCTTGCTTATTAATTGATAATTTGTGAGAACTATAGCGCGCTATAATGACCCAAATGATTTATCCAGTTACGTAACTGTATTAATAACAAGTTTTGAAACGTTGTTGATAAAAACTCTTCTACTTATAAATATACAACTGGAAAATTGAGTGGCATAACCAAGAGTACATTAGTGAGATTTTGTCTATCTCGTACCGTTTCTGAGTTGTACCAAGTAACGAAGAACAAAATCAACATCTAAGAGCATTCTCTACAAATTAAACATATGTACTTGGATTGTCATAAAAATATTTTAAACATTTAAAATATGAGTGCAAACTTATAAGATCTGCTTTTAAAAATTCAAAATCATTGAATATATCTTCAATTAAGGGTTATTGTGTTATTTGCAGATTTTCTTCAAAATCCCCCTTTGTGATTCTTGAAGATCACTGAACATTTGTATCACTTTGGTATTTACCTACCTCACATTTCAGTTTTAAGTTTTGAGAAATAACTGTCGTTTACATTCACGTGCTCCCAAAATATAAATCTGCAGTGCAATCTTAACATTTAATTTAGGTTAAAATGCAGTTTCTCCTCTTATGTAATACATAACAATAAAAAGATAACGGGACGAAGAAAATCAAACAAAAAACCTGTAGTTCAAATGTTCCGTCTGTTTCCTGAGTAGCTGTGACTACAGCGACACGCAGTGGAAGTCTCATAAAACGCGAAGTACACGTAGGATGCCGTAGATGTCACGCAGGTAGTAATTGCTTCGTTTATAACAATAATTCTCAGCTGTTATGTATCTTTTATAAAGATATCACAACTGCGGTTCTTGTTTTGGTTTAAATCATATTGCAAATGTGAACTATGGCAAATTGCCGCTATACGATATACATTAACCATATACTCCAACAAGAAATATTGTGTTTTAGAACAAAAGTCTATATAATTCTCTATAAACTCCAAAAGTTGAAATGTTTTCTGTATTTTTCATTTGAATTTTTGCGACGTTCACTTATTTATTTTTGAATAAAACTGGCGTGCTCTTAATATGCACACATAGTTCTGATGTCAAATGAATAAAATTTACAACTCAGATCTTTGGATTCAGAACAGCTCTATACATTTCGGACGATCTTTCACGTAGTTCTCTCATTTACAAATAATACAATCTCTTTGGCAGTAGACACTCGTACCATGAGAGACATTCTGGTTTTGCCTTTACTTACATTTATAATTTAAAATATCTGTTAGAATGCGCGCGTGTAACTCAATATTCATATGAATTTTGGGAAATTTATTTCGGACAATATATTTCTAAGAATTAATTAAATCACTGCAGTAGTGCAATACCTGTCTTTTACGATTGTGTTGCAATTTAATTTTCTCAGCCGTGTTTGGAAATTTGGTTGTGCTTTTTAATGAGGCACAGGAAACTCGGTAGCATTTCTAAGTTTAGGAGCTGCTTCGGACAATCCATTGATTATTCAAATTCTGGTATTCTTGAAGACCTTAGAAATTTAAGAAGTGTAGTGGTTCTAACGAAGCAAAAATTTCAGCATCTCCGGGTATAAGTTTCTCTTTAAAAAAAAAAAAAAAAAAAAAAAAAAAAACTTCCACTACTGGCACCTGAAGTATATCAGGAGACGTTTCTACCCTGAAAAAATATTTTGCGCAATTTATAGTATTTAACACATTCATGTAACAAATTCGGAATATATTAACATTCCCGCTGTAGTAAATGGAGCTGCGGGAAGCATCACTTTTTAGTGTTGCCGGGGCATTGTTTTACCGCTAGCGCAAGCCACAGCCGGCGCGTGGGCGAGCGCTGAACGCTAGCCGAGAAAGAGAGAAAGACACAGAGATAGTCTGGAATTTCCCGCTGCATCGTAATTGTTATCGAACGGTTGATTAAATTCTACAACAATGTCCGGAGTGTTAGTTGCGAGTGAGTTGTTATTTGTGTGTGCAGCTGTGTAGTAGTCTGCAGTGTACCACAGTGAATTCTTTCATTTATTTACGTGTGGCGGGAATAAAGCGACGAACTTTAAGATTGCGTTTGTATAGTTTACGTCATTCTTCTCCTGTTAGGGTTGTACAACGCATGTTTTTACTAAAATAAAGAGCATTTCAAATTTCTGCAAACAAGACTGTAATTCTACGAACGCACAAGGTTACATTATTTTTCTAGAAATTATTAAACATCTTGCTGAAGTATCATATTTTAATTAACTCTTGCCTTTCTGTGTTAAGAAATAATAGTCAGTTTTAAGATATTTAACTAATTATAAACATTGTAAATCATCACATACTATAACAAAGACCCTGCATTGTTGTTACTGTTAACAATGGTGATGTAATAAAGTCTACCAAACAAATATGAGAAAATGGCACATCAAACAGATATTAAGTAAAATCCTTTCTACCCTTTGGTGGTAAAAAGAATCGCTGCATTTTATCCATTATTTGAGTCAAATGATTTCAAATGTCACGTATAACACCTTTTTAATTTTTCCATAAATCCACTCGCACAACATTTTAACTGTAAAAATATGTGTTTATCTCTTAAACTAATGTTATGTTGGTCGATGTAGTTAAATAACTTGCTAATTAAAGCCGATTAACAATAAGAAATATTATCTTAAGTACGACAGCTGCAATCCCATCATTTGTAGGAATATGTAGCTATCACTCGCACCATGTGCTGCCTCACCTCAACAATCCTACCATGCATCGTAGGGACATCCGCCAACACCTCTACCCTGAAAGAGAGCACCATATGAAAGATGATGTGAAAAAATAGAGGAGATAAAATGGAGCGACAGGAAATTCGGTGGATGTAATTAAGCTACACAACATTCGCCTAGCGATCCAGGAAAACACTGGAGCTTAGAGTTACCCGACATTCGTCTTGAAGGATAAGGGAAACCCCCGGAAAACACCTTATCCAGGTAACCCACCCTGACAGAGACTCGAACTCGGGACCTCTTGAACGCGAGGTAGACATGCTACCATCTACGCTGCCGAGGCGGGCAACATCGTTGTTGGACAGATATGAGCCCATGTGATTTCGATCTTTTTGCGAAAATGAAATTATCACTTAGATGAGTTCGCTTTAGAGCCAGACAGACAATTATACCAGAAGTAGAGCAGTCTGTTTGATATTAGGACAACAAGACGCTGTGGATAGCATCCGTCGTCTTCCTGATCTGTGGAGTCGAGATTTTCATGTTGGCTCAAATTACTTATAAGCACTGTAATAATGTAACTATTTGTTCTTAATTCAGTAGCACATTTTATTGCATGTTTTCGACATTTTGTAATATCAATGCATTCTCATTTTAGACGGTTTTAGGGCATAAAATCCAAGTAGTAATTTTAAATTACAACCTTAAATAAATTTTTAGAAATTTTGTACAAGATAATAAAAAATAAAGGTATGACGCACAATAAACGAATCCTTAAAGAAAGGTATTTGACGAAATCCTAGTTTTCATGTAAATAGAAATTTACAGTCAGCAGACGCTGCCTACTTTCAGCAGCGTCTACAAACAAGTAAAGAAGAAGGAGATGTGCAACTTGAACAGTTCAAATGTCCCGCGTGTTTCCTGAGTAGCAGTGACTGCAGCGACACAGAGTGGAAGTCTTATGCAACATGAAGTACGCCTAGGTTCTGATAGATGACGCACAAGTTGTAATTGCTGTGTATATATCAATATGTCTAAGGTATTAAGAATATTTTAAAAACATCGGAGTAGTGCTGTTGTATTTTGGTTCAAAGCATGTACTAAATGTGAGGGATAGATATTTGTAGTTATATTATATATACAAATAAACACAGACCGACTAGAGGTATTGTATTTTGAACAAAAGTCTTCTAACACTTATATAAGCTCCATAATTCCAACAATTTTGACATTATTTATCCCAATTCTGAATTGTTATGTTTGACAATACATTACATTTGGTACTAGAGAATCGTAAAATCAGAGACATGCTGCTTTTTATTCTAATTTATAATGCAAAACATGTACAGATGGGCACGCATTACTAAACTTTCTCAAGAATTTTCGGAAATTCCAGTTGATTAACATATTTGTAACATTTTAGTAAATTAGCATTGTAGCAGCAATATCTGCCTTATTCAGTTCTCCTCCTGACATACATACATACATACTAATATTCTGAGTCTTTGAACTAGTTACTATTGTGTATACGGTCCTTCTGCTATTAGTGCGCTCGTAATACCTTTTTTCAGGTGATAAGTCACTTTTCTTCCCCATAACCCCATATTTCCTTTAACACTAAATCTCACAAGTTCTCTAGTCTTGCACTGCACGCATAGAACTTTCAAAGCATTGATATAATACAGAAGAAGTCTATTGACAAAATAAAGCCAAGAATTCTAAAGATAAACCTTTGAAATAACCAATAAATGTGCATGGGCACATAATAAATACCATAAATACACACAATAAATATACTCTTATGACAGCTGACAGCCAACTTAGCAGTTGTACCAGCATATGCTTACAAAACATCCCACAAATCATCATAAGATATCCCGGAATGATTCTTATGTATCATTCAATCATTGTTACATCCATAGTTGTCATTAATTCAGAGTTAGGCTGAAATAAGTTCATTTTATGACTGAAATTCAGTTTAGAGTAATATTTTGGCCACCTGTGTAAGGTTTCATCCAACGTTGAGTCATATTGCACGGTGAATGAGTTGGGTGAAATCATGCTCAAAAGAGTCCAGGGTCCATAAATCTTAGAGCTACCTGACATTCATCTTGAAGGATAAGGGAAAAACCTTATCCAGGTAACTCACCCTGACCGACATTCGAACATGGGACCTCTGTAAAATAGTAAACATTATCGCTTAGGTGGAAAAAAGCATTCGGTATATTTTAATCGATTCAAAGTGTCAAACGATTTCTTACATTCTGATTGGTTAAAGGTTACATTCCCTTTAAGAATTATATTCTAATAAAACTGCTTAGAAATTGACAGAATACCTAACCAATGAAGACAATCGTTAATTAAGGTGATCTGTAAAGGAAAAGCGGACCTAACGAACACAAAGAAGTACAGAGCCATAGCACTAGAAAATACTCAGTACAAGATCCTCTCAAAATTAATAATAAGCGATCACAAGACGGTGTATTCACAGCTTCCACCATTTGATATGCAGATAGGAATCTTATCACGACCCAAGCCAAGGTGTATGCGTGAATTGTGCTATCAAAACTCTAAATCATTAACACATAGAGCTATATACAAAAAGGCTGAGAACAGTGGCAGTTTATGAAACCGAACATATTCATACAACAATGAATATTAATGTGCCTTTTAAATTTATATATTCCAAAAGGTACAGTAAAGGAAGTTGACATATACTTGACTGAAGAAACACTCGAAGTTTATTACAACAATGATAGATATTTAAAATACATAGGATCTCAATAAAAGTAGTGTAAAATGACGTTAAATTTATAACTAGTCAAACTATCTTAGTTACAGGACAAATACTTCCAGATACGATGTGACGTATGACACGTCAGGTCATTCATTAAAACTTGTCGTAACAAACAAGTATGTATTAACTGTAGTCATGAGACATTGATAAAATAAACTGTGTAAATTGTGATCTAGAGCTGCCAGCAGGGAACGTACCATATATGTATTAGAATCTAAATGTTGAGAAATTAGGAGTTGCAGCCCAAGTATGTTTAAGGACGAGGAACTCTTTCGTACTGTGACTTTGTGTGTTCGTAGAATTAAAAGAAAATGTAGATCTTGTTAAAACAAAAATTCATATCAAATACTTTTATCGTGGAGTGAAGCATTTCTTATGTATTTCTTATTATTTGTGTGAATTTATCAATAATTTTATCAAATTTGAAGCTTTCATCGTATGTTTTATATATATATAGGTCATGCAACGAAAGCAAAATGTCCCGCATGCGAAAATTTTAAAATACTTTGCTGTAGCTTAAAGTCTAACTCTCTTTCTTCTTCTTTGCTTATAGGAGCTACTGAAAGCTCAAAATACCTTAACGTAACGTCTGCTGTCTATAAATTGTATTTACTATAGCCTAGGTGTTTATCAAGCACCTCTTACTTGAGATTCTTCTACTGTGCATAACACTTGCATTTTGTAATATGTTGTATAATTATTCTAAAAATTAGTTTAGCATTTTATCTTATAATATAAGTATTTTAATAGATACATGTAAGCCTTCTGTGTGTAATAATTACTAACTGTAGTAACTATTCGGTTTCTTTCTTATTACTAGAAGGTTCAATTGACATATCCTCCCTTGTGTGGTAGTAACAGAGGTATTGGTATCTTAAACATATCTTATACATCTTTCTCTCTCTTCTTACATCTTTTAGATGCACTCATATCTTGAAGATCCATCAATTTATTCTCATTAAGGTAAGTATTATGTTAAGTCTGGGTCGCTTCAAAGATTTATGTTTGTTTTATTTACGTCCTGCAACATAAAGTCATATCCCAGGATGAATGACACAAGCGAAATAAAGCTCACATAAACCGAGAGAATGCCAATGTAATGTCTACAAACAAATAAAGAAGAAAGAGATGTAGACCTTGGGCATTTCAAATGTCCCGCGTGTTTCCTTGGTAGCAGAGACTGCAGCAGCACACAGTGGAATTCGCATATAACGCGAAGTACACGTAGGACGTGATAGATGACGCGCAAGTTGTAATTGCTATGTAGATATCAATATGTCATAAATATTAATAATATTTTAAAAACATTAGAATAGTGATGTTTTGTTTTGGTTCAAACAATTTACTAAATGTGAATGTTAGTTATTTGTAGTTTTATTACATATAAAAATGAAATTAGACTGAAAAGGAGTATGATATTTTTAAACATAAGTCTCCTAAGACTTGTATAACCTATACAATTCCAGCAAATTTTTCATTATTTATTCGAATTCTCTAAAATTATTTTTGACATGTTGTGGGTACATCACATTTGGTCCTAAGAACATTCGTAACATTAGAGAAATCCTGCTTTTCATTTGAATTTAAATGCTCTATAGATCGATTGCTGTAATACACGAAGTTCTAAAATCGTGTGCTCTTCAGTGTTTTTGTAACTTTCCCACAAAAGTCACAGCATTTCTGGCTTCAAACCGCAAAAGGGGTCTGTGTGCCATTTTTGCACGCACAAAAATGCTTCGTTTTGATTTGCTTTCCCTGCACTCTCATTTGCTGTTGCATTCAGGCTCTCCATTGGCTATTATCTGTCATCCTTCAACTTGAATACTAATACTGCGATGGATACTTCTTCCACACCTTCTACAAACATAGAGGTGCTCTTGCACGTATTTGCTTGCAGACGGGAGTCAGGAATGCATGTTGGTACTCCTGTCTTTCTTTATTTACAATTAAAATTATTGGCTTACTGAAAACAGTTGTTCAGTTCAAGTTACAATGTTATGGTTGATGGTATCACCACGTCTTTTGTGTGAACTAACATAAATTCGGTGAGAAGCTTAATCTGTTACCCTTTCTCTACAGGAACCCTGTAGGAAAATTTGCAAAATAAGCAGCAGGGTAGGCTAACTCCAGAACTAGGTATAAAGCAGTGTGGTAAAGGAGGGCGAAATAATTCCTACACCAGACGTTTTAACCCCAAAGTGTATGAGCATAAGTGGGTATGTGGATGTCACGAAAGATATGCTCTGTTCTGCTTTCTATGCCTGCTCTTCGGAAACAATGATGTTTGGAGCACAACGGGAGTGACAGATTTAGGTCACCTAATTGTGCGTATTAGTAAGCATCAACAAAACGTAAAGCATTTAAATAATGTACTAGATTTTAGTGCTTTAGAGAGTATAAACTTTGCGACACAGTTAAGTCGTGCATAACAGGAGGCTCGGCATGTGCTATCGCGTGCAATTGATTGTATTATGTTGTCAAAGGAGAAGAGCATTGCCTCTAAGATAAAGTATTTTAACACCAGAGCCATTAAGAAGTTCTGGCATAGAAAGGAGCACCGCGTAGACTTCATAGTTCGACATTAAGTAAGACGGTAACCTAGTAGCACACTCCTAATTTCATGCAGCAGCCGCTACTCTGTATAGCTGCTTTTAATTAGTTCATTGTCACTCCATGTTATGTCTCTTTTATTGCACTGTCTCAATAAATACTTAAAGTGAGGCTATATCAAAATCCTTCTTCAAGGGTAGCGAATGTATTAAAATAAATAATATTAAAGGCTACAAACCAAAGTTAATTTTGTAAATATTATAAGACATATTAAAAAATGAGAATATAATGCACAATGAAAGAAACAGAAATAAAATGTATTTAATGAAAGCCTAGGCTTTATTCAAATAAATGTGTACAGGCAGCAGGCTTTGAACCTACCAGAGGGTTAATAAACAAATAAAGAAGAAGGAGAGTTGGACCTAAAGTAAGTTTTATAACAAGTCTAGTTTACAGGTGTAGTAAGATTTTGTGTATGTCTAACCATTTCCGAGAGGTGCCAAGTGTTCCTGAACTTGGCCATTCCCTGCAAATTGCACATATGTACTCCGTTTGTCATACAGATATCTTAAACATGTAATATATGAATGAAAAACAAAATCTGTTTTTCCAGATTCAAAAGGTTTCCATTTAAGTGTAATTGTGCTATTGCGAGGTGTCCTTAAAACATTTTCCTGTGTTATGTTTGAGGAAGCTGATATATACACACTTTAGTATTTACCCGAATTTACAGATTTGAATTTTGCAGAACGAGAGCTATTTCCTTCTTTGGTTCAGTGAATCCTAATGTATACTTATTTACATTGCAGATCTGATATTTAATTTTTTGTCATAAATCAATATTTTCTCTACTTCTACTATATAAGTTATACTTAACACTAGGTATATACAACCCCTAATTATTTACCCGAATTTACAGACTTAAATTTTGCAGAACAAAAGCTACTTCCTTTTTAGATTCAGGAGATACCAAAATATTTATTTACATTTCAATTCTGACATTTACTTTTCGCCTAGAATGCTATATCCCCTCTACCTACTATACATGTGACACTTAACACCAAAAAGTGAACGCCAAGAGGAAAACCGGTACAAGACTGTAGTTCAAATGTCCCGTGTGTTTCCAAAGTAGCTGTGACTACAGCGGCACACATCAGAAGTAGTATGTAACAGGAAGTACACATTGGATGTCATAGATGTCGCGCAAGCTGTATTTGCTATGTATATATCAATTTGTCTTAGTTATTAAGAATATTTTAAATAAAAGTTTCAGCGGATAGATACTTTTTTCTGGTCTGCAGTAATTTCTAAATGTGAAAGAGAGTAAATTACAGGAATATCTTATACAAAAATCAATTTATACCAACAGGAAGCATTGTATTTTCGAATTAAAGTTTACTAAATTCTGTATAATTTTCAGAAATTCAACCACTAATTCATATTTTTGTTCCCAATCATTGGTTTTTTCTTGACTATGGCACGCTGGAAATATGCCGTAGGTACCTCGTTTTGATAAATGAGACAACTGGATACGAAAGTGTTGTATGGATGTTTCTGGCTGTAGGCATTTGTGGCATTACAGACATCCTAGTTTTTCCTTTATTAAATTTACAAATCAAAACATCTTCCATGCGGGCCCAAATGACCTTGTTGTCGACGGGCCCTAAAACACCACACACTCACTCACTCACACTCTTCTTCCATGTGTATGTAGTACGGACATTCATATGAATATTCGGAAATTTCTGTTGACTGACACCTTCGTAACATATAATTAAATCACTGCTGTAGTGGCAACATTTGTTTTTTAAGACTGTGTTGTGCTTCAGTATTCTGGGCCATGTTTAGAAATATTGAAGAAGCGCTGAAAACGCCATTGAATTTTCAACATTAGATGTCGTAAAAGAACGCATAATAACAGACACTTACACAAAAGCTAGTCTTCATTTAAGTAAACATTGAGCTCACCGGACACTTACATAAGATGCTTACTTGCAACAGCGTCTATAAAGAACTGAAGAAGTAGAGGTAGACCTTGAGCTATAGTCAAATACTTCAGTAGTGGTCGCTACTTTTAACCTGGATATTTTGTTTACCTTGGATGGCCCATATATAAAAAGTCATCATAACCTCTACTTTAATATTAAATATTGATAAATTCAAATAAATAACAAGTAATATCCACGAATTGGTTCACACCACGAAAATAAAAATCTATTTGACAAACTGTTTATTATAACAAGACCTACATTTTCTCTTGTCTTTTACACTTTATTAGTTATATAAACGACAGAACAAAATAAAGAGCAATTCAGTGTATCCGATCGCCATGTTGGCCATAGTAGCTCAGTGGATTACAGTGACCGCAGGTAGAGCGGAAAATCCATGGTTCAAATCCCGGCTATGGCATTGAATTTTTCATAAGTACTTAATTGCAGTAATCTACGTATGCTTCTCGTCCAAAATTTCCTTTTATTTGCTTGTAAAATTGGAATTATTTCATATTTTCTATACTTCCGCATATTTACTGCGTTTTATATATTCTATTCTGCAACTAATCAATTTATCCACATCGCTTGTGTTCCTGTCCTCTATGCTCCATGTATCTCTCATTTCTACTTTTTCCATAATTCTTCCTATCGCTGCACAGTAACTACTTGAGTTTTCTGATCTTACCTGCAATATCAAAATACATAAAAGTATTCTCTTTTTATTATTATAGTGTTCCAAACTAAAAGTAACAGCTATCAAGTAAATATTAGTATGATAAAAATTTAAATAAAATAATTTGATTAACTATTAAATTAATTATTAATTAACTACTTAAAAGATTAACTATCAAAGTAATCTATGAAAACTGTAAAATGAATCTATTAGCAAAGAAGGCAAGAAATGAGAGTAAATTGTTGGATATTTGACATATGTGAGTCAAGAAAAAATAACTAGATAGGGAAATATCTGCAAGACATTTTTAAGTTTACATTATGTTCCTTACTACTGAACAATGGTATGATCCATATTGTAGTTGTGGAGAGATGTGTAAACTGTTTCTTATATTAATAGAAAAGAAAAGGACAAATTACTGCAGTTATTAGTTATTATACAAAGAATACTTACATGTAGTTATTAAAATTACAAATATTGTAAGTTTCAACTTTAAACTATCCACTTCCATCCCGTCTTGACTTTGTGCTCAGCGGGGTGGGGGGGGGGGCTTTTTAGACTCGAGGTATTGCCTTATGGAAAGAGCCCCGGAGTTTTCCATCGCTCCTGGGTAGAAGGAATCCCGGGACGTTGGTCCTACGGGTCCAGGACTAGTGGGAGTAGAGACTCTGTATTTACATACACATGTCTCGCGAACGCATATTGTCGCCTCCCGTAGGGGAGGGGATCCGTCCACTTCAGCTGCCGTGGTGCGTGCGCTGCTCACTACTAGCACTCGTGGTACCTATGACGTTACTAGATGAACCTAGGGCCGAACATTCGAGCCCCTCCCTGAATGGGTTCAATATAACCAACAAACACAATAAAAATATCATTAAAACAAATTATAAACATATTAAAATTTTAGCCTGGAAGCTGGGCCCCTTGTACCGGCACCAGGCCATATTCTTTAATAAAGATAAAGATAAAGACAATCATTGACGCTTTTGGCTATAAGCATTCGTGGCATTACAGATATCCTAGGTGTTTCTTTTTTAAATTTACAGTTCAAAACATCTTGTTCCAGGTGTAAGTAGTACTGAACAATCTCATGAATCTTTGGAAATTCCTATTCATTGACAACTTTGTAACATTTAATTAAATCACTGCTGAAGCTGCAATACCTGCCTTTTAAGACCGTGATGTACTTCAGTATTCTCAGCCCTGTTTAGAAATTTCATTGCACTTTTGAACAAGGTGCTTGAAAACGCCGTAGAATTTTTCATGTTTAGATGCCATAAAATAATCCCAAATAACAGGCATTTAAACAAAAGCTAGTCTTCATTTAAATAAACATTAAGCATACCAGACGCTTACATAAGATGCTTACCTTTAACAGCGTCTATAAAGAATTAAAGAAGAAATCGACGTAGACCATGGGCTATAGTAAAATACTTCAATGCTGGTCGCTAACTGTAACCTGGAAATTTTGTTTACATTGTGTGGCCTATACATAAAAAATGACCATAACCTCTAATTTAATATTAAATATTGATAAAATCATACAAATAACAAGGAATATCCACTAATCGGTTCACACCACGAAAATAAAAATACACTTGACAAACTGTTTATTATAACAAGATCTGCATTTTTTCTGATCTGTTACACTTTATTAGTTATATAAATGACAGAAAGAATAAACGGCAATTCAATGGTCTACCGGGGAACATATGAGTTAGTTGGAGAAGTTAATGTCATATCGGCATGTTTGCCGTAGTAGCTCAGTGGTTTAGGTCAACCGCAATGAGAGCGGCAGATCTGTGGTTCAAATCCCGGCTATAGCACTGGATATTTTCCGTCTGGCCCAACTCACTCAAAGCTGCAGCTTTGTTGTATACAAGAAAGAATATAGTTCGGCAAGAAATATTGTGCATTTTGAAGACAGGAGTCGGCCGAAAACTTTATAAGAACCAAGAATTCGACGTTTAATGTGTGTCCATGCAAATCTGGTTCTTCAGCACAAATTATTTGTGAATAACTAAAGCTAACACCTCGTTACCCTTAAAATTAATTTAGTATTCTAAATCATAAGATTCTTATTTAATGGATACATAAAAGCCTTCTTTGTGCAAAAATTACTAACTGTAGTAAATATTCGGTTTCTTTCTTATTAATATAAGGATCAATTAACACATATCTCTAAAACTACAATGTGGGACAGCCCTTTGTACAGTAGTAAGGGAGTTAATGAGACTCTAAATTATCTTATAGATCTTTCTCTCTCTACTTACATATTTCTAAATACACATATACCTTGGTGTTCCACCAATTTACTGTAACTAGGGTAAGCAGTAAGGCAAGTCCAAAATTTTATGCTTTATCTATTTACGTTCTGCAACAGCAAGCCATAACTGACGACGACGCGAGTGAAATAATTCTCAAGTAAGCGGAGATATTGCGAATCTAATATATTTGAGAAGAGATATTAAAATCTGTATTGGCAAACTTAAAATATTCATTATCTTGGCAATTCACAAATTCTTCGCTCAGTCCACTTAGTTTGCTTTGATTTGAGAGCCACGACCTATACCTATATGGATCTGCTCTTACACATTCAATATTTTCGAAGAAGTTTCTAATTAAGGGACATTGTCTTATTTCGATTTTCTTTTTAGCTCCAGGTGATACCAAAATATATATTTATTTATACTGCAACCATGACATTTAATTTTTTAGTTGAGAGTAATTTTTTTTTTTTACTAACTACTAAGATGAAGGGTGAGAAGTGAGGAAAGACATTGAAGTGGCTTTTCGGGATCCCGCACTGAGCACTCCCATTATTCTTGGTGAATGTGCAGAGCTGGCCGTCATTACGGCGAGCGGGTGAAGGATAGATCCAAGGGGCCGAACATGACCCGAAGGCCCTGAGCGACGCCTGGGGAGTGAAGGTGAAAGTGATGAAGGATAAGAGTGAAAGTAATCTTTATTAATTGCAAATTGAATGTAGTGGAGGGCATAATCTCCGGTAGTTAACCGGGAGGAGGAAAATGAGGCCATCAGGTGTGTGGTTGTGCGTAGCTGGAGTTCTGGGCGGCGAAATTCAGATCATGTAGTGTGGTGTGGATGCTATTATCCATTATGGTCATCAGTGAGTGGAGCTCGTCGAGCCTGCTGTTCACGGTGGACAGGTCCGCCGGTTGGCAGGGTGAAGAATCAGCGAGTTGCGTCTCCACTCGGTGTACCTTGCGCTGTACAGATGCCATAATGTCCCGGTGTTCAGTGATTAACTGCTCGGTTCGTTGTAGCTGGGTGCTGATGGCCTCCGTCGTCTGTTGTAGTTGGGTGACGTCGTCTGTAAGTTGGTCAAGTCGTTCAGGTAGTCCATCGGTGAGTGTGTCCAGTGTGTCCTGGAGGCTGGTGAGGGCAGCGTGAGTGGCATTCTGTTGCTGGGCAGCGGCGGTGACGGATTCCTCCAGGTTGCCCAAACGCTGGTTGAGATTAAGGACCTCTGAATGGAGGTCCTGAACCTCCTCCGTTGGAGGCCGGCGGTTGGCGGCGGTGACTGTTGTGAGGAGCTCTTCTAGGGACTGGAGTCTGCTGTTGACTTGCTGCAGGTCCTCGCGGAGGCAACCAAGTGCTTGCTGCCATGCCGCAGGTTCGCTGGTGGCGTTGCTCCGGGGTGTTGGCCTCTCCGAGTTTGCGCGAGGGTACGCAGGGCACTGCATCTGCCCTGTGAAGTGGCCGAAGCCATCGCAGGTAGCGCAGTACCGACGGCGTCGGCGGAGATCGTGGGCCCTGTACGCTGAAGTTGGAGCATGAAAGCCACAGTAATGGCACCGTGGCGGCGCAGTGCATGTGTCGGCGCTATGCCCGTAGGCACAGCAGTTCCGGCACGGGATGTGTCGCTGCAGTTTACTGGCCTCCACCTTCAGGAGCTGTCCCAAGATGGGCAGACCTGAGGCTAAGGCGGCGTCGCGGTCCTGAGGATCTGTAAACTGCAGGTGCACGCAGGTGGTTGGACCTCGTCTCGACGAGATCCGAGAGGCGCTGGTGGCCGTGGGCCACTTCTGCTTCGCTGCGAAGAGGAGATACCTCGCTGGGAGGTCCAGGGGTACTCCGACGACTACTGCGCAGTGTGTGGCTTTGGTTCCTGTCGACGGCTGAGAGGAGGTCGCAGCGGCTGGAGATCGGCTGGTCTGTGGTGAAGGGGAAGCTGCTTGCGTGTCTGCTAAGTAAAGTTGTGCAGCTTCCGGCGGTGCTGAGGTGGTGGCTGCCCGTGTTGCGCTGGGGGACCCAGCTGCCCTGTTCGGCGGCGGTTGACTGGGCTCTTGGCGGGCGTACGGCGTGGTGGGAGAAGCAGTCCGAGTGGCCCAGACCTTTCCCGTGTGTTCCGCGGGAGGCTCCCTCTCGCCTGCCGTCGCCGACAGCGAGGCATGAGACGGCGCTCGACTGCTGGCAGGCGAGAGCTGCGGTGAAGGCAGCTGCGTGCTGTTGCTGCCTGCTGTGGGGTGATGCGGCGAGTGGCCGGTCGGCGGGCTGGCATCTAGCGAGGCGGGGGAAGCGGGACTGGCTGCCCAGAACTTCCCCTGCGGTGCGGTGAGTGGCTCCCTCTCGACTGCCGGCATCGGCAGCGCGGCGGGAGTCGGCGCTCGAGAGCAGGCTGGCGAGAGCTGCGGTGCAGGGTTTGCTGCCTGGCTCTGTTTCCTAGATGTTGCCTTCTTCTTTCCCATGTTGTGTTGCTCCCCGGAGTCTTCTGCGTGGTGCTGAGAGGTCCTTCCTCCTCGGAGTCTACGGCGCGACGAGTCGAGAGTAATTTCTTCTCTACCTACTATGTATATACTACTTAACACTAAAAGGAAAGCACCACAAAGAAAACCGGTACAAACCTGCGGTTCAAGTGACCCGCATGTTTCCTGAATAGCTGTGACTACAGCGACACACTGTGGAAGACAAGTGCAACGCAAAGTACACAAAGTAGGCAATAGATGTCGCGCAAGTTGTAATTGCTATATGTATACCGATATGTCTTAGCTATTAAGAATATTTTACAACACATTAGAACGTCGACTTTCCTTTCTAAGCCTAAAACATATCCTAAATGTGAACAATGGAAAATTGAAGCTATATTGTACACATAAACCAATATAGACTAAAAGGAAATATGGAATTTTGAAACAAAAGTTTCCTAAGTCTGTATAAGTAGGACAAATTTAACCGTTCATTTGCGTTATTTATTCCTATCAATACCGCTGTCAATAATTCATTTTAATAACTGTAGCACGCTATAAATGTGGCGTCCATAGTTCAATAACCTTAGTCTTTCTAAATAAGATGCTCAATTGGGTACAGAAGAGTGTGTACGGCATGACGTTGACAGAAGACATTCGTACGATCACATTCTGCTTCATTCTTTATTGTCCAAATTCCTACGAAGCAGTTTTAGTAAATTCCTGTTGATTATCATCATTGTAACATTGAATGAAATCAGCACTGTGGCGACAATATCTCTCTTTTAAGATTGTACTGTGCTTAGGTATTTACATCCCTGTTTAGTAATTTGATTGCACTTTTTCATAAGCGTTAAAACGCGGTTTAGTTGTCATAAAAGACTCCCAAATTAAAGTACTGCAAGAAAACCTAGGCTTTATTTAAATAAACTTTACATACATTGACTCCAAATTAAGGCACTTTGAACAATAAGAGCGTCTATAAACAACTAAACAGAAGAAAGAGAGACAGACCTTAAGTTGTAGTGAAAAACCCCAAAGTTGGTCACTGTCTGATAATCTAGAAGTCCAGGTTTCCTTGATTGGCCTGTAGATAAAACATGACAAACTGTTATAAGATATATGTAATGATATATTTATACAAATAAGGAACAATCCCGTATTGTTTCACTCCACGAATTAAAATGTGTTTGACGTAAATTCTGTGTTTTAACAAACCGTACATCTTCTATTATCTCTTACAGTTTACCAGTTATACAAAAATCATCTAGAATAAAGGGAACTTCAAACACTTGTACATTTTTCATAAAATACCTCACACATACAATATTATAATCAAAATTGCGGCAGCAACATTTTATAAATTCAAACATTTTTAACAATTTTACATATAAAGTTTGTCTGTAGTGGGGTATTATCTTAGAAGATGCTGAAATTTTACATTTCGTTGTATGCTATTCCCTATACCACTAGCAAAAGTTAAAGACAATTGAAAGCTGGCCAATGCTCAAGCGCAGCGCTGTTGTCAAGCGTAGTTGGTGTACCGACAGAGGTTCTGTACATAGCACGTTTTACACGCCAGCAAAGGTTCTGTCTATCCTTGCAGTAATTAAACAGGACATTGAATATATCTAAAATGTTAAGATCTTACCTTGACACACGTCACAACAGAGGAACACCAAGCACGGTTTCCAATCCAGTAACTCGCTTTGTGACTTCATGGATCTTTCCCGGAGATTGAAATACACGAACTCTCCCTTTTTCTAAGGATGAAGCTGCTTCACTACAAATTCGTGACACTATATGTGCAATACCTATTACGATTAGGATCATTACCGAGGGGATATTGTACGTAGGCCACATGCTGGCCCCAGTTTTCCTATGCCGCAAGTGTGGGCATCCTCGGGAGGAAGGATGATGCTAAGGAGACAGACGGCGGCTGACCCAAGAAGCCATTACAGTACAGAGGACAGGGTCCCTACAGTTTACTTGGACCTCCCGCGACAGGCGAGGACAACAAACACGCTCCCATACAGCCCGACGGCAAAGAGCCCAGCAGCCAAGACCCAACGGTCACTGGCAGGCGGTCCTGAAATGGTCCCAGCAGAGTAGCGGGGACTGGCACCTGAACTACCGGAGGAGGAAGTACTTTTTCTCAGAGCATACTCTCGCGAACGCATATTGTCGCCTCCCGTAGGGGAGGGGATCCGTCCACTTCAGCTGTCGTGGTGCGGGCGCTGCTGACTACTAGCACTCGTGGTACCTATGACGTTACTAGATGAACCTAGGGCCGGACATTCGAGCCCCTCCCTGAATTGGAGTTAGTCAGATTGGGTTGAAATCAAGGAGGCAGTGGTTCCCAATAGCAGTGGGATATCGGGGTTGAGGGAAGCCATTAATATTCCCGCGTACTAGCCAGCATAGCTAGTAGAAGGTCTGCTAAAACACAGAGCGACCCCACCAAAGCCATATCGGTAGCCTTCCCATTTTGGAGTTGGCGCGCGTAAGTGGCGTATCCAGTTCCATGCTGTCTTGAGTCCACACTATCAAATGGGGGGGCCTTGGTACTCTCTAGGTCTTGCACTATATTAAGCCCAAATGAGGCGCCGGGCGCCCTTTTGGGATAGCTTAGTAACTCCTTGGTCGTTCCTTTGACCCAATTAATGTTCTATACTCAGGCCATCTCCTCACCTGGTATTTAATTTAGTAAAAACAGTCTTTTGTTCAGTGATGCGAGTACTGATAGTGTTTTGTCTTTGTTTATATCCAGGGATACACTTGAGGTTATAACATTTATTAAAATATCCTGATGATGGGAGAGATGTGATATATGGTATTCTCCAGGATCTTCGCAGTTTAACAGATTTATTGGTTCTAATGAACGAAATTCTTCAAAAAGTCGCTGTTTGAGTTGATCTTTAAATAACAAACACTGCCCACTGAATGTCTGAATTCTATCACAACATGTTTCCACCGTGAAAAGAAATGATTTATGCCACGTTTAGTCGTAAATATGTTCATGTAACAAATTCATATGTCTTTAACAGTCCAATTGTCGTAAATGGCGATGAAGGAAGTATCATCTGTATGTTTCTAGAGATTATTTTATATTTTGCTTAAATAGGATCCTTTAATTATATCTTGTCTTTCTGAGTAAAGAAATAAATGCACTTCTCTGAGAACTAACTAAATTATAAAAGATGTAGGTCACACATTTGTCTTTTTGATGTAGGTTAATGTAAGTTAAGTAATTACGTCATTAAAAGAAGTTCTTAAAAATGTATCAAGTACCAAAAAAGAAGCAAATATTGACATTTATATATTATACGAAGGCTGTTCAATAAAGAATGATCATAATATTTATGGTCATAACTTTTTGCACTAAAATACAATCATATTATATTCTGTTAGCCTAATGTGAAACAAACTCGCCGTAGTAGTTTCATTGTAGGTACTCCTGGTTCCCAACTGTGAGAACCAGATAAGTTCAGATACGTTCAGTATCGCCTACAGCTGTAATGGAGGTAACACACGAGGAACAATATGCAGCTTTGAAATTTTGCTTTCGTCTAAACCAATTCTTCAGTTGAGGCCTATAAAATGTTACAGGAGACCTATGCAGAGTCTATTCTTCCCTACAGCACAGCTGGAAGGTGTTTTATCATGTCTAAAGATGGGATACAATCAATTTCAAAGGAAGATGGACCCGGTGCTCCAGCTACTCCTCATAACGAAGAAGACATCAACACGGCTGCCGCCATTGTAAGAGAGGATCGGTGAATTACCTTAAGATCACTTTCTGAAATACTGAACATTACATTGGGTGCCAGCCACACGTTGGTGACATAAACATTACACAAGAGACGTGTTTGTGCGCGATGGGTTCCAAGACTGTTGATTCCCGAAAAAAAGGACATTCGCATGCAGCTCTGCATGTAGTTAAAGTTGATGTTAGAGGAAGATCCGGAGTTTCTTTCAAACGTAATCACTGCTGATGAAACTTGGCTACATCATTTTGATCCTGAGAGCAAACAGCAAAGCTCAGTGTGCTAATCTCCATCATCTCCAGCCGCTAAAAAAGTAAAAGTGGTTGCTTCTGCTCGGAAAGTTGTGTTCATCTCATTCTCTAATATTCATGGAATAGTATATCAGCATGTTGTACCTGTACACACTTCAATAACAGGACAATACTACAGGGATGTCCTAAGAACATTGCAAGTCCATATCAGGCGCAAAAGACCACATTTCCGTGAAGCAGGCTGGATGCTGCACCACGATAATGCGTGGCCGCATATTGCCAATGTTGTTGAATATCTTGCAAAAATCAACGTGAAGTACACCCCTCGCCCTTCCTATAGTCCGGATTTAGCCCCATGTTACTTTTTTCTATTCCCTAACTTGAAGAAACGCCTTCGTGGGAGGCGTTAACCATCATCAGAAGCAGTGGTGAGGGCTGCGGAGGTGATTTTTAAGGATCTCTCAAAAATGGTTTCTAACATGTTTTTTGAAGACTGGCAGAAACGCTGGGAGAAGTGTATGGCATTCAGGGGAGACTATTTTGAGAAGGACCATCATAATTATGAGGATGAGTAAGGGTACGTTGTCAAAAAAATTGTGATCATTCTTTATTGAACAGTCCAAATACCTTACATTGTCCTTAACGTTATCAATGTTAACGTAAATAAAGATTATTCAAAGGAGAACCATTTGGTTGAAACAAACTACAGGTTTATTTTAACTACTCAGTGCCTCAAATGATTTCTTACAATCTGATTGGATAAAAGTTGCATTCCCTTCTACAATTGTATTAGAGCATGTATACTAAAGGAAGTGGGCAGAAGAAGCAATAAAAGTTTATTGTAAGATTTATGTATACTTAAGGTGCATAACATATCAATAAAATTAGTTTAAAATAATGTTGTTAAACTTATACCAAGTGAAACTATCTCAGTTACAGGACAAATACAGATACGATGTGACGTATAACACGCCAGGACACTCATTGAAACACTGTCCTGACAAACAAGTCTGTATTAACTGTAGTCATGAATCATTGATAAAATAAGCTGTGTAAATTGTGATCTAGAGGTGACAGCAGCGAATGTAAATCACATGTTTTTGAATCTATACAGTTTTCATTTCACAACTACTAAATCATACACAGAGTTCACTTATTCAAAAAGAGAATCTATACTCAAATAACTACATAACACAGAAAGTAATAACGACTTGAAGATTGCGTTTTTGTATGTTACATCATTCTACTCCTGTCAGGGTTGTACAAAGCGTGTTTTTACTGAAAGAAAGAGCATTATAAATATGTTTACAGAAATTATTTTATATCTTGCGTAAGTACCATGTTTTAATTAACTCTCGTATTTCTGAGTTAAGAAATAAATGAAGTTCTCACAGACTTAACTAAATTATAAACATTAAAAACATGTTTCTCCAAGTTTACTTATGACGTCATAAAAATCATTTCTGAAGAAATATATCAAGTATTATAAGGGAAGCAAATACGAATCGTCATATATTATTTAATTACAAAGATCCCGCATTGCTGTTAATGTTAACAATTGTGACGTAACAAAGTCTACAAAAATAACTATGGGAAAATTTTACATGAGAACAGATATAACATAAAATACTTTATACTTTTTAGTAGAAAAAATCTCGCTATATTTTATCCATTATTTGTGTCAAATGATTTCCAATGTGACATATACCACGTGTTTAATTTATCCACAAATGCACTCGCACAATATTTTAACTGTACAAATATGTATTTACCTTTTAAACAACTGTTATGTTAGTTTATGTGGAAAGTTAAGTCGCTTAGGAATGAAAATTAACAATAAGAAATATCACCTTAAGTACAGCAAATACATTTCCTTTAGTTGTAGGAATATTTACATTTCTTTTCGCAGCTATCACCTTGCAACATTTTATCTCTACTTAACCATCTTCCCTGACAGTAGAATGAATACAAATTCTGAATCCCTCGCCTTACCTTCTCCCACTTCGCCCGCTGCTACAGTAGTTTTTATTTTTGGAGCGTTTCGATGTAAGGAAGTTTGCACTTTCTTATTCTACGAATTTCTGGAGTAATTCCAATGCACACTCGTTATAAATCACTCTTACACGAACTTCGAAATAATAAAAAGCTAGAAATGGAGCAATTACATACTTCCTTTGTGGAAAAGAAGTTTGATTTCACACTTAGTCTGAAGACAACTGAAGATCTCACCAACACAAAGCTACACTGCTGTACCCTAGAGAGCATTTATGAAAAACTAATCGGAGTCGACCGCCAATATGAATCATCCGCGCTTTCCTTAAATAAACATTTAATATTTGAGTAGAATGCAATTTCTCCCCTAACTAATGTCTGTAATACTCTACACTGAAAGAAAAGGCCAAGAAGAAAACCAATACAAACGTGCTGTTCAAATGTCCTGCGTGTTTCCTGAGTAACTGACTACAGCGACACACAATGGAAGTCTCGTGTAATCTGAAGTACACGTAGGATGTCATAGATGTCGCGACAGTTGTAATTGCTATGTATATATAAATATGTCTTACTTACTAATACTAATTTAAAAAAAAAAAAAACTTCAGAAGGTGTATTCTTTTTCTGGCTTGCACTATCTTGCAAATGTGAATTACAGTAAACTACAGCAATACCTTATACAATAATAAATGTATACCAACAAGAAGCGTTGTGTTTTTGAAATAAAGTTTCCGAAGTTCTATATAAGTTAAAAAATTCAACCAATAATTTGTATATTGGTACAAGGTGCCGAAGGTACTTTGGTAACCTCAAAATTAACTCCCAATGAAAAACCTACATCACCTTCATCCTACATTTTTCAATAATAATCCTACCTGCGGTAAAACCCTTAATGGGTGGGCACGCAGCAAAAACCTTCTGGCTGTATACAGCCAGCCAGCACGAGCGAGCGAGTAATTTGTATACATATTGATAAATTCAAGCAAATAACAAGCCTAATTTTCTGTCGTCTATCAGGGCAGGCCATTCCCGCCTTCCCGCGCGAAACACTGTCACTGCTGACTGAGGGGCGTGACGTCACTGAGAATACAAAGCAAGAGCGCTTACACGTGAATGTGCGTAATGCAATATTATGATTGCACATTATTAGATAAGATAAGGCACTGATGCATGCAAATTCCACAATCCTTCTGATGAAATAAACGAGTTGCAGTTGCTTATCAGCTATTGTAGTTATGTCTGTGGCTTTTGTCGTAACATTATGAGTAAAAGTAGAAACCATTGCGCTGTTGCTGAATGCAAACATGCTTCGTATAAAACTACGAATGTGATTTTCCATTGTTTGCCTAAAGATCGAGAACTACAGCGCAAGTGGGTTTTACGCTGGAAAAGGGCTGATCCGGTTAATGTGAATAATGCAAGGATTTGTTCCGATCACTTCCTGCCCGAAAACTATGAACGGGATTTAAAAAACGAGCTGTTAGGTTTGCCGCTGAAAAGAAAATTAAAGGGCGACGCTGTACCGTCACAGAAAATTCCTAATTGGCATGGGGATGTATTTGTGGCGGTAGTAGCAAGTACCAGCAAGACCAATTTGCAGGTAATTATCAGATACATTCCATTTATGTATTTGTTTCTATGTGTACACTGAGTTTACTCGCTCCTTTTTTATAAGAAAAGTTTGATGCGTGGAATAATAATAATAATAATAATAATAATAATAATAATAATAATAATAATAATAATAATAATAATAATAATAATAATAATAATAATAATAATAATAATAATAATAATAATAATAATAATAATAATAATAATAATAATAATAATAATAATAATAATAATAATAATAATAATAATAATAATAATAATAATAATAATAATAATAATAATAATAATAATAATAATAATAATAATAATAATAATAATAATAATAATAATAATAATAGTAATAATAATAGTAATAGTAATAATAATAGTAATAGTAATAATAATAGTAATAGTAATAATAATAGTAATAGTAATAATAATAGTAATAGTAATAATAATAGTAATAGTAATAATAATAGTAATAGTAATAATAATAGTAATAGTAATAATAATAGTAATAGTAATAATAATAGTAATAGTAATAATAATAGTAATAGTAATAATAATAGTAATAGTAATAATAATAATAATAATAATAATAATAATAATAATAATAATAATAATAATAATAATAATAATAATAATAATAATAATAATAATAATAATAATAATAATAATAATAATAATAATAATAATAATAATAATAATAATAATAATAATAATAATAATAATAATAATAATAATAATAATAATAATAATAATAATAGTAATAATAATAATAGTAATAATAATAATAATAGTAATAATAATAATAATAGTAATAATAATAATAATAGTAATAATAATAATAATAGTAATAATAATAATAGTAATAATAATAATAATAGTAATAATAATAATAATAGTAATAATAATAATAATAGTAATAATAATAATAATAGTAATAATAATAATAATAGTAATAATAATAATAATAGTAATAATAATAATAATAGTAATAATAATAATAATAGTAATAATAATAATAATAGTAATAATAATAATAATAGTAATAATAATAATAATAATAATAATAATAATAATAATAATAATAATAATAATAATAATAATAATAATAATAATAATAATAATAATAATAATAATAATAATAATAATAATAATAATAATAATAATAATAATAATAATAATAATAATAATAATAATAATAATAATAATAATAATAATAATAATAATAATAATAATAATAATAATAATAATAATAATAATAATAATAATAATAATAATAATAATAATAATAATAATAATAATAATAATAATAATAATAATAATAATAATAATAATAATAATAATAATAATAATAATAATAATAATAATAATAATAATAATAATAATAATAATAATAATAATAATAATAATAATAATAATAATAATAATAATAATAATAATAATAATAATAATAATAATAATAATAATAATAATAATAATAATAATAATAATAATAATAATAATAATAATAATAATAATAATAATAATAATAATAATAATAATAATAATAATAATAATAATAATAATAATAATAATAATAATAATAATAATAATAATAATAATAATAATAATAATAATAATAATAATAATAATAATAATAATAATAATAATAATAATAATAATAATAATAATAATAATAATAATAATAATAATAATAATAATAATAATAATAATAATAATAATAATAATAATAATAATAATAATAATAATAATAATAATAATAATAATAATAATAATAATAATAATAATAATAATAATAATAATAATAATAATAATAATAATAATAATAATAATAATAATAATAATAATAATAATAATAATAATAATAATAATAATAATAATAATAATAATAATAATAATAATAATAATAATAATAATAATAATAATAATAATAATAATAATAATAATAATAATAATAATAATAATAATAATAATAATAATAATAATAATAATAATAATAATGATAATAATAATAATGATAATAATAATAATGATAATAATAATGATGATAATAATAATGATGATAATAATAATGATGATAATAATAATGATGATAATAATAATGATGATAATAATAATGATGATAATAATAATGATGATAATAATAATGATGATAATAATAATGATGATAATAATAATGATGATAATAATAATGATGATAATAATAATGATGATAATAATAATGATAATAATAATAATGATAATAATAATAGTGATAATAATAATAGTGATAATAATAATAATGATAATAATAATAATGATAATAATAATAATGATAATAATAATAATGATAATAATAATAATAATAATAATAATAATAATAATAATAATAATAATAATAATAATAATAATAATAATAATAATAATAATAATAATAATAATAATAATAATAATAATAATAATAATAATAATAATAATAATAATAATAATAATAATAATAATAATAATAATAATAATAATAATAATAATAATAATAATAATAATAATAATAATAATAATAATAATAATAATAATAATAATAATAATAATAATAATAATAATAATAATAATAATAATAATAATAATAATAATAATAATAATAATAATAATAATAATAATAATAATAATAATAATAATAATAATAATAATAATAATAATAATAATAATAATAATAATAATAATAATAATAATAATAATAATAATAATAATAATAATAATAATAATAATAATAATAATAATTGTAACCAAATATTGAAGTGGTGGTGGCGATCAAGGTTACCACAGCTCCACGTTGTGCGCCAGTTTGATGCAAATATGCTTGGTGAACGATGACAAATATGATTGGGGAGCAATGAGGTTTCTCTCAGGGTATGCGTGGATGGGTGTGAGAAGGAAATTTTACAACACTGGAATGCCCGTCTCCAAATTATTTATTCACTGCTTCCTCTTTTCTAACCTCGAAATGGAAGATGCCGACCGAGGATTATCAATCTCGGTTTATAGTGACTGAATGCTAATTATATCTCTCGATAAATTTTGATGACCCGACAAATATTCAATACAGAATAAGTTGACCGCTCTAATAGGCTTCATGTCTGACTCCTCTCCGCATATGGGCTACACGCCGATAAATGTTTATAATGGCTTCCTAGCCGCGATATAGCCGTATCGGCTACACACCGACGACTGCCTCCCTGACCACAGCTGCGTGCGTGTACATATATAACTTTCACTCTCCAAATTCCTTTTTCAAACCAAAGTCCCTTTGTGGCTGTTTTGGTCGCCATTGTAAATGATCCAAAGAATTCCCTATTCATATACGTCAAGTGACAAATCCTTTAGAAACCTTCTAAGGACACTGCTTCATTCATGGCTTTGTTAGAACACTTTCCCCAACTGAACTGACCTTGCCCTTGGTCGTCACAAAGAACCAACATTCCTTTGACGTATATCATTATTCTTTGCTCCTGGCAAACCATAATTTCGGTATCATAATAATAATTAATAATAAATAATGAAACTGTTTTTATTAATAGGCAATATCAGAAAGAGATCGCCGGTGCGAAGTTAGGACCGTGCGAAAGAGGGCGCTGTCTACTATAGTATCTTTATCTCCCCCCCCCTCCAAAAAAAAACAAATTTGACCAGTGGACCAGCACGGAGGTAGCTCCTGACCACTCTATTGTTGCTGAAGAGGAAATAATTAGACTAAAGACTCAGATGCAAGCCCTGAAGAAAGAAAACAGTGTTTTGAAACGGCAGAACAAGGTACAGAAGTAATATTTTGTAGATTCCATGGACAAAGTGCTGCGAAGTGCAATGGAGTGATGCAAAACTTAATTTCTACAATAAGTTCCAAGTTTCCCGAAATTCATCACAAACTGATCTCTCTTAATGTGAGGGCAAGAACCTTCATTAGAATTAGGCACTTAAACAAAAGAGCGAAGGCAGAAATGATCAGGAAACTTACAGCAAAGAAAAGTCTTCAATGGGTTGCTTCGTCATTTTCTTGAGCTACACTGAGTAAGTACATACGAATAGTAACATGTTTTAAACTCTTAATACTAACTTCTAGAAAGAACCTTCATTATAATACACAAATGGATGTTTATTCCTTCCGATTTTACACGTAGCAGAGCTTAAATAACACATACTGAGGAGCTAGTGTTTAACTCTCGCGGTTGAACTGTATTCTCATTGACGTCATGCGCGTTAGCCAATGGCAGCGCGACTCTCCGGAATGGCCTACCTGAGTACTCTAGTTGCCTTGGTTGTCTATTACACTTTATTAGTTATTTAATTGACAGAAAGTATAAAGGGCAATTCAGTAGTCTAGCGGGAAACATATGAGTTGGAGAATTTTATATAAGTTCGGCATGTTGGCCATAGTAGCTCAGTGGATTAGAGGGTCCGCACAGAGAGCAGCAGATCCGTGGTTCAAATCGCGGGGATGGCACTGAATATTTTCAGTCTGGCTCTAGCCATTCAAAGCTGCAGCTTTGTTGTATATATATAACATTTTAGATGAACAAGAAATATTTTATGAAAACAGAAGTCCGCGAAATCCTTTATAAGATCCAGGAATTCAACGTTTGATGTATGTCGATCCAAATCTGGTTCTTCAGCTCAAATTATTTGTGAATAACTAGAGCTACCACCTCGTTACCCTAAAAATTAATTTAGTATTCTAATTTACAATATTCGTATTTTAATAGATATATTTAAGCATCTTTGTGTAATAATTATTCACTGTAGTAACTATTAGGTATCTTTCTTATTAATATAAGGATCAATTAACACATCTCTCTAAAACTACAATATGGATCAGCCCTTTGTATAGTAGGAAGGGAGTTAATGAGACCTTAAAATTATCTTATCGATCTTTCTCTCTCTTCTTACATATTTCTAGATACACTCATATTTTGAAGCTCCACCAATTTACTGTAATTAGGGCAAGTAGTAAGGTAAGTCCAAAATTGAATGCTTTATTTATTTACGTCCTGCAACAGTAAGTCATATCTGACGATGGCACGAGTGAAATAATGCTCAAATAAACCGAGATAATGTGAATCTAAAGTCTTTGAGAAGAGATATTAAAATGGGTAACGGCAAACTTCAAATATCCACTCTCTTGGCATTCACAAATTCTTCACTCTGTCCATTTAGGGTGAGTTTGCTTTAATTTGAGAGCCACAACCAATACCTATATGGATCTATATATATATATATATATCTGCTCTTACACATTCAACATTTTCGAAAAAGTTTCTAATTAAGGGATATTGTCTTATTGCGAATTCTTTTTATCTCCAGGTTATACCAATGTTTAAACATATTTATACAGCAACCTTGATATTTAATTTTTAAATGGAGTTCAATTTCTTCTCTACCTACTATGTATGCACTACTTAACATTAAAAGGAAAACACCACGAAGAAAACCGGTACAAACCTGCAGTTCAAATGTCCCGTATAATTTCTGAATAGTTGTGACTACGGCGACACACAGTGGAAGGCTCGTGCAACGCAAAGTACACGAAGGAAGCAATAGATGTCGCGCAAGTTATAATTGCTATATGTTTACCGATAGGTCTTAGCTATTAAGAATATTTTACAACACATTAGAACATCGACTTTCCTTTCTAAGTTTAAACCATATCCTAAATGTTAACAATGGAAAATTGAAGGTATATTGTACACATAAACCAATATATACCGAAAGGAAATAAGGAATTTTGGGACAAAAGTCTCCTAAACCTGTATAAGTAGCAGAAATTTAACCGTTGATTTGCATTGTTTATTCGTATACAGCACTCTGTGGATATTAAGTGATTTTAATAACTGTAGCACGCTATAAATGTGGCGTCCATAATTCAATAACTTTAGTCTTTCTAAATAAGATGCTCAACTGAGTACAGAAAAGCTGTGTACGTTATGACGTTGTTTGACAGTAGACATTCGTACGATCACAAACATCCTGCTTCATACTTTATTGTGCATATTCCTACGTAGCAGTTTTAGTAAATTCCTGTTGATTATCATCACTGATCATTGAATGAAATCTGCACTGTGGCGACAATATCTGTCTTCTAAGATTATGCTGTGCTTAGGTATTTACATCCCTGTTTAGTAATTTGATTGCACTTTTTCATAAGCGCTAAAACGCGGTTTAGGTGCCATAAAAGAAGCCCAAATTATAGATACCGGAAGAAAACCTAGTCTTTATTTAAATAAACTTTACAGACATAGACTTCTGATTAAGGTACTTTACACATTAAGTGCGTCTAAACAACTAAAGAAGAAAAAAGAGGGGTAGACCTTGAGTTGAAGTGAAATATCCCAAAGCTGGTCGCTATCTGATAATCCGGTAATCCAGCCTTTCTTGTATGGCCTGTGGATAAAAAAGCCACGAGAACTTCTAATTTGATATAAGTAATGATAAATTCAGTCAAATAAGGAACAATCCCGAATTGTTTCACTCCACGAATTAAAATGTGTTTGACGTAAATTCTGTGTCTTAACGATACGTACATTTTTATTATCTCTTACAGAATACCAGTTACACAAAAGTCATTCAGAATAAAGAGAACTTCAATGACTTGTACATTTTTCGTAAAATATCTCACACATAAATTATTATAATCAAAATTGCGGCAGCAACATTTCATAAATTCAAACATTTTTAACCATTTTATATATAAAGTTTGTCTGTAGTGGGGTATTATCTTAGGAGATGCTGAAATTTTACATTTCCTTGTATGCTATTCCCTATACCGCTAGCAAAAGTTAAAGACATATGAACGCTGGTTAATGCTAAAGCGGAGCGCTGTTGCCAAGCGTGGTTGGTGTACCGACAGAGGTTCTGTACATAGCACGTTTTACATGTCAGCAAAAGTTCTGCCCATTCTTCCAGTAATTAAACAGGACATTGAGTATATATAAAACAATAATATCTTACCTTGACACACGTCACAACAGTGGAACAGCAGGCACGGTATCCAATCCAGTAACTCGCTTTCTAACTTCATGGATATTTCCCGGAGATTGAAATACAGAGACGCTCCTTTTTTCTATGGATGAAGCTGCTTCACTGCAAATTCGTGACACTGTGTGTGCACTACCCCTTAGGATTTGGGTTTCATTACCGAGGGGATATAGTACGTAGGCCAAGTGTGGGCATCTCCAGGTGGAAGGATGATGCTAAGGAGACAGACGGCGGCTGACCCAAGGAGCCATGACGGTACAGAGGACAGGGTCCCTGCAGTTTACTTGGATAGAGACTTCCCCAGAAAGGCCAGGACAACGAACATGCTCCCCTACTGCCGGACGGCAACGAGCCCAGCAGCCAAGACCTAAAGGTCCCAGGGAGGAGATCCGAGCCCCAAAGGTCGCTAGCAGGCGGTCCTGAAATGGTCCCAGCAGAGTAGCGGAGACTGGCACCCGACCTACCGGAGGAGGAAGTAGTTTTCCTCAGAGCATACTCTCGCGAAAGCATTTTGTCGCCTCCCGTAGGGGAGGGGATCCGTCCACTTCAGCTGCCGTGGTGCGGGCGCTGCTGATCACTAGCACTCGTGGTACCTCTGACGTTACTATATGAATCTCGGGCCGAACATTCGAGCCCCTCCCTGATTTGTAGTTATTCAGATTGGGTTGAACTCGAGAGGGCAGTGATACCCGATACCCGTGGGAGATCGGGTACGTCTCCGGACGGGGTTTAGGGAAGCCATTAATATTCCCGCGTACTAGCCAGCATAGCTAGTAGAATATCTGCTAGAACACCGGGAGACCTCGCCAAAGTCTTATCGGTAGCCTTCCCATTTTGGAGCTTCGCGCGTAAGTGGCGTATCCACTTCCATCCTGTCTTGAGTCCACACTACCAAATGGGGGGGGGGGCTTGATACTCTCTAGGTCCTGCTCTATGTAAAGCATCAAGAAGGCGCTGGGCGCCCTTTCGGGACATCTCGGTAACTCCCTGGTCGTTAATAGGGGGGTCAGTTTTCACTCTGTATGGATTTCCCTTCTATATACCCACGAGTTTATACATATGTTACGAACGCATTGTTGAGGTGAGGCGGGGCGAGGTACGTGCAGTGCGAAGATAAAGGTTTATCGAAACTGTGGGGTTAAGCAGACCGATGTCTGGAGAGTAGTGCCGTCTTGATTGTTTGAGAACTTTCCGCATAATGAGACATCTATAAAAAGGAAGCCGCCACCCGCCACTGCGAACAGTCGCTTTTGTGGTCGATGACCTTGTAATTTGTATTGTGTATGAGACGTAATTCTGTTGATGTACGAAGTGAATTTCTACGAAAATAAACAGCAAATTTTAGTGTTTGTAGCTTGGAGTTTTAATTTCACGAACCCAAAAAGTCACAATTGTGTCAGGATTGGGACTAAACAATCAAGACGGTGCTAGAAGAAGGAACAACTCTCCAGAAATCTGTCTCCTTCCACCCACCGTTTTGGCGAGCTTTTTCCTCCGCAGTGCACTGCCCGTCTCTTTGAACTCGTCCCTTGTGCCGTCTCACCTCAACATACCAGCCATACATCGTCGGGACATCCGCTAACACTTCTACCCTGAAAGAGACCACCAGCTGACAGATGATTTGAAAAAATAGAGGAGATGAAATGGAGGGACAAGAAATGCGGGGGATGTAATTAAGCTACACAACATTCGCCTAGCCATCCAGGAAAACTCTAGAGCTTAGAGCTACCCGATATTCGTCTTGAAGGATAAGGGAAACCCCCGGAAAACACCTCATACAGATAGCTCACCCTGACCGAGATTTGAACTCGGGACCTCTTGAACGTGAGGCAGACGTGCTACCATCTACGCTACCGAGGCAGGCAACATCGTTGTAAGACAGATATGAGCCCATGTGATTTCGATACAATTGCGAAAATGAAATTATCACTTAGATGAGTTCGCCTTAGAGCCAGACAGACAATTATACCAGAAGTAGTGCAGTCTATTTGTTATTAGGACAACAAGACGCTGTGGATAGCATCCGTCGTCTTCCTGATCTCTGGAGTCGAGTTTTTCATGTTGGTTCAAATTACTTATAAGCACTGCAATAATGTAACTATTTGTTCTTAATTCAATAGCACATTTTATTGCATGTTTTCGACATTTTGTAACATCTATGCATTCTTATTTTAGACTGTTTTAGTACATAAAATCCAAGTTCTAATTTTAAATTACAATCTTAAATAAATTTTTAGAAATTTTGTACAAGATAATAAAAAATAAAGGTATTACGCACAATAAACGAATCCTTAATGAAAGATATTTGACGATATCCTAGTTTTTATGTAAATAAAAAGTTGCAGACGCTGTCTACTTTCAACAGTGTCTACAAACAAATAAAGAAGAAGGAGATGTACAACTTGAGCAGCTCAAATGTCCCGCGTGTTTCCTGAGTAGCAGTGACTGCAGCGACACAGAGTGGAACATGAAGTACGCCTAGTTTCTGATAGATGACGCACAAGTTGTAATTGCTGTGTATATATCAATATGTCTTAGGTATTAAGAATGTTTTAGAAACATTAGAGTAGTGATGTTTAGTTTTGGTTCAAACCATGTACTAAATGTGAGAGATAGATATTTATAGTTATACTATATATACAAATAAACACAGACCTACAAGACGTATTGTATTTTTGAACAAAAGTCTTCTAAGACTTATATAAGCTCCATAATTCCAACAACCACTGTGCTTGAAGCCAAGGAAGGACCCGGTGCACCCTTCCAATTACCGTTCCATTAGTTTGCTATCCACGCTCTCGAAAGTCTTCGAGAGGATAATTCTCACCCGTTTGTCCCTTCAAGCCATACCTGCCTATCAATTTGGATTTCGTCCGGGGCACTCGACAGTCCAACAGCTGCTGCGAGTCGTGGAGACGGCTGCCCTGGGGTTTCCAGGAACAGGCGTTCACGGCAGCAGTGTCTTTGGACGTCGAGAAGGCTTTCTCTACAACCTGGCGCACCGGACTCCATCACAAGCTTATCCACCTGGGCCTACCAAACCAATTAATCAACATCTTACACAGCTTCCTAAAACATCGCACTTTTAAAGTCACAGTTGCGGGGAAAACATCTACTCTCAGACCCGTGAGAGGCGGAGTCCCAGAAGGCTCTGTATTATCTCCCACATTATTTAGTGTATCCATGGCAGACTTCCCAACCGAGCCGCGCGTCGAAATGGCACAATATGCTGACGACGTGCTGCTCTTCTGCAAAGACAGACATATTCGCAGAGCCTTCAACCCAATACAAAGACACCTCCGTCTCACACAAGAGTGGTGCAGGCGTTGGCGGATGTCCGTTAACCCGGACAAAAGCCACGCTATTCTATTCACCAAGCGCCACACCCCCGCAGACTGCCCGGATTTCCATTTTAGAGGCCGAAGGATAGAATGGGTACCCTCTATCAAATACCTGGGAGTAGAGCTAGACAAGGGTCTGACTTTCCGTCGACACATCAGGGAACTCTCGGCGAGGGTTCTGGGAGCTATTGCATCCCTGTATCCTATGCTGGGTTCTCGATCGATGCTAGTCCGCGTAAAGCTATACCTTTTTCGAGCTCTTATAGTCCCGTTGATGCTATATGCCTGCGAGGTCTGGGGCATGGCCGCAGATTCCTGGCTGGCATATCTTCAACGCGCTCAGAATAGAGGACTTAGGTCCATCTATTCAGTAGGCCGATTCTTCCCAATAAGGTTCCTCCACGAAGCCTCGGGTCTTCCATACGTGGAAGATGAAATTAGACGCCGGGCTACAAAATTATACGCAGAGTTACCCTTGCACAGAAGTGCCCTGGTTCGGTCTCTTGGTGATTATGATCCCACAAGACGCCGTCGCCGACTATTCCGGGTCCCCCGCATGGCTTGCGGGCATCCGAGGTAACCACGGAGCATTTCCAGCAGCAGCAAAAGCTGAGCTCCCATAATCTACCAAGAGTTGTTGGTCTCAAAATTCAGTCAAAAATTCAGTCAAAATTCATTTCAAACTAAAATAAAATAAAATAATTCTTTCTACGCCAGGGTGCTAGTGATAGCATTCTATCCTTTTAGAGGAGTCAATAGACTACCTCATATGCATTCCACCATCCTCAAAATAAAAACAGTCATCCTAAAACATCCCAAAAAGAAAATCCTATCTGTGGTTAAACCCTATCCTGGGTGGGCACACAGCAACAATCTGCAGGCTAACACAAGCCTACCAGTATCTGCGAGCGAGTGAGCGAGCCAGCGAGCGAACCACTGTACTGTGTGTGCTGTGTATTTTGACATTTTTTATTCCTATTCAGAATTGCTATGTTTGACAATACATTAAATTTGGTACTAGAGAATCGTAAAATCAGAGACATCCTGCTTTTTATTCTATTTTATAATGCAAAACACATACAGATGGGTACGCATTACTAAACTTTCACAAGAATTTTCCGCAATTCCTGTTGATTAACATATTTGTAACATTTTAGTAAATTAGCATTGCAGCAGCAATATCTGTCTTATTTAGTTGACGTCCTGACATACATACATACTAATATTCTGAGTCTTTGAACTAGTTACTGTTGTGTATACGGTCCTTCTGCTATTAGTGCCCACGTAATACAAACTGTTTAAGTGATAAGTCACTTTTCTTTCCCATAACCCCATATTTCCTTTAACGTTAAATCTCACAGGTTCTCTAGTCTTGCACTGCACGCATAGAATTTAAAAGCATTGATATAATACAGAAGAAGTCTATTGACAAAATAAAGCCAAGAATTCTAAAGAAAAACCTTTGAAATGTCGAATTAATTTGCATGGGCACATAATAAACACCACAAATACACACAATAAATATACTCTTATGACAGCTGACAGTCAACTTAGCAGTTGTACCAGCATATGCTTACAAAACATCCCACAAATCATCATAAAATATCCCTGAATGATTCTTATGTATCATTCAATCATTGTTACATCCAAAGTTGTCATTA